>CM029383.1:23289691-23495035 GCA_017165825.1 Hepsetus odoe
GAACTTCAACTCCAATAAAAACAATCTACTGTAAATAATCCACATGAACTTCACCGCTTCACTTTCACTCAGTACACGCCTTTTCTCCACCGTCCACTCTCCCTGTCTTCTCTCTTACGTCTCCTTCCATCTGTCATGGACGTCTTGTCTGTGTGTTTGTGTCCATTTAGTCTGAAACGGGTCTGGATGTTGGGAAGATGACGAGAAATAATAATAGTGGAGGATTCAGTTCAAATGTTCAGAGTCTGTTCTGAAAATGGACGGAGGAGAATGGACAGATTTTTGGGATTAAATGTAGGGAGGAAAACTGAAAAAACTAAGGCTCAAGTGAAGTACAGACACCTGACAATTCTACTTAAATACTGTAAGTATTTGTATTTGTACTCCCCAGTCCCCCTGTGTCTACAGGAGTCTGCGTCCTCCTTAAACCCGTCTAAAAATGTCTAAAAACGTCTTTCTCATTGTGATTCTTGGTGGAATTTGCTGAAAATGCTGAATTTATGCTGGTATGAATAAGATTTCCTGCTAATTATGAGTCTCCGGGTGAGATCGACTGCAGTGGACGGTCCCATCTTGCCCTGTCCCTCTGAAGTGGACACTTGCATGCTCTCTGCTATACACGCTCCCTCCTGCAAGCCCTCCTCCTCCCTCCTCCCTGTGCATGTCCCTGGACTGCTTCTGCCTTCCAATGTGCACATGCCTTGCGAATGGACGGCATAAGACTGAAAGTTGTTCTTATTCCTTTTTTTTTTTCCTTTTTATAAAATAAATAACTGACCACTTGCCTGTATTGGGCTCTGAATGGCCTTGTGTTCAGATTAAGAAGTGTTAAAATGGAGCAACGGAAGCTGAATGACCAGGCAAACTCTCTAGTGGACCTCGCAAAGGTAAGCGTGACTGTGACCCCGCCCCCAATCAATAACTCTACAGCTGCCCGCTACCTGTAGGTGTGAATGTATAACTGCTGCATGCCATAGAGAATACAGGAGTGTTATGTCCCTGATTTCTGTAGATCTGTGATCAGATAAAGATGTGCAAGTCTACAGGTGTCAAATGAACAGACCTAAATAGCTCTTAAGGTTCTCTTGTCTGTTTTGTTGCTTCTCATGACACACGTCCTTGTTTCTACCTTGTTTTCTTTCTGTGTTGGTTTCGTTTTGTGTCGTGCAACAAAATGTTCGTCTGAAATCTGTTAGGCTGTCTAAGACGTCCGTCTCTGTGGACACTGACTGGAAAAAAATCTAACCTGCATTTGGACATGTTAAAGAGTCTGAAACGCTGCCGATCAATCGACAGTCCGCTCCACACGCCATGGTTGTGATGTCACAGCCACGAACACATCTACGAAAATCTGCACTGAAGCCTTGCACATTAAAGGCTGTTAAGCAGCAAAAATTCAAATATTCAGTCACGATTCACCGTCAAAACGATACACTAGTTGTCGCCGCAGAGACGCCGAAAAAACACGCTCAGGAAATAAAGAACGAGGGCACGAGGGCGATGAGAGCAAAGCTTTTTGCATTGATTCCGTCTTGTGTTTTGAACCCCCCCCCCTTTGGAAGTAAAGCCCCAAATTGGGGAAGTTATGAGGGAGACGGAGGACCATCGTGTCCACCCAAAGAGAGAGAGGACGTTTTATCCAGATCCATTTTATCCATGTTTTCTGACTAAATCGATCTGTTTTATTTCAGGTCGGACGGAAAATGGACATGTTAAAATGAGACAGCAGAGATAACCGTCAGAACTGTTGGTGGATATTTGCTAGAAAAAATATCGATGTTTAGATTGGTTGATATTGATATTTCAAATCAATATTTAATTCAGCAGAAAGGTTAGGGAAAGTGAAAGTGACTATGCGTCATTGTGAACACACAGTGAACCACAACCGAATACATCCTCCCAAACACCGTCCAGCAGAGGGCAGACATATCCAGCACCCGGGGAGCAGTGATGAAAGTGAAAGTGAAAGTGACAAGTGATGATACCTTGCTCAAGGGTACTTCAGGGCAACCTACTGGCCTGGGATTCAAACCCACGCCCTTCCGATCCTGGGGCATTGATACTTGTCATGATATGCTTATAGATAAGTAGATAAGGATATAAAAGTCATATGCAGCTTATGTTTTCGAATTCAGGTAGATGATTTCTCGGTTTCTGCGTTTTCTCTTTTGTATATCGATTTGATATTCAGAAAAAAAATCAAATATCGGTCAAACCCCACATCGGTGCGTCCCCAGCTCAAATACAAAAGCCAATTTAATGCGGCTGAGCTCGTCTGAACCTCATTGCTTGCAGTTTTTGTGATGCTCATAATGAGAAATGACACGCCTTGGGGAATACCAGGCACACTGCTGGCCTGACTGCGCACAAAACACACGGCAACCTGGGAAGGGAAACACTGCAGGATTTGATGAATCAGCTCAAAAACCACCCCCCCTCTCCTTTTTCTCTCTCTCTCTCTCTCTCTCTCTCTCTCTCTCTCACACACACTGAAACACACACACACTGCCTGACATCCTTGACCCGGGGGGTCGTCTCACGCTCGGCCATTTCAAGACAGTTGTTAACGTTGGCTAGTTAGTTACCGTCCCCCCGTCCCCCCCGGTTTCTCCTAATGGAGGACTGTAAAAGAGGGTGACATTGAGGAGCAAGGCAGCGAGTCATGACTCAGACTCGTTTGCGCCCTCTTTTGTCACTGCTGTAATTGGCTCTCTCCATCAGAAGCCGGTACAGCATTAATCCAAGCAGCAGATGCTTCCACGAGCAGGGTCTTGTATAATGAAGCTTAAAATAACTCCAGCAGCTGCGCAGCTTCAGCACCTTCAGTCGAATGCGGCCTTGCTGATGTGCAGCTGCTGGGTTTCCTGCAGTCACCGTGACTTTCTGTGCGTCCCGCTGCCAAAAACACTCGAAATATGAATAAAGAGTTCAAGCTGAATTGCGTTCGCAGTTCAGAGAAAGTGTTTCGGATGCGAAGCGTTGGGTCGAGCCGTTATTCCTTCACAGTCAGTCACTCAGAGAAAGAGTTTACAGTCCTGACACAACAAAAATACATCCGTACAGCCATTACATCCACAACAGAAGAACAACAGAACACAGACAGAGAGAGAGACAGATACACAGATAAATAGAGAGCTAGAGAGAGAAAGTCAGACTTTACAGATAGAGAGATAGATAAATAGATAGATAGAAAGAGAGAAAGTCTGATTTGCAGAGACAGATAGATAGATAGATAGATAGATAGATAGATAGATAGATAGATAGATAGATAGATAGATAGATAGATAGATAGATAGATACATCTCCCTCTCCCTCTTCACTCAGTATAACTGTCCTCTCTCTCTCTCTCTCTTTCTTTCTCTCTCTCTCCCTCTCTCTGGGTGGGATGGGCGGTCCTCCCTCCCCTCCGAGGCACTGAGCCCTACACTCCCCTGTTATAGAGTTTGTTTACACCACTGTTTTTTTTCTTTCGTAGGATCTCTTCGTTTATCAACACTATAAGCCAAAATACGTGCTATTTACAGATGACAATGCAAAACGAAAACTTGCCCGAAACCTTCTGCAGTGCTCTCAGAAGACCCCAAACAGAGGCCCCACAAAATCCACCCAGTGGTTTGTGGTACACACTCGGTAATTTGTAGTTTTATTTTGGCTCTTTAACCTCGTATAACTCAGGAAGCCCTCGGGACGACGGCCTCGTCACGCCTCCGTCACGTCCGTGTGGTTTTTTGATTTGGTGGAATTAAACCCATCGAGCAGATCCCACTGCAGTGTCTGTGCATCCAGCTCAGAGCTGGAACTAGACTCTTTTACACACACACACACACACACACACTCGCTCACAGCCACTGAAGCGTTACTCACACAGAGCTGATGAAAGCCCTGCTGCAGAAAATCAACTTACAAAACAAAACCTCACTCCAGCCCAGCTGGCAGCGCCGCCCCAAACAGCTTCAGCCTGCATTATTCACAGCTTTAAACCCCAAACACAGACGGAAGTGCCCTCAGAGCCTCTTTCTGGGGCAGTTCAGTGACAGAACAGTTGTTAGACAAGCTCTTTCCCTGCATTGCTTCCTCCGTTCCTCTAATTATTTCCTCCATTTCACCCCATCAGGGAGCAACCGGCGGCAGCTCGCCGAAATGATGAGTTCAGACTCTGTGGGCAGATGTCGGATGATTAACTGACCCGATAAAGTTCTTTAAAAGCAGAAAGCTGCATAGACATGCTTTTACAATAATAGGTCTATTTTTGGCCATTTTTAAGCTGTTCAGGCTGTTCATCATTCAAATCACAGCACAACACTCAAATTATAAAAGTCCCATGAAGGCAAAAACATAAAAGGTGTGTTGATTAAGCAGATAAAAGTCTGTTTTACTATTTATTTAAGTAGAATTTACAGAGACGTGTGTTATTCAATGAATTATATACATATTTTGAATCAACAAACTTCCTAAAGGTGTAACTGGGTGTAATATATATGTAATATTATGTCAATAATCATTGTCAGCATTAATAATAATCTTTATTATGAACAGGATAAATTATTCAGTATTTACTATAAATGAATCAGTGTCAACTATGAATTATTCAGTGTCTACTTTAAATTGTCCAGTATCCACTTTAAACGTATCTATTATAAAATATCCAATATCTACTTTGAACGATTCAGTATCCACTTTGGATGATTCAGTATCTACTTTGAAGGAGTCAGTGTCCACTTTGAATGATTCAGTGTCCACTTTGGATGATTCAGTGTCCACTTTGAATGATTCAGTGTCCACTTTGGATGATTCAGTATCTGCTTTGGATGATTCAGTATCTACTCTGAATGATTCATTGTCCACGTTGAATGATTCAGTATCTACTCTGAATGATTCATTGTCCACTTTGAATGATTCAGTATCTACTCTGAATGATTCATTGTCTACTTTGAATGATTCCGTGTCCACTTTGAATGATTGAGTATCTATTTTGAGCGATTCAGTATCCACTTTGAATGATTCATTGTCCACTTTGAAGGATTCAGTGTCCACTTTGAATGATTCAGTGTCCACTTTGAATGATTCAGTATCTACTATTTTACTTTATTTAGGATTTACTAAATCTGTTCATGATCCACTTTCGATGATTCATTATCTAGTATGAATTATTTTGTATCGAGTATTAATTCTATAGTAATTCTCTAAACTTACTAATATAAGTTTATATAAATGCGGACCCTCACGCAGAGTTTAAAGACCCTAAATCTGTGATTTCTTTACTACTATAATTATTATTATTGGTTGAATATTCTTGCTGGAATATGGAGAGAAGTAACTTGTGTAAATTCAGTTCGTTAAGCCAGATGGTTGTTAATGAAATGTTAATGAAATGTCCAATCAGCTCTTTATTTTCTTTTTTTATTCAGACTTTGGTAATGCAACATACTGTTCATATTTGAATGTTTTTTTCTTTTTTATTCAGACTTCTAGATCTTTAATCTTACTCTCATTAGTGGTAGTAAAGAAAAGTGGCCCATGCATCTTTCCTGACCTTTACTTCTTTCTCTCGTCCTCCCTTGGCTTTGACTGCAGACTCAGAACATCATGTATGACCTCATCTCCGACCTGAACGAGCGCGGAGAAGACACGGAGAAGAGGATTGCAGTCCTGGAGACGAAGCTGGAGACGCTGCTGAGTAACCTGCAGGCTCTGCCGGGCCTGATCAGTCAGCTGATCAGCCAGCAGCACCGCGACTTCCTGGAGGTGCAGCTACAGCCGTACGAGCGCTCGCAGTCGGTGTCCCGCCGCCGCTCGTCCTCCACCGCGCCCCCCACCTCCTCCGAGAGCAGCTAGAGGCCGTCCGGCCGCATCACGTTCTACTGCAAAAAGCCTTACGCTTTCAACCTCGCGTTTACCCACAGAGTCTGACCTGGAGGGGTAAAGCGGTTGAGATGGCGTCATACTTTCCTCATGATTTTTTTTTCATTTTTACCTCAAAAAACATAAAAACAACCTTTTCTCTGCTGAGGTGTTCGCGGAGAATGTCGTTCCTCCGCAGAAATGCCTAAATAGATGAGGCGGTGGAGAAAAAGAGCGGAGGAGCGTCACAACCTCGACGGCACGAAATAACACAGTGCCAGGGAATGGATATTCTTCCCTCCCTGCTCAGTAAAAGTACTGACTTCCTCCCTTGAACCAGCAGGAGTTTTTTTCCTTGTTTGTTTGTTTGTTTGTTTGTTTGTTTGAGCAAGTGACTGAGTGTGTCTGAAATCCGTAGGCAGATGAGGATTATTAGCCGAGTGATATGCCAGCCCACAGAGCTAGATTTACTGGACTGGAGGACAAAACATATATCTTTTAGGTTAGAAACGGTATAAGCTATAGCGTTCTCCTTCCAAAGCCCCCTTTAGAAGCCACTTTTTTTTTGGGGCCATATTGCGAAACAACTACTGAATGCATCTAAAGCTATACTTGCACTTTTATGCACTTCAATACTGACTATAATATGGATTTGTGTTGCTCATCAGAAAACTAAGGTAAAGAAAATCAATAAAAAAGACACCTTTAGTCGTTAGATGAAGGCCAGAATGTACGATATTGAGCGTGTAGGCCGAGAGCAGGATAGCCGACTAAAAATGCCCGTTCTTATATCTAAAAATAAGGGACCTCAACCTCAAACTGTGCTTATTTCCTAGATATTAGACTGCTACTATTAGCGCTGCTTCCTTTTCGAACTCAATTTTGTCCTTTTGGCCCATGTCTCTGAGAGCGACGGGCCATCTCTGCGCTCTGTGTAAATGTCAGCGAACAGAGATCAACTGGATGCTATTTATGGATGTATCACATCTATTTAAGAGCAGCAAATAACTTGTAAATGTTTGGAAATGCCTATTTTTGTACTCACGAGGACAAGCACACCTCCTAAAATATGTCTTACCTGGAAGAGTGTAACAGATCGTAACTGTGCCCAGGCATGCAACTGGTGTGTGGAACCAAAGCTATTTAAACCAGGTGGACCCCTAAGCTGGGTCTAAAGGTATTTTAGGCTCCGGCGGTGCCGCGTTCGCCACGATAGGCCCAGAATGTTACAACCGGAATGTAAGCTGTGACTATCATGAAGCTGGGAAGCTGCTGATTGGTGGGGTGGGGTTGGAGGTGGGGTTCACACAGTGAAACCCATTGAAATTACACCTCTGCATTTAACCCATACACTCACACACTGGCAGCAGGGGGCAGCTATTGAAAGTGCCCGGGGAGCAGTGATGGGGACGGTACCTTGCTCAAGGTTACCTCAGGGCAACCTGCTGGTCTGGGATTTGAACCCAAAATCTTCCAATCCTGGGGCCAAATCCCTAACCACTACGCCAATGCTGCCCCGTTAATAATAATAGTATGTTAATAATAGTTACACCCAAGGTTACTTAACAAAGTTAATGTAAAACAACAAAGCAAGAGCAGCTAAACCACAACACTAGAATCAATAAGCTCAAAAAGTACAGAGAAGAAATGTCATGGACAGGTCACCAGTCCATCACAGGGCAGGCACACACACACACACACTTAAGAGGCATTTTAGGATCTCCAGTCCACCTGACGTGCAGGTCTTTGGAATATGGGGGGAACCTGAAACACACAGACACGGAGGGAACATTTCTCCACACAGGCCTCCCTGGACTATATTCATGTGTAGTAACTGTCCGTACAACAGTAGCTGTGACCAGATTCAAAAACCTCTACAGTATCCCTTTAATACCCTGCTGCCAGTAATAAAGGGACCTCTAGACCCCTGTCTTGGCTCCATCTGGGACGTCCTGTCAGTCGTCTATTGTTTGGAAATGAAAGGAAAATCACACTCACTTATAACAGAAAGAAAAACTCACTTATAGCGGAAGCCAAGAGGATGCCTGCCTTTCTCGTCCCTTTCTGCTCTACTCAGTACAGGACGAGCCAGAAGGAGAGGAGGTCATTATGTTGCGTTATTTTATTCCCAACAAAAAAAGTTCAATGTGATTACTCTAATAAAAGCTAAAAGAAAATAATAAACCAGTGTTGTCGCCTCACAGCAAGGAGGTTCTGGGTTCCATTCCCACCTTTCTGAGATGTGTCTGCATGGGTTTTCACTGATAACTCCTCTTCCAAACATCCGAAGTCTAAAGACCTGCACGTCAGGTGAATTGGAGATGCTAAATTGCCCCTAGGGTGTGTTTCTGCCCTCTGAAGGACTGGTAGCCTGCCCAGGGTGTTGGGAGTGTTGGGAGAGGCTTCAGCTCTCCATGCAGCCCTGATTAGCATAAGCATCTCAGATCCTGGATGGATGAAGATAAAACAGACAGTATGACATGGTCTGCAAGGTTTTAATCATGGAAAGTTATCCAGCTTTTCCACACAGCAGCACAGTGGAAAAAAAATAGACCCGGGTAGAATTTTTTTTTTCTGGATCCGTGGAGTTCATTAAAACCCTGCACTCAGAAACTCTGCCGTGAATTGAAATAAATATGGATTTATTTGAATGCATTTCTGTCTTCCCTCTGGAAAGGCAGCCCATCCCTAAAAGAAGGAATCACACTCTGACAGCCTGATTGACCTTTCAAAATCTTCTAAAAGTGCTCTGCAAAAGATGAAAACCAAAAAAATGATCGAATTCAGCGGCTGTGCACTTCCTTCTGATATCACACAGGTTTGAATCGGTGGAGAATTGAGAAAATAAGCGACTGGTGAGCAAACATGTAAGATGCAGCAGATTAGGCTGAAGAAATGCAGACTTCACAGGTAGCTTTGGGTCATTTTGACCAAAGACACAGATTAAGACTAGTCCTCGACTAGTCCTAGACTAGGCTCGGTCTGCTCGTGGGAGTGTAGACTTCTCCAGAGGTTGGGTCAGAACAGTGCAGCAGTTTTAAAGGATTTTTCTTTGATTCTTTTGGAGACTCCTGTGACGTGTATCTGATACCTGGTGATCTGTTGCCAGTTGCTCGCATGTTATGGACTGATCTATGATTTTTATTGGATGCCCAACTCATCTGATGGCCTGATGCTGGAGAGACCGGTGCATTATGTAGCCTGACCAAGAAAAAACTCGTCCCGGCCTGTTCTGTCAGGTGTAGCAGGTTACACGGTGTTTGGGGTCGGGGGTGGATCCAGCAATTTCACCAACATTTGAGTGATGACACTGTATGCAAAGTAAATATGAACAATAAAAAGATACTATTTACCAAATAAAAGTCTCGGCACTTGTGAATTCCATCCTTTTGCACACGTTTCGTCAAAACACGGTTTTGTCTTAACTAACGCATCAGTTCAGAAAAGTTCTTCTGTAGGACTGGGTTGAAAATTAAGCCTGAAAATTGCAATCCCTAGTTATCCAAAGTGAAAAGCCTAGTTATTCCTGTGCAGCTGTTTCCATCTGGACTTTAATGCCATCGACGGATTAAGATCCTCCTTACAGCTGTGAGAAAGGCGATGACCAGCAAACGGCTTAAACCTGAACCTCCCGAAGTCAGGGGTTGAGCGTCAAACAGGAAATGTTCCAAATGGAAAACATAACATACATGTATACATTATTTGTACGAAAAAATAGCAAAAACTGTGTATCTCTCTGCTGAGTGTTTGGGTGATGGGTTAAACTGTGGGGTTTTTTTTTATGGATTTATTAATACATTTATTTATTTATCTATTAATTTGTTTGTTTTCTTATTATTCATTTATTTACTTAATTATTTATTCTAAACCAGCAAATAGGGATGCACAATCCAGTGTATTTCTTGGTCCCAGTCTGGATAAATGGGGAAGGTTACGTCAGGAAGGGCATCCGGTGTAAAACTTTAGCCAGATCAATATGCGGGCAACGAAACAGACTTCCATACCGGATCAGTCGAGGCCCGCGTAACAATGACCGCCATCACTGCTGTTAGTCTACAGGGTGCTGGTGGAAAGTGGGCTACTGTTGGACAAAGGAGAAGAAGAAGATGTGGAGCAAGGCATGTCAGGAGTGTGAATGAAAGGGAGGACAGTGGAGTGGTGAGGACGGAGGGAGTAGAAGTGACAAAGATGGAAGAGTTTAAATACTCAGGATCAACAGTTCAGAGTAACGGCGAGTGTGGAAGAGAGGTGAAGAAGAGAGTGCAGGCTGGTTGGAATGGGTCGAGAAGAGTGGCTGGAGCGATTTGTGACAGATGGAGACCAGCAAGAGTGAAAGAGAAAGTTTACAGGACAGTAGTGAGACCAGCTATGTTATATGGGTGGGAAACGGTGAGGAAAAGTCAGGAGGCGGAGCTGGAGGTGTTAGAGTTAAAGATGCTGAGATGTTCGTTGGGTGTGACGAGGATGGACAGGATTAGAAATGAGTATATTAGAGGGACAGCTCAGGTTAGAAGATTTGGAGACAAAGTTAAAGAAGCAAGGTTGCACTGGTTTGGACGTGTCCAGAGGAGAGACGAGGATTATATCGGGAGGAGGATGTTGAAGATGGAGCTGCCAGGAAAGAGGAGAAGAGGAAGACCAGAGAGGAGGTTTATGGACGTGATGAGAGAGGACATGCAGGTGGTCGGTTTGAAGGAGGAAGATGCAGAGGACCAGAAGAAATAGAAACAGATGATCTGACTCCTAACGGCAACAACCGAAAGAAGAATAAGAAGAGGATTTTTTCAAACTGTTTATTTGTTTATTTCTGCAGCGATTTAAGTAATTACAATACAAAGCAGGGCAAAGTAATCAGCTAAACTGAAGAACATGAAGTAAACGGGATAGAAAGTTGCTGATGTATATGTATTTCACATATTGCACCAGTGTATAGCGTTCAGTTTGTATATCTTTATATTTACAGTCAGTAAATTTCCACAGAAGTGCTGCTAAGTCAACGCCCCGCCTCGCCACCAGGGGGCGACTCGCGCCTCTCCGCGCTGGAGCGAAACCGCGAGGAGCGCCGGTGTGACAGCGTGAGCGCAGCGGCAATAAAAGCAGCGTTTCAGGATAAAGACGAATCCCGAGTGTGTCCCCGCCTCCCGGTTTACGTTTCTAAACAGCCTTTTGGAAGAACCCAGCGTCAAAAATGAGTTTACTCGCAAAAATCGCCGAAATTGAGAACGAGGTTGGTGTGTTTAGCATGTTAGCCGCGTTAGCCTCCGTTCACCAGACTGCAGCAGTTCTAGTGTTTCATTACCGGAACACCAGTCACTACTTCTGACCATTTCCGCTTCTTTTACACCTCAAAGTTAACGACACACAAGCTGTAGAGCGGCATGGCCCCGACAGGACACATTTCCAGCTGACATGAATGCTTCAAGTTGATTTTATAGAGTTGTGATCAGTGTATAAGAACCAGACTTGAGGGAGACCAGTGTTGAGGGTTACAGACTGTAAAGGGTGTTGAGGGTTACAGACTGTAAAGGGTGTTCAGTTACAGACTGTAAAGGGTGTTCGGGGTTACAGACTGTAAAGGGTGTTGAGGGTTACAGACTGTAAAGGGTGTTGAGGGTTACAGACTGTAAAGGGTGTTGAGGGTTACAGACTGTAAAGGGTGTTGAGGGTTACAGACTGTAAAGGGTGTTGAGGGTTACAGACTGTAAAGGGTGTTGAGGGTTACAGACTGTAAAGGGTGTTGAGGGTTACAGACTGTAAAGGTGTTCAGGGTTACAGACTGTAAAGGTGTCCGGGGTTACAGACTGTAAAGGGTGTTGAGGGTTACAGACTGTAAAGGGTGTTGAGGGTTACAGACTGTAAAGGTGTTGAGGGTTACAGACTGTAAAGGTGTTGAGGGTTACAGACTGGTAAAGGTAAAGGAGGGTTACAGACTGTGGTATGGTGTTGAGGGTTACAGAATGTAAAGGTGTTGAGGGTTACAGACCGTGTGTTGGAAAAAGGAGGGTTACAGACTGTAAAGGTGTTCAGGGTTACAGACTGTAAAGGTGTTCAGGGTTACAGACTGTAAAGGGTGTTGAGGGTTACAGACTGTAAAGGGTGTTCAGTTACAGACTGTAAAGGGTGTTCGGGGTTACAGACTGTAAAGGGTGTTGAGGGTTACAGACTGTAAAGGGTGTTGAGGGTTAAGACTGGAGGGTGTTGAGGGTCATAGACTGTGGAAGGTGTTGGAGGGTTACAGAACGTAAAGGTGTTTGTGTTACAGACTGTAAAGGGTGTTGAGGGTTACAGACTGTAAAGGGTGTGTTGAGGGTTACAGGACTGTGCTGGTGTTCGTTACAGACTGTAAAGGTGTTCGGTTACAGACTGTAAGGTGTTGAGGGGTTACAGACTGTAAAGGTGTTCAGGGTTACAGACTGTAAAGGTGTTCAGGGTTACAGACTGTAAAGGGTGTTGAGGGTTACAGACTGTAAAGGGTTTTCAGTTACAGACTGTAAAGGGTGTTCCTTCGTCACTTCCTCCTCCTCCTCTCTCGCCTCCCTCCTCCTCTCTCGTGCCACAGACTGTAAAGGGTGTTCAGGGTTACAGACTGCAAGGTGTTACCCAGGTTACAGACTGTAAAGGCAAGTTGAGGGTTACAGACTGGTAAAGGTGTTGAGGGTTACAGACTGTAAAGGTGTTGGAGGGTTGCAGACTGTAAGGTGTTGAGGTTGGCAGACTGCAAGGTGTTGAGGGTTACAGACTGTAAAGGGTGTTGAGGGTTACAGAATGTAAAGGTGTTGAGGGTTACAGACTGTAAAGGGTGTTGAGGGTTACAGACTGTAAAGGTGTTCAGGGTTGCAGATCAGTTGTAGTTCAGGTTACAGACTGTAAAGGGTGTTGAGGGTTACAGACTGTAAAGGGTGTTCAGTTACAGACTGTAAAGGGTGTTCGGGGTTACAGACTGTAAAGGGTGTTGAGGGTTACAGACTGTAAAGGTGCTGTTACAGGGTTATAGACTATAAAGGGTGTTGAGGTTACAGACTGTAAAGGGTGTTGAGGGTTACAGAATGTAAAGGTGTTCAGGGTTACAGACTGTAAAGGGTGTTGAGGGTTACAGACTGTAAAGGGTGTTGAGGGTTACAGACTGTAAGGTTCGGGGGTTACAGACTGTAAAGGGTGTTCAAGTTACAGACTGTAAAGGGTGTTGGAGGGTTGTATAGACTGTAAAGGTGTTCAGGTTACAGACTGTAAAGGTGTTCAGGGTTACAGACTGTAAAGGGTGTTGAGGGTTACAGACTGTAAAGGGTTTTCAGTTACAGACTGTAAAGGGTGTTCGGGGTTACAGACTGTAAAGGGTGTTGAGGGTTACAGACTGTAAAGGGTGTCTCAAGCCACAGATCAGGGGCAAGGGTGTTCAGTTACAGACTGTAAAGGTGTCTGAAGTCACAGACTGTAAGGAAAGGAGGGTTATGAGACTGTAAAGGGTGTTGAGGGTCATAGATCAAAGGGGTGTTGAGGGTTTAGACCGTAAAGGGAAGGAGGGTTACAGACTGTAAAGTAGCTAGGTTGCCAGACTGTAAAGGTGTTCAGGTTGCCAGACTAAAAGGGTGTTGAGGGTTACAGAACGTAAAGGTGTTCAGGGTTACAGACTGTAAAGGGTGTTGAGGGTTACAGACTGTAAAGGGTGTTGAGGGTTACAGACTGTAAAGGGTGTTGAGGTTACAGATCAAAGGGTGTCTTCAGTTACAGACTGTAAAGTGTGTTCAAGCCATAGACTGTAAAGGGTGTTCAAGTCATAGACTGTGGGGGGCAAGTGTTGAGGGTTACAGACTGTAAAGCGTGGGTGCTGAGGGTTGCTAGACTGCAAGGTTGATGGTTGGCAGATCGTAAAGGGTGTTGAGGGTTACAGACTGTAAAGGGTGTTCGGGGGTTGTGACTGTGAAGGGTGTTCAAGCTACAGACTGGTAAAGGGTGTGCTGAGGGTTACAGACTGTAAGGTGTCTTAGGGTTACAGACTGTAAAGGTGTTCAGGGTTACAGACTGTAAAGGTGTTGAGGGGTTTTGAGAATGTGTAAAGGTGCTGAGGGTTACAGACTGTAAGGTATGTTGAGGGTTACAGACTGCAAAGGGTGCGAGGTTACAGACTGTGCTGGTGCTGAGGGCCACAGACTGTAAAGGGTGCTGAGGGTTACAGGACTGTAGCGGGTGTTCAGTTGTAGACCGTGTGCGTGTTCCTCGGGTTACAGACTGTAAGGTGTTCAAGCCATAGGATCAAAGGGTGCTGAGGGTTGGCTAGACTGTAAGGGTGTTGAGGGTTTAGTTTGGAGGGTGTTGAGGGTTTAGATTGGAGGGTGTTGAGGGTTAAGACTGTAAAGGGTGTCGTTTAGACTGTAGGGTGTTGGGGGTTACAGACTGTGTGGTTGGTAAATAGCAGACTGTGGGGCGTGTTGAGGGTTACAGATCAGTAAAGGGTGTTGAGGGTTACAGACTGTAAGGTGTTCGGGGTTACAGACTGTAAAGGGTGTTGAGGGTTACAGACTGTAAAGGTGTTGAGGGTTACAGACTGTAAAGGGTGTTGAGGGTTACAGGATCAAAAGGTGTTGAGGGTTACAGACTGTAAAGGGTGTTGAGGGTTACAGACTGTAAAGGGTGTCTGGGGTTACAGACTGTAAAGGGTGTTGAGGGTTACAGACTGTAAAGGGTGTTGAGGGTTACAGACTGTAAAGGGTGTTGAGGGTTACAGACTGTAAAGGGTGTTCAGGGTTTTATAGACTGTAAAGGGTGTTCAGGGTTTTATAGACTGTAAAGGGTGTTCAGGGTTTTATAGACTGTAAAGGGTGTTCAGGGTTTTATAGACTGTAAAGTGGCTGGTGTTCAATCTGTTATAGACTGTAGAATGTAAAGGGTGTTCAGTGTTTTGTAGACTGTAGAATGAAAAGTGACCGTGTTCAGTGTTTTGTAGAATGTACAGAGTGCTGGTGTTCATGTTTTATAGACTGTAGAATGTAAAGGGTGTTCAGTGTTTTATAGACTGTAGAATGTAAAGGGTGTTCAGTGTTGTATAGACTGTAGAATGAAAAGTGACCGGTGTTCAGTGTTTTGTAGAATGTAAAGGGTGTTCAGGGTTTTGTAGAATGTAACGTGACCGGTGTTCAGTGTTTTATAGACTGTAGAATGAAAAGTGACCGGTGTTCAGTGTTTTGTAGAATGTAAAGGGTGTTCAGGGTTTTGTAGACTGTAGAATGTAAAGGGTGTTCAGGGTTTTGTAGACTGTAGTTAGACATTGGTTTAGAAGACGTATCCAGTCTGTCTTTTATGACCGATGCTCACTTTGTGTTTGGACTTTGGGCCAAACCGCACAAACACTGTTCCGGAGTGTTCAGGACCGGGAGCGGGGCACGTGGACGAACGAGAGTAAATTTCAGTGATTTGGGGGAAGTGAAGGGTGTGGACGATGGACGAGGGGAAAGGGCAGAACAGAGAGTGAAAGTTACTCTTTTTCATTGTGAACTCTTATTGAACCTCAACCAAACACATCTTCTGTATCTAACCCACACACACACTGTCCAGCAGGGGGCAGACATACATCCAGCACCTGGGCAGCAGTGATAGGGACAGTACCTCACTCAAGGGTACCTCAGGGCAGCCTACTGGTCCGAGATTTCGAACCACAACACTCAGATCCTGGGGTCGAGTCCCTGAACACTGCAACACCAAGGAATGGGCTTCAGGGAGGAAGAACTGGAGACTTAGTCCAAATGAAAGGGATCATAAAAGGAAATTATTGCTCAGATCTAAGCCGATGTGTAAAATGAGAACATATGAGGGACAGCTCAGGTAGGACAGATTGAGGACAAAGTTAGAGCAGCAAGATTGCTTTGGTTTGGACATGTCCAGAGGAGAGACGAGGATTATTCCAGGAGAAGGATGTTGAGGATGGAAAGAGGAGGTTTATGGATGTGGGGAGAGAGGACATGGAGTTGTGAAAGTGGAAGATGCAGAGGACAGGAAGACATGGAAACAGATGATCTGCTGTGGCGACCCCTAAACGAGCAGCGGAAATAAAAAACATTTAAAAGTAACTTCAGTCAAAAGAAGCCTTATTTGCATGAATAGAATAGGCCACACCTCCTCACCAATCACTTTAATCTAACCCAGACGTTACAGATTTAATACACGATTTCTTGCTGCTGCTCAACACGTTCTTGTTCTTGTTCTCCAGATGGCGCGTACTCAGAAGAACAAAGCCACGGCACATCACCTGGGGCTGCTGAAGGCCCGGCTGGCCAAACTCCGCAGAGAACTCATCACACCTAAAGGAGGTGGTGGAGGAGGCCCTGGAGAAGGTATGAGAGCGGCGGCTGTGTCCCAAACGCTTCACAATGTCCGTCAGTTTATCTGCTTTTTGGAGAACGTTCAACACAAACTTAAAACCCTGCTATCGATGGTGTTCAAGACCTTTATTTCTCACACACACACGATTATACAAATAGATGATATTTATAAGTACAACCAGCCGTTCAGTGTAGTCCTGAGTCTCTCCAAGGCTGCAGAGGAGAGAAGAAAACCAATTTTGGACACAACTAGAGGGGGAGTGCAGTAAGATTAAAATCTAGACAGAAGAGTTATACAGGTATAAAATACAGCTTGAATGAAAGTGACTATAGTCCTTGTGAAACACGGCACAGCACACAGTGAGACACAATGAAATTCATACACACAGGGGGCAGCTATTAAAGCACCTGGGGACGGTACCTTGCTGAAGGGTACCTCAGGACAACCTACTGGTCTGGGACTCCCTAACCACAAGTGTTCTATAGTAACATAATCAGAGCTAGACTGCAAACCACTTTCCTGCACGTGTTCTTTTACTCTGGACTCTTCGCTCCATTGCAGCTGGGCAGCAGTGGAGTAACTTCTTATGGGTCACTTTTATTGACGTCATGGCGACAGAATCTGGTTTTTGATCTTGTTTTCATTCTTAAGTGTTAATGAAAAAGGATTTCAGCACATCATTCCCTCCGTTTCAGGGTTCGATGTTGCCAAGACTGGAGATGCTCGAATCGGGTTTGTGGGATTTCCCTCAGTGGGGAAGTCGACGCTGCTGAGTAACCTGGCTGGCGTCTACTCTGAGGTGGCCGCCTACGAGTTCACCACCCTGACTACCGTCCCGGGTGTCATTCGCTACAAAGGAGCCAAAATACAGGTTTTTCTGTTTTAAACTATAAGTACGCACTTTGGTCCGTGTCATCATTTTGTGAGTCAGAAACACGTCAATCAGACATCACCGAAAATCTCTGTTGGAGTGTAAGGTTCCGTTAGAGGATCTGTGCTAAACTGAAACACTCCTTTCAGAGACAGTCGTGGACCATACTCGGTGTAAAGGTGGACGTTCTTCAGCTTTAAGCCTATAATCTTTAGGCCAACGTTACACATCTTTTCTGTAAACACTTCTCTCAGCCCACGCAGGACGGTGGAGGACACCCATGATTTAGGACACAATGGGACTTACTTTTAGCTCAAACGTGAACTAAAATTCTCCATGGAGCTAAAAACTCTTTCACAGGATGTAAAAAATCATCGTCATTAAAACAGGAATCTGATCTCAGATCAGTCTGAAAAGCATCTCTGTTCTTTGTGCGAGGTTTAGTTTATTTGAAGAATTGTGTAAATTGGATTTTTACCAAAGTGTTACTTTAATATGGGTACCTAAATTAAAATGTTAAAGCTTTTATCTCTGTATGGTCCATGAAAAGTTTAACATTTTGACTAACTCAGTCAGTCAGTCATTTTCTGCCGCTTGTCCCAAACGGGGTCGCAGGGGGTGCTGGAGTTCATCCCAGCTCACACAGGGCGAGGACGGGGGACACACCCTGGACAGGTCGCCATCCCATCGCAGGGAGGAGCGTGATGGGGACGGCACCTTGCTCAAGGGTACCTCAGGGCAACCTATTGGGAAGGGGTTCGAACCCTCGATCCTCCGATCATGTGACCGACGCCCGAACCACTAGGCCACCGCTGCCCCCCATTTGAGTACCTGTTTTGTTTTGTATTAACACCATCGTTTTTTTTTTTTTTGCAGCTGCTGGATCTGCCAGGTATCATTGAAGGAGCCAAAGATGGCAAAGGTAGAGGACGACAGGTCATCGCAGGTAAACAGAACAGGCTGCTTTACACACACAGACACACACACTGTATGAGACCCTGTGGGGCTGTTGATTTTTCCTCTAATTGCTCATGTCTTGCTTTCAGTGGCTCGTACCTGTAATCTCATCTTGATCGTTCTGGACGTGTTGAAGCCTCTTGGGCACAAGAAGCTGATTGAACACGAGCTGGAAGGCTTCGGCATCCGCCTCAACAAGCAGCCGCCCAACATCGGCTTCAAGAAAAAGGACAAAGGAGGCATCAACTTCACTGCTACTGTAGGTCCCACAGTGCAGACTGGCAGAATGAGCTTTTTACAGTGACCCAGTGAAGTTACATGTGAGCGTGTTGTAATCAAACTGCAGAAAAGAAGAAAAAAACGCTGTTATGTCCTTTCCTGTCCAGTAAAAAGAACCTTTTTAGGGGCCTTGTAGGACAAGTCAGAGAAGTCCCCCTAATTGTTGAGATGCAGATGCAGAACATCCTGATCTTACAGCAAAAAGATGTTCAACAGTCTCCAGAATAATCCTGAATCTAATAGAAAGCCCAGATGTAAAATCTTTATTGCAGATTTGTTTTATAGATGCATTACATTTAAGAGAAAAAGGCCCTTTGCTGAAACGGCATTCCATTACTTGGACCAGCAGCAGATTGTGGAAAAGGTCAGCAGGGTGGAGTGTTTCGTAGTTTCAGCTTTAGATGATGATTTGAAATCACTGTTTATCCCAAATGTTAAGGGTTCCTCGCTCAAGGGTTTAAGAACTGGCTTATTTCAGATTCCACCTGAAAACATGACACCCAGCTCCCTCAGTGTGGGTGCTGCTAGGACTCCGTCATTTGGGGAAAATATTGTTTTGTTTATTTAGCATTTCAACTGCAGTTTAGAGGCCATCCCTTTAAATGAGCTTTCTTTTCACTTTAGCACTTAGAACTAGTATTGAATCCTGCAAGACTTAATTAAGATTCCAGCCCTTCAAAATTGTGATTTCAGTATAAAGACATTCATGGTTCAGCTTTGTTTGCGAGCTCTGGCAAATGAAAAAACTCCTTCATTTAATGAACTTGCGCTCATCTTTTAGAATTCCTCCTGAAAATTTGGAAAAATGTGAGCAATTTACGTTTATGGCATTTAGCAGATGCTCTTATCCAGAGCGACTCCCATGTCCTAACTACAGGGACGGTCCCCCTGGAGCAACTCGGGGTTAAGGGGCTTGTTAAGGGTCTTGTAGGGGTCCGTCCGTCCCCCCACTGCTTTTTTGGAGCTTGTGTCCATAAGTTCTCAGTGTGATTTCTTTCAGGAAGAAATTGTGATATTTAATTTGCTTTGACTACATTTCCTGAATAGAACCTTTTTTGCACTAAATCCGTAAATATTGTCCCTCTCTCTCTCCCCATGTCTCACTGTGTCCTCACAGTGTGCCCAGAGTGAGCTGGACGCTGAAACGGTGAAGACCATTCTGGCTGAGTACAAAATCCACAACGCTGACATCACCCTGCGGAGCGACTCAACAGCTGATGACCTCATAGACGTGGTGGAGGGGAACAGGTAGACCTTCACTGCAGTGGACTGGCTGCACTGTTGAGCTCCAGCCTATTCATTTGAGCTGTAAAAGAGCTCGGTGAAGTGAATTAAATGTGCTAAGATTGAAAGGGAAACAGCACAGTTGAGACGCGCACACAGGAGCTCAGCCAGGACCGTCCTGTGCAACTAAAGCACTCATTGGCTGACTTCCAGCTGAGAAATCTGCACTCTTTCCACTGTTCTCCACTCCGAGTGGGATTTCCCACATTATGACTATGTGATTATTAAAGTGATTCTCATGATGCGGTTAGTATTTTGTGATGCATTGTTTGAGAAATACATTAAAAACCATCTCGCTTCAATCTCTGTCGCGATGCCGGAGAAGAACGAGATCTTGCTCCATCTTGTGGACATCAGAGGAGATGACATCAGAGTCCATGTGTAATACGGTGCAAAAGTCTTGATCCACCCTTCGTTTCTTTTTATCTTTTTGGAAAATAAGACAGTAGGTGTAGTGGTTTATTCCATATTGTGCAAACACATGTAACTCCAGTCTAAACACAGAGAGTTTCATTCTAACCCGCTTTAAAGTCCATATTCACCACCACCATTATTCTTCAGCTCAGCTCTCGTTTCTAATCCTGTCCACCCTCGTCACGAAAATCTCAGCATCTTTAAATGTCTTTAATCCGGTCTTTTTTTCAGCGCCACCGTCTCCAACCCGTACAACATAGCTGGTCTCGCTACTGTCCTGTAAACCTTCCCTTTCACTCTCGCTGGTACCCGTCTGTCACAAATCACTCCAGCCACTCTTCTCCACCCATTCCAGCCTGCCTGCACTCTCTTCTTCACCTCTCTTCCACACTCGCCGTTGATCCCGAGTGTTTAAACTCCTCCACCTTCACTTCCTCTACTCCCTCCATCCTCACCACTCCACTGTCCTCCCTTTCATGCACACTGTAACACAAATGTATTCTGTCTTTGTCCTACTCACTCACTCACACTGGATGCCCTCCCTGACGTAACCCTTCCCATTTATCCGGTACTGGGACCGGCACCAAAAATAATACACTGACTTGCGCATCTCTAGTGACTGGGTTATGAAACTATAGGCTTTACACCAACCTATAGTTTCTTTCTCAGTGGTCTGATTGATTAACACTTAAATGTTGGTCCTGTAAATTCTGCTGTGCAGTATAATATTGTTGTCCTTCACAAAATCGGAGTTTGGCATGTCCATTGCTTGATACTGGCAAGCAAAGCCTGAGTTCTTTGCACCACCGAGTTCTTATAGTAATAATCTTATGCACGTTGGGCCACAGCCAACGTTTCTGTTCAGAGTTCTGTCATTGCGTCTGGAAAAATAAGCGAGTCATGTTTCGGATGAACTCTCGTCCTCTGAGCCGCTTGCTTAGCGTCTTCAACCCTGACAGGTTTTTCTTTTCTGTCTCACTCAGAGTTTACATCCCCTGCATTTACGTCTTGAACAAAATTGACCAGATTTCCATCGAAGAACTGGACATCATCTACAAAGTTCCTCACTGCGTGCCCATCTCGGCCCACCACCGCTGGAACTTTGACGACCTGCTGGAGAGGATCTGGGACTACCTGCATCTAGTGCGCATGTGAGCATCACTCAGACTTCAGCCAAATCTAAAAGATTTAACCCATCAAATGAAATGATGGAAGATATGAGCCTTGTTTCTGTCACCTCTGTTAGATGCCTGCGGTGGAGTTGAGCATGACCTTTCCTGATTTTTGTTCTTCAGATACACCAAGCCGAAGGGTCAGCTCCCTGATTATTCGTCCCCAGTGGTTCTGCCAGATGGACGGACAGTCGTGGAGGATTTCTGTCTGAAAATCCACAAAAACCTTATCAAGGAGTTCAAGTAGTAAGTAGCTTCCTCTTTAAGAACCTAACAGACAGATTGTAGTCTTACACTGAAGCCAGTTTGTTTTAGTTTGTGAACACCTACCTATCTGTTGGCCACTTTATCAGAAACGCCTGCTGTATAAGAGCATTTTTTTTTCTTTTCTAATGTTGGACAAATAAATAGCACTTTAGGATCTTGATGTAAAGAAAATAAAACATTCCTGGTGTGACTCATAATATGGTTAAGTATAGCCTGACCTTTGACCCCTCTTATCCTTCTGCAGTGCTCTAGTTTGGGGCTCTTCTGTTAAACACAACCCCCAGAAGGTGGGAAAAGACCACTTGCTGGAGGACGAAGACGTGATTCAGCTGGTCAAGAAGTAAAAGGACTCTTTGAGGCTTTGCATGCCCGACCCCAACGACCCCAGTCACTGAGACATTTCTAAAGGCCCCCAAAAAAAAAAAACAGCAGCCATCATCTCGTCATCGCTCCGTGGCTTTTTGCTTCCATTTTCTTCTTCTGTTGGACGTTATATAAATATATAAGAATGTACACTTTACATTTACCCCACTCTAGCACACACATCCAAGCCACGTATGTTTAAAAAAGAATAACACCATATTGTGTCTTTGGGTTAAAAAATTTAAAAGAACAAAATAAAAATCAAGAAAACGCTTCAATGATGCTTTTTTCTCTTGCGTTTGTCCATTGCAGTATTTACACATTTAAAAAGGATTATTATTCATTATTATAAACAGAAAAAAATCATTTTTAGAAAATTAAATGGTGAGATTTCTGTTACCACAATTAGACAAATAATTTCTTTATTTGGATTTTTTGTTATTTTTATGTATTTTATTTTTTAGATATTTACTGATTATCCTTTTATTTTTGAGTTTTTTTTAATTATTATTATTAATTTTAAGAAGGGACATGGGGAGGATGCTTTCTTCCAGCATTTGAGTAAAGAAAGCTGGGATATGTGTGGCGGCCTGGTCTCCCAGAATCAGATTGAGGTGTTTCACTAATTTAGGCTTAATCCACATCTGGAGCGCTGCTCTTCTGCATCTCGAAACCGAAATCAAAGTGCCGATAAGGCAATAGGACGCTCTCAGCAGATTTAATTGTGCAGTAGTGGACCAGCTGTAGTTCATACCTCCCCCCTCGCCCCGTCAGGCTGGGTATCCCACCACTTAGTGAATGAAACGGCAGATGATCGACACCAGCACAAAGACACAGATGTTCTTTATGATCCTGCTCAGATGTTAGGCGTTCCTCTCGGTGATAAATCAGCCCAAGAGCATGTTTTATAAAAAGTGCTTTGGTAAAAAATCCACGTGTGAGACAGAAACTGTGACTGTTCAGTTCACAACCTTTTCTTTTTCAAACCTTTTCTTGTCCTTGCCGTTGGGGGAAAAGCATTTTATATAAGATTTTTCTTACAAGCTTTGTAAAAATTAACCAAATTTCCTTTTATTCTAACTTTACTCTGTCCTTCTCGTGTAAATACACATATATACAGAGCTGTGCAAAAATCTTTGTTCACCCAAAAAAAGAAACGAGACAATGAACACTGATTTATTGCAACGTGTGTAAACATGCATAAATTCAGATTTTAGAGTTTAACCAGCTTTAGAGTCAATTTGGTACGGCCACCGTTATTCTTCAGCACACCCTCAACTCTCTTAGGCAAGCTTTCTTGCCATTTCTTTAAGTCAGAACAGGAACACTTCTCCTGGCTTTTTGAAGGACGTTCCAATGCTCTTCTTTGGACGTCGGCTGTCTCCGTTCTGTGATGATGATCCAAGGTAAGTGAACAGTCAGTTCTTGAAGTTGATGTCAGGCAGGAAAAACGGGGAGGTATAAGGATCTGAGATACTTTAAGAGGGTCAGAACATCTCCAACATGGCCATGTTTGCAAATGGGATGCAGTGGTCAGTACCAACCACATATGCTCCATGGGAGAATACTTGGAGAAACAGCAGCAGGGTCATGAGTACCCAAAGCTCACTGATGCATAAATCCAGTCCCACCAAAGAGCTCCTGTAGAACCAACTGCTGAAAAGATCTGGTTCTGATAGAAAGGTGTCAGAACACAGCTGCGTATGGGGCCATGCTGATCCTTGTCCACTGAAAACTCCTTCAGTGGGCATCAGAACTGGACCATGAAGCGATGGAAGGAGGTGGCCTGGTCTGAAGAATCACATTTCTTTTTACATCATGCGCAAGAACGTCCTCCACATGAATATGAACACCACACTGGCTATAATGGTTATAATCAAGACAGACAGTTGAATAAATGTGATGGCAGATGATCCAGTGATAGAAATGACTTACATCCATAAGAAGGCTTTTGGGAAATCTTCCCACACAGATGAATCAAGTCTGCAAAAATGAGTTAATGAAGATTGTTTTATATGTTGCCTTCTTAAAAATTAACAGCAATAATTCACCAAACACCAGCTTTTTTTGGCTTTTACACCAACAGTTCTGTACCTTCTTACACTGAGATCAGATTCAACAACCCGGGCAACAAACTGATGCTGAGACACGATAAAGCGCTGCAGACCTGATGCACCCTTTCGTGGAAGACGTGCCATTTTGTATGCGTCCCCTTCTTCTGGCAGGGGTTACTGAGTTCATGTGGAATGAAATGGAAGCAGCAAGATGTTGGATGTATGGTTGTGCATGTGTGTGTGTGTATGGGGTTAGACGAACCGCACTCCATCAGATAGCAAATGCAGCACTCTTTGGGCTCCACCCCCTCCACCACCCGCCCCACTGCACTTTCTCCTGTAAATTATAGCGGCACTTTAGCTAATGAAAGAGTTGAAGTCCAGGCACTAATAAAAGCCATTAAGTGAATAAAGCACTTCCCCCTCTAACAAAATTAAAGAATCTGCCCCCCTCATGAAGAGGGAGGACTCTGTATTAATATTTATGAAATGCGGAATGGTACCCCTCTTACCCCCCAACACGTTCTTTCTGAGTTGTCCCCACCCTGCCCCGCCCCATCCAACTCCTCTTGGGCAACCCACCTATCCCGGAAGATCCTGAATGACCCCTCCCCGCAGCGGTGGGTGGGGCGGTCCATGAAGGAGATGTTGGAGGAGAGACATCCAGAGGAGTCCGTCTTCAGTCTGGGTCGACTGTCCACTCCGGACATCCAGCTCCGAACAAGAAGCTCCGACTCAGTAGCCTCTGTTCTTGGAGCCGCCCTTGTCCACGTTGACCTGTCGGATGAGTCGGCCTTGGAGAAACATCGCTGGACACAAGGTACAAAACCAGAAAGGTTTTCTCGTTTGTTAAATGCCTAAAACTCTCTGACTTATCTTTTCACAGGATTCCGTCAACATTGAGTAGGTCCCAGGAGATGGTTCACGGTCTCAAAAGTTTCAACTTGGCTTCTTGTACGGCAGCAAAAGCTGCTGGATCAAGGAGAGAAGGTTGCCAGAACTGAGGAAGCAAGAGAGATATCCTCTAATCCTGCAGTTGGGTAAGATGTACAAGTAAAGGTATAGATACGTAAAACCTTCCAAGATGGGCCATAAGACGAGACCCAAAGCCAACCTGAGAACCATGGCAAAAACAGGTGGTTTTGGAAGGAGTTTCCATCGTTCAACCCATCCCTTCTTTGCCCATTACTTCCTTAGACTGCCACATTCCTCTTTTCCACTTCATTTAAAGAGGAACCCATCCTCTTCCACCAATACCTCAAACCATCATCCCCATTGATATGTTGTTCCTGTTCCATTTCATCATGCTAAGTGGTCCAGTTGGCCAGACGTTTTAGAGTTGATTAGCTCCCCCATTTACCCCATTTCGGCTAAAATGGCTCCAGGGAATTGACAAGTAGGGGTATAACGAGATTAGCACCCAGATGGATGGCCAGACTCTCTTTGGTTTTCTTACTCAAGAGACAGTTTGCGTACATCCTTTTAGGGTGATGATCTCTGTGGGGCAGCAATCAATTTTGGCAGTCACCAATTTTGGGTCTGCAAAACATGGCCAATGACCCACAGACCTGCATTTGTTCTGTCTGGGACTCTGCATCACTGAGTGCTCTGGACCTACTGAACCTTTTAGACTCTTCTTGGGTGAAGGAGCCAGTGTTGTCCCTTAACAAGACCACCATCGCTCCAGCTAACTCGATTTCTATTGACCGTTCTGAAAAGAAAAACAAGTAGACTGAATCACTAGCGGCAAAATCATTTCATTAGGAAAAGCTTTCAGGGCTCCAGTGTTGTTTTACTTTTTAATTTTTGTGACAGATTTCATTTCTTGGTACCACTGAGAACAGGGAGGTGCGAGGTTTTAGGAGTGGGTGGAGCTTGACGCAGTTTTGGCGCAGAAAGGGCGGCGCCTGAACCTCTCTGCAGTGAGACTACGACCTATGACTAATCTTTTTTTTTATTTTGCAGATGTACTTAGTTGCAGGTCCTCTCCGTTTTCCTCTGGCTGAGACAGAACATCTTCAGACCATCACCTGCCAGGATGGCAAGTTTTTTTTTTATTTGGTCCAAGCCGGTGGTGGACAAGGAGAGGGACGCCTTGAGAGAACAGACGAGCACTTGGAGACAACCTGGCCAATGGTCAAGGTCCTCAAACCCATTCACCGAGATTATTCTTCATCCACTTCTTCAGGGTTCCATGGATGTCCCACACCTGCATTCATACAGTGGATTCATCTTCAGTCTACAGCCATTTTTCATGCCACAAACACGATACGAACGACTGTTCTCCTGAAAACGTCTCCTCTGGACCAAAGGTGACTCGGCCTCGGGTTTCTGCCCAGGACGCCATTGTGCTTGATCTAACCATGCAGTTCCTCTCTGGTCCATGGTTGTGCCAAGCACTTTGGAGACTTGTGAGCAAGCTTCCCAATTCTTCATCGTTTCAATCTTCTCGCACAGTTTTCTGCAGCAACGCAATGCGATGCCCTTGGTTCACCTCCATTTGTCTGGACACCACCAAGCCTCATTCATGAGCATCTTTGTCAAATAAAGAATGAAACACTGTTGTTGATTGTTTTTTATCAGAGTAGAAAAGAACCAACTGTCCAAACCGAACCCTCTAACCTTCACAACCAGGATCCAAACAACCTAATGCTAACACAACTGATGTTAGAAAAATGGTGGTCATTTCCAAACTGTTCCAGAAATCAATGCAAAATGTTACCCATAGCTACATTTATCAGCCTTAAAGATGTGCTTCAAGATTATAAATAGTGATGAATCCAAGCTGGTCATTCATGAGATTCCTGGATGAAAAAACAGCCACATTGATGTCCTGCTGCCCTTGTATTGACCTTGGTCTAGAGCTTTTCCATCAAGAAATGAAAGCAAAATATGAAATAAGCCAAGGTTGGTGCACTTTGGGGGGAACATTGCTGCATCATGATTGGTTGTTTCAATGAGCCACAAAAATGTGGTTAAATCAGGAAAGTGTGCGCTTTCAGCTAAATTCAGCTGAAAAAAAGCTACAAAAAGGCTTCGTTTTAGAAACAGGAGAAGGTCAATAATTAAAATACTCAGGGAACTCATTTGCAAAGATCTGTCTGCGTCATTGCAGCAGCATCATTCATCTATTATTTCAAAATGTTGCAAGATCAACAGTTACTAATGAATATCTTCCCCCAGTTTTCAATAAATCATCCATAAATCAAACCTTGCTGGGTGCAGAACGTTGTCCAAAAAATGTTCAGCTGTGACTTTGCCATGGGAGACAGAGCCGTGAAGCTCTCTGGATGGCGCTCTTTGAAACGAATAGACTGAAATAAATGAGAAATATGAGGGGACAATATGCAGGGTTGTGAGAAACGGCAGATTGGTGGGGAAAAGGCCAGGCAACGGAGAGACTCTCTGAGGATCAGGCCTATTTCTCTCTCCGGGGGTCAGCAGAGGTCGCGCTGTAGCTCATGGCGGCTCCGGTGTCTCTGTGTAATATATTGCAGCGTCTACTGCAGCCAAACCGAGCGCTTTTATTGCTCCGACCCTGCGGTTTGGCTGCTGAAGAAGATAAAATCCTGCATGATGGAGATGAAATAACAGATATTGTCCACAGAAAACCCCCCGTTTCCTTTCTTTCTTTTAAAGAATGCATTGAAAATAATGGACTAATTTGCGTTTCTTTATTGGCCTTTATGAGATGTTGCTCACAGGACTCCTCAACTCGATAAAAGTCTCAATAAATCCTACTTTTGCCTTTTTTAATCCACTAAAAACCACTCTTCTAAACCCAGGTTTATTTTCTAGCACTAAGCAGCCACTAAAACATCCCGCTACAGACCACCTGAAGTTCCTTTCTGGACAAAAAGTCCTTTTTTCTAAGTTTTATAACAGAAAGTTAATTCTTATATTCTATAGCCTCACGTCCTTGCCATAGGTGGTCATATGTGGCTTCAGCCAATAGAAATGCACAGCTGACTCCCTACCAGCCAATCAGAGAAGAGTGCAGATGATTGATGGAGTCTGCTGGTCTGAAGTAAGGAGTAATGTGCATTAGCAGTATGGGGTTCAGATCCTGCGCTGTAGGGAAAATGGAAATCTCTGTCCTCTGCTTTTATCTGTCATGTTACGGAACTATTTCATGGAGAGGGATCAATATTCCCGAATCCAAAATCATCAGAATAAAGTTACTCTTCACATGAGGAGCAAAAACGGAATGATGCTAAATACAAGTTTATATTTTTCATATTAATATTTATTAAATTTTTTATATAGTTTTTATATTTTTGAAGCACCTGGAGAGCAGTGATTGGGGCGGTACCTTGCTCAAGGATAGCTCGGAGTGACCTGCTTGTCTGGGATTCAAACCCAAGATCTTTTGGTCCACCGCTGCCACATTAAAAACAAATATACAGTGTGCAAGTTTTAGGCAGGTGTGGAAAAAATGCTGTAAACAAAGAACGCATTCAGAAATATCAATATGATTGTTTATTTTGCTCAATTTACAAAATGCAAAGTGAGCGAACAAAAGAAAAATCTAAATCAGATCAATATTTGGTGTTTCTACCTTTTGCCTTCAGAGCAGCATCAGTTCTTCTAGGTACACTTGCACACAGTCAGGGATTCTGTAGGATTATAGTCGGTGTCTGATCAACCAGTTTTACCAAACAGGTACTGATGATCATCAACGTCACACGGAGGAGAAACACAGCCATGTTTGGAACGACCGACCGGCCGAGTTCCTTCAAAAACTGTGTGTGAGTGTACCTAGAAGAACTGACGCTGTTTTGAAGGCAAAGGGTGGTCACACCGAATATTGATCTGATTTAGATTCTCTTTTGTTCATTCACTGCATTTTGTTGATTGATGAAAATAAATGATGAGCACTTCCATTTCTGAAAGCGTTCTGTTTACAGCATTTTTTTTCCACACCTGCCTAAAACCTTTGCACAGTGCTGTATACACACACACACACACACACACACACACACACACACACAATTACTGGCCCATGTCTTAAATATACAACTTCGATCAGAAAAAGAGCCTGCAGGAGCGTAGGAAGAGAGAACCTGGAGAACGTCCTGGAGAAGACTGGACCTCTTTCCTGAGGACACCTGAAACAGGGCGGTGACGATGTTGGGGTGTGCAAATTGAGCCACTTTAACAGGAAGCTGGAAATGTATAGGCTGTTAGACTGGAAGGAGCATGTTTTCCAGTGCGAGTTTCCTCCCACAGTCCAAAGAAACGTCAGGTGGACTAGAGATGCTAAATAAAGGTGCCCAGTGTTGCCCCTCGTCTTGCCCTGGGACAGGTTCCAGCACCTCTCGCAATTAATAATATAGTGGCGGTGTAAATTAAACCTGAGCTCTGCATTGAAATCGGACACAAGATAAGAATCAACATTATTTTATTGACGCTACAAGGTGAGTTCATGACAAGCGCCACAATAGCATCATTTTGCCTCACTCACGCTGCGAGCAGCTCACAGACGGCTGTAGGAATAACCGATCGCTCACACGGGTCCAAGGTCACACGGCCAGCAGAAAGTCTTACATTCATAACCGGAGCGTTTGGAAGAGCTGCAGTGCAGATTACGCAGCGTCGGCCACAAACTCCAGGGCGGGCTGCTGGTTCCCAGACGGTCAGGGAGGAGGAGTGGAAGAAAAGAGGCTGTTAGAACTGCAGAGCATTAAAAAAAATAATAAAAAAACAAACAAACAGGGAGCGCACATTCACTTTATGGCAGATACACGTTTACATCATCCCAGCGTATGGTCACACCTTCACTACTTATGCTTCCACTCACTGTTGCAAAAAAAACCAAAAAAAAAAAAAAACATCTATATTCATAGAAAAGAAAAACTGCTTTCATAAAACGCACGCTTTAGATGAACACAAACGGGGTTTGGCTGCTTTTGACTGTCCCTGTCCCCTAAAAAACTAGTGTGGCTCATTGGCTTTCAGGGGATGACAACATTTAACTCAAAAACTCAAACCTAAAAAATACTCAACTATAGTAATTCATCCACGCCGTGAGTTTATATGAGAAAAATAAAGAAAAAGAAAAGGTTGATCGAAAAGGACACTGAAAAAAGAAGCCAGGAAGGATTTCTTAGCCAAGGATGACGTTCCTTTCAATGGTCATAGGTGTCAACTTCTAAGCCAATTAAAATCTAGAAAGCAGGAATCATTCTTTGAGCAAGAGTTAGAACCAAAAAGGAGAAAAACACAAACTGGAGATTTCTAGAAGTCGGTTTTTGTGAGATTTGTTCCTGTATTCTTTGTTTCTGATTAAAATAGCATGTCTCCATGTCCCGTGGATGTAAGAATCATCCGAATTGAAGGACAGCGAGTCCTACGTCCCCCCCAAATAGACAAAGTCCATAATCTAATCACCGAGCTGCTGTCCACCACAGACCACCCTTCAGTCTCAGCTGCACGGACACTTGAGTCCATGTCCATATAACACTCTGCACAGACTCTTCTGATGAAACGAATCAAGCGCGTTTCGACACCTGACTTGTGGACGTAGCGCGAGCTAACAAAGTCATCACACCGAAAAAAATCATCAAACTAAGTGCAAAAGTTTCTTTTTTTACCCAATCACACCCTGCCTGTCAACCATTAAAAGTAAACTGGCCTCGAGACGAGCGACTCTAATCCACGATGAAACAAAATGAGCAGGTAGTTAATTTCACCGCATGTCCAAAAGTTTTCAGACAGTCCTAATAAGCAAGTTCTGCTGCTTCAACTCACCCCCACCGCTGCAACAGAACAGCACCGATTATTAGGACACGCCCATAAGGTCGCATGCCTGTAAGCGAGAGGGAAATGAAACCAGCCTCCAACATTGGGATGGAAAGATTGAGGTCCTTTGAGATGAGCTCGAGTCTAGAACATCATCAGTGGAGCTCTCAGGTTGCAATCAACCCCTCATAGCAGTGTTCCAACATCTGTTTCAGTGATCAAAGTGAGGCCAAACTCTCACCATCAGCACCAGAAGAGGTGGAGTGGCATGCATCTGCAAACTTTTGGACATGTATTTATAAAAAAAAAAAAAAAAAAAAAAAAAAAAAAAAAAAAAAAAAAAAAAAATACCAGCACTGCTGGAATGCCACCGTAACCAGAATCGGAAATCAAAAAAGACAAGAAATAGAGGGAGAGAATGAGTGGACGGATTGAAAAGTCAAACCTGACGGATCCAGGGTATAAAATGATCTCGAAGGACTTTCTTTGCACAAACTCTGCACAAGCAGGAAAACTGAGAACATACTAGAAAAACGGAAAAAGAAACAACACTGGAGAAATCTCCCTCTTCTAACCTTCAACAACTCTGAAATGGCAAATTTATCAAAACATCGAGTCCTCGAAACCCTTTTCAGTGACATGTTCTGTTGAAAAAAGTTCCTATTCATTTGCAGATTTTAACACCGTGGAGCCAAAAAAAACAAAACAAAAACCAAGCGTGCACATTCGTGCTCTTTTCCTATCAAACACACCGTAAACGTGCAGTAAAGCATGCAGACGTCTGTAGAGTTCACAGAAAATCAACCAAACATTTCAGCGAGGCTTTAACTTTTGCATGAACCTCAACGTCTCTTGAAGTGGTGATTCGTCTCAGTTTAATAAATTCTAATCATGTTTCTTTCCTTTGAGTGACGTTTTTGGCCACGGCTTGAAAAACAGGACATCCGACTGCAAGACACAAACACACGTGTGTTTAAGGTACCACATCGCAGTTCCTCACACAAGTGCGATCACAGAAGAAATGCTTCGCTCTTATGCTTCATGATCACCTTTAAGTGTCCTGTCTGTTTCTGAAGCATTTCTTCTCCCCACGCTGTCCTAACTGGAATAATTTGGCAGAAAAATGACATTTTCACCATTTCCCACTAATCTAAGACAGCTGCTGATCTAGAATCAGTTTAGTGAAATTTTTAAATAACCAGGTAACGGAGATGCTCCAGATCATGTGATGGAGCGCCCCTTTGAGCCAGCAGGTCTCAAACCGGTCCACAGTTTTAAACATTAAGAACCGAGTAAAACTATGGGTGTCCCCGAAGACCGGTTTTAGCCGATGGGCCAAAGCAAGTCCACTGTCCTCAAAGGAACCACCTATGAAGCCCCTGAACCTCACAGTGCTGAGAGGTACCAGAAGGACGCGAGAGGAAGCAGCGCTGTGAAAGCTGTGAAGCTAAACACACACAAAAGTGAGGAGGGGGCGTTTAGTTTTGCTTGGCTGAAGCAGAACTGTAGTCCCACAGTGGAGATGATGAGCCCTTACACGCAGGTGAAGTTACACTCTCAAAAATAAAGATCCCAAAAGGGTTCTTAGAGAGTCCATACAAGAAGCACTACTGGTTTGGTTAGAGAACCAAACCAAGGGTCTAGACAAGTGAAAGGTCGCTTCTAGGAGCCAAGAACCATTAAGGAACCTTTATTTTGAAGAGTGTTAATGCGTTTTAATCATTTCAACACCTAAAGCTTGCACAAGGAACTCTGTCAATGCTGAGTTCACCAGTTCCAGACCTAATGGCCAGGAGAAGGAGAGAGAGAGAGAAGGGGGGAAGAAAAAAAAAAGAAAAAGAAAAAAAAAGCCATCCAGCTCATGGTGGAGTTTAAAGCGTTGCTCTGGCTGGGGCAGATCTTCTCGCCCTGCAGCAGCTGCCCGAGTGCTGACAGGTCAGCTCTGCTTGCTGAGTCACAGCGACTGCATGGTTGGGCAAACCGGCGTCCTCTCAGGTCACACTACCCTAAACATGAGCCCACCGCCTCCGTGAGCACGTGAGGGTCAGGTGTGCGCGTTCAGGCATAAATGTGGGCGGAGCCTGCGGCGCGGGCACCGTCCTCCAGCCGCTCGGTGGACGCCTGCTGTGGTTTAACCGCACCCACGTAATCGTAGATCCCAACTTCCTGATTCTTCGCCCTCAGAGCAGCAGTGTGGAGCTTCTCCAAGAAATCAGGCATTCCTGAGAGAGAGAGAGAATAAAAGAAAAATCAAGAATTTAAAGATTAAAAAAGGAGAGAAGATAAATCAAAAATAAAGCAAAGAAAAAGGAAATAAAGGAATGAGGAAGATATAAATGCAAACAGAGGGGGATGAAAAAGAAACAGCAAAAAATGAAAAAAAAAAGTTTAAAAGGCAGGAGAGAGAGAGAAAATATAGAATGTCAGAAAGACGGGAAAAACAGAAAAGAAGAAAAATACAGAAACAGAAAGAGGGAGAAATGAAAAGAGAGATAGGAGAGAGAAAGAAATTTGAACAGAAAAAGGGCAAAAAGTAAAGGAAAGACATGATGAAAAGAGGAAGATGTGAAAAGAAAAGAAAGATCAGCAGCAATATGGCTTAAATAAATGAATAAGAAAAAATGAGAAAAATACAGAAGGAAAGAGGGAGAGCGAGAGAGAGACAGGCAGACACGCACACACACACTCAGGTGTGTGAAAGTGTAGATCAGGGTGGAGGGTCTCTCGTCTGCAGGTGTGAGTGTTTGGACGCGGCTGCACTGCAGTGGAATCGGGAGCTTCGTTATGGAAAGATGATGTAAAGCAGCTCGTTATCAGACGAACAGAACGGCCCGACGTCAGATTCACAAACACCTCACTTCAGGTAAAGGCTTTTACTCTTCATCTTCACCAGGAGTTTCTTACATTTAAAGAACTAAAGTTTGAAGCTTTAACAGACAGAACACCTCTAAACTGTCTCGCCTGAACAATCACTTCCAATCAGACAAGACCTTCTACCAAAACCAGCTCCGTCTAAACACGCTGCAGCCAGGCTGAAAAACAGGAAGTAGAAAAAGAGGAAGTACTCACCGCTGGACACCATCCAGCTCAGACAATAGCGAGGAAAGACGGTCTGCGGGTCATCGCTGTAGGTCAGCAGGTAGTCGAAGCCGTTCTGTCAGGACACCAGGACGAAAATCAGACTGAATCGAACTGAATCGCTCGGGTGAAAATGAACAGGCCATGATTCACTGAATCACTTCCCTCAGAATCCGAACCAAATCAACGTTTAACTTAATTAAATCATCCTTCCATTCATGTTCTAATCCGCTTGGAGCAGCGCTGGTCTAGCGTTTAGGGCCGAGGCCCCAAAATTAGAAGGTTCGAATCCCAGACCGGTAAGTTACCCTGAGGTACAGATACAGAGGGCGAATAGTCCCTTTCACTTCACTTATCCAGGTCCAGTTCACAGACGTAATTAGTCAGTAAAATGTTAACGCCACAGTTCTACTGCATTATTTTTACTGGTATGAATCAGAACTTTATTTAAAAGCACACAGAATCACAGGTGAGCAATGTGATGATATATATGTCATGTTCTTTATTTATTATGTGAAGTGAAAGTGAAAGTGACAACCCTTGTCATTGCGATGTCACAGCACAGCAAGCGTGAACCACAACGAAATTGGACCTCTGCTTTTAACCCATGCACACAAACACCATGCAGCATTTGAAAGCGCCCGGGGAGCAGTGACGGGGACGGTACCTTGCTCAGGGGTACCTCAGGGCAACCTACTTGTGAGGGAATCGAACCCACAATCTTCCGATGCGGGGCAACTCCCTCACCACTAGGCCGCCGCTGCCCATTATGTATGAAAAGATTTAATCAACTTTTAAAATGACTCAGATTCTCACCTCATCAAAGGACCTGTGGGGGCGGATGACCATCCTGGAGCAGTAAGAGCGAACTCGGACAAACTCCTGCGACTCGGGGACCCCGGGATGTTCCACAGCTCTGAGAACAGCCAGTTTTTACATTTTAATGATACAAATAGAATACAGGAGTCGTTTTCCCTGGGGGGGTGGAGGTACCGTTCATTTTCACTCAACACTATCCATTTATTTAGTCCTTTACTAATTCTGCCGTTTATGCATTGATTTGATGATTGGACTGATCATTCTTAATGTGTTCATTTCTCTCTTGGTTTCTGCTCATTCTTCTTTTTCTTTTAAAGCACTTCGAGCAGCATTTTAATTCAAGAAAGGTGCGGTTTGAGTGAACGATCCAGGCTGGACAATCCTCAGTTTAATGTGTGGCTTGAAAGTCCTCACCTGGACACCAGGACCATCAAGTTGTTCTCCACGTCCACGTCATAGCGGCGCACGTACACGTAGTCTCTGGAGTACATGGGATACTGCGCAGGAGATAAACGACAAGACTGAACACCGAGCTTAACTTAATCTTAACATGTAAGAGGCTTTAGTGTGAGAGGGACACATTTTTTACACTAGTAATCCAGTCACACTACTGATGATTCCGGTAATTTAACAGTCTCTACTCGTGGAACTATTACAAGAACGTTGTTTTGCTGATTTTAAACCTGATTCTCTCCAATCGCCAATTTAAAATGTCTTTTTTTTTTTTTTTTAATAATCAAAAAAGAGGGTTGAGTACTAAAGTAAATGTGCCAGACTGACCACTCTGCACTGCATTATTTCCACAACTTTTACGACTTGAAAGTCACGTGTTGGATCTAAAGTGGGAAGATTCATTGCTGTATCTGGAAGACTGAAACTATTGTAAATTTACTGAAGTTGAATGAAATAACCATCAAAAAAAAACAAAAAAAAAACAAAAACATGCTTTTAATTCTCCAAAAACCCCTTTTTACATTTGAATATCTTTTCTGATTGGATGCCCTGCGTTCTGCGTTAAAGCACCACAAACTCAAACACTATTATAATCATCATGTCCTGACCGAAAGGATGACCAAGTGAATTTTTCCATCAAATAATAATACCTTAAAATGGACTTATTTATAAAGAACAGGAGAGGGAGGACAATCGTTGCTTACTGGGAAATGTGTGGCCCAGTGGACGATCTCAGAACCTGTATTTAAATCCCTGTCCACCACATCCAGTCTGATAACCAGTGCGTCCCACTTCTTCCTGTATTCAGTGTCTAGCTAGATTGGTGGAAACACAAGGAGGGGTTCCAGATTTACTTTGCATGTACTTAAATCCAGCATACACACACACACACACACACACACACACTAATCCAAAGAGGACGGTTATCAGTACCTGGACGTTGAAGAACTGTCTGGGCGTGATATCAGTGTAGGAGCCAAACACTGGAACAGAAAGAGACAGCCGGCATTTTAGGGTGAATTCTGGAAAATAATATGACATTGGCAGAAGTGCTGGACAGTTTAGGAGTGTGTTGTCCATCCACTTTTAACTGTGCTGCACATTTCCGCAAAAAATCAACCATTAATACGTAAAATCTGATTAAACGTAGTAATCGGAGTTAAACTGCCCCTGATTTTGAAGGGAGAGGAGTGGATTGGGGAACTTTTAAGGCGGCGTGACCGAGAAGGACCGTTCGGTTATCCGGGAGTGCTCCGGGTTGTGTAATAGTCTGGCACTGTTGTAAAATAAGGGTCATGTGGGGCAGCGGTGGCCTAGTGGTTAGGGAGTTGCCCCGCATCGGAAGATTGTGGGTTCGATTCCCTCGCAAGTAGGTTGCCCTGAGGTACCCCTGAGCAAGGTACCGTCCCTGTCACTGCTCCCCGGGCGCTTTCAATAGCTGCCCACTGCTGCACGGTGTGTGTGGGTAAAACGCAGAGGTCCAATTTCGTTGTGGTTCATGGTGTGCAGTGCTGTGACCTCGCAATGACAAGGGTTGTCGCTTTCACTTTCACTTTTCATGAGAGGATAGAGCCACCAGGGTTACAGCGTCTGGTCTGTCACATGGTTAGAGAGTTGCCCCAGGATCAGAAGGTCGTGGGTTCGAATCCCAGACTAATAGGTTGCCCTGAGTTACCCTTGAGCAAGGTACCGCCCCCGTCATTGCTCCCCGGACACTTTCAATAGCTGCCCCCTGCTGCACGGTGTGTGTGGGTAAAACGCAGAGGTTTTATTTCATGTCTCACTGTCTTTCAAGGACATAGTTACTTTCACAAACCTCTATACTCGAAAAGATGGCTTCCTTCGATGGGTCTCCTCCACACTTTGAAGGTTTTCTTCTCAATGACGACCTCCCAGGCACCCTCTGCCTGCGCCGGGTTCCCCCGGCCTGAAGCTGCACTCTGCTTCTTCACAGTTTCCAGCGCCTGAAGCTCCCACGCACACCTGGGCATGCAGCAAAACAGAGCACGGCTTTAAAGGAAAAGTTGGGAAATGATCAAATTTATCCAGTTTACCCAATAGAACACTAAATCCTCTCTGAAGCCTCCTTGTTGTGTGGAAAGAACAGATGCATCCCTGAAAATGGCCATTCGTTTCAGTCATGGAACAAAAGATGGCGGCGAGAGGAGCCAGTTTTGAGATCCTGCCAATTTTGTTACTTAAAATAGTTCAGGATAACTGCCATTCTGGTAGATTTATGGGACATCCCTTCTGAGGACCGAAATAGGGAAGCGGAGCCATGCACAAAAACAACCCACCTTCTCATTTCATCATCTTTTATCTTCTCATCCTCCCACATGAAGACCCCAGCAAGGGCGGCCACAAGTTTTCCGGCCGGGGAGCGCTTGCCCTGCAGCCGGCGCCATATGCTGCCCACCAGGGTCCACCTGGTCCTCTCCGAGTAGAGGTTGGAGTACAGCTCAGCGATCTGGAGGGCTCGTCGCAGTCTCTGGCCTGTCACAAAGCTGCAGTGGTTGGCCAGGATGGACAGCAACCCTTCGGTCTTCTTCTTACCAGCCCCGCTGGCACCTTCTCCTGCTTTGTGGAGCCATGTCAACAGCAGGCCCATGCGTCCACCCAGCCAGGAAACAGGTCTGGCTGTCCCGTGTCCAGCACCATGGGCCTGTCTGGAGCACTGCAGGCGGACAGCGCCAACACCGAGGCTGCAGATGGGACGGCGGTGGATGGAAGGGAACATGGTGGTCCAAGTCCAGGTCCAAGAGCGTGGAGCAGCAGCACTGACTGTGTGTCTGCAGTCTGAATGCACCTGACCCCGTGTTTGCAGCAGCAGTGGAAAGGCACGTTTCAGCACAGCATGCTGGATCTGATGTTAAGGCTCTGCTGCTGTGTGCACACACCTGGCCAGGTGATCCTCATGCAGCCCAACACACTGCATGCAATGTCAGGATGATACCCCACATGGACCAGGCTCCCTGTCAAGGAAGCACAGTCAGAGTCTTCATGAACAGCTCAAACCAGCTAATCTAATGTATGCAGTTGGCTTTTTACCTCAGCTTTCTGGGATCTAAACCCCCCTCTACGTGGCTCAGGTAAACAGTTTGACATTAGCTTCCCTAGCTCGCTAGCCTAGCCTAGCCAAGAACATGGATTACAAACGGCCACTTGGCGATAAAACGCAAGCTCACTACAGTGCTCAGGCACTAACGCTCACGGCGGACGTGTAGTGAGCTCTGTGTCCGCAGGCCACATTAATCTGCTCTCCTCACCAGTTTCTTCGACTTCCTAGCTCAAACGTGCGCTGGACGCCCTCATGCTCTCCAAGGTACAACGAGGTTCTGCCCCGCCCACATGTTTAGAACAATCTGATTGGTCAGCGCGTACCGTTTGCTCGATTCGCATTGGCTGCTTTAGGTGTCAGTCACATTTTCAAGCCCGTTACTCTGACGGAAACCGTACGATAACAGTTCACACTATTCGCTCCCTACACCCTACACCCTACAACTAGTATACGTATGATATTATAAACTTTGCATATATATGAATAGCTTCATAGCTTTACATAGTGTTGTTAAAGGAATAGTTGTTGTCTGGTTTATGAAAGTGAAAGTGACAACCCTTGTCATTGTGAGGTCACGGCACAGCACATGACCTCGCAATGACATTATTATTATTATTATATATAATTTATTATATATATTATATTATATATAATTATATATTATATATAATTTATTATTATTATATATAATTTCTTATTATTAAATTATTATTATTATTATTATTATTATTATTATTATTATGATTGAGTTATTAAAAATATGTACATATAGTTGACATATATAATCACTAGGGGGCAACAGGGCCAGCGGTGGTCTAGTGGTTAAGGAGTTGGCACAATGGGTTTGAATCCCAGACCAGTAGGCCGCCCTGTGGTACCCTTGAGCAAGGTACCGTCCCCGTCACTGCTCCCCGGGCACTTTCAATAAATAAAAAATATTATTATTATTATCCATCCATCCATCCATTATCTGCCGCTTGTCCCAAACGGGGTCGCGGGGGAGTGCTGGCGTCCAACTCAGCACACACAGGGTGAGGACGGGGGACGCACCCTGGACAGGTCGCCAGCCCATCGCAGGGAGGAGCGGGACGGGGACGGCACCTTGCTCAAGGGTACCTCAGGGCAACCCATTGGGAAGGGGTTCGAACCCCCGATCCTCCGATCGTGTGTCCGATGCCCTAACCACTAGGCCACCGCTGCCCCTGTTATTATTATTATTATTATTATTATTATTATTATTATGTGCTGTGCAATGTACTCACAATGGCAAGAATTTTCACTTTCAATATCTTGGTTGTCAGCCTGGCTATGAACGCTGATGTGAACCATAATGTGCCTGGGCTGCTTTGTTCCACAACACTGCAGCCTTCCACGGATGAATGTACTGTCTGTCGTGCCGTCTGTTGTTGTCTGTCTTGTCTGTCTTGTCCGCACTTGTTGCCCCGTGTTGTGTCTTATGTTGTCTTGTGTCTTGTGTCTTGTCTTGTGTGTAGCACCAGGGTCCTGGAGGAACGTTATTTAATTTCACTGTGTACTGTGTATATGGCTGAAATGACAATAAAATCCTACTTGACTTGACTTGACTTGAGCATTGGTTTAGCAAGAGTAAAGCTCAACATTTACCTGTTCAACGGCCTAAAATGATCCAGAAGGTCCTAAAATAAGGGACTGTTTATGCTCCCAGACGACCTGGGAAACCAAATTTACAGCCATATGTTCTAGCAGCACTTCAAAATGTCTGAAGCACTATGTAGTGCACAAGTTCTTCACTAGATAATGGAGTGAGACACGTCCTGCCAGCACTCTGAGGTGACTTATCTGGCCTAACAAAGTTCGAGTCTGGTTTTGGCTGATTCTGAGTCAGCGTTGTCTTGGAAACCCTGGCATTAAGAGCCGCTGAAGAAAACAGCAATACTGGTTTCAGATGAGGCTCACTAGCGGCCTACTCACTGCTGAAGGACTAAAGGTTAAAAGGGTCAAATGTGAGTCTGCGCCATACTGGGCCACATGGGAGGAGGAAATAGACTCCAGTACTGCAAAAAAAACCAAACTGTTAACAGAAGTATTATTACTATTTTTTAGACTTTGGGACATTCTAAAAGGAAAAGTAGAGGGTTTTCCTGAGGACATGCAAGAGAAAACTGACAAGATCTGTGATAAATCCAGTATTACATGCAGTATTTTAGTGTGAATATTATGCAAAGGATTATCAGTAAAAAGAGAATCAGTAATAAAGCATAAATAATTGTGCAAAGAAGCAACTACAGACAATAAAATGTGAAATATTGTATAAATATAGAATATATGGTCTTGTTGTTCAGTTCAAGTAGAGCAAAAGTGAAAACACAGGTGGTGAGAAATATATTTTGTATATATATCATATATATTATATAATATAATTTATATATAATTTTGTAAATATATTACAGGACAGCTCAGGTTGGACAGTTTGGAGACAAAGTCAGAGGAGTGAGACTGCGTTGGTTTGGACATGTCCAGAGGAGAGACAAGGGTGAGCTGTCAGACAAGGAGAAGAAGATGGTCAGAGAGGCGGTTTATGGACATTGTGAGAGAGGACATGCAGGCAGGCGGTCGGCGTTCAAGAGGAAGATACAGAGGACCGGAAGAAACAGAGACGAGTGATCCGCCGTTGACACTTCTAACGAGCACAGCAGAAAGCAGAAGAAGGAGAAAAAAGAGGAAGATACAATGAAGCGATGTTAAGCAACTGATGATTTTTGTTTGAAATGTTCAAATATTCTTCCCACGTTTTCTTTTTTTACAGAAACGCTTTTTGATTGGGAGTAAAAGTCTGAAAAAACCATTAAAAAAACGTGTTATCTTTATCTCTGCATAATTTAATCACTTTACACTTTATTTCCTCCATCCTTCCCATCTCATTTCTGTTCATATGTATTAAACTGAACATATAGTCATAAATAGTCGTAAATATAATCAGCATAATCTGTAAATATAATCTGTAAATATACTGTTTTATTGTCTATAACACTGTGCCTGCTTTATCCTACTGGTGCACTAAAGCTGCAGTCTGTAATATATACTTTATACTAATCTGAGCACTATAAAGCATCCAACTATGATATGAGCTGCATTTCATTGGCTTTCATTCTGCCAAGTGACAATAAAATTGAATCTAATCTAATCTCTTCCTATCTAATTTAATCTAAACTGAACTTTCTGAAATGTTTAGCTGAAAAATAAACGAGTGAAGAAGAAATAACTGCAGCTGAAAACTCCTTCAGATCCGCACCACAGTGAGGAGACGTGGCACATGGTCCTGCAGTCCCTCAGTGTCCCCCTGTCCCTCCATTAGAGGGCGTCATCATGTTAAATTAGACCCCTTTCTTTTCTCAAACCCACTTCTGCTTTGACCCATCAGCGGGATTACATAAACAAGCCCTTATCCTTTGCTTAATCTTTTCTTTTTTTAACTTTCTGGTCATTTTTATATGCTTTTATTTATTCAGTGCTGTCCTCTTCTATTTTACAGCCTCTCTTTGTCCCCTATGATTGCCTTTAATGTTGATAAATACTCATTAGCCTGGTTCTGATTGGCTGCCTCATTCAAAAATCAATGAGCAGTATATTTCCTCAATGAGAGTGGGTGGAGCTTAACTGCTAATGGCTTAATTAGTAGATGTGTAGATTCTGACATCACAAAAAAAATTAATTCAAATTCATGAGACTCAGGTTTATTGGCCAAGAGTGTTACACAATAAACATATACACATAAATTACACAATGTATACAAAACACACATTATATACCTAATACACACACACAGTGTACGTAAGTAATGCAAAAAAAGTTCTATAAGAAGTGATAAAGCACAACGTACATGGTGACGCTTATGTAAAGGTCAGTGAACACAAGCTGATTTTGCAGCTCAAGGTCCAAATATTCAGTTAGCAGTACAATCTGACCTGTCCAGGGTGTGTCCCCCGTCCTTCGCCCTGTGTGAGCTGGGATGGACTCCAGCACTCCCCCGCGACCCCGCTTGGGACAAGCGGCAGAAAATGACTGACTGACTGAGTACATTCTGAAAGATTTAATATTTTATACCGCTGATAACATCAGTGTTTTTATGGTTTGATCCCATTGATTTAACAAATAAAGTTTGAATTATTCAAATAACACATTAATGAATTAATCTGACAGAGGTGTATAGTAAAATACATTTTATAAGTATAAATGTAAAATATTTTTTCTCTCTTTGTTATTTCCTGTTTTTTTTTTTCCAAGTCAAGCAGGTTTTATTGTCATGTCCGCCATATACAGAGTAAAACAAAACAATGTTCTTCCGGTACCGTGTTACGTTCTGTGTTGTCCTCCATAAGACAACTTAGAACGTGACTTAGACCATGACATAGGACTGCAAGTGAAAGTGCTTATTTGTTATTGTGAAATGCAGCTCACAGTGAACCACAACTTCTATATTTAACCCACACACACACCGTCCAGCAGGGGGCATATACAAATACAGCGCCCAGGGAGCAGTGATGGGCATGGTACCTTGCTCAAGGGTACCTAGGGGCAACCTACTGAACTGGGATTTGAACCCACAACCTTTCGATCCTGGTGCCTAGTCCCTAAACACTTGACCACTGGTGCAGATGGTACCACTGACACAGATAGCATAGCAGAGACAGTATATGTACATAGACTAATGAATACAGAATTTATTTTCCATATTTGAGGTTAATTCTAAACAACAGACACCCACCCAGCCAACATTACAATCATAAGCGGTCGGGAGGACCAACCAACCCACTGAGAGATTAAAGCTGGGGCCTAGTGGTTAGGGACTAGGCCCAGGATCAAACGGTTATGTATCAAATCCCAGACCAGTAGGGTGTCCAGAGGTAACCTTGTGCAAGGAACCGTCCCCATCACTGCTCCCTGGGGGGGTGCATGGTGTATATGGGTGAAAAGCAGAGGCAGTATTTCGTTGTGGTTCACTGTGTGCTGTGCTGTGTTTCACTATGACAAGTTGTCACTTTCACTTCACTTTCTTAGACTCCCAGCCTCAGACGTCAGCTTAAAAATCTGCTGGAATTTTACTTTTGCTTTAACTGGACTACTAGTCACTACTAGTGACTCTGAAGCTCCTGGTTCCTCTATTGGGTTTTGAAGTCATTCTGTTGTGATGGTTCAGCTCCTCCATTGCCTGTCTCCTCTCACACTCTGGAACTCTAAATTACATCAGAATAATCCAGAATAGAGCCAAACATACTCCAGCTCCAGTGCTGAGAGACGCTGGATGCACTGAGAGGCTGCACTGATAGTAAATCGGGAGTTTAGGTTGCTCCATGCTGCTCATTCATGTGTCTGTGTCCCTCAGAGATCTTTCCCAGCACGTTCAGTGCTGCTTATCACTAAACACAACAGTAGCGTTCAGAACAATGACTCACTGATAACATATACAGGCAATAGATAACATTAATGCTTCCTTTCAGAGCATGCAGTTTACAATCCCTGTCCAAAAGTATCTAGACAGGCCTACTGAGTCTGCTTATATAAACTCTAAAGAATAGGACAGACTAACTGAACAGGGTGCTCTGGAACTGCCCCACAGCCTAAGGTCACCATGCCATGTAGAGGGATATAAATACCCATGGTTGGGGAGCAATGGATTATGTTCTCAGGAGTGGTGGAGCATCATCTAGTGCATTTGGGATGAGCTGGAGTGGTGCTTAAAATCCACAACCATTCAGCATTAGTACCTGACCTCACTAATGCTTTCATGAAGGCAATAAATTCCCCACAGCAATGTTTTAATGTCCAAAGTCTTCCCGGAGGAAAGAAGAGGCAGAGAGGAGAAAACTCCCCCCACAATCAATACCTTTGAATTAAGAAGAGACACTCGAAGAGGAGGTGTCTGCAAACGTTTGGCCATACAATGACAGAAAGACAAAAGATTAAGAAAAAATGTACAGATCAGGCATTAAACATTAAATCCACCTGCTGAATGTGTGAGTGTTTCAGGCCAGACTGCTTTTTGATACAGGCCAGTCAAAACAGAGCTCATTTGCATGCCTCATTTACATACGGGGACAATAACAACAAACCATCTCTTTAAGTTTAAGAGTAGAAGAGATGCTGGTTAATGGTAATTTGGAAAAGAATTACGGCTGTTTTTCATTCAAAAACCACGCAGACTAAATAAGAGGACCTAAAGGAAGAGGATAGGTTCTCTTTAAGAAGGAAAATAATCATGTGTTCATGTTTATAAGCAGAAAAGACATAGTGTGTCTGAAGCCAATATTTCAGGAGAACGATGTTGAGGATGGAGCTGCCAAGCAAAAGGAAAAGGAAGGGTAGGAGGCAACCTACTGGTCTGGGATTCAAACCCATGATCTTCTGATCCTGGGAGCTAGTCCCTAAACACTAGACCACCTTTATATATAAATATAAATATTATACACCTCCCTGCGATGGGCTGGCGACCTGTCCAGGGTGCGTCCCCCGTCCTTCACCCTGTGTGCGCTGGGTTGGACTCCAGCACTCCCCCGCGACCCTGTTTGGGACAAGCGGCAGAAAATGAATGAATGAATATTATATACTGCTCAAAAAATTTAAAGGAACACTTTGAAAACACATCAGATCTCAAATGGGGGGAAAAATCCTGCAGGATCTCGAATGATATGGAACGGTTGATGTGTTAGGAACAAAATGCCACATCATTTGATGAAAATGAAAATGATCAACCTACAGGGGGCTTCTTTCGAAGTTACCAAGAAATTTAAACTGAAAAAATGCGGCAGGCGAGTCCGATTTGCTGAAATGTCATTGCAGCAATTCAAAATGGTACTCTGTAGTTGGCATGGTCCCCACGTGCTTGTATGCCAGGCAACGTCAGGGCTTCTTATGAGATGATGGATGGTGTCCTGGATCCTCCCAGATCCTGACCAGGGCATCACTGAGCTCCTGGACAGTCTGAGGTGCAACCTGGCAACCTGCAACCTGCATCAAAGTGTCATATCTTCAGTGTTGGCCCAATAAAAGATCTAATAACATTACATATTTACTAAAATGTGACGGTTGTGCTTACTTTTGTGAGAGACGGTATATAGTGGGTGGTGGTGGTCTAGTGGTGGGTACTTGTCTATGGACCTCAAAATCAAGAGGTCCCACCTCCAGCACTACCACCACTGGGTCCCTGAGCAAGACTCTTAACCCTGAGTGTCTCCAGGGGGGGGCTGTCCCCGTAATCAGGACATGGAGGTCGCTCTGGATAAGAGCGTCTGCTAAATGCTGCAATTGTAAATGAAGGAAAATCAGTGTTACTGTGTGAGTAGATGGTTCTGTTTTCCTCCTTTTGGTTCTCATTGTGAACTGTTGTCTGGCTTCTCTGTGAGGCCAGACATGGGCAAACAGCAGCACACCTGCACTGAGAGTTAAGGAGCTCACCGTGTCCTCACTGTCAGACACGTCCGACCCGTAGACAGACAGAGGGACACTTCTCCGCCAGGCTGTACTTTAACCCATTCAATCACAACATCCGCAGGCAGGATCAGGACACAGCTCTTCTGACTGGTCTAAAGTGGCCAAAGTCTTCATCTTTACATCAACATCTAACAGTATAGATTTAATATCGTTAACTTTTCACACCTTTATTGACAGATTTATTCATTTTTTAATACTTTATCAGTAGTCCCAGGTGAGAAAGACATTTTAAGGATGCAAAAGGGCTGAAAACATCAACCATCCATGGGTTAACCTGATTCTCAAGAGAAATATGACTAAAATGATGGATTATTTGGCATATTTAAGAGCAAAAATCAACCATATTAAAACAGAACCTTTAAACACATCAGGGACCAGACCATATTCTTGCACTTTTTGCAAGAAGTCTTTTGAAACAGTACAAAAAAATAAAAGAGCATTTTGTACAGGAGACATGCAGACAGTCGGGCGGTTCGTTCAGGGCGCCTCTAACCAGTCAGGACCAGCGCGGCCTTTATTTATTTCATTATTGGGGGTTATTTATTTATTTATCGCCAAATAAGGCAATGGGGCGGCGACGCGTGACGTCACGGCGGGTTAGCGAAAAAAAGGGAGGAGGAGGAAGCGCCTGGAAGAAGCGCGATTCGTGGTCACGAGCGGAGGTTCGCGCGGATAAAATAAGGGGTCTGTTATCATTTTTGGTCTACTTAGACGCTTATTTATTGGGTTAAAAAAAAAACGAGTCTATTTAATAACTATTTATTTCTGCGCTCGAGTCGGTGTTTTGCAGTTTGGAGGTAAAGAAATTTTTTTTGTTTTTTTAAAAATCTATTCGCCCGCGCGCGCCTCGTTGTCAGCGGGTTCTCAAGAGGAAACGCCGAGAAAAAACCTCGCGGAATTCTTCAACCAACGTCTGTCTCAGCGGGGTGAGTACCGGCTCGGATGTTCTCCACACCTGTCTCTTCACTCTGCCCGCCGAAAACATCGGAAGAGCGTCAAAGACGGCCAAGTTCTGACTGAACGGAACCGGTTCGGCCGCGCCGCGTTGGCGCGCGCTCCAGTGTTAGCTTTAGCATTAGCATCACCGGCCGCTTTGTACAAACTGAGCGTAAAAACGACGTCCTTTCAGTCACTTCATCAAACAACATCGCTCTTTGTCGAATTCTCTCTCTTCTTGTCCGTTGTAAGGTCTCCTGTCGTCTCTTCTGTGTCGTCGAAGCGTTGGGTGACTGTTAGCTTAGCATAACCGCCAAGTGTTGAATGGACCGGTGTCGCTAACGGCACGTGCGCCGGCCGGTCTCGCGCTCTGGTTTAACCCGTTAAACACAGAACTGCGGCTCTGCTCTTCACTAAACTCCCGCGTATTCCGCCTTTTTTCAGCCCAAAAGGTTAAAAAACAGCGTCTGTTTCTTCCTTAGCCTGCGTGGACACCCCCTCAGAGTCCGCGGACGGTCTCCGAACACTGAAAGTGTCCCGTTCAAGAGAGGAATCAGAATTTCTGTTGAAAAAATGAACAAAAATACAAATTTTAAAGGGCGCCGGAATACTCATGCTGATAATTCCGCTCAGTAAGATCCGTCTGTCTCCTACGGAGCTGCTCTTTTGTCCGAAATGATGTTTTATTGGCCTGTTTGAGACAAAGGCGCAAGTCCCTGCTATTATTCAGGGCTGTCACCTCCACAGAATTGATGCTTTTGAGGATGAGAAACTACAAATGTCAATTTCGCAAAGCTGATCTTTATGCCAGGAAGGGGACAGACTCCCATGATTGGGGAAATAAGAGGTTACGGCTGGCAAATATGATAATGATTCCCATTATTGTGATAAATTACACCAGTAGTATTTTCTGAGCACGTCGTCCCTGATTGGTTAATTGGAATTTAATTTTGATTAGTGTTCAAGTTCAGCGGCTGTTAAAAAATAAATAAATAATCCCAACCTTGGAGGATGTTCAGCATACGGTCGCTAGTGTATTTCTCAAACCTGAAATTGTAACTTGCAGATATAAATGTCATACTTAATATTTAACTAAATATTATTACAAAGTTTCATGTAAATTAAATTTCACGAACTGAAAGTGCCATAATCTTTGAATAAATGAATAACTGATTCCTATAGTTCATGAGATCATGTTTAATAATTTTCAGTAACAGACCAAGTAATCGAGATTGTTTTTTTTTTTTTTTTTTTTTTTGCCAAAATCTAGTGATTTTGTCATAAATTAAATTAAACATTGGTGTTTCTTCACTAAGGAAACAGACGTAGTCCTGTATAACTGGATTGAATGCCGTGCATTGTGTTAATAAACATTGTTCCCTTTTTTGTGGCTCGACTGGTTCCATCTTCCTTTAAATTTAATGTGGTGTCCAACAAAGACATTGTGTGAATTTCGTCAAGTATCAGGATTGTTTTTGGCATAATCTCCCAGCCCAAGGTCTGTACTATTTTAAGCCCATAAAACTGGTTTTAAATAAAACATCTGACAGCCAGTCCACTCTTGGTGCTGAATATGTAGATGTTGGATGTGAAAACAAGGCAAGGAGGGAGTTCATAGTCAATACAAGACCCATCAAGAGAAAACGCTGCAGGTTTTCAGTGCTCCAGCTCACCTGCTTCAACTCCTTTGCTGTTTCAAAAACAGTCAGTTGGTGTGTGAAGGACAGAGTCAAAGTTATCCATCAAAAATGACACGGATTTCAACTTTGATCTTGATGTTTATTAATTGGAAGCTGTAATCAAAGTAATTGTGCTGTTTTTTTGGCTTCCCTGTTAATCAGATTTAGAAAAACTATTGATAAGTTATTTAAATGCAGTTTCATGGAGAAAACTGAATCAAGATCAACTTCAAAATGTGCTGCGTCGACTGCCATGCACCTTCACAAAGACCAGTTTTCACAGAGCCTGTTAAATATGCAGCAGTTGAGCCAGTGGTTGGCCAATACGGCAGAAACGTCCCAAGAAAATTTTGAGATGCAAAGTTTCCTATTTTTCTGGCACCAGAAACACATGAGAAGAAAAAGACCCAACAGTGCTGCAAATGTATTTAAAGAATGTTTTTCCCCAAAACTCTTTCTGCTCTGTCAAGAAACATGCAGCTGATCACTTGCATCATGAGAAAATATCGTAATTGTACTTTTTTGTAAGTTGCGCAGCTCTACTTTTAGCTCTGTGTGGGGTTTTTTAAAATGTCTTTTTTGTTTGTTTGGTCCAACACAGGACGGTCAAATGAGAACTCATTAGTGCTAAAGGAACAGGAAAAGTTAAAACAAGAGAAAATATTCAAGTGAAAGCACAAAGGTCATCATGAGTTAACCTCAAAGGGAAACAGAAAACAAGACACTGCAGGTTATAGGCCCTGAAAGGTTATAGGACAGATGGTTTAGTCTTCGGCTTCTGCTTATGCCAGACATCCACCAAATGTCCTATTAAATAAATAAATATGTTGTTAAATGGTTAGTGTTGAGGAAATGTTTATTATTTTACAGCGGTAGGTGTGGTAAGTCACATGATGGGATGGCGTAAGGTCTCTGGGAGGTCTGTTGACTTTTGGAAAAGGTTTTTTGGCTTAGTTATTTAGCTGGTGTGGACAGAGCCGGCGGGACAGTCTGAACCCAGAAAGTGTCCTGTTTAGAGAAAACTGGAAATACGCTTGGTCTTACCCTCGACACAAACTCTGTTCAACATGATTTATGTTGTTTAGTCAAGATATTGTTTTATTGAGCAGTTTTAGACACGGGGAAGATTTTCCACCTCTTTTTAGGGCTACCATGATCACATGATATAAATAAATATGTTGGTGAGAACCTTTAAAAGGTCTTTTAGATTTATTTTTGTTTTATTTTATTAACTGTGCTCAGCCTGCTTGCCCCTGGGCTTGTGGCTGTAATTTAACTGCCATGCAGATGATGTTTATTTTGACCATATGTCCCCGCTTTGTTGGGAACAACTGCTCACAGTGAGACCAATTAATCATTTATCTTCCTTTAGCACACACACAATATGGCATCATGTTATTTCACCTATATTGCCTTTAAAAAAAATTGTGTGACTGTTTTATGTAAATTGTCCTTGTGATGTTGGAGCTCCTTGGTTCTTTCTCTAATGTGCATTTGTGGAGATACAAGTTATCTGTTAGGAATGAATGACTGAGATTGGGGGAAGTGCTTGGGCAGAGCCTACTTGAAAGTAGATACCACATGTTCTCTAGGGGTTTGGTATTGGGTGGGGTGTGTAGGGGTCCTGCTCTTGTCTGGGGGATGGGTGCTGATGTGACACTTGACCTGATGTCCACAATGAAACGCATGTCCTGAGGTTGGAAATATTTTTTATTTTCTAAGATAGTAGAGTTGTTTTGGGTAATTTGTGTGTTTTAGTTCTATAGACTTGATATTTTTACTATCTGGGTCCATCAGGTCCAACACTGCTTTAATTCTTAAGGATTTCTTTCTTTTCTTTGCTTCAGATTTGCAGTTTTTGTTTGATGGCATGAGCCACTGTTGAAGAGGACACAATTTTCTTATCTTTCCTGATTTTGATAAGGTGTTATAGGAGTTTGGCATCTAGAAAGTTGCTTAGTAATGCCAAGGAGCTGAAAATGAGCAGGAAGGGCATGTTTTCCCCCCGTAGACTATGTTGCTCAATATTACGGGTACAGTTGGTCCTGTTTAAAGCAGTTATCTCAGATATTTGTTCATGAGCAGCCTCGGGCTGGATTGAGAAACAAAATGAAGAAAGACGGCTGATCATTTCTTTAAGTGAAGCATGGTTTACTGACAAACTGGCAGGGGTGGAGAATTGAGGGGTGGAGATATTGTAGATATTTTGAATTCCTTTAGTTTGATCAGGTTTGTTGAGCTGAAGGGGTATCAAGTGTTAAATTTACTTGTGGCACTCAGGTCAGAAGCACGTTTTCATAAGCTTTAGTAGCTGTTCCTTGTGGATAAACTGTTATGTAACACAGGGAACCTTCCCTATTTTAATTTTTTCCTCCTCTTTCTCTCCTTTTCAGGAATGAGCTTCCATTCACCGATCCTGTCTGTTGCACAATGGATGTCCGTTTCGTCTGCCTAATCGCCCAAACCAAAACACATTGTAGCCGGACTAGTCTATTCAGAGGATAGCAATAGCCCCCTCACTCTACCCTCTCCCTCAGCATTACGCACCGGTTTAAAACACAGCAGTGCAGACTCTCTCGCCAGCGTCTGGATTGCTTTAAATTGCTGTTTTAGCCGAGGGTGAAGGTAGGTAGGTTTGGGGCATAAACAATTAGAAAAACAGAACTTTAGAAACGCTAGTACCTCAGTTATTTAAACAATTTTAATTTGCTGCTTGAAAACAAGGGCTCAAACAGATTCGGAAGTTGTTTAAAAGATTTTGAATAAAACTTGAAGGAAGAAAAATAACCATAACACACAATGGTGTCGACAACTCTGGCTACGTTAACGCTGGTGAGCACCCTTGGGTTGGCCACCCAGATGCCAATGACTGATTACATGTGGCTTCTGATAGTCGGCTTCATCATAGCCTTCATTCTGGCCTTCTCCGTGGGGGCCAACGATGTTGCTAACTCATTTGGCACTGCGGTGGGCTCCGGTGTGGTCACCCTGAAAGTCGCCTGCATCCTTGCAACCGTGTTCGAGACACTCGGTTCGGTTATGCTTGGGGCCAAGGTCAGCGAGACGATACGCAAGGGAATCATCGACATCAACATGTACAATGGCTCGGAGCATGTTCTGATGGCTGGATCGGTCAGTGCCATGGTTGGTAAGTGACCTGTTGAAATGATTGTATACTTTTACATCTTAAGGAAAGAATATATAAGCACAAGAAAATCCAACCAATGTACTGCACGATGTTATACTTTGGCAGTAGTAAATGGAAATCCAGGGGGGAAAGCAAGAAAAACAAACAAGCAGAACATAAATCATGATTTGAGAATAGAGGCACGAAGAGGTATTTCATTAGCAAGCAAAAGATCACATCGGCCATTTTTTTTTATTCCAAGTTCCTTAAAAAAAAAAAAAAAAAAAAAAGAGGCCCATTTTAAATGAGACAATTGTAGTGTGTTGAATGTTTGGGCTGATGTAATTCTTGCTTTTTTTTTTTTTTTTTTTTTTTTCTTTCTTCCTTTTTTCTTTCAGGGTCTGCTGTCTGGCAGTTACTGGCTTCTTTCCTGAAACTACCCATTTCTGGGACGCACTGCATTGTGGGTGCCACCATTGGCTATTCATTGGTGGCTAAAGGTCAGCAGGGAGTCAAATGGTTTCAGCTTCTCCGAATCGGTGAGTCAGGAAAGGAAACTGCCTTTTCCTTTTCTTAATGGACTACATGTTGGAGCACTTTTGTTTTTTTTTTTTTTAACTGATGTGTCTGTCAATATGACATCTTTCTATGTCTTATTAAATTGAAGGATATTTCCCTGTCTAACCATTGTGCTCTCTATTTACTGTGTCCTTATTTGCAGTTGCCTCTTGGTTTCTCTCCCCTCTTCTCTCTGGCCTGATGTCTGCTATTCTCTTCTACTTTGTCCGTATATTTATCTTGCAGAAGGTAAGCAAGGACAGGAGGCATCATATCTTTCCCTCCATTATCTTTTCATGAGTCATACTGAACAAAATGGAGTGTAACTGTAGATGCCACAAGGTTTCGGGCCTAAGAGAAAGTAGTTCCTTTCTCTAGATAGAATAACGAAGCCTCTTCTTTGTTCTTTTCTTGTGATGCTGCAGTTTCACGACCACACCTTCTTATTTTGGCATCGTAACCTGATATGATAATAGCAGTGCTTTGTCTTTGTGGCAACAAGTGTTTGGTTTCTAAGGGTTTTTCTTTTCTGCATCTGTAGAAAGATCCAGTGCCCAATGGGCTGAAGGCATTACCCGTCTTCTATGCAGTCACCATGGGAATCAACCTCTTCTCCATCATGTTTACTGGTGCACCGAGTGAGTATCATTCACCTGTAGGCCTGTAGGCTCACCTTGCACACCTAAGCAGCCCGTGTTGGTAAATAACCCATTTCCCATTAACCTTATGCCCACCTCAGGCCAGGCTGTTTTTAAGTGTTAACAGTGATAAGTGTCTAACCAGTGAGCTCTTGGGAAGTGAATACAGCGCAGATGAGATGGACTTTTGGTGTCTGTATATTTCACCTCTGTATCAGCCTTTTCTGCCCTTCTTGAACACAGAGGAAAGAGAAAAAAAATCAGTGGAGTAGAGTTGTCGTCCATCAAACTGAATCTTCATTCTTCAGTTCAGTAGTAGCTGTGTTCAAGCACCACTTTTTTGCGTGCTGTTGGCTGTGCATACTGTGTTTTTTAGCTTTTTTTTTTTTTTTTGGTATTACACCTTGTAACCCTATTAAATGAGCACTTTTTTGCTCCTTTTTGTTTTCTTCTACCTACAGGGCTCAGCATTTCAAGGAGTCACCTGGCCTGGGCCGTATATGAAGGCTACAGGCCAGAGATACGCACATAGGAGTGCGTACATGTATGCACTCTCAGTAGACATGGAAAGGTGCATCATAGGCACAGAGCAGAACATAAACCACTAGGCCCACACACTCTCTCATTGGCAGGGCTGTGAAACTCATTCTAATTCAAGCTGCACATGCCATCATAAAGACAGCCTTGACATTTGTTCATGGCTTTTGTCTAAATTTACAATTGAGCATGTGTTTTTGGTGGACCAAGACTTAGCTAACTATGCTTAAGAAAAATTAATTAACAAAATGACAGGATAGTTATGTGGCCTACACAAAAACTGATGTCTTTTTGGTCTTCCCAAAATTTTGTGGTTTAGGAAATGGCATCATTTCTTAATTGTTGCTAGGCTCTCATAGTCAACCAAAAATATTCCTGTCTTCTCATTTAGACTGGAATGATTCCACACTCAATTTCACACTCATTACCTGTTAACTGAACCATCATCAGAAAAGGAAAAGCTCTATCCACAATTTTGTGGTTTAAAGCATGAAATGTAGCATTTTTTTAAATAAAAATTCAGATATATAGAGAAGTAATTATCAGGAACTGGGAAAAACTTTATATTCAGATTCTGTCCTGCTCACACATGCACACATTCTCATTGGGGGGGAGATGTTCTCCAGACACCTGTGAGGGGCCCACGTAGTTACCCATAATGGAACCAGATTAACGTGAGGATTAGCCCCGTGCTTTGGCTGCACTCTGTGACTTCGCCATTTTATCTGCTTTGGGATTAGTTTCAGGAGCGGTCGAGCAGACCAGTTGACGGATCTTCTTTGGCCCCTCCTTCCTCCTCCTCCAACACAAATGGCCTCCAGGCACTGTTCACTTGAGTGCAACCTAATCGTTCTAAGAACAGCATTCTGTGCTCCCACACCTCAAGGGCTACAGCATGGCATTGCTCCTGGACATCTGCTTCCCCCCACAGTTATGATCCATTTCACTACCCTGTCTTCTTGGTGTATGCAGCATTGATGAAAACAAGGCTTTAAGATTATTCTCTGTGCAGTGATACTTATCTAATGGTTGGGGTGCCAACTTCTATTGCACGTCTTCATCAGCCTTGTGGGTCAGTTGCAAAAGAAACCTGCTGACTGCATTATATAAGGCCCTTTTTATTTTAGTGATAATGGAGAGGAAAAGCTTAATTGCTGTGTACCTGTTTGTGAAAGCCCTACTACAGATAACACCAAGGGACTTATCAGATATCTAATTAGCAGAGCCTTGCGTGCTGGATCATGCCAAACAATCTTATGTGGCTGTGTTGTGCAGGAAGCAGAAGAGGGTTCTAAAATTACAATGCAAATGCATGGCTAGGCAATGAGGGTGCAGTAGGCTTCGCTACGAGGCCTGCTGCGTGCCAGTAGTTTGTAGTTTTGACTGCTCTGGATGAGCTTAAAATGGGCGCGTGGTCAGACAGAGCCTATAAAAACTGCACATACAAACGGGCAGCCTTTCCTCACTGTGGTGAGACTGTCCCATTTCTCAGAGCTCCCCTCCCTGCCCCGGGTTTGTGTTTACAAGCCAGTGTGGAAATACAAAACAAGAATAGACCTGTGAAATGCAGTAAAAAAGCAAGTCCTCAAGGCACAGAAGATCCAACCTACTTTGCTGTAAGCATGCAAAGGCTATTGACCCCTCAAGACTCAAGGATATAATTAAAGCCTCCAGTGGCCTTTACTGCTAATCAGCACATTTGTGAATCATGTGGGCTCTGCCAGAAATACCCCCCCACCCCTGCATCAGTGAATGGTGGGTGAGCTGGTCAGCCCTGCTGCCTAGAAAGTTCTGCCCAAACACACTGTACTTTCTTTTATGTTAATGAGTCTCATATGAAGCAAAAAAATCTGCTTAAGAATTTTGTAATTCAGAATAATGAGCACTAGTGTTTGTATAATATACCCTTTTTTTACGATTGGCTCTATCAATGCCCCCAGGGTTACAATCTCTTTGGTGTGCTTTAGCAGGAATGCTAATTTTCTGGTCCGATTCCCCTTTGGAACGGCAGGGGGTTGTGGCCCCGTTGAGGGTCTAAAGTAAACCGAAAAGCAGCAGTGACTGACCTGCTGGCATGTTTTGTTGGCAATATTGTCAAGCCTGACTAATAAGCATGTGATGCAGTTCTAGATCACAAACATGGCAATTCATCAAGATAAAGGCAATAATGGGTGCAGTTATGCCACAAACACAAGAGATATGGCATCATACCAGGTTATGCTGCAAAGATGTACAATTTAAAGACTGCTGGCTGACCCTTAAGGCTGGTTTAGTAGCATACACCCAAGGTGTGTCGTTCATTGATCAATCAAACGGCAGAAGAAGTCTGACTGACAAAAAATGAAAGTTTTACTTGGGTTTGATTTAAAAGTATCAATCTTATGAGGCATCAAGTGCTGTTGGATGTAGTTTGTTCCCTCAGTGTTCTTATAAATGATGCCATGAATTTGCAAAAATCCTATTTATATATTAATACCTTATAGTGGATCACTTTAAATGGGTTGTTTAGCTGCTTTTAGGAGCACTACTGTGATTCACCACAAAACAATAGATTTTAATTGGTCATTTATCATTTCTTAGTTAAATATTGGTTCCTGGGCCGCACCTAGTTAGATTAGAAATATATTTGCCAACGGATTCCTTTTCATCTGCGGCAATGTCAAAGACTCACAGGGCCCTGGGAGTGATTAAATCCTGCAATGCAAACAGTTCTAGAAACACATGATCCAGACAATGTCCAAACGTTACAAGCCCGACTGTCCTGAATCATAAAACCATCAAGTTGTTCCGCGGTGAAGAATGGCACTTCGGCATCAGTGGAAAAACAACCCCTGTCATTGTGCGTGGGTTAACGGGGGTTTATAGGCAGGCGGTTGGGCGTAGGAAGTGGAATTTAAGATGGGCTGCTATCCACTCTTTCATTCATTCCACAGTTTGCCTCTGGTCTGGCCGCGCCTCTTGTTTTTGGGACTGTTTGTTCAGAGGTGTTGCGTAGCCCGGAACAGTCATGCCTTTTCAACAAAACCGACAGCAAACCACAAAGCCATGACCCCATTTATTGTTTTGCTGACATCAGGTTGGATTTATAGCTGTTGTGCAGAAGAAAATTTGCTTTATGTAACGCAGAGCTCTTCAGACAGGGCTTGAATTCACTTCCCACTGTTGGGACCGCAACAATAATCATAACAAAAAAATAAACCGGGGGAAGTACATAGAGTCCCCTTCTTTAATGTTTGATCAGATGAGAAGAAATGACGAACACAGCGCCGTCCTGATAGATTTATTTCAATCATTAGTCTTGAGCCAGTTAGTGAGGCATGGATTCTGTCCAGTTTTAGTTTTGGCTTCTTTAAATAATTTAGTTACTATTGTTGATAAAATCTTCAGGAACTGAACAGCACTAGATGGACGCTGTGGAAAAACGAGATGGGTTAGACTAACAAACGGGCCTTCACAACTGCCCATTTTAGGACTGCTTATTTTTGGTCGCCCACTGTTGCCCCTCCAGTCTACACCACTGTCCCAACTGCCACACCTGTCTAGTTCTTTTCAGTGGCTACTGACTCATGCTTGTGGAAAGGGGGGAAAGGGGGGAAGCAACATGCGCTGCCCTCCGTTTATTAAAAAAATAAAAAAAAATTGCGTCACTGCCACCTCTTCATCACTCCCCCGGAGGAATAGAGCAGGAGTTGCGTAACTGAAGCACGTCGCAGCAGCGTGGCGAACACTTGCACCGCATTGTACTGCAGGAGCATGTGATCGCAGGCGTGAGTCACCGGAGGAAAAGTAACCCGCTCCCTTTGCCCTTCTGCTTACTTACACCTCCCTGTTTTTGAGTTCACGTTTCTCCTCCTGAACTCCTTTCATTCGGATAAATCTAAACGTAGGAGAGGACAGAACTCACTCTTCCTTTTGTTTTGTTTTTTTTTTTAAACTTTTTCTCCCAACCCCTTTTTTCTAAATTTTTTTAAAAATTAACTTTAATGTTTTTCTCACTTGCTACAGTCCTGTCCTGAATTTAAACTACCACCTTAAACCTCCCCCACCACCACCACTTTGCTGACTTGCTTTCTGTCAACACGTTGCGGTGTTGGTGGTTGTGGTCTGGGGGGGTTTAGTCTTTCTGTAATGGTGGTCTTTTGTGCCAGCATTCATCCCTCAAGTATGCTCGTCACATTTCCCTTCCACATTTTTTGCAGTCCTGGAACTCGGAGCCCTCTCGCCACAAGAGTGGTCACACTATCGTTTTTTTTTTATGCTCTCCTTTTTGTGCTCATGATTACTCCGAAGGGGGAGGAGGGGATTACAGGGAATTGTGACCCTCCGAAGCCTTTTAAAGCACCATGTCCTTGGTGTGCATCTGTGACCGTGGCTGATCATGTGCTCTGCAGCGTTGCATGTCCCCGCTGTTCACATCTCCCCGTCACTCCAGCTGTTGCGTAAGCGTGCAGACCAGACGTGCATCTGCATTCCATACCTAAATGACACATTTGCCACTTGGTTGCAGATTATGTGCTATGGCTTCAGTGCTTCTTGGTTGTTTCAACATCCCCTCGAATTATTCACATTTGATATTTAACTTATTTAATCGCAGCTGATTCAGAATAAAATAAAGTTTGGGGAAGCTTCACAGATCATGAATTATCTTTTTAATCAAGTCGTAGGTGACCATGGTCAGAGGTTTGGCCCAAATTACCATCTGCAGATTTGAACACCTCTCTTCAGTCCCAGTGTTTCTCTTTCCACCCTTACTACTAGCCTGGAGTACAAAAGTTTATTCCTGCTCGTTCCGTGTTGCCATTTAGGAACTGTAATGGTAGCGCATGCTGCCTCTTGTCTCAAAACCGCCTTTCCTCTCTTCCCCCTGGTTTCTGTCCGTTTCCCCCATCTCTGCCCCCTCTGCTGTGGACGCTGGGTCTGCAGTGCTGGGATTTGATAAACTGCCCTGGTGGGGAGTTCTCCTCATCTCCATCGGATGCGCCATCGTCACTGGTATCATCGTCTGGTTTGCTGTTTGCCCCTGCCTTAAGAGGAAGATTGAGCGTAAGTAACTTTTTGAATTTACGTTTTGTTGAATACTGTTGGAATTGTTGTTTATATTTTGGTCTCTAATCCACAAAAAGTTGTGCACAACATGCTTCATTAAAAGATGTACTTCACTGGGTTTGATCCTTGTGCCTTTTTCAGGACAGTTAGTTTGACAGGCAGGAGTTAAAACAAACTATAGGATGACTATTTTTAAGTTTCAGCTTCAGTGATGTTTTCATAGATTATTTTCAGATATAACATTCTTTACATACATTTTAAATTTCAGTTTTTAGAGCAAGTTGCTTAATTTGGCCAAAAATGTCAAATACTGTGATAGACATCAGTTAAATTATGGTCTATTTTAGATTTGGGAAACACAAATGAGACAGAGTGCCCTTTAACTCGTTAAAATATAATAAACCGCGCCATTTAAGGAGTTAGATCATGTCCCATGACTTGGCCTCGGGGCATCTGGATATTCTTTGAACTAATGAGACCAGCAGGATGTTGACATGCAATGGGCGATGCTTTTCCGTTAAACTAGTTCCGAATGAATTCTCACAGTCGTCTGTTGGAAACTACGTGCCAATCTGGCTCTCTTCCTGACCTGTTCTTCCAGTGCAGCAAAGTCACATGATGGTCTTAAAAGCCTGGATTACAGCTTGCCATGGCTACATTGCAAAGACACTGCCAGTGTTGATCTTAAAGAAACCTCACCTTTAGATTAAGATGAGATTAGATGACCAGTTGTTGGCTGCGCTTCCTAATAATGAGACCTGTTTGTTTGTCCATATGGGACGGTCTGTCTAGGGCCGTCTAAGGCAGCGTTTGACTGGGCCGGTGATGTAAGTGGGTCATTTATCCAGTAATTGGTTTTTGCCTTTTGGACTAGAATAGCTCAGGTTGTCAGACGCTGCCGTCTGAGGTGAAGGGTTCCACTAAGACTGCACAGAAAGGTATGCCCACAATGCCACTACTATAGTTTGCCACATTTGGGAAGAGTAAATAATTAATTTTTATCGAGTTCTAGTAACAGTCCCGCCAGTCATTTGACACGGCAGTAATCACGAGGGTCCAGGATGATGCCCCGGGTCATGTCATCTTATTCGACCGGCCTTGAAAGTGGGTTAAGGCAACACTGAAAGCAAATAGACCAGCTTCCAACGGGACTGCTGGAGGTACCATGAGTTTGATGAAAGATGAACTCTAATCATGCTTAAAAAAAAACAAAAGTCTGACCTGGATATTAAAATTTGATCTGTTTAATCATGTTGGATCATAACCACAGCTTTTACTTCCCAGCATAAAGAAAAAAGCCTAGTGAAATTTCATTATGTCCCATGGCCATGCTACTTAATTCTGAATGAACGGTTGAGTGAATTTCTTGTTCCGTCACACCCATGTCAGCTTGTCGGCTCAAAGTTTTTATGGCTTGACTGGTGTGATTTCACAAGTGGAAAATACCAATTTGTTTATAACTTCCCGACACTATGGCTGTGACTGTCCATCACTGTGCTTTTATCTAGAAATGTTAGGAAACGGTTCAGAAAGCTTGGCTCACGATTGCACAATAAACAGAATAAATACAGATAGAACAAAATCACATGATGTGGAAAAATAATTTTTTTTGTGGTTACAGTTTTATGATTTTGGAAAACGGCGCAGTTAATCTCCAGTGCCAGATTTTAATACCAGGGTTATTTTGGCATCCGGCGTTCTCATGCAGTTGCAGCACATTCAAGATAACGTGTTACTTTAAGCTTGTCTGTAATTCAGCAACGTGTTCAATTACCCCGTGGAGGGTCACGCTGACGTCATTGCGGGCCTCTTGACTCCAGCTGCCCACACCCTTCTGATGCCATCTTGTTTGGAATGGAACATGTGATGCCATTTTATTTTTCTTTCCTGTAGGTGAAAAAAAGGATTCTAGCCCATCTGAGAGTCCTTTAATGGAAAAACGGGAGGTGGTGGAGGCACACTGTCCCATCCTCAAAACGGTTCCGGAGGAGTCTGCATCGACACAGACCTCAAATAACCCCCAAGCAGCACCCCCTTCTGAGGAGCGCAGGGTGACCTTCGACATCGGGGACTCGGATGACGCTGAACCAAAAGAGGCTGAGCCCAGCAACGGTAATGGTACGTCCTTTGGGGCAAACGCACAGGGCATGGTGAAGATGAAGCACTTGGTGTTGTCTTACAGTTCTAAATTTGGTCCCGTATTTATGAAAAAGCTGCTTCAGATTTCAACGCTTCTAACAATAGTTGTAATTGAAACGATGAATCACTTCAGTGTCTGTTACTAGGCTTGATATTCCCAACTGGTTTGCTTGTAAAGGGAGAAATTAACTTATGATTGATTAGACAGCACATTATAAGAATGCTTTGTCTTGAGTTGGCCTTAATTGTAATTCTATTTTCAACAGCTCTGAAGACCGTTCATGTGCAGTTCAGCACTGGACCGACGCATGTTCCAAGCAACGGCTACAGTCAGTACCACACAGTCCACAAAGATTCTGGACTCTACAAGGACCTTCTCCACAAACTCCACCTGGCCAAAGTGGGCGACTGCATGGGTGAGGGCAGCGATAGGCCCATCCGCCGAAATAACAGCTATACCTCCTACACGATGGCGATCATCGGGTTGCACGGGGAGATTAGGCCTCGTGACTCAGACTTCCGTGCCTCCGAGGATGGAGACAAGGAAAAGGCAGGTGCACAAGAGAGGAAGAGGATTCGCATGGACAGTTACACCAGCTACTGCAACGCTGTGGCCGAGCACGGCACCCCTGACGGTCTCGGAGAGGGAGAGGTGACCCTGGAGTTGGGCGAGGAGGACCGGGAGAGCAGCCGGAGCTCGCTGGAAGAGGACAGAGCTGAGGCGGATAAGCCTGAAGTGTCCATTCTCTTCCAGTTCCTGCAGGTTCTCACCGCTTGCTTCGGCTCTTTCGCTCACGGTGGAAACGACGTCAGGTATGATGCAGAAAGTATAAAGACAAGCACTTTGCACTTTTCACGTTTGAGATTTGATTTGTGATATTTGGTGAAGGTAGAGCTTTAGAGTATAAATATTAGTTTGACTCGAGTTCAATTGCAGATCTTTTTTCAATGGGTTTTTTTGTTTTTGTTTTGCCACACTTTAACAAAAGCTCTAACCTAAAATGGGTAAGTCTTAAGAGTGTCCTCACTCTGATCACTTACAGACTCTTGTGGAGCTTAGAGTGAGAAGCTTTGCTGATGGTTTTAAATGATATTTTTGATCCTGTCCGTGGTTAGGCCTGTTATTATTTTAGTTCTGTTTGGAAGCGTGATATTTTGAAAAGTCTAACACCAGCTGCGGATGTTTGTTCCTGTTTACAAAAGCTTAAAATATTTCACTCTTTCCCAAGGTAACATGGTCCTTAGGCCAAATGACAAGTGCCTTCTTGTTTGTTAGGCTGTTCAGTCTGTCCTCAAGGGTCTTTTGCATACTTGAGTAAGGCTAAGTGAAGGGAACATTCAGTAACCCTGAGTCATGCTTGCTTTCTCCCCACAGTAATGCTATTGGCCCTCTGGTGGCGCTGTGGCTGGTCTATCAGAGCGGCTCCGTGGACTCTAACGAACCAACTCCTATTTGGCTCCTGCTGTATGGTGGGGTGGGTATCTGTGCTGGGCTTTGGGTGTGGGGCCGCCGAGTCATTCAGACGATGGGCAAGGACCTGACTCCAATCACCCCCTCCAGGTATGTGTGTTTTTGTGTAACAGGACATTCCGAACCTCCTTCGTCACTAATGCGTGAAATGAGACATTGGTTGCATCACTGTTGCCGAAGCGATGTCCTCGTTAAAGTGAACCACAGACTATTCATTTTGAGGACAATACCAAATCACAGGAAGTGAAAACGCACAATTGCAAGGGAACCTCAAACGGCCTGAAAGTGAATAGCTGGAACTTGTCTTTCTCCCTCCACAAATCTCTGCAGATGTCAGTCATTGGTCAGTTAGATTCCATTAAAGTGGTCTCCTCAAAAATGTCCCTCTTACCCCAAAACAATCTTAGATATTTTTCTGAAGTTTTCTACTTTCTGCACTGGAGGTATGAGGCTAATTTCTTTACTAAGCAGGAAAAGCTTTTAACCCCCTAATTAGACTGGTGCCAACTGTGGGCCTAAATTATACTCTCAACTTTTTTTTTTGTGAACCACCTCTTTTAAATCATGTGCTCTGTGTTTAGGGAACATAAGAGCATTGTTTAAGGACCTTGGGGTAGACTGCAGTCATTATCAGAGAAGCAGGCAATTAACTGGTTGAAATATGAACTGCGTTACTTTTAATGCTCAATATTGAGGCTGTGCTACAAGGAAGGAAAATTTGGGGGAATGCCCCAGTTGATTTAACAGGTAATCTGGGGGGGAGCTTTAATTTTAGATGAAGTGCTCCTACAAGTCTGGATCCTGGTACTTTTGTAGTGTAGATAAATGTATACATTGAAAGATTTTTTTTTAATGTAAAACCTCGAGTCTGATCCTGTGAATTCTGTTGCCAGTTGCTAAGATTCAAGTGGACAGATTTGCCTGTAAGACTAAACATTTGTTTTTTCTTCTCTGCATTACAGCGGGTTCAGCATTGAGCTGGCTTCTGCTGTCACAGTGGTGGTTGCCTCAAACATCGGTCTTCCTGTCTCTACCACCCACTGCAAGGTGAGCGAAAGTCCACAGAGGGCCTACATTATGCAAAACTGAGCAAATGCTGAACCGGCCAATGAGAGGAGCAGTTTGAGTGGGGTGGATAACTAGCAGTTACAGTAAAGGTGGATAAGTATAGGGTTTGTAGGTTCACTCGTAGTCACGCCATTAAACAGAAAATATGATATGTTGACTTTTTAAAAACATTTGTCCTTTAAAAAAAAATTAATTTTTTTTTTTTTTCTTTAACCTCTTATCCTCGCTATTTCCTACACAGTAACGTTAATCTGGTTAACTTTTTCCCACCCTTTGGTCTCCAAACATTGCACCAGAAACCTTGAAACCTTTTTGTTGTGTTTTTTAAGGTGGGCTCTGTTGTGGCTGTTGGCTGGATGCGCTCCCGGAAGGCGGTGGATTGGCGTCTTTTCAGAAACATCTTCATGGCCTGGTTTGTGACGGTGCCCATCTCTGGCCTCATCAGCGCCGCCATCATGGCTCTCTTCACCTTCGTCATCCTCGTGTGAAATGTCTGATACGCTGAGCCTGCTACACCCTCTGCTGTCTGCAGCTTTAGAAAAGCGAGGGAGGTGGATGCTAGGTGCTGTTCTGCCCTCTTTTGCTGCCTCGCTACATTTTATTATTATTAATATTAATAATAATTTTTGTTTGTGGGTTTTTTCTCTCTTCTCCCCATTACTTTTGGGGACCTTTTTCTAAAGCTAGAGCCTGTGATTCTTGGCTTGCAGCGTTTTTCTGCCCAACACTGACAATTCATCTCTGCACCAAGTCACATGCTTTGGTAACAGGTTTCTTTTCATTTTCTTTTGACTAGCTGAATTGTTGCCATCTGAATATACTCACCTCTTTGTAAATAGATAAGCAGAAAAGGAAGAAAACGTTTGTTTATTTTTATGTAATTATGTACATAACTATTCCTTTTTTGTTTTTTTTTGTTTTTTTAGGTGACAAAAAGAACAATTACAGTGCAGTATTAGCTTTGTCCTGAAAGATGTTTCTACACTCTATCCATTACATACTTTTCACAGAGTATTTGGTTGCAAACGAGGTTTCCCACCACTTTTTATTTTTTTTTTTTGTTTTTTTTTTTTTCCTTCCCCGTACCTTAAAATGACCATGTTAAATAGGGTAAGAAAACATTAGGGTGTTTATTTTCTGTTGTAAATGGTTTAAGAAGTGAACAGGCCAGTCCTACTCTTTCCTCAAACAGTTCACTCGACTCGCGGCCAAGCTTGTGACCGCCAAAAGTAGAGCCTTATGACCGATCTTAAGAGATCCGTTTTCTTTTCAGGAACGTGTTCGCAAAGTCCCCCTTGATGCTGTTGAAGTTCCCCCCCCCACCCCTTCATTTTAGGATGTGCTACACTACAAAAGGCCAGTTTCCTGGCTACTCTTTAGCCAGTTTTATTGGTTTCAACCACCTGATCCGTGGTTTCTGGGACCCCTATCCTTAACGCTGTTTTTATTTCTTTTTCTCATCGGTCATTCCATAGTTATTCTTTAGTTTTCAACAGTTCAACCTTCGGTGAAAATGAAGACGGTTCATCCACACTCGCAGAAACCAGTGCAGTGTTGCGCTGTTGAACTATTACTTTGAGCTTGTCCACACTTGGTTGAATGATTCACCCACCCAAAGTTTTCCTCAGATAATAGATCACCGGGCAGCGCGGTATGTACGGCTTCTAGTGACGCTTCAGGTTTCTTTTAAGTTCATGAAGGTTTTGGGGCGACTACATTTTTCATTTTTATGGCCAAATGTGTAACTTAGCATGTGTTTACGTTTTTGCATGAGCCTCAACAGTGTGGCTGGTTAAGAATGAACTGGCTGGAAATGATGAATAAGCGGTGGACCAGTTACTTTATTCATTTTTTTTGGGTGGAGAGAGTATTCCATCAAGGCAGGTTGCTTTTAACAGCTTCAACAACTAACTTAGTCCTTCGAGATACTCACTGCCTCACAGTTCATAACATTCCTTTTTGGGGAATTTATTATTATTATTTTTTTCTGTGTTTGCCATGACTACAGGACCAGTACCTGAGACATTTGCTTAATCAATCTTTTCGAGGAATCGAAGCGTGTAATGCTGGAAACAAGACCTTAAGATTTTTCCTGTGAAACTTGAGTGCGTTCGATCAGCCGCTGCAGCGCATCATGCTTCGCTCCAGCTTTCAAAACCCTGACGCTTTCGCTGTAGAACAGCTTTTAGACCTGTCCGGATCTGTAGCGCCGCCAGTTTCGGGCTATCGGCGTGCTTGCCGACCAGGAGTCCTGAGAATCGGCTTTTGTGATGGTCATAAATATAGAAGATCTGAGGTTTGTCTGCTCATTCTGCTTTTTTTTCCACCAACAGGGAACTGAACATTCAAGAATCTTAGCACCAGCTCAGGTTTCCACCAATTTGCTACACAATCGCTGTAATCAATGGAGAAAGAGCTGTGCAATAGCTAAAAGGTTTAAATAATGGGAAAACGTTATTTGAATCTCAAAGTTCCTGCCTGAAAAGCTGGGAAATTACCTTTTTAGATTCCAAAACGATGCATGTTTGGTTGAATTCAGAAAGGAAAGCAGTTCCCTCTTGATGGAGAAGGGTTCTTTGTGAAGGCCAGCCCTGGTTGAGCTCAAGGAGGATTAGTTATGATGGGCTTTCTGTTGCAGGAGGTTGGCGCTGCTGTTGAATTTCATCTAGCACAGTTTAACGAACTTTATGGCTTGCTGGCACCTCCCGCTGAGTGACCGACCCGGGCGGATGGGCGCGAGAGATGGCTTTTCGCACCAAATGTGTTAATGTTTTAACAGGGAATGTACGCCGGTGCCTACCAATAAGCATGAGTTCATTAGAGTTCTGCTCACCTGTTGGGTGTTGGCATTTATCGTTAGTGGTGTCAGGACACTATGTAGCAGTGCATGGTCATTCACCTCCCCAAAATCCCTGAAAGTGGCTCAGCCGTTAATCTGGAGCCGTCTGCTGGGCCGCTGTGGGTTTTGTAATCGCGGCGACCTGGCTGACCCTCTTGAAGCATCTAGACTTTGAGTTGCTGTAGTTGCCTTAACTTTGTGGGGTTTATTTTTAATTTTTTTTTTTTTTTTTTTTTTTTTTTTTTTGGGTACCAAAGAATGATTTGGTGTGTATATTCTAAAAAGCCTCCTCTGTCCTAATGGGGCAGTGGAGTGGGGTGAAAATGAGAAAAAAGAATAAATGCTTTCTTTTTTGGGGAGTTGTATTTTTCTTTTCATTTAAAACTCCAGAGTACCACACACACACACACACACACACACGAGATGCAGTTTTAATGTATTTATTGAGAACGGCGTGTAAGTTTTTGTGTAGCAGGCGACGTGACGCTTCTATAACACGCCATCTTCTGGCTCAGTCCTCTGAAGCTGTGGATAAAGTTGAATGGTGTTAAAGAAGTCCAGTGGTAGTACCCTCGTCGCCTCAAGCTCTGCTTGGGTTAGTTTGCGGCGTCAGATGCCACCAGCCGTCCTGAAAATGTGCCAAGGGACCTGTTGACCATTTTTATTCTCTTGCTAATCTGTATGTGCTCGCCAGGTCGTGGCAGTGGCGATGCATCTCGAGACCAAAAATAAGCCGGGACAAAGCAGACGAGATAAATCGAGGCGCGCGAGCCGGGCCGCGTGATTCGTGCTGGCCTGGATCTCTGGCCCAGATTCGCTGCAATAACACACTTCACAGCCCAGTAAACACGGCTTCTTTCAAACCACACAACCAAACGAGTGCCATTCGTCAGAGATCGTTTTATGCCTTTAAAATAAATCCAGCCACTTCTGAGGAACAGTGAGAACAGTTTGGAGGTCCGTCTGTACTGTTCTCACAGAAGTGTCAAAGCATAAACCGGAAACGCACAACAGGAGGCTGGAAGCTTACTGGCCCTCATAAAATCAAAAATGACGAATACGGTAGAAACGTCTCAAAACACGTTCTAAAGTCCTCAGTGTCGCAGGTCTTGGGTCACTGTTGTCGCACTGAACCTTGTATCTGAAGCAGCTTTGACCTCCTTGAATCTTTGATCTTTAAAAAGATCCAAGACTGAGAACACTGGAGATTCTCGGACACGTTCACAACTGACCCAAAACATCCGTCATCCTCAAAAAAAAAAAAATTCTTGACGTTGGTCAGCACGTCTCGGGTGATTCTCGTGCTTTTATGCAATCAGACTTTCTCACTAAACTTTGTTTTTGGGTTCCAGAGGATTGTAACCAAAGATTAATGTAGGTCTAGATGGGTTTTTTTTTTAAATGTCCACGTTTTTGCTCAAGCTTACTGAACGTTTTGTTGTCTAGAAAAATGGTTAACGCAATATTTAACGCAATATTAATATAAAACTGTGGTGAAGACACAGACGACGTTTTACCAGTTTGGAGAAGATTTTGGCCTAAAACTAACTGCATTTATGAAGGGACACGTGAAAGCGATTTTAAAAGCAGCATCCCAAATAAAAGCTAGAATCTTTAGTTTCAGTAGTGGCTTTGGGTCAACAAGACATTTAACATCGCTCAGTCTGGCTTGAGTATTGGAGGAATGATCTGCTGATGCATCTCAACCGTTCAGAGAGGAGCTGCATGTGTTTACGGTCAGATTTGCACGTCAGGTTAATGCACCCTTCCAGGTGATTGAACTTCAATTAAACGGTAAATTTGACAATATTCTGTTCAAAAGGTCCCTTTGGGTGAGTTACCTCCTTCCTGGGCCGTGTCCTCAGTGTCCTCATCTGTGAAGACAAATATCACTGTCAGCATAAATGCAGGGGAATAAAATATGATTTTCCACAAAATCCTTTTTAAAAGACATAAAAAGGATATGTTACATGTATTTCCCATAATACATGCTGTACCCTACGCTGCTGATGTTAAACCTTTAAACTCTAAATAATGCTATACTGTTGCTATGGTTACCATATAATGCTACAAAGCTGAAATGAATATAAATCTGTGAGGTGAAAGTGACTACTTGTCATTGTGAAACAGCACACAGTGAAACACATTCTCTGCTTTTCACCCACACACAGGGGGCAGCTATTGAAAGCACCCAGTGAGCAGTGATGGGGATGGTACCTTGCTCAAGGGTATCTCAGGGCAACCTGCTGGTCCTGGGACCTCAACCCTAAACACTAGACCACCACTGCAGATGAACTTTCACAGGGCTCTGCATAAACCTTTCCAAACTCATTTCGGTATAAAGCCTCTTCAAACACCTCGGAGGGAAAAATTACGATTTACTTTATTGAGGGGCAGAATTGATCAATTTATACTTATATCAGATATATTATGCATGACGCCTACATAAGCCTTTTGGACCAACGTGTGCATTTGTAAATATAAAAATGGAAAATTGTAAATAAAGCCTGAATATGGATGGGAGCTTACATGAAAGTCATTGTGAACACAATGAACCACAACCAAATCCTCTGTGTTTAAGCCACACGGTCCAGCAGGGGGCAGACATATTCAGCACCTGGGAAACAGTGATAGGGACGGTACCTTGATCTTGGGAACCTCAGGGCAACCTACTGGTCTGGGATTCGACCCCACCATCTTCCGATCCTGAGGCATCGTCCCTAAATACTAGAGCAGCTGCCCAGTGTTGTAAACACTTGTGTAGGTTTATTGTTTTGGGTGGATTATAGGTGTGATATAGTCCTACTGAAACTGATACTGATAATAATAATGAGAAGGATTATCTTTTTTTTCATTTGGGGATTAAATACAGAATGACGTACGTTAGCTTGTGTGGTCTAGTGTTTAGACACTAGGCCCCAGGAGAAGATGGTCATGGTTGCCCTGCCCACTGCTGGACGGTGTGTGTGGGTTAAATACAGAGGGTGCGTTTGGTTGTGTGTTCACAATCACTAATAGTCACTTTCACTTGTTTAATTCTCTTGAACTCTCGGTTTCAGTCTCTGCTCGGAAGCAGAAGCAGGTCTGCTGAATGAACGTGTCTGAAGAAACACAGAGAAGCCACAGATGTGCAGAGTCTGGGAACCAGGCGGCACCTCGGACCGACTTACGTAAATAGTAAAGTTTGGACCAGAACTATTCAAACTGAAGGCTGCTTCAGGGTTATTTAATTGGTTTTTGCTGTAACAATACATAAAAAAATAAATAAAAACAGGAATGCTTCGCCTTGGAATCTTCCCACCTATATCCCTCCAGCCAGGTGTGACCCACTTCATTATTGGTCTTATTTGCTCCCGTATTTATTTTAAAGTGGGCCAAAATATAGGCCGCCGCGTGGTTCACTAACACACTTCGTTCACGGCTGAAATTCAGAAAACATTTCCTTCTGCCTATTTTTACCCGGCCTATATAACCGGGTGGAAAGCTGGCCTTAGCCGCCGCTGCTGTTTTGAAGACGGGACGCTGCAGTTGGTGTCCTTTGGGCCTGAAGTGTGTGTGAAGTGCAGAGTGAGCTGCTCCCTGTGTGTGACGTTCGCTCAGTGGGAGCAGATTTTTAGAGATCATTCAAGCCCAAATGATCTTTTCTCTTAAAAACACACGGTTGCTCACGCAGTGAAGCCCAAACCCAGTATTTTATTGACTTATTTTGAGGCAAAGCTGAGCTTTGTGTGAAAATGTAACATTATCGGTCACAAATATCCCTCTTCTTATTGTTTCCTGATGAAAAGTAAAAGGACGCAACCTCTACATCTCGACACAGACACACTTCTTTAAATGCAGAATGCTTCCTCTGACACATTTGAGCAAAGGAAAAATATTAAATGTGGTCTGAGCAAAGGTTAGGGGAAGATTTCTGGTACTTGTCCGATATGTGAAACATATATTGAATAAAATGGCACCAAGTTTTAAAAATGTCATATTTAACACTGTAAAGAATATGTACGTGTTAAATGAATCTGATAGTGTGAAGTAAAGTTTTAGCTCAGGACTGTCATTTTTGATTCTTATTTCTCTTATGAGTGAAGGAGGAGTGTTCTTTAAAACAAGGCTTAAAAAGGTGGAAAACTTACTCTCTAAATTCTGCATTGACTCTTCATCTGTAAAACAAACAGAACAAAGTTCAGCATAATTCAACAAAGTCTCCTAAAACTCAAGAATGCCTCTAAAAACGGAATAAAATCTCCTAAAACTCAGGAACGCCTCTAAAAACGGAATAAAATCTCCTAAAACTCAAGAATGCCTCTAAAAATGGAATAAAATCTCCTAAAACTCAAGAACGCCTCTAAAAATGGAATAAAATCTCCTAAAACTCAGGAATGCCTCTTAAAATTGAGCAAAGTCTCGTAAAATTAATGAAGACCCCTAAAAATCAAACAAAGTCTCCCAAAATTCAAGAACACCCCTAAAAATTGAACAAAAAACCTTATAAAATTCAAGAACGCCTCTTAAAATTGAACACAAATCTCCTCAAATCCAGCTTTAATGACTTGATGGATCCCAGCTAAGGTGATGTGTCCCTCTAGTGGCAGTGAGGGGATTTTTTAAAGCAGGTTTTCTTTATTTCCCTCTTCCAAGGCTTCTAAAGAAGAACTTCTTTAAAAATGTCGTCATTTACTCACTTATGTTCTCAATTTGATGCTTTGAAGGCCACCCCAGCCACAGCTAACACCTACCTGAAGGTTTTTCTTAAAACTGGAACTGCAAAATGTATAAAATATAAATATAAAGGCCGGGCCCCCAAGCCTTTGCCCCCCTCTCGCCCCCTCAGTAGTGATGCCCCTGGTATTAAGTCTTACCTAGACTCTCAGCGGCTTCTTCTTCTTCAGCTTCCGCTTCTTCCTCTGTTAGATCTGACACAGTGCGTTAGCTCCTGAGCTGTACCGCAGAATGAAACAGACTTTTTAGGGCCACAATTCTCTCTTACCATCAAAATGCTCTTCTTGCATCATCTCGGCGGCCTCTGCGACCTCGGCCTCCTCCTCTTCCGCCATTTCTAGTTCCTCCTCGTCTTCGGCCATTTCACTCTCCTCTTCTTGAACCATTTCTGTGTGATCGTCAGTAAAAAGCAGATTTTTATAAAAAGATAAAAGCGTTAAAAATGAATATAACTCCCTGCGGCACTTACCCTCCGCTTCATCTCTTGTGGCCTCTGTAAAAAAGAGATATTTTGAATCACACCTTACAAATCAACCCCATCAACATCTCTCGAACTGTTCAGCAGTTTAAATTGACAAAAGAGAAAAAAAATGGATTGAAGGACGTTTCTCACCCATGAAGTTTCCCTCCTCTAGACTCTCTTCCTCTGAAATGAAGGAGTCTGAGATTATCTGCTGTAATTACATCACATGCTGGTAGTGTCACACAAACGTCCCCCATTAAGCATCTGAAACCCTAATGAACTAATTATTCATTCATTATTATTGCTGCAAAAGTTTATTATTCCATGACATTGTTGAAGCGCTTTAACGCAGGGTGACAAGATCTCCCTGTTTTACAGCAAGAATGCAAATCATTGGCTAAAAACAGCAAGCTGACCAATTAACATGGTCACTCTCGGGTCCTCGCGCCCGTTCGGTTTGCAGGTTTAGAGGTCGATGCTCTCGCCGCGCCCAGTGTGAACGTACGATTTGAGCAAGAGAGTAAATGTTTTGAAGTAGGAAAATTGTTTGATCAGTTGTCCTTCACCGGTTTAACACAGTACAATCAACAGTTACCATGGTTACAAAACATGAACATGCTCTTCTTTTTTATTTTGAAGATAAGAATCGGATATTTTATTGGCTGATAGATTGAGCACCAAATAGGAAATTTACCCACTTTTCATTTCAGAAATCAGCTTGAATGCTTTTTCTCCCCAACGAATTGAGCTAGTTCTTTCACAGTTCTGAATATTTTATTTATTTATTTATTTATACAGCCTCTGCATTTCACCACTCACGTGTCGACACCTTGCCCAAGGGTTACCTTAGTGCAACTTCCTGGTCTGGGATTCGAACCCATGACCTTCCGATCCTGGGACCAGCTCCCTAAACACTAGACCACCACTGCACCGCTGAGTAATTTAGCCACAATGTAAAATACTGTTCAAGACAAACAGGTTAATAAGCCAGTGGTGGACCTTCTCTATCGGATGAACTTAACTACGACTTCAGGATTTTTCTTAATTTCCATTATGAGTAACACTGCTTTTTCCAAGTCCTTCAACCTGGCCTTTAGCTCACCTTCAGCTTCAGCATCTGCCTCCTCCAACATGATCTCATCTACAAGCAGAGAGAAAACACTGGTCAGCTTCAGAAAATGCGATAAAGGCTTTTCTGGTGAGTTAGCGTAGTCAAATGACAACTGTCGTTTAGCGAAGACGGTGATAAATCAGTCATTTGCTTAAAGAGAAAGATTTATCTGCTGTTACTGGCGTCCTAATCTACAGGCTGAGCTCAACACACACTCAAGCACCTCCACGCTTTTCTCTCCAGAGTGTGGAGACTAGTTCAACAAGCGGTAAATGTAAGGGTGGTCGTTTAGGGAGAGGACGCTCAGATATGGACCTTTAACCAAGCAGCTCCAGGGAGACTCTCCATCATTTAGCAGCTCTGGATAAGAGCCGATAAATACCGAAAATGTGAAATGCAAACAGAAATGGAGGAGAACAGCTCACTCAAACAGAGGCCAAAATCATCTGACCTGCCTTATACAGCACCCGGGGAGCAGTGATGTGGACGGTACCTTGCTCAAGTGTACCTCAGGGCAACCTACTGGTCTGGGATTCAAACCTACAACCTTCCGATCCTGCTGCCCCCAGTGAGAGACAAACATAGGCTCTGGACAAAATGATGTTAAAAGCTTTGTTAAAGGAGGAAAAATGTTAAAAATAAATAAAAAATATATTTCGTTTTTATATTTCGATAAATTTAGGGAGATTTTAGAAATAATGCACGCTTAAATTTTAGAGAATTTCAGGTGGTTCTATTGAGTTCAGTCAAAGCGTGATGAAATATTTCATTCTGACGGAAGGACAGAACGTGCTCTGCGGATGAGCTTGACCTCCAGCGCCACATTAAACATCATTCAGTTCCTGCTGGTGCTGAAGAAATTTCTGGAACAAATGATGTCCTCTCCTAAAGCCTGAGAACTCCGATGGGACTGGGAGGACATTCTGAACTCAGACATCATGGGGACAGTTTGGTCCTCAGGGAGCGCTGGAACCACCCAGCTGGACACTTTAACTTATTATGTCTCACTTTTGGGGAAAACGAAGGAGAAGCAGGAGGATGATGAGAGACGTACCTCTTTTCTGCAGGTCACTGCTCTCCACTGAGGACAAAAAGTCACTTGGTAAGTTGTTTTGTTTTTATTTATTTCAAAGCATCATCAGTGTTGGGGCAAAACCTTGCATCTACATCTATTATTATCTGTTACTTGAGTACATCTGCTGAACTTAAATAACACAAAGAAGTTTCAACAGGACTGGAGTAAATGCACTAAATGACTTTGAACAACACGTTCTGTTAACAGCTATTATAAGCTAGGAATGTTGTTTTTTAATTCTGTGAAGATGCTATCATGGAGATACAAGGTTTTGTGCAGATGTAATTCAGACCTGTTTCATGGAGGAGTTCATGCTCGCCGACTGCCTCCAGCGATGCAGACAACACTAGAAACCAGAAAAAAACCCACACATTTGCAAAATCTGCAGCTTGTAGTCCAGGTTTACACTGACTAATGCAGGGCTGCTTGTTTACAGAGAAGAAAAAAACAAACAAACAAACAAACAAACAACAACATCAAAATCAAAGAATAAGCAGAGAAATGGGAGCGTAATTGTACTGAAACTACAAGGAGCTTAAATTTGGAACAACAGCTTGATGAAACAGTCATCAATCTGCTAGTAAACAAAAAAGTTTACTTTAAAAAGCTTTCATTTGAAATAAAAGTCAATTTACTATTTCAATTTAAGCAAACTGCAAACTGATTTTTAGCTCAACTGAAACAGTACCTCATTTCTGAATATCAGGATCAAAAGTATGTATATAAATAAATTATTTCTATTTTTAACAGTAAGTAAGTAGAATTGAGGTGTTTAATGTCACTTTTCTGAAAGTGTAAATGGATAAAAAGTAAATTTGCATAAAACTTTGGAGTTACGTGCAGCGTGACAGTGAAAAAAATCCGCTTTCTAAGCACTGATCATTAGCAAAGAAGGTTTCCTTCTTTTAAAACTTTACTCAGATTTTCAACACTTTGTTTTTAAAAAAGAGTAAAACCACTGGCGAGTTTCGTTCAAACGATTCACGACTGAATAAATTGTTACTCTGAATTTTAGTGCTAGTTTTCTTTCATTTAAAATCCATTTCTGGTTTATTGAAATGAAATTTTACGCCTATGTTCCAGCTTTTGATAAGAAATGTTCACGTTCAGTCATTCCGAACTGTGTTCGGCTCTATTCTGGAAGCTTTTTTGGCCCGGTTTGAAGAAACCAGGAGCTCCAGACTGAGAAGAGTGAAAGTCAAGCAGTGGAGGAGATGAACCAGCACAACACAATAACTTTTCGCCCAAAAATAGGAGCTAAATGTTAGAGATTGGAGCAGAACTTAGAACTGATAGAGGGAACCCACAGACGTCTCTGATCACAGTGATGTGTTAATGTTCTTACCACTGCCAAACCCTGCGAGCGCCACTAAGAGCAGAACCGAGACCTCAGCTCTCATCCTGGAGCAGTCAGACAGGCTGTAGAGGAGTGAATGGCTGGACTGGAAGTTTCTGCACTTTGGAGAACTGAGAGCTTTGGCTCAGGCTGTTATACCACAGGGGACGTCACATGCTTTGCATGAACAGGCCGGCACTTCCATTCCTACCTGCCAGAAGCAGGGCGGCACATCTCGGCCGCTGGACAGACGGCCATTATCTCAGAGCTGAAAGACTGCTATTGTGGGGGTCAAGGTCAGATGTCCGTCGTGGCGCCTGCCAGTGACTGATGCGTGTGTGTTTTGGGGAGGAAATAACAAAGTAAATAAACAGTTTCAGCGGCGCACCAATGTGGGAACTGTGGGGAGATGCTGATATCTGATTATTGGCTTTCCAGTGACTAAAATGCTGGGATTTTGGATGATGTGCAGTTATAATCTCTCAGGAATCACCTTCTTGGTGCAAAAATACTATTTTCTGCCTGTTAATCTCTTATCTTTGTCTTATTGAGTATAAAAATGAATGAAATGGGAACAGATGCATTAGTGCAAAGTGTCTAAAGATACAAGGTTCTAGATAAAGGGGTTCCAACCACTCAGCGTTCAGCATCAGCAGTAAATGAATTAGCTGATCATCTGGAATCATCTGCACATGTTTCTTCACTGCTTCATGTCTTAAATGAGACGCTTTGTTCTGCTTGAAGGTTCAGACGTAGATCACTGTGTGGATTAACCAACACAGAACTATCAAACTGCTCAGGTACAGAGACTGGACTGAACATGAGAGACAACAACACTGTCCTTCAGGAAGATCTGGAGAACTGCTCTCAGAAACTGAGTTTTGTCCGTGGTTTCCATTAAAAGATGCTGAATGAACGAGTGTGAGGGGCGTATGGTTGAAACAGTTTTACAGTCAAAAGCACTTTAACACTCCTTCCTGCATTTTTGGGGAACTGTCTTCTAATTTCAGCTCCATTACTAGAGAGCCTTTGTTAAATTTCTTGTGAACTATGCAAACGTGCTGCTTAGCAGCAGTTAAAAGATGAGTGGGTGCAGCTCGGGTAGGGTTTGCCTATCAGCAGGAAGTGTCCCGTATGTGTGTCCATAAAAGAGGTGAGCGCTGAGATAGAGACGCTCTCCTCCAGACACTGTTTAAAGCTCTTTGTTCAGCCATGCTGATAAGATTTGGGCTTGAATGAAAATTGACGAGCTTTAACGTTGGGCTCACTGTGGGTTCGATTCCCTCACCAGAAGGTTGCCCTGAGGTACCCTTGAGCAAGGTACCGTCCCAGTCACTGTTCCCCCTGGCGCTTTCAATAGCTGCCCACTGCTGCACGGTGTTTGTATGGGTTAAAAATGGGAGGTCCAATTTCGTTGTGGTTCACTGTGTGCTGTGCTGTGACCTCGCAATGACAATAGTCACTTTCACTTTTCTTTATTGGAAACCCTTTGCTTTGGTGCTTTACCATCTGTGTGCGTTTGCTGTCTAGCTCTTCGTCTGTGGTCTGTTTTTGGGGAGATTAGAGGGGTGGTGGAACCCCCTCAGCTGAAAAAGGTGAAAAAAGTCTGTAACTACACTTTTACAGTGAAGGAACAGAGAGGGTGTTTCTAATAAAATGGCCAGTTAGTGAAAGCACAATGTGGGGTTTCTAATAAAGTGGCCAGCAAATGGATGGACAAATTAGGTGTGTTTTCTAATAAAGTGGCCAGTGAGTGGATGGACAAATTAGGTGTTTCTAATAAAGTGGCCAGTGAGTGGACGGACTAATGAGGTGTTTCTAATAAAGTGACCAGTTAGGTCATGCAGAAAGTAGGTGTTGTATTAAAGTTGGAGCAGAACCTTTTCCAGAGCTCTGCAGGCTGGAAGATCTCAGGCTGAGGTGAAGGTTTACAACAACCTTAAGCACCAGCAAAAAGTGGTTTGGGGAAACTCTAGGAAAGTCCCAGGAGTCTCCGAGTCCACCCCTGAACTCTAGAGAGAACCTTTGGGTCCGGATGACGGCTGCACAGAGATGCTTATCATCCTGCTTTAGCTTGAATGATCCTTCATCATTCATTTTGAACTTCCAAAAAAGGAAGGTGTGTAGGATCATTCCGAGAAGACTGGTGGCTGCTTTAGCCAAGTACTAATTGAAGGGTCTAAAAATACATAGTATTTATAGTAAAACAGTATTTAAATAAGATATTTAATTATTGTAAGTTTTTAAGTTTTCCAAAAAACTGGTTTTGCTTGGTTTTTGTAGTTCAGGCGAAAAAATGAGCTGAATCCATTAAAATAACCATTAAAAGTTTTTTTTTAATAAAATAATAATAAAAAAAGGTGGAAAACTTAAAATGGTCTAAACACAAGCTCTATCCACCGTATCACATGATGCTCATGTTCTTCATTTTGAGATACAGTGGGAATGTGATTTAGTATCTTATGACTGGTTTCATTTGGATCTCGTCTCTGAAACAAAGAGGGATCAGAACAATGGCTTCTCCACACCAGCTGTGACCTCACATCTCTGAGCATCACTGGGCTCCAAGCGTTTACCCTCCTGCTTTACAGCTCTGCGCCAATGATCTTCCTTTAGGCCTGTGATATGGAAGGAGGGATTTTATTCATCCTAATGATGATCTATAAAAAAGATACACAAGAACAAGAAACACCAACTTCAACCTAACAAGAGTGAAAGGTTCTTGGTTCATACTCGAGCAGCACTGGTCTAGTGGTTAGGGCATTGGCCCAAGGATCTGAAGGTCGTGGGTTTGAACCCCAGATCAGTAGGTTGCCCTGAGGTACCTTTGAGCAAGGTACCGGCCTCATCAAGTCTTGAGACCCTTTTGCTTCCAAAGATCCAGACTTTCTGGTATGTTTAATGTTGAGGAGCAGTTCTCCAGATCTTCCTGAAGGACAGTGTTGTTGTCTCTCATTTTCAGTCCAGTCTCTGTACCTGAGCAGTTCTCCAGATCTTCCTGAAGGACAGTGTTGTTGTCTCTCATGTTCAGTCCAGTCTCTGTACCTGAGCAGTTTGATAGTTCTGTGTTGGTTAATCCACACAGTGATCTACGTCTGAACCTTCAAGCAGAACAAAGCGGCTAACTTAAGACATGAAGCAGTGAAGAAACAGGTGCAGATGATTCCAGATGATCATTAGTTTATTGCTGATGCTGAACGCTGAGTGGGTGGAATCCCATTATTTAGAACCTTGTATCTTCAGACACTCTGAAGCCTGGAGCACTACAACAGTTGTTCAATCAATGAATCTACTCAATACAGCAAAGATAAGACTTCTTTATGCTTAAAAAAAAATTAACAAAACATTTAAATCTGTCAGCTTTCAGAAAAAAAATTAAGCACAGAATCATCTTTTATACAGTTAACCTGTTTTATTATTGCAAGCTAACGAGCACCATTTTAGAAGCTTTCTTCATCAATTCTAGGAAATATTTGTTAAAAAGATGAAAAAGTCATATAAATCACATCTGTTACGATCCACAAAAATAGGAACTATCGCTTAAACAGATTCAGACTCGTCCAGTGGCGACGGCTAATTAGCAAAGTATGAATTCTCAGTGTTAATTACAAACTTGATAACGTCGGATCATCTGTGCGTGTTGTGTATTAGTTCTCAACAGTCATATTATATAATAGCTATATTAAACAACATGGCAGTGCAGTACATTGGCCACCAGAGGTCGCCAAAACCTCCAAGATCCACCCTTCTCCATCGAGGAGAACGGCTGAACATTTAATAACACTTCTCGGATCCCAAAAAGTGATCTTCAGACTTATTCTAGAGAACATTTCACTTAAAGGAATCACCTGGAAGTGAACTCATCTTAGCGTGTAGATGAAATTAGTTTTCCCCCTTTAGAATTAAACGCGCCCATGCAGCGGCGTCCCGCCTGATCCATCTTCAGTCTCTTCTGAATCTTTCCACACTTTGTAATTAAGGACTTCACTAAAGGCACGGAACTCATGGCACACAGCTGAGATTTTCATCTCCTTCACTCGTTCATATTTAAGGGGTTTTGGGTGCGGACAGTTTATTGTGCAATCTGCTGTTTATTGTGCAAAGTACCTGCTTTTCCAAATGAACTGCTTGTCCCAGTAACAGTAAAACAAAAGTACAGCAGATCTCCTTCACACTGTGGGGGCTGTGAGAGTGTAGGCTAGAAACATCCACCCTCCAAATCAATTTGTAGAATAAAGAATAAAATGTATAGAATTAAATGGTATCATAAATGTTGCCTGTAGGTGTGAGAGTGAGTGTGAGTGTGTGTGCGATGGACTGATGACCTGGCCAGAGTGTGCCTGCCTTTTGCCCTGTGAGAGCTGGGATAGGCTCCAGCACCCCCCCCCGTGACCCTAATTAGGACAAGCGGCTAAAAAAATGAGTGAGAAAGTGTGAGTTATTGTGCCTATAAGAGTTTAGTTCTGATTGGCTGCCGGTCAAAAGCAGTGGGGCTTTTTATTAGTAGTGAACGGGCTGAGCTTAAGTGCTGTGTTGGGTACGCAGATGTTTGTCTCTTACGAAGCTTTTGAATCCCCTAAAGGCATCTTCTGGATTAGTATTATCTCATTACCATTCAATTTGCCCCCAATTATCAAAGAAGGGTAAACTCAATGGGCACTTTTTCAGAAATCAGTACTGATATGTGAGTATGAAGAGCAGTGTTGATTGGTGGTCAGCAGAAATATCCAGAAACTGACCAATGATGAAGGATGGCTAAAACAGGCTGAGCATCACCAGAGAGGCTGCAGTCTCTGTACACCAGCAAGGAGGCGTTGCAATACTGGACTGTTACTGCCCGTCCTCTACAGCTCTCCACGGAGCCGGGTGTGGAGATCCTCCTGGTCTATTTTCGCGGTCTGGCTGTGCCAGCGGTGATGGGCAAGCAGAGCCACGTTGCGGGCAGCAATGGCGCTCATTTCCATGCAGCTGGCGGCCCATTCGATGGCGTTGATGTAGAACAGGTTGTCGTGCAGGACGATTGGAGGCAAGCGTTGCCTTGACTGGGTGTAAAAGGGGTAAGACAGCCAGCGCTTCTCCCAAACCCCCTCCCGAGACACGAAAATATCCTGCAGCTGCTCCTCTGTCAGCGGCTTGGGAGAAAACATCTTCCACACCTTATTCTGGCTGGCCGCTGGTCGGCTGTAACCCATGGGAATGTGGATGGGGTCCACCGAGGCCAGGCTGTTGATGGCCAGCTCCTTGTTATCTGTTGTCAGGATGTCAGAGACGAAAAAGTCCGCCGCCTCCTGACTGGTCCCCAGGTACGACATGTTGAGCTTCCCCAGGACCAGCGTGTTCACAATCTGCTGGAAGTGGCCAGGGAAGTGAGAGGGTATTGGAGGAGAGAAGCCAGTGAAGCTGATGTCAGAAAGACCCCGGTGAAGGGGCGTGGCCACAATCACAATGTCGTAAAGGGAGTGGGCGGAGCCAGAGTCTCCGGCATAGTTCACCTCGTAAAAGTTTGATACCGTTCCTGATCGTAGAGGAAAGAAGAGGGAAGAGAGAGATCAGCCCAAAACATTTCTACATTTTATAGCAATAACTGTACTGGAAACATCAGAGTGTTCAATACATTCAAATGTTTAGATGATCAGGTGAGGCGGTGCAGGTGGATTAACGACAACCCTGATTAAGGTTTAACACCTGTGGCCTGAACTAACCCTGACTTTCCCGTTATCTATCAATCAAAGCCGTACCGGATTTGGACGGCCTCGTCTTGACCGAAACCGAAGTGACGCGAGCTTTGATGAGTTCAGCTTTGCTGTGGGTCAGAAGCCCCGTGCAAACCCGCTTATTGCCTCCATCCACGGCCCACTGTCCGGAGTCACTGCAGGCCAGGGACACGACACCTGCAGAGGAGAAATGATCAGTCCGTTTCTTTTATTTTTTAATGAATGTTCTTTTATAGCTAAGCATAAGCCAACCTTTACATTACATTTAGGGCATTTAGCAGACGCTCTTATCCAGAGCGACTTCCATGTCCTAATTACAGGGACAGTCCCCCTGGAGACACTCAGGGTTCAGGGTCTTGCTCAGGAACCCAGTGGTGGTAGTGCTGGAGGTGGGATTTGAACCGGTAACCTCTGAATCCATAGGTCCATAGGCAAGTACCCTACCACTAGACCACCACCCACTACCCAACACATATGAAATAGAAATATGAAAATATGAAACATGAAATAGAAACAATGACTGTCCAATTTCATTTTTACTTGGTCTATTAATTCCTTAACAGGATGGGGTTCCGATATTACAAAATAACCCATTAGTGTCTCCGTGTTGTGATAGTGGCAGGGTGTAGCCTAGTTTTTAACCTCGTGTTAGTGGGAGAAACATGGTGAACAGGTGGAAAATGACCAAACTGGGGAGGAAACTGGGAAAATTGTAGAAATCAAATAAATAATAAAAAATAAAGATCATGACGCAATTAATCTTGAATCAATCAAACTGCACCTCAGGGGGCAGCGGTGGCCTAGTGGTTAGGGACCAGGCTACAGGACCGGAAGGTTGTGGGTAGGAATCCCAGACCTGAGGTACTTTTGGGCAAGGAACCGTCCCCATCACTGCTCCCTGGGCACTTTAAATAGCTGCCCCCTGCAGCATGGTGTGTATGATAAACAGAGGTTGCATTTCGTTGTTTCACAAAGACAAACTGTGTGTGGATTAACCAACAAAAACAATCAAACTGCTCAGGTACAGAGACTGGACTGAAAATGAGAGACAACAACACTGTCCTTCAGGAAGATCTGGAGAACTGCTCCTCAACAAGACATAAAGAATACAAGAAGGTCTTTGGAGGTAAAATATGAAGAAATGCCAAGACTTTTGCACAGTGCTATAATTTAAATTCATTCTTGGCAACAAAAGCATGAGAGACTTACCCACAAATGCACTGAGATCAAAACTCTGGCCAAAGTTCATTCGCGACATGGGAGTCACAATGTCGTCCATGAAGGTCTGAGAGAAGCTGTCGGCCAGCATGGCGTCCTCCAGCGTCTGATTGAGCAGTTTGAGGTAGTCGTCTCCGCCCATGGCGTGCAGCAGACGCTCCACACTGGAGAAGGAGTAGCCAAACTGCTGGTACTGATAAATCCTGTCAGCAGAAGACAAAGTGTCAAGTAACACAGTGACTGCTAATAGCGCCCCCTTGCTGAGAGTCTCCACCCTGCTAAACATGAGGAAATGAGTTTCCTTTGGAACAAGGCCTGAGGTGGACTAGTGGTTATGGACGAGGCCCCTGGATCGGAAGATCGTGCGTTCGAATCCCAGACCAGTAGGTTGCCCTGAGGTATCCTTGAGCAAGGTACCGTCCCCATCACTGCTCCCCAGGCACTTTAAATAGCTACCCTGCTGGACAGAGTGTGGGTGAAATGCAGAGGATGTATTTGGTTGTGGTTCACTGTGTGTTGTTTCACTTCATTTTAAAACGCCTGGTTTTTAAACGCCTGGTTACTGGTTTTTAAAGATCTTAATGGATTGTCACCTTCATCCATGACAGAACGCCTGACAGACTCCACGCCTAATCGAACCTTATGATCAGTGAACTGAAGTTTCTAAAATGAAACATAAGAGGAAGCAGACTTTAGTTTTTAGGCGCCAAAATTTGTTTTTGTTGCCAACGAATATCCATCAGGCAGCTACAGCTAATAGTTAAAAAAACAGCAAACAACATATTTATTCAGCAGAGCTTTCAATTTATACATTTTCTATGTTTAAATTTTCCTAGTGCAGTTATTTACGACAATGAATTCATTGTTTTGTTTATTCTTGCAAAATGTAAAGCACTTTGAACTGAATGAAATGCAAATGCTATAAATGATGTCTCTTAATATTATTATTATTATTATTAAGACAGACTCCGACCCTCAAAAGAACCCAAGGTGGTCTCAGTGCAGCTTATATGAAAGTGAAAGTGACTATTCTTGTCATTGTGACACACAGTGAACCACAACGAAATTACACTTCTGCATTTTCCCCCCACACACACAAACACGTGCAGCAGTGGGCAGCTACTGAAAGCTCCAAGGGAGCAGTGAGGGGGACAGTATCTTCTGATCCTGGTGCCTCATCCCTAACCACCAGGCCGCCGCTGCCCCGCTCTTAACACTGCACCTGGATTCCTCCACAAACATGGTCATGCTATGTTTTTTAATGATGTTTAATCCATGTTTGTATACCCCTTAATCTCCCTGGAGCCCATGCCTTCCCTGTACACGTCTGCTTGAATGAAAACACCAAATCTGACCAGGAAGGGATGGATGGATGGATGGATGGATGGATGGATGGTCCTGAGATGAGACAGGCAGACACCCTCTGTATGTTTAATAAAGTCTAAATGATGAGGGTCAGACTCGCCTCATGAATTTGTCCAGAATGCCCTCCACCCACATGCGCATGCGGATGGAGTTGAAGCCGTAGCGCCAGAACATCCGCAGGAAGTTAATAATGAACCAGTTGCTCTCCTCAAAGATCAGCTGCTTCCCATCAAAGATGGCCATTTTAGTGGCCACAGCGGCACGGACGGGCAAACCTGACAGAGAGAGAAGAGAGGCACGTTATCACGGCCACCAGGTCATTTTCTGAGCCTCTTGTCCTGATTAGGGTCTGAGTCTGGAGTCTACCCCAGGAGGGGGGGGGGGGCAGCCTGGGGAGCCTGAAGGTCAGCAGTTCATCACAGGACAGACACACAGACACGCTCACACCAATGTAGGGGACAATTTAGCAGCTCCAGTCCTCCTGCAGGCCTGTGAATGGTGAATATTTCCCGATGAGGACCTGTTATGTGTAATGATCAGCTAAGAGTTGAAACAGAACTCAGTAAAAACTGTGTTAAAATGAATCTGAGCTTGAAGAACCTTCATGTTGGTGCACTCGGCAGGTTTACAGTCCTGCAGCGCATCCGTTTCCCAGCTCGTCAGTAAAAGAGACCCATGCTGACCTTGGTGATGGACCATCCTCAGTACCACACTGACGCTGATATGGTAGTCATGGTAACATGAGGTGCAAGTATTTCCTGTGGGGTTTGTACTCTCCCATAGATAATAGTGACTGCTTGATATAGCCGATGGCTTTCAAACAGAACTGCTAACAGGCAGAGTGACCTTGACCTAAACCGAGAAGAGCCTGCCTTAACCCAGGATGATGATGAGACACCAAGATACTGACCTGGCGTGGTACCCAATTAACCAATGAATGAGCTGCATTTTAGATACAATGGCCCCAACAGTACATGTGACCTGAAGAGTGAACTGAGCCACAGCTTCACAGTCCAATTCCGGTAGACAGTGTCCAAATATTTCTGGACGTTATGGCACATACTGAGAACGACTCTTCCAAGAACTCACCCAGTCTTTCCACAAATTCTTTCATGTGTAAATTCAGCGGGTGTATAAAGGACCCTCCCGTTTCATAATCATGTCCATGGACTTCCTGCGTGGCAAGACGTCCTCCTACGTCCCCTGCCTCGAACACGTCGATCTTGATGGAAGGTCCGAACTCCCGTCTGAGGAAATAGGCTGCAGACGTCCCTCCGATTCCACCTCCGATGATGGCTGAAGAGGTCAAACGAACAGCATTCTGTTACATCAAGAATTTATTTTTTTTTTTTTAACACACATCAGTGCTGCGACCTTCAAACAGACTAACTTTAAAAGTATGTCTACAACTGCCTAAGGTCTAAACCTTAGGACCAGGATTAGGTGCCGGTGGTCTGTGTGATCAGACTAGATGTCAGGAGAGAGGAGGACTGTTACCGATTTTACTGGGCTGTTCTCTCTGGGACGAGGCCAGACACTCGTGTCCCGCCAGACAGGTCCAAAGAAAGAGGAGAGCTGCCAGGTTTCTCCCAGACATTGTGGACGCTGTTCTCCACAGTGGATGAGATGGAAGAACAGAAACTGCAGAGGAGATGAGAGGAAATGAGAGGAAATGAGAGATGGAGGGCAGGCTGGTGAAGTATCTCCTGCTGCTGTTTATTTACTGTCTGTCTGCTTGGATTCAATTTATTTGAAGCCAAAGGCCATTTAATCAGGAGGTTTAGCTGAACCAATAAAGTCCTTTTATGACTTCAGGCCCAAATTCAGGCAACCTTCAAATCTCACTTCATTTTCTAAATTGAACCTGCAGGATCCCACACCTGGATGTGGAGGGCAGTAAATCTACTCACCTGTAAACACTGACTTTTAAAGTCACTACTTTAAACTGCTGCAACTCGTCTATGTGAGCTGTTTTTATCGCAATAAGTTCAAGAAAATACACCCAAATTCTTTTCCTTTTGTGTAAGTAATGTGTTTAAACTCCTCGTCTGGAAAGTTGCGGCTCCACCACCCCGATCATAAACAGAGCGGTCAGCGTTTCAAAATAAAAGTCTGAGAAAATGTTTTATGTGTATATATATATATATATATGTTAAGTTACATATACATATATATATATATATATATAATATATATATATATATATATATATATAAAACATTTTCAGACTTAAATTATAGGGAAATTATATACCGCTCTGTTTTATATTTATATATATATATATATATATATATATATATATATATATATATATATAACAGAGCGGGTATATAATTTTTTCTATAATTTTTTTCGATTACAGTTTCATAGTTTAAAAGTAACGTTCACAAAAAGGAACAAGGTTGCAGAAAACACTCCAGAAAAAACGTGATTTGGATATAATTGAATTGAATTTGTTGGACAAAGGCAACTTGTAAAATTATTTTTTTAGTATTATTATTCAGATGTCATTTTAAATGACACTTATATTAAAGGTATATATTTTGTTTTAAGTATATATATTTAGGCTTTTGTTAACATTTTGTAGAATTTATTAAATTTGACTTTTAAAAAAATAGAAAAAATAGAATTGCTCTTAAATAGACAAGTTAATCAATATCGACCAAAATATTTAGGGTTTATTCGGTTTATTACCGGTGGCTTTTATTTTAAAATTTACTAAGCTGCAGTTTGCTTCCACGCCGATTTGTTCCGCGTGCAGTTCCTCTGCACATGTGGGAAAGGAGGGGTCACCACTGCTCTGCCTCTCAGAGAAAGGAGCGGGAGAGAGGAGAGACAGAAGAGAGGATGAGAGAGGGAGAGGGAGAGTGAGGAGAGAGAGAGAGAGAGAGAGGAGAGAGAGAGGAAGAGAAAGAAGAGGGCGAGAGAGAGGTGTCTGTGTGAACTGATCTGAGGACAGATGGCGGAGGGGCAGCAGGTCCGAGTGCAGTAGGCGGTGGAGGAGATGGTGCAGAGTCTGGAGAAAGAGCACATCCGAAAAATGCAGGTAAACCTGGACCCAGCTTAACACACTGTCACAGTGAGGAGTTAAACCAATCAACCAACTAACTCAGTCAATCAACCAATCAATCAATCAACCAACCAACCAACCAAATACAGTAGTGTTTCCCAGTGTTAGTGTTTCCCAGTGTTTCCCAGTGTTAGTGTTTCCCAGTGTTAGTGTTTCCCAGTGTTAGTGTTTCCCAGTGTTAGTGTTTCCCAGTGTTAGTGTTTCCCAGTGTTAGTGTTACCCAGTGTTTCCCAGAGTTAGCGTGCTCCCAGCAAGTTAGTGCTCCCAAAGCGTTAGTGCCTCCCAGCAAGCTCCCAGTGCTAGTGCTCCCAGCAAGCTAGTGTTTCACCCAGTGTTAGTGTTACCCAGCAAGCAGGCTCTTTGAGTTAGTGTTCCAGAGTTAGTGTGCTCCCAGCAAGTAGTGGCTCCAGCAAGTTAGTACTCCCAGCAAGCCATGTTCCCAGCAAGCTAGTGTTTCCCAGCAGTTAGTGTTTCCCAGTGTTAGTGTTACCCAGTGTTAGTGTGCACCCAGTGCTAGCGTTTCCCTGAGTGCTTCATGTTAGTGTTTCCAGTTAGTGTTACCCAAAGGTTAAAAGCTACCCAGCAAGCACCCAGCATAGTGTTACCCAGTGTTGTGCTCACCCAGCAGCCACCCAGCGCCAAGTGCTCCAGTGCCAGTGCTCCCAGCAGCCAGTGCTCCCAGTGCCAGTGCTCTAGGCGCCAGTGCTCCCAGCACAGTGCTCTCAGCAGCCAAGGGCCTCCCAGCGGCCAGTGCTCCCAGCGTTAGTGCTCCCAGCGTTAGTGCCACCCAGTGCTGGGTGCTCCAGCGTTAGTGCTGACCCAGCAAGTCACCCAGTGTCAGTGCTCCCAGAGCCAGTGCTCCCAGAGTGCCAGTGCTCCCAGCACTATGTTGTTCTCCCAGTGTTAGTGAGCTCCAGTGTTGTGTTTCCCAGCGTTGTGTGTTTCCCAGCAAGTTAGGTGTCTTTCAAAGTGTTAGTGCTTCCCAGTGTTGTACACCCAGTGCCACCCAGAGCCAGTGCTCCCAGCAGCCAGTGTTTCCAGCGTTGCGTTTCCCAGCGTTAGTGTCGCGTTATGCTCCAGCGCCAGTGCTCCCAGTGCAAAAGTTACCCAAAGCGTTAGCGTGCTCCAGCGTTAGTGCCCCCAGTGCCAGTGTTACCCAGTGTTAGTGTTACCCAGTGTTACCCAGTGTTAGTGTTACCCAGTGTTACCCAGTGTTAGTGTTACCCAGTGTTACCCAGTGTTAGTGTTTACCCAGTGTTACCCAGTGTTACCCAGTGTTACCCAGTGTTAGTGTTACCCAGCAATAGTGCTTTTACCCAGCAAGGTGTCTCTATGTTAGTGTTCTCAGCGTTATGTTACCCAGCGTTGCGTTCCCAGCGTTGCGTTCTGTATTAGTGCTCCCGGTATTAGTGCGCTCCAGAGCTAGTGCTCCCAGAGCCGGTGCCTCCCAGCAAGCCAGTGCTCCAGTGCCAGTGCTCCCAGCGCTAGTGCTCCCAGTGCTGCCTCAAAGTGTTAGTGCCTCCCAGCAAGTTAGTGTTTCCTGTGCTCTGTTGTTAGTAAGCTCCCATGCCAGTGTGCTCCCAGCAAAGCCACCCAGCCAGTGCCTCCCCAGAGTTAGTGTTTCCAGAGTTAGTGCTCCCAGAGTTGCTTCCCAGAGGCCAGCGGCTCCCAGCAAGAAGTGCTCCAGTGTTAGTGTTTCTGTGCGTTAGTGTTTTCACCTGCAGTGTTACCCAGGCCAGGTGCTACCCAGTGTTAGTGGCACCCAGCGTTAGCGTTGACCCAAAGTGCTCCCATGTTAGTGCTCCAGTGCTAGTGCTCCAGCGTTAGTGCCTCCCAGTGCCAGTGCTCCTCTGTGCTGCTCCCAGCGTTAGTGCCACCCAAAGGTTTCCCAGTACAAGTGTCTTCCCATGCTAGTGTCTTTCCCAGTGTTAGTGTTTCCCAGTGTTTCCCAGAGTTAGTAAGCCTCCCAGAGTTAGTGCTCCCAGCAGTTATGTTTCCCAGTGCTAGTGTTCTCCAGTGTTAGTGTTTCTGCGTTAGTGTTTCCCAGAGTTAGTGTTTCCCAGAGTTAGTGTTTCCCAGTGTTACCCAGTGTTAGTGTTACCCAGTGTTAGTGTTAACGCGTCACCCAGCGTTAGTAGGCCTGCGTTAGTGCTCTGCGCGTTAGTGCTCCCAGTGTTAGTGTCTGCGCGTTAGTTACCCAGCGTTGTGCTCCAGCGTTAGTAAGCCCCTGTGCCTCCCAGCAGTTAGTGCTCCCAAGCAGTGTTCCGAAAAGCCAATACCCAGCAATAGTGCTCCCAGAGCTAGTGCCTCCCAGAGCTAGTGCTCCCAGAGCCATGCTCCAGAGCCAGTGCTCTCCCAGCGTTATGCTTCCAGCGTTAGTGCTTCCCAGTGCTTAGCGTTACCCAGCAGCCACCCAGTGTCACCCAGCGTTAGTGTTACCCAGTGTTAGTGTTACCCGCAAAAAGGTGAGCCACCCAGCGTTGCGTTAACGCAGCGTTAAAGTGCTCCCGCAGTGCCAGTGCTCCCAGCGTTAGTGTTTCCCAGCGTTAGTGCGTTCAGCGTTTCCCAGCGTTAGCAAGCATCCAGTGCTCCCCAGCGTTAGTGTTCTAGCGTTAGTGTTTCCCAGCGTTAGTGCTCCCCAGTGCTCCTCAGAGTTAGCAAGGCTCCAGCGTTAGCGTTCTCCCGCGTTAGTGCTCCCAGCGTTAGTGTTTCCCCAGCGTTAGTGTTCTGCAGCGTTAGTGCTCCAGCGTTGAGTGTTAATTCAGCGTTACCCAGTGTTAGTAAGCACCAGTGTTACCCAAAGTTGCGTTACCCAGTGTTAGTGTGCCACCCAGTGTTGATCGCGTTAGTGCTCCAGCGAAGCTAGTGCTCCCAGTGTTAGTGTTTCCAGGTTGCGTCTGTTGTTAGTGTTGTTCCAGTTACCCAGTGTTGGGTAAGTACTCCAGTGTCAATTCAGCGTTAGCGTTGCCCAGTGGTTAGTAAGCCAATTCAGCGTCAATTCAGCGTTAGTGTTTCCAGCGTTATAAGCCCAGCGTTAGTGTTTTCCAGCAAGTTAGTGCTCTCCAGTGTTATGTTTCCAGTGTTAGTGTTTCCAGCGTTAGTGTTTCCCAGCAAGCAGTGTTTCCCAGCGTTTCCCAGCGTTAGTGTTTCCCAGCGTTTCCCGAGCAAGTTAGTGTTTGACCAAAGTGTTTCCCAGTGTTAGTGTTTCCCAGTGTTACCCAGTGTTAGTGTTTCCCAGAGTTAGTGTTTCCAGAGTTAGTGCTTCCCAGAGCTAGTACTCCCAGTGCTAGTGCCTCCCAGTGTTAGTGTGTTTCCCCAGTGTTATGTTTCCCAGTGTTAGTGTTTCCAGTGTTTCCAGTGCTCTCCAGTGCTCCAAAGTGCCAGTACTTCCAGTGCCAGTGTTTCTGTTTCCCAGTGTTAGTGTTTCCCAGTGCTAGTGTTTCCCAGGCCTACACAGTGTTAGTGTTCTGAAGGCATTACCCAGTGCTCTGCCTCCAGAGCAGTGTTTCCAGTGTTAAAGCCTCCAGACAGTGCTTCCAGTGCTAGTGGCTCCCAGCAAGTTAGTGCCTCCCAGTGCTAGTGTTACCCATGTTAGTGTTACCCAGCAAGTTAGTACAACGCAGTGCTAGTGTCTTTCCCAGTGTTAGCTCCAGCGCTAGTGCTCCCAGCGCTCTGTATGTTACAGTTTCCCAGTGCTAGCAGCTCTCCCAGGTTTGGCTACAGCAAGTTAGTGTCGTGAAAGTACACTGAGTGCTCTGTTTCCCAGAGTTAGTGTTTCCCAGTGTTAGTGTTTCCCAGAGTTAGTGTTTCCCAGCAAGTTGGGGTGTTTCCTAGCAGTTATGTTACCTATGTTAGTATACACTGGTGTGTTAGGCACAACTGTGAAAGAAAAAAATCAGTGCATGTGCATCTAGCATATGTTTCCTGGTGTTACCTTGAAAGGGTTAGTAAGCACCTAGCAAGCTAGTGTTACCCAGTAGTTAGTGTTACCCAGTACAGTGGTTACCCAGCAAGTAGTGTTACCCAGTGCTCCCAGTGTTAGTGTTTCCAGGAGTTAGTGTTTCCAGTGTTAGCAGCCAACGTTACCCAGCACATCTAATGTTACACCCAGTGTTACCCATGCTAGTGTTACCCAGTAAGCGCCCAGAGCTAGTGCTCCCAGAGTTAGTGTTTCCCAGAGCTAGTGTTTCCTAGAGTTAGTGTTTCCCAGAGTTACCCAGTGTTACCCAGTTTTACCCAGTGTTACCCAGTGTTAGTGTTGACCAGCACACCCACAGTGCTACCCAGCAAGCTACCCAGTGTTATGTTTCCCAGTGCTAGTGTTCCAGCAAGAAGTTTCCAGGAGTGCAGTGTTTCCCAGTGCTAGTGTTTCCCAGTGCTAGTGTTTCCCAGTGCTAGTGTTTCCCAGTGCTAGTGTTTCCCAGTGCTAGTGTTACCCAGTGCTAGTGTTACCCAGCCAGTGCTCTAGGCACAGGCCTCCCAGTGCTTAGTGCTCCCAGCAATAGTGTTCAGCAAGGTGTTTCCCAGGCACATGCTCCCAGTGCTAGTGTTTCCCAGTGCTAGTGTTTCCCAGTGTTAGTGTTTCCCAGGTCTACACAGTGTTAGTGTTTCCCAGTGTTTCCAGCGTTAGTGTTACCCAGTGTTACCCAGCAAGGCCACCCAGCAAGCCACCCAGCAGCCACCCAGTGTTCACCCAGTTACCCAGGCACTGCATCAGTGCCACCCAAAAGAGCACCAGCAGTTTCCCAGTGTTAGTGTTTCCCAGAGTTAGTGTTTCCCAGAGTTAGTGTTTCCCAGAGTTAGTGTTTCCCAGTGTTAGTGTTTCCCAGACAGTGCTCCAGCAATAGCACCATCCAGTGGTTAGCAAGCACCAGTGATAGTGTTACCCAGTAAGCCTCCCAGTGTTGCGTTTCCCAGCGCTAGTGTTCTGTTAGTGTTACCCAGCGTTAGTGCTACTCCAAGGCCATAAGCACCAGTGTCACCCAGTGCCAGTGCCACCCAGCAAGCCACCCAGCGCTAAAGGCTCAGTGTCACCCAGAGCTAGTAAGCCACCCAGCTGTTTCCAGAGCCAGTGTCACCCAGTGCTCCGTGAGCAGTGCTCCCAGAGCCAGTGCTCCAGAGCAGTGCTCTCAGAGCAGCTCCCAGAGTTAGTAGTGCTCTAGTTATGCCTCCCAGATGCCAGTGCCTCCCAGAGTTAGTGTTATCTAGTGTTACCCAGTGTTATGTTACCCAGCGTTACCCAGGAGTTAGTGCTTCCTAGAGTTAGTGTTCTCCCGAAATAGTGCTCAGAGCAGTGCTCCCAGAGTTAGTGTTCTATGAGTTAGTAAGCCCCAGAGTTAGTGTTTTTCCCAGAGTTAGTGTTTCCTAGAGTTAGTGTTCCCAGTGTTACCCAGCAGTTAGTGTTACCCAGCAAGCCACCCAATCAAGTTAGTGTTTCCCAGAGCAGGTTTCCCAGAGTTAGTGTTAGCCACCCAGTGTTACCCAGAGTTAGTGTTACCCAGAGTTACCCAGAGTTAGTGTTTCCCAGAGTTAGTGTTTCCCAGAGTTAGTGTTTCCCAGTGTTACCCAGTGTTAGTGTACCCCAGTGTTAGCACCAGCAAGTTAGGTGTTTCTTTACCCAGTTAGTAAGCTACCCAGTGCACCCAGTGCCAGGGGTTACCCAGTGCTAGTGTTACCCAGCGTTAGTAAGCCACCCAGCACCAGTGTTAGTGTCACCCAGTGTCACCCAGTTAGTGCTACCCAGTGTTTCACCCAAAAGCGGTTTCCCGAAAAGTATGTTTCCCAGTGTTAGTGTTTCCCAGTGTTAGTGTTTCCCAGTGTTAGTGTTTCCCAGTGCTACCCAGTGTTACCCAGTGTTACCCAGTGTTAGTGTTTCCCAGAGTTAGTGTTACCCAGTGTTACCCAGTGTTACCCAGTGTTACCCAGTGTTACCCAGTGTTACCCAGTGTTACCCAGTGTTACCCAGTTTTACCCAGTGTTACCCAGAGTTAGTGTTACCCAGTGTTTCCCAGAGTTAGTGTTACCCAGTGTTTCCCTGGTTAAAGTGCCTCCCGGAGCAAGGCCTTGTTAGTGTTTCCCAGTTAGCGGCTTCCAGTAGCAAGCCACCCAGTTAGCGTTACCCAGTGTTACCCAATCGTTAGTAGCTCCCAGGAGTGCCATGTTTCAGAGTTGGGTGTTACCCAGCAAGTCATCCCAGCGTTAGTGTTTACCCAGCAAGCCACCCAGCGTTAGTAAGCTCCAGAGCAGTGCTCCCAGATGCAGGTTTCCTAGTGTGCCACCTAGCAAGCCAGGTGTTACCCAGTGTTACCTGCAGCAAAGGTCCAAAATAGTGTTACCCAGCACACCCAGTGTTAGTGTTACCCAGTGTTACCCAGTGTTACCCAGTGTTACCCAGTGTTAGTGTTTCCCAAAGCTACACCCAGCGCAGTAAGGCACCAGCGTCACCCAGTGTTGTAAGCCCCAGTGCCAGTGCTCCCAGTGCTATGCTCCCAGCGCTATGCTCCCAGCAAGCTAGTGCCTCCCAGCGTTAGCAAGCTACCCAGTGCCACCCAGCAAGCCACCAGCAGCTAGTGCTTCCCAGCATAGTGCTTCCAGAGCCAGTAAGCCTCCCAGAGCCAGTGCTCTCCAGTGTTGTTGCCACCCAGTATGTCCAGGTTAGTGTTACCCAGCAAGTTAGTGTTACCCAGCAGTTAGTGTTTACCCATGTTAGTGTGTTTACCCAGTGTTTACCCAGTGTTAGTAAAAGTACCAGTGTCACCCCAGTGTTAGTGTTACCCAGCGTTAGTGTTACCCAGTTAGTGTTACCAGCACAGTTTCCAGGTTATATTTCCAGTACAGCACACAGTGTCATCCAGCAGTTAGTGTTACTCCAGTGTTAGTGTTGACTATGTTGGGTGTTACCCAGCAAAGCTACCCAGTGTTAGTGTTACCCAGTGTTAGTGTTTCAGAGTTAGTGTTGGCCCAGTGTTACCCATGTTACCCAGCAACACCCAGTGTTACCCAGTGTTACCCAGTGTTACCCAATGTTAGTGTTTCCCAGTGTTAGTGTTACCCAGTGTTAGTGTTACCCAGTGTTAGTGTTACCCAGTGTTAGTGTTACCCATACCCAGTGTTAGTGTTACCCAGTGTTAGTATGCAACTAGTAGCAATCTAGTGTTAGTGTTGATCTATGCTTCCCAGAGTTAGTGTTTCCCAGAGTTAGTGTTTCCCAGAGTTAGTGTTTCCCAGAGTTAGTGCTCCGTGAGCCAGTGCTCCCCAGAGTTATGCTCCAGAGTTAGTGTTCTCCAGCAAGCCACCCATGTTAGTGTTACCCAGTGTTACCCATGTTAGTGTTACCCAGTGTTACCCAGTGTTGTACACCCGTGTCACCCAGTGGTTAGTGCAAGCCACCAAAGAAGCCAGCCTCCAGTGTTGTGTTACCCAGTGTTAGGTGTTACCCAGAGTTAGTGTTTCCCAGTGTTACCCAGTGTTAGTAAGCCTCCCAGAGCAAAGCCTCCAGAGCTATGCTCCTAGAGTTAGTGTTTCCCAGAGTGCACAGTTTGTGAGTTGGGTGGCTCTCAGAGCTAGTGCTCTCCTAGAGCAGTGTTTCCCAGAGTTGTGTTTCCCAGAGCTAGTGCTCTGTGAGCAGTGCTCGAGGAAACTCCCAGCAAGTCACCCAGGAGTTAGTGCTCCCAGTGCCAATCTGGTGCGTTAGTGTTACCCAGCATTCTTCAGAGCTAGTGCTCCCAGACAGTGCTCCCAGAGCTATGTTTCAGAGTTAGCAAGGTTTCCCAAGAGTTAGTGTTTCTCAGAGTTATGCTTCCCAGTGCTGACCCAGTGTTAGCAGCCACCCAGTACACCTTAGCAAGTTAGTGTTCCCAGGAGCTAGTGCTCCCAGAGCTAGTGTGTCTCCAGAGTTAGGTGCTCCCAGAGTTAGTGTTCTGAGTTATAGTTCGCAGAGTTAGTGCTCCAGAGCTAGTGTTCAGAGCAGCAAGCCTTCCCAGTACACCCAAAGGTTAGTGTTACCCAGTGTTACCCAGCAATAGTGCCTCCCAGAGCTAGCAAGCTCCCAGAGTTAGTGCTCCAAGAGCCAGTGCTCCAGGAGCCAGTGCTCCAGTGCCACCCAGCGCCAGCAAGCCACCCAGTGCCACCCAGTGTTAGTGCTTCACCCAGTGTTTACCCAGCAAGCCAGTGCTACCCAGCGTTAGTGTTACCCGTTGTTAGTAAGCTGACCCAGCAGTTAGTAAGCCACCCAGTGCTAGTGTTTACCCAGCAAGTTAGTGCTGACCCAGTGGCTCCTCAGAGCTAGTGTTCTCCCAGAGCAGTGCTCTCAGAGCAGTGCTCCTGTGGTTATGTTTCCAGAGCTATGTTTCCCAGGAGCAGTGCTTCCCAGTGTTATGTTACCCAGTGCTAGTGTTTACCCAGTGTTAGTGTTACCCATGTTCTTGTGAGCAGGGCTTCCCAGAGCCAGTAGCTCTGTATTAGTGCTCTGTTAGTACTCAGAGCCAGGTCTTCCCAGAGCCAGTTACACCCAGTGCTAGTGCTCTATATTAGCGCCTCCCAGAGTTGTGCCCAGAGCAGTGCTCGTTACTAGTAAGGCTCTGCAAGAGGCCAGTGCTCCAAGAGTTATGGCTCCAGAGCCAGTGCCTGCCAGTGCTCCCAGCACACCAGTGTTGCGTTACCCAAGGTTGACCCAGCGTTAGGTTACCCAGTGTCACCATGCAGTGCTCCCAGAGCTAGTGTCTCCCAGAGCCAGTGCTTCCAGAGCCATTACAACTGTAAGCCACCCGTGCGTTGATCCAGTGCACATCTAGTGTTAACCCAGTACACCTAGTGTCACCCAGAGTTAGTGTTACCCAGTGTTAGTGTTACCCAGTGTTATGCTTTACCCAGCAAGCTAGTGTTGCACCCAGCGTTACCCAGTTAGTGTTACCCGCGTTACCCAGCGTTAGTGTTAATTCAGCGTTAGTGTTACCCAGCGTTAGCGTTACCCAGTGTTTCCTGTTAGTGTTACCCAGTGTTACCCAGTGTTAGTGTTACCCAGTGTTACCCAGTGTTAGTGTTACCCAGTGTTAGTGTTACCCAGTGTTAGTGTTACCCAGTGTTACCCAGTGTTAGTGTTACCCAGTGTTACCCAGTTAGTGTTACCCAGTGTTAGTGTTACCCAGTGTTAGTGTTAACGGTAAGCCCCAGTTAGTACCGAAGGCCACCCAGTGATAGTGTTACCCAGCAACACCAGCAAGAAGTGCTTCCATGTTAGTGTTAATTCACAGCCACCCAGCAAGAAAGAAGCCACCCAGGCCACCCAGCACATAAGCTCCAGCAAGCAGGTTACCCAGAGTTAGTGTTACCCAGTTAAGCCTCCCAGAGTTGTGCCACCCAGTGTCCCAGAGCTATAAGCCTCCCAGAGCTAGTGCTCCCAGGAGCCAGTGCTCTCAGAAAGCCAGTGTCTCCAGAGTTAGTGTTTCCCAGAGTTAGTGTTTCCCAGAGTTAGTGTTTCCCAGAGTTAGTGTGTTTCCAGAGCAGGTTAACGCAGTGTTAACATCTAGGATAGTGTTACCCAGGTGTGTTACCCAGTGTTATGCAAGTTACCCAGTGTTGCCTTGAAAGTGTTAAGCCCTGAGTTATGTTTCCCAGAGTTAGTGCTACCCAGCAGCCGCTCCAGCGTTAGTAAGCCAATTCAAAGGTTACCCAGCGTTAGTGCTCCCAGAGCGTTCTCCCAGAGCCAGGTTACACCCAGTGTCACCTTTAGCGCTGGGCGTTGACCCAGCGTCACCCAGTGTTGCGCACCCAGCGTTACCCAGCAACAGGCTCCTGCGTTACCCAGTGCTAGTGTTTCCCAGAGTTAGTGTTTCCAGCGTTACCCAGTTAGTAAGCCACCCAGCAGCCACCCAGCGTTAGTGTTACCCAGTGTTATAAGCCAATTCCAGCGTTAGTGCGCCACCCAGCGTTACCCAGTGTTAGTGCCACCTGCGTTATGTTACTCCAGCAAGTTAGTGTTACCCAGCGTTAGGTGTTACCCAGTGTTAGTGCTTTTCACCCAGTGTCACTCCAGTTAGTGCCACCCAGCAAGCCAGCAAGCCTCCAGCATAGTACCCAGTGCTATGCTTCCTAAAGAAGTGTTTCCCAGTGTTAGTGTTTCCCAGTGTTACCCAGTGTTACCCAGTGTTACCCAGTGTTACCCAGAGTTAGTGTTTCCCAGAGTTAGTGTTTCCCAGTGTTAGTGTTACCCAGTGTTAGTGTTTCCCATGTTTACACCCAGTGTTAGTGTTACCCAGTGTTAGTGTTTACCCAGTGTTACTGTTTCCCAGTGTTAGTGTTACCCAGTGTTACCCAGTGTTAGTGTTACCCAGTGTTACCCAGTGTTAGTGATACCCAGTGTTACCCAGTGTTACCCAGTGTTACCCAGTGTTAGTGTTTCCCAGAGTTAGTGTTTCCCAGAGCTAGTGGCCTCCAGAGCTAGTGTTTCCAGAGCGAATGCACCCAGTGTTAGTGTTACCCAGTGTTAGTAAGCCACTCCATGTTAGTGTTGTCTAGCAAGAAGTATACCAGTGCTGCTACCCAGTGTTACCCAGTGTTAGTGTTACCCAGCAAGTTAGTGTTTCCAGAGCCAAGTTACCCAGGTTAACAGAAATCAGCAAGCGCCCAGGCAGCCACCCAGTTTTACCCAGTGTTGTTCAGCAAGAGTGTTGTGTCACCCAGTGTTAGTAAGCACTAGTGTTAGACACCAGTGTTACCCAGCGTTAGTGTTTACCCAGTGTTTCCCAGAGCAACAGTGCTCTCCCAGAGTTAGTAAGCTCCCAGAGCTATGCTCCTAGAAAGAAGTGTTTCAGAGCAGTGCTCCAGAGTTAGTGCTCCAGGCTAGTGTTTCCAGTGCGAAGGCCTCCCAGTTACCTTAGCAGGTTAGTGCTACCCAGTGTTACCCAGTGTTAGTAAAGTTACACCGGTGTTAGTGTTAATTCGTGTTAGTGTTACTCCAGTGCTAAATAATTCAGTTAGTGTTACCCAGTTGGGGTGTTATCCTATGTTAGTAAGCACCCAGCATAGTGTTACTCCAGTGTTAGTGTCACCCAGTGCTAGTATACCCAGTGTTAGTGTTAATCAAGTGCTTCCAGAGTTATGCTCCCAGAGCTAGTGGCTCTGAGTTAGTGTTCTGAGCTAGTGTCTTTTTCCCAGAGTTAGTGTTTCAGAGTTAGTGTTCTGAGTTAGTGTTCTAGAGTTATGTTTCTGGGAGTTAGTGTTCTCCTGTATTAGTGTTCCAGTGTGTTTACCCAGCAATAGTGCTCCCAGTACACCCAGTGTTAGTGTTACCCAGCAAATCAGCAAGTTAGTAGCCACCCAGTACACCCAGCGCAAGTTAACCTGAGTACTAGGTGCTAACTGTTGCTCCCAGGAGCTAGTGCTTCCAGAGCCAGTGTTAACGCAGTGTCACCCAAAGGTTAGTGTTACCCAGTTATACACCCAGCAGTTACCCAGCAGGTTAGTGTTTACCCAGAGCTAGTGTTTCAGACAGTGTTTCCAGAGCTAGTGTTTCCCCAGAGCGTGATGCCCAGGAGCCAGTGCTCTCAGAGTTAGTGCTCCAGAGTTAGTGTTCCTAGAGTTAGTGCTTCCTCAGAGTTAGTGTCACCCAGCAGCACCCAGTGTGTCAACTGTGCCACCCAGTGTTACCCAGTGCTAGTGCTACCCAGCAAGTCACCTCCAGCGTTAGTTACCCAGCAATAGTAAGCTCCCAGCAAGCCTCCCAGTGCCAGTGCTCCTGCGAGCCAGTGTTCTGTGCCAGTGCTCCCAGTGCCAGCGTTCCCAGCGCCAGTGCTCCCAGCGCCAGGCCTCCAGCAAGTATGCTCCTGTTAGTGTTCTCAGTGCTCCCCAGTGTTTCCCAGTGTTACCCAGTGTTACTCAGTGCTACCCAGTGTTACCCAGTGTTACCCAGTGTTACCCAGTGTTAGTGTTTCCCAGTGTTAGTGTTTCCCAGTGTTAGTGTTTCCCAGTGTTAGTGTTTCCCAGTGTTAGTGCTCCAGTAAGAAGTTAGTTTACCCAGTGTTAGTGTTACCCAGTGTTAGTGTTACCCAGAGTTAGTGTTTCCCAGAGTTAGTGTTTCCCAGTGTTGGTGTTACCTAGTGTTAGTGTTTCCCACTGTTAGTGCTCTCCCAGTGCTGGTGTTTCCAGTGCTGGTGTTTCCAGAGTTAGTGCTTCCCAGAGTTAGTACCTTTAGAGTTAGTGTTTCCCAGAGTTAGTGTTTCCCAGTGTTAGTGTTTCCCAGTGTTAGTGTTTCCCAGAGTTAGTGTTTCCCAGAGTTAGTGTTTCCCAGAGTTAGTGTTTCCCAGAGTTAGTGTTTCCCAGTGTTAGTGTTTCCTAGTGTTTCCCAGTGTTAGTGTCAGTGTTAATGTTACACTAACATTCTACATTTTACGCTAACAAGTGTTAACGTTACACAGTGTTATTCGTGTCTGTGTTGGTGTCACCCAGTGTTACATGGTGTTATGGTCGGTGTTACAGTCTTGTGCGTTGTTGCTGTTCCAGTGTTACAGTGCTACACCTTTCTCTCTCTCTCTGTCCTTCTGGTTACCTATTTATCCATCTGTCGCTTGATCTCTATCATCTATCCGTCTCTTTATCTATGTACGTCTTTCAGCTTTATTATCTGCCTGTCTCAGTCTCTTATTCTGTCTGCGTGTCTGTCCATCTCTTTTGTCTGTCTGTAGGTCTCTCTTTCTGTCCCTTCATCTGTCGGCCTGTAACTGGTTTGATGTGTTTTTTAGGGACGGATGTTCCGCTGCAGTGCAGAATGCTGTGAACGAAGCTCGGACTCTATGAATCAGGTGCACCAGTGTATAGAAGTCTGTCACACGCCTTTGGCTAAAGCTCAGGGATTGGTCACAAACGAGCTGGAACAGTTTCAGGTGAGTTTACACCCGTCAAGCCAAACTGGTACTTTTTATTTCCAGTGACGCAGGCTGATGAGAAGCAGCTGCTGTTTGTGACACAAGCAGGTTGTTTTCTACCCAAAATAACATTCCGCCGATGGTTCTGTTGAAAGAAACACAGAAAATGGAAACATTAGATCTTTTATAAGATCATGTTCCCACTTTGCGATCCCAACCAGTCGTTGTGGAAAAGTGAGCTTCACCAACGTCACAACACAGTAACACACCTTGTGTTCTCTTGTCCAAGTCATAGAGTAATATTATGATCCTTTCTCATGATTTAGACCAGCGACCGTGTGATCCTCCCATTTTGGATTTCCTCTCTAGATTACAAAAAAATCTGTGTCTAATCTAGGAGCACGTCGCAGCACTGCTGTTTAGATCATTTATCAATTTGTCTGAATTTTAATGATTAATTTAGGAATCCTGCACACAATTGATCAACACTTTAATTCACTATATTACACTTTAGTGTACTATACTTACTATATGAAATATAGTAAAAGTGACTATTTGTGATTGTGAACACAGTGAAACACAGCCAAATACATCCTCTGTGCTTAGCCCACACAAACTACCCAGTGCCCGGGGAGCAGTGACGGGGACGGTACCTTGCTCAAGGGTACCTCAGGGCAACCTACTGCTCTGGGATTTGAACCCACGACCTTCGGATCCTGGGGCCTCGTCTCTTAACACCGCTGGGGCAGAAGTGGTCTAGTGGTGAGGGAGTCGCCCCTGATCGGAAGATCGTGGGTTCGATTCGCTCACCAGTAGGTTGCCCTGAGGTACCTTTGAGCAATGTACCGTCCCCGTCACTGCTCCCTGGGCACTTTCAATAGCTGCTCCCTGCTGCACGTGTTTGTGTGGGTGAAAGAGGTTGAATTCCGTTGTGTTGTGCTGTGCTGCGTTTCACAATGGCAGTAGTCACTTTCACTTTCACCACAAGCGGTGCCGTGCTGATGGGAGTTAAACATTACTAGTGCACCCTTTCGGAAGAGAATATAAATCCTCATTAGTTTTTAATCGAGAAGTCGTTTCGAGTGATTACGGGACTCCGAACTTGCAGATTTGTAAGCTGCAGTCGTGCTTAATCGGACTCCACTCTTGTTTTCCAGGATCGTCTGTCACGATGCACCATGCACTGCAACGACAAGGCCAAAGACCTGTTCACCTCCGGCGCGAAGGAGACGGCCGTCCGCTCACTGATGGAGAAGTGCGTGGGCGGCTGCGTGGACGACCATCTGAACCTGCTTCCCAGTATGACCCGCAGGCTGAAGGAAAGCCTCCAGTCTATCCCCCAGTGAACCCACAACCCGCACTGTTGATGTGAAGGAGCGCTCGCAGAATGACCCGGCTCATGATGGACTTTGTAACCTTTGTTAGCGCCCAGTGCTGACTGACACCCCGCTGTGACCTCATGTTGTGATTCGTCTTCGCCTGTGACCTTTCTGTTTTTGTACGAACAATAAAAAACGACGGTAAAGTACGAGCTCTAGCCTGAGGGGTCGTGAATGTAACGTTTAATTGAAAAATGTATCATTTAACATTTTCTTAAACTTGTCTTTAACAGCGTTGTCATTTTTGAGCTATAAACTGATTACGATTTTGAAAATATCTGATCTGTATAGCCTGAGGTACCCTTTAGCAAGGTACCGTGCCTATCACTGCTCCCTGGGTGCTGGATATGTCTGCCCCCTGCTGGCTGGTGTGCGTGTTAAATACAGAGGATGTATTTGGTTGTGGTTCACTGTGTTCACAATGACCAATAGTCACTTTCACTTTCATTAAACCACTAGCAACACTCAACCTGGTGCTGTGGTCACCTAAAACAAAGGTTGATCTCAGGCTCATTTGCATACCGTGCTTTGAAGTTGTGATAACAAGCAGCCCTTATAGTCAACTTCCTGAGGTGGGAACCTCAAGAGTGATCAGATCTAGAAGAAAAGGAGTGACATCGTTCTTTATTGCTGTTTTATTTTTGTTCCATTTCCTCTTTTGGTTCAAAATGCTTCTTACCGATGTATAAACTTCCCCGCTCTAATATGCACCGCAATTATGGAATCATGGAAAATACGAAATGCCCAAAAACCAAAACACTGTCAGTTTAACTCCTGAACCGGAGCTGCTCTGGAAAACACTGGTAGAAAACAGGACGACCCTTTAAAAAAAGCCAGCACCAGGTTTGTTAAGAGTACAAAACACAGAATAAATAGGAATGTGTGACAAAATAACAGTACACCGTTTCAGCAAAAACCAGGAATCTACAACAAAGAAAACGATGAAATGTGAACGTTCATACAAAACAAATCTCAAAAATGAAGCCGTGGACGAGCGTCCGTATGCTCGCCGTGTCCCTGTCGATGTTACAGCAAAACCATAAAAAAGTCTCCCTCTTCACAAACAGGAGTAAAATAAAACAATAAAAACACAATATACACTTAAAAAAAAAAAAAAATAAGGCGGACGGCAAAAATAAAAAAAATAAAAAAAAAAAAAAGCTTCTTCAAGGCTGAGCTGTTGGTTGGTTAGGAGGTGATGACATTACAGGATGAAGACGCTCGTGACTGGCTGCTCAATCACGCGGCGCTGCGGGCGCTGCTTTCTGGTTCCCCTGCGTCCGCCCTGCGCTCGGACGACGGCGAGGTGTACAGGAAGTTACAGCACACATACAGCGGGAAGGACAAGAGACGGCTGTCCAGGTTCATCACCACATACTCCTGAAGCAAAATGTAATAAATTACAGGGCAGAAAACCTATTCAGCTATACCCCCAGACTTTAAAAAAAAGTGTTTATAATCAAAACTTCAGTGCAGTATGATCATACAGATGGCTGTATATGTATTTGTGACAAACCTGGTCCTTCTCCAGAGTTAGAAGCTGATAACCTGTGGAACGGCTACAAATCAGCTTCCCACTGCTGTCAAACGAAGCAAGCCTTAACCTGTTCAACAGAAACAAAGAGGGAAAAGAAAAATCTGAATTTGGTAACAAATATTATAAATATATAAATATACAGCGGTGGCCTAGTGTTCAGGCACAAGATCGGAAGGATGTGGGTTTGAAATCCAGACCAAAAGGTTGCCCTGAGGTACCGCCGAGTAAGGTACCTTCCCAATCACTGCTCCCCGGGCACTTTAAAAAGCTGTCCCATGCTGGATGGTCTGTGTGTAAGTTGAATACAGAGGATGTATTTGGTTGGTTTGCGTTTTTGCCGGTAAAAAGAGTACAGCACGAGAAAATGACTCATTTTCAGGACCGTTACTTTGGTGAGAAGATCCTGCGGAAGCTGAAAGTTTTAACAGCAGATCCTGATCTTATTTAAAGAGGGACGGAGTCGATGAACTGGGCACGGCCGAGCACCATCTTCCTTCAGGAGAGCACAGGAAGTGATGCAGCTTTAGTATAGGATGGAAAGAAACGAGGGGTGTCTCGGCACAGCGCTGTATAAATGCACACTTTGCCGTGTGTGATTAAGGCCCACCTGAATGCAAGGTGTCGTCGTGGCTGTAAGCTCACAGCGCCCCCGCATGGCTGGCTGAGGGTGTTCCTCTTGAAGACGATGAAGCGATTGGTGTAGGTGACCAGTAGATCAAAACCGTAATTAAAGCCAGTCCATCTCCAGCAGTACTGAGGGAACAGGAACGCATCCACACTTCACTCAAAAGCCTGATTCAGTCTGACAATAAAACTCTAACAACCAGACTCACGTCTCCATCTTTGTTCAGTTTTCGTCCACAGCGCATGCTGTTCCGCTCAAACTCCTCCTTATTGGCCTCTTGGGGTCTGACATACCAGGAGATACAGACATCAGACAGGTCAGAGCTAAAGATATATACACGAGGCTTGCGTACACTCAGAAATTTGGAATCATCAAATTAACAACTGGATTTTTTAATTCAAAATTCACCTGAACATTGACTAACGAGTTTTGATTTATTCAATATTTCAAGGTAGAAAAAGTGAAAAAGTTAAATAATGAGCAGCCTTGTAGCCTGTCGATCAAATAATTTGGGATATTCTTGTTGTTAGAACTTCATGATTTTTTTTTTCTAGATTATTAAAATTTCATTCTGAATGTTTGTTGTATTATACATTCTATTAGCATTTCATTCCAGTTATTCATTTTTATCAGAACTTAGATATTAATTTTCATTAGATACCTGCTCCTGATTTGAATTGTACTAAAACTTCTGAATATTAATTTTATATTAAAAGATTAACTTTTTAAGAACTTTATTCTGGATGTCCTACACTCATATATGCTACACTCAGCGTCATATAAGAAGGATATACATGATTTTGCCACTAAACTAGTTTTATATTCATCCTAAACTTAGTGTTAAGTAAAATGACCAACCAAACAGCAGGGTCTGATTACACCCACCCGTTATCGTTGTCATGTTCTGTCCGCAACATGGCGAACCACTGCTGCTTGTAAATACTGGACAGCCAGTCTAAAGACAAGACAGAAGACAAAGGAAGAATAATATTAATGTAGTTTGGCTAAAGTTTACAATTATTAATGATTTTAAATCAAATATTTAAAACGGGTTTGTTGGGTCTCATTTGCTCACTGTCACACACACAGTGAAAAACAACTGATTTATTAGAAAGCTGTAGTTTTCAATCTTCTACTCAAAAATGAAGCTCAAAATTGTCAGACCAAACGAGAAAAAAAAAGATTCTGGTGAGGCCCATGTTATCTGAGTGAAGGTCTTACTGGGCGGAATGATATTGTCCCGTTCCAGGATGCGGGCGGAGGCCAGGTCGTTGATGATGTACTGAAGACGAACGTGTCTGAAGACAGGCGCGAAAGGCAGCCCCTGCTCTGTGCACAAAAACGGCTCGTCTTCTCCTTGTTCTGCAAAGGTGACACAGGTGGGACTTTAAGCATTCCTCCACAGTAACCCATGAAGAGGTAGGTGTGTGTGTGTGTGTGTGTGTGTGTGTGTGTGTGTGTGTGTGTGTGTGTCCATGTTCATGTATGGAAATTCACAAAACGCACCACTTCTTCTTTTACAGAGCCATGCGTCTGCATCAACGAGAAGCTGCTTGATGGGACCGTCCCAAGACAGATTCAGCTGCAGAAACATCCACTGAAAGATCGAGAGACAGAAATGAGAAGAAGCACACGGGAGGCTAAAAACAGTTTTAAAAGGTTGGGATCCTGAGAGTACAACCTCAAAGCAATTCACGTGACAAGTGAAAATTTCTGATTTTGGCCACTAATCAGAAATAACAGGATGCATAAATATAACTGGAGGAACTTTATACTTATTAAAATAAAAACAAAACAGCACACTTATATATTTCATTCATTCATTCATTTTCTGCCGCTTGTCCCAAGCGGGGTCGCGGGGGAGTGCTGGAGTCCAACCCAGCTCACACAGGGCGAGGACGGGGGACACACCCTGCACAGGTCGCCAGCCCATCGCAGGGAGGAGCGTGACGGGGACAGTACCTTGCTCAAGGGTACCTCAGGGCAACCCATTGGGAAGGGGTTCGAACCCCCGATCCTCCAATCATGCGGCCAACGCCCGAACCACTAGGCCACTTATATAATTATAACCATGAAATAATGTATAAAGCTGTTGCAGCTCAGTGCATTTTTTCACTCCCAGGAGAAACAGTACCTTCTTCAGAGCAGTGTAGACATCCATCTCCACTTGCATGACAAACAGGTCAGAGGACTGGATCAGCTGTTCAATGACTTCAACCCTTTAAAAAGAAAAACATGTTAAACACACTCTGAGAATTCAAAATGGCTCAAAAGACAGAAAGAGATGGAAATACAGAAAGAGATGGAAATAAAGATACCCCAGTTCTTTCATTAGCTCCACGTTCTGATGGGTCATCAGGTTGTTGAGAAGCCACTCGAGACACCTGCAAACACCAAAGGGAACCAGAACAGCAAATAAATGCAGTGAACTCACGGGACCGGGACACATCAAGCCGACCCATCAGAATTAGTAGTGTTCCTCCAAACTGCCCCAGGTGAGACCGTTTGTTTCCCCTTGTGATGGACTGACAAGCTTTCTGTCTCCACTTTTCATCCCTGTCAAGACAGACCTCAGCAACCACTGTGACCAGCAGCCTGGTCAGGATAAGCAGCTCAGAGGAAGATAGATAGATGGATGGATGGATGGATGGATTTGTGCTACTCTGGTGGTGGTGAGTGCTGTACCCTCAGTGAGAAAGATTTTGGTTTGATTCCCAGTCTGGGCTCTTTCTGTGTGGATTGGACATGTTCTCCTTGTGTTCTTTTCCTCCAGGAGCTCCGGTCTAGAAATGTCTCCAGGTGGACTGAAAAACAGCACTCCTTAGTGTTGCCCTGTGATGGACCGTGCTTGGATAAGCTCCAGCACTGGCCTGGTTAAAATAAGTGGCTTAGAAAATGGACAGATATATGGATGTTCTCCAAACGTGTGGAAATGTCCAAAAACATTGCATAAGGAGCCATTTGAAAAGATGCTGTGTTGCTTCATGTGACTTGTGGGACATTTGCAGCTTTGAAGACAGAGTGTTCTGAAATGCGAGTTGCTCAGTGGTCTGTTTAGTTCGGCTGAGTTATGCCAGCAGGGGGCGATCGTCAAACAACTGGTGCGAGCCCTTTGACGTTGTCCTGAATCTAAGATAGAAAAGGCTCAGAGGAAACTCACTTCTTCATGACGGAGTCCAGGCCATACATGTTAGCAGCAGCGTAGTAACCACACACAGTCTTAACACTGACGTTTTCCTTCATCGTCTCTCCACACTGCTGGATCAGTCCGTCCTGCGGAAACACAGATACGCTAAACTGTTTAAACATCACACAGTTAAAACGAACAGCAGCCTGCCAGGCTGTACTATCGTGCTGAAGGAGGCCGTTAGCTTTAGTGAACACGGTTCATTCGTTTTCCAGAGAGAAGTTGCCCAGAGGGGGACGGGGTCAGCATGGGCTCACCTTTCTTAAACATGATCAGTGTAGTGTCTGTTAAAAGAAGAATGAAGATCATGATGGTCTTAATTATGGCTTGAGCCTTCAGAGAGCAACACTTTTGGGAGACACAGTCTAAGTTCAGACAGTTCTAGAAAAGCTTCAAGGCAGAAGGAGCTTCTTTTCATCCATTTAAATGAAGATGAAAAGATTCAGAAAAAGGTATAAATATAGTGAAAGTGGGTCTGTGTGCTGTACTGACCAACTGAAGCATACAGGCAGCCGCCAGGATACTGACGACTCTGCTGGGTTTTATAAGCACGTCATCTCTGTAGAGGGAGCCAAACACCACCTGGAGGGCTACACACACGCACACACACACACACACACATACACACACTTATTTTATTTATTGTTTTAAGCTAATTCTGATCATTTCAGCAGTGCTAAAAATAGTAAATATTATCTAAGGAAAAGAAACCCTCTCATAAAATGATAACAACTAAAAGCATGTCAAATAAATCCACTTTAGTGTTTCTGTAACACTTCCACAGCCAACACTACACCACACAGAGGCTGGATTCCCTCCGTCCTTCACCAGCACGCAGAGGTTTAGAGAACACACAAATTCACAGGGATAAAAGTGTGCGGTCAGATAATCCGTTTTTCCTTTTTGACAGAAACAAGCAACCAAGAAAAAAAATGTGGCATTTTATAAGTGAAAAAAGTGAAAGTGACAACCCTTCTCATTGCGAGGTCACAGCACAGCACAGCACAGCACACAGTGAACCACAACGAAAGTGCATTTAACCCATGCACTCAAACACCGTGCAGCAGTGGGCAGCTATTGAAAGCTCCCGGGGAGCAGTGACGTGGATGGTACCTTGCTCAAGGGTACCTCAGGGACACCTATTAGTGAGGGAATTGAATCCACAATCTTCCGATGCGAGGGCAACTCCCTACCACTAGGCCACCGCTGCCCCATTGATGCTTTTGTTCATCTTTAAAGGGTATCAGTAATCGTTGAGGTGACTAAATAAATTTAAATATATATGATGTTATTTCCCGAGTGATTTCCTTGCAAAGAAATATGGTAAAGTGAAAGTGAAGGCACTGTTGTCCTGAAAATGTATAAAATTCTCTCTCTCAAGCATATACTAAACAACACTCCCTCTTTCAAATGCAGTCCAGTGGAGCTGCTGTGAAATGTCACCGTCCAAAGATCACCGAAACTTTGGATCACATCTTCAGTGGAAAACTTTAGGGGAATGTGTTTTTCTACCCTCTTGTGCAATCAATCAATAAACCAATGTGACCAAATAAACAGGAGAAAAAGAAAAACGATATTCAGGTCTTCAGGATGGTAAGAAATCAATAATGTTTAGCAGGAAAAAAAAAAAAGCAAGAACAACTTCTTACCTTCTGTGTCAATGTTCTGATCTGGGATTTCCAATTCGATGACCATCATATTCGACTCCTTCCAAGAGCCACTGAACATGCTGGAGAAATATCCTGACTACAAAACGAGAAGAAGACATACGATCGATGTAGCAAAAAATTTGATCACCTGTCAAATAAACTGCTCCACCAATGGAGCTTCATAAAATATACTCTACAAGACTGGCCACTTGTCTCCTAACTGCCTAAAGTAACAGACTTTCATGTGCAGAACGGAGAACACAAGGCAGCAGACATCCAAAGAAGAGCTTTGGGACGTCCTTCAAGAAGCCTGGAGAAGTGTTCCTGAACACTTAAAGAAAGGAGCTGGTCTAAGAGAGCTGAGGCTGTGCTGAAGAATAACGGTGCTGGTGGTGAATACTGACTTTTAAGCTGGTTAGAATGAAACTCTCTGTGTTTAGACTGGATTTATGAGTGTACAGCTCATCACACACACAGTAACAGAATACAACTGTCTCAATTTTGTCTAGAAAATATAAAGAAAGGAGGAATTTAGAACTGAAAAGCCGTCTGAAATGTCTGAGCTTTGTTTAAGACACACTGAGAAGGTTTTAGTGATTTGTTACCACGCTTGTTTGATCAGGACTGTGAGCAAACAGAGAATCCGCAAAACTGATTCAGCACTGATGTTACAACACCGATACGTTGATGTCCTTTCGGACAAACATTAACCACTTGAGGCCCTAACTATTAGCTCGCTACAAACCGACTAGCCCTACCTGGCACAGGTAAATCTTGTGCAGGTTCCACTCTTGGCCCAGTGCGCAGATGCGGATGTCGCTGTTTTCTCCGTTCAGAAAGAGAGTCTGGTAGATGTACTTGGAGGTGCTTTTCAGCTTCTTCCTGTTTATGTTACACCAGTAGAAGTAAAGCAGGGGACAAAACCAGAAAGAACATTTAAATTTCAAATAAAACAGACTGCTTGTCAGATCTTCCGTGCAGTAAGACTTTTGCACCGGATCACCGAAGTAATAAAAAGAAAAAGAAAAGGGTACACAAGCTCCAACACAAAACTAAAGTAGCAAACTTTGACTACATCTGGTGGAGAACTATAAATCTTTAATTCGTTAAAGCAACCTCCGCTGCTGTGAAGTGTGCGTTTCACCTGCGAGGCGTGTCCAGCAGGCTGTCCTCGTCCTCTGCTTCGCTGTCACACTCGCAGTGCTGGGCCCTTTTCCTCTTTTTGCACTCACAGCCGTGTCTGTTTCCCACGCAGTGACCCTCCACAGCCAGCTCGGGGCTCCGGGGAGCAGCCTGGAAGCGACTTCCGAGGGACCCCATCACCCGTTCGGCTCCACAACCTGATCAAAAACAGCATCAGCGGCTAAAACGCTGACCAAACGGTGAACATCACAACCGGTAGGGCTGAACGATATATTGTATGTTAATCATCATCGTGATAGCGGCCACTGCAATTCTGATTACAGAAGGCTGTGATATGCAAATGAGCCTCTTATCAATTTAGGGCTGACCAATCACACTCCAGGTGAGTGTTCCTGAGAGTTCAGATTGCTTTAACCCTCAACCAGCAGACCGTCTTCATGTTACTGTGTCTTTAAGATGGATACATGCTAGCAATCTCCTTTCTGATTGGCTGCTGCAACTCATGAACACAAACTTCAGCACTAAAGGGAGGCTTTCCTGACTTGCTTAAGATTTCTGCACAGTGCTGTACATCAACCTCTCTTAACTTCAGAAAGTGATGATATGGCTCCTCTAATATGCCAAAGGTTTTTGCTTTAGGTTTTGTTGCATTATTGATGTTTTCTCCATGTCGTTAAGCTCTTATAACAGGGTATAAGATGAATAGGGTTAATATACAAACATTTCTTCTCCATTATCCTCAGCCTGAGGAGAGTTTGAGGGTCTTTCAAGAGTTAAAAGTTCCTCTGGAAAACTTTACAGAAGATAATATCTATATATACCCAGTAATATTCCTATATTACCCAGGAATTTATCAGACTAGCTAAAGAAACTGGATGTGATGAAGCTCCACAGCATCCTGAGCTGTAGTTAAAAAGTCAATATCATGGGAAATCTCACTTACTTACTTTAAATACACCAGTTTGTTTAGTGTTTAAACTAAACATTGTAAAATTCTAAAACATGCCTTTTGGGAAAACAAGCTGCCACTTTCAGATTCATTGATTTTGTGATGTCAAAAAGCTCATCTCATAAATCCACCTTTTTAAAGACAGTAAAGCCTAATAATCATTAGAAGCGCTTCAGCGTGAAGTTTCACTTTCACTTTCACTTCAAGTGAAAGATGCACAATACAGGGCAGCCAATCAGAACAGAGTTCATTAACATATATCAGCCTTGAAGGCAGCACACAGCCTGGTGAAGGGGAACACGCCGCTGCATTTTTTTAAAAGGTGGAACGGAAAGTTCGGTTCAAAATAAAACCCACGCAGAGTAACGCCCTCTTCAGTTCCTGGTGCAGCCGTCACAACAGGCGACGCTGCATTGGTGCAGAAAAGTCCAATTAAGGATCTCGGTGGCGAGGGCCCGTTTCATTTCAAAATGACGGGTTTTTAATGTGAAAGGTGGAGTTTTAAAAGTAGCAGCAGCACAAATTTATATTTTGATACACGGGTGTCCAAATGTCCCTCAGCAGAGACTCTGACCTGTTTAATCCAGTGGTGCAAGAGTCTCCTCCCGGACAGGTACACACCGGCTCCGAGGTAAACACGCTGGCTGTGTGGTGAACAAAGTGACTGTCAGTTAAATACATTGACAATGAGGTGAACACACCGGCTGGGAGGTGAACACACCGGCTGGGAGGTGAACACACCGGCTGGGAGGTGAACACACCGGCTCTGAGGTGAACACACCGGCTCTGAGGTGAACACACCGGCTCTGAGGTGAACACACCGGCTCTGAGGTGAACACACCGGCTCTGAGGTGAACACACCGGCTCTGAGGTGAACGAGCCCCGGTCCGCTGCTGCTCACTCGGATGTTAAATCGCCCGCGGTCACATCTTTCACGTCGATCTTCTTTTACACTGAAACGCTGAAGCTCTGAGCAGCCCAAAACAAACAAAAACACCAAACGGAACTGGATCTATTTCTCCCTCGGGCCCCGAGCGCCTGCGCTTCCTCAGCTCTTCACACGTGCTGCCCCCTGTCGGCCTGGAGCTCCGCCCTCATTCACTCCCATTCAATAATCCTCACTCCTCCCCGTTCACCACCTCAGACCTGTTCCACTTCTAACCAGCTCATCTGTTCATCACTGGGAATGATCCTCTCGTGGAAGTAACTATTTGTCATCATGAACACATTCAGCCACAACCAAACACTTCCTCTGTATTTAACACACACACACACCGTCCAGGGAGCAGTGATGGGGACAGTACCTTGCTTAAAGGTACCTCAGGGCAACCTGCTGGTCTGGGATTTGCACCAATGACCTTCTGATCCTAGTCTAGTCCATAAACACTAGACCACCGCTGCCTTTTCCCTATTTAATATTCCTGAATGATCCCCATTGATCTGATTGACCCTTATTTAAGATTCCCAAAGCCTCAGTGAGGGGCTTTCATTTACAACAATGTAAAACATTTCATTTATGTGTGAAAACTGCTTTATGAATAAAGTTGCTTTCTTCTTCTTCTTCTTCTTCTTCTTCTTCTTCTTCTTCTTCTTCTTATTATTATTATTATTATTATTATTATTAAAATACTGGAGGACTGTGGAGTCTGTAACACATTTTCCAAATTTGAAAACTCATGAAATTGAATTGATCAGTCGACCATTCAGATCATTCTTGATGGTTTTGGTGTGAAATGTCTTGTAGTGGAGACGCTCACAGACTTTGATTTCTAAATTTAGCCGTTTCATTTACAATCCGAACATGTGTCTCCTGAGTTTCTCCCCTGGACGAGCTCCCGATTTAAAACATCTGGAACTTAGAGACACATCTGGTTCTGCTCACTGACACTGAGAACAAAGAAAGCTGTTCTTGAAGCAGAAAAACAGCAAAACAGGTCCTGCAGGACTGGAGACACCTTCAGTGTTCCCACACACTGGACACTTTATTAGAAACACCCACACGCAGGGTTTTATAACATCAAATAAAAGTGTGTGTGTGTGTGTGTGTGTGCGTGTGTGTGTGTGTGTGTGTGTGTGCATGTGTGTGTGTGTGTGTGTGTGATTGTTACTGTGTGTGATTGTTAGATTGTGTGTAACTGTGAGTGTGATTGTTACTGTATGTGTGTGTGATTGTGTGTGTGGTTGTTACTGTGTGTGTGTGCGTGATTGTGTGTGATTGTTATTGTGTGTGTGATTGTTACTGTGTGTGTGATTGTTACTGGCTGTGTGTGATTGTGTGTGTGTGTGTGTGTGATTGTATGTGTGATTGTGTATGTGATTTTGTGTGTGATTGTTACTGTGTGTGTGATTGTGTGTGTGATTGTTACTCTGAGTGTGTGTGATTGTTATTATGTGTGTGATTGTGTGTGTGATTGTTATTGTGTGTGTCATTGTTACTGTGTGTGATTGTTATTGTGTGTGTGATTGTAAGTGTGATTGTGTGATTGTTACTGTGTGTGTATGATTGCTATTGTGTGTGTGATTGTTACTCTGAGTGTGTGTGATTGTTACTGTGTGTGTGATTGTGTGTGTGATTGTTATTGTGTGTGTGATTGTTACTGTGTGTGATTGTGTGTGTGATTGTTACTGTGTGTGTGATTGTTATTGTGTGTGTGATTGTTACTGTGTGTGGGTGTGATTGTTACTGTGTGTGGGTGTGATTGTTATTGTGTGTGGGTGTGATTGTTATTGTGTGTGTGATTGTTAGTGTGTGTGTGATTGTGTGTGTGATTGTTACTCTGAGTGTGTGTGATTGTTATTATGTGTGTGATTGTGTGTGTGATTGTTATTGTGTGTGTGATTGTTACTGTTTGTGTGTGTGATTGTTATTGTGTGTGTGATTGTGTGTGTGTGATTGTGTGTGTGATTGTTACTGTGTGTGTGATTGTTATTGTGTGTGTGATTGTGTGTGTGATTGTGTGATTGTTACTGTGTGTGTGTGATTGTGTGTGTGATTGTGTGTGTGATTGTTACTCTGAGTGTGTGTGATTGTTATTGTGTGTGTGATTGTTAGTGTTTGTGTGTGATTTTTATTGTGTGTGTGATTGTGTGTGTGATTGTTACTCTGAGTGTGTGTGATTGTTACTGTGTGTGTGATTGTTACTGTGTGTGTGTGATTGTGTGTGTGATTGTTATTGTGTGTGTGATTGTTACTGTGTGTGATTGTGTGTGTGATTGTTACTGTGTGTGATTGTGTGTGTGATTGTTATTGTGTGTGTGATTGTTACTGTGTGTGATTGTGTGTGTGATTGTTATTGTGTGTGTGATTGTTATTGTGTGTGTGATTGTTACTGTGTGTGTGTGATTGATATTGTGTGTGTGATTATTAGTGTGTGTGTGATTGTTATTGTGTGTGTGATTGTTACTGTGTGTGTGATTGCTATTGTGTGTGTGATTGTGTGTGTGATTGTTACTGTGTGTGTGTTTGCTATTGTGTGTGATTGTTACTGTGTGTGTGATTGTTACTGTAAGTGTGATTGTTATTGTGTGTGTGTGATTGTGTGTGATTGTTATTGTGTGTGTGATTGTGTGTGTGATTGTTACTGTGTGTGTGATTGTTATTGTGTGTGTGATTGTTATTTTGTGTGTGTGATTGTTATTGTGTGTGTGATTGTTACTGTGTGTGTGATTGTTATTGTGTGTGTGTGTGTGATTGTGTGTGTGATTGTTACTGTGTGTGTGTGATTGTTATTGTGTGTGTGTGATTGTTACTGGGTGTGTGTGATTGTGTGTGTGATTGTTGCTGTGTGTGTGATTGTTACTGTGTGTGTGATTGTGTGTGTGATTGTATGTGTGACTGTTACTGTGTGTGTGTGATTGTGTGTGTGATTGTAAGTGTGATTGTTACTGTGTGTGTGTGATTGTGTGTGTGATTGTAAGTGTGATTGTTACTGGGTGTGTGTGATTGTTACTGTGTGTGTGATTGTTACTGTGTGTGTGATTGTGTGTGTGATTGTGTGATTGTTACTGTGTGTGTGTGATTGTTATTGTGTGTGTGTGTGTAATTGTTATTGTGTGTGATTGTTAGTGTGTATGTGATTGTTTGTGTGATTGTTATTGTGTGTGTGTGATTGTTACTGTGTGTGTGATTGTTATTGTGTGTGTGTGTGATTGTTATTGTGTGTGTGATTGTGTGTGTGATTGTTATTGTGTGTGTTTGTCATTGTGTGTGTGTGATTGTGTGTGTGATTGTTACTGTGTGTGTGATTGTGTGTGATTGTTATTGTGTGTGTGATTGTTATTGTGTGTGTGATTGTGTGTGTGTGATTGTTACTGTGTGTGTGTGATTGTGTGTGTGATTGTTACTGTGTGTGTGTGATTGTGTGTGTGATTGTTACTGTGTGTGTGATTGTTACTGTGTGTGTGATTGTTATTGTGTGTGTGATTGTTACTGTGTGTGTCTGATTGTTACTGTGTGTGTGTGATTGTGTGTGTGATTGTTATTGTGTGTGTGATTGTTACTGTGTGTGTGTGATTGTGTGTGTGATTGTTACTGTGTGTGTGTGATTGTTATTGTGTGTATGATTGTTACTGTGTGTGTGATTGTTACTGTGTGTGTGTGTTTGTGTGTGTGATTGTTACTGTGTGTGTGATTGTTACTGTGTGTGTGTGTGATTGTGTGTGTGATTGTTATTGTGTGTGTAATTGTTTGACTTTCATCTCTTTGTTTCTTTGTTTTGTCTTTGTTATTGTGTGTGTGATTGTTATTGTGTGTGTGATTGTTACTGTGTGTGTGTGATTGTTATTGTGTGTGTGATTGTGTGTGTGATTGTTACTGTGTGTGTGTGTGTTTGTGTGTGTGATTGTGTGTGTGATTGTTATTGTGCGTGTGATTGTTACTGTGTGTGTGATTGCAAGTGTGATTGTTACTGTGTGTGTGATTGTAAGTGTGATTGTTACTGTGTGTGTGTGTTTGTGTGTGTGATTGTGTGTGTGATTGTTATTGTGTGTGTGATTGTTATTGTGTGTGTGATTGTTACTGTGTGTGTGTGTTTGTGTGTGTGATTGTTACTGTGTGTGTGTGATTGTTATTGTGCGTGTGATTGTGTGTGTAATTGTTTGACTTTCATCTCTTTGTTTCTAAAATGAATTCCCAAAAAGTGTAAAATAAAAGTAATTGGATAATAAATGTTTTTTCTTGCAGACCTCACACTAAAGCCTGCAGTTCCGCCTTCAGCTTTATTATCTTTATTTTACCGGCTGCGGCCAATAGGAGGCGCTGATGAGCGGCCTTGGGCGTGACGTTGTGACTGAAATCAGCCAATCAGCGTTCCGGAATGGGTGCCCCTGTACTTCCAGAGACGACGCCGTCCCTGCGCTTGACACGTGTCCATCTGTTTACGTGTCCGTGACGCCCCCCGTCCCCTGATCCCGCCGCTGGGACGCCGCTTCAGAACACCTGGCGCGGAGCGTCCAGAACGGGACGATGGAGACCGGCCCAGCAGCAGGTAAACAGCAGACACCGGTCAAGCAGCAGAACCGAACCGGAACCGCCCAGCCCTTCTGGACGGGTCAGAGCCTGAAACGCTGCACGCGGGCTTTACAATGCAGGTGGGGTGTAGAAGTACAGGTGGGCGACAGAAGGTGAACTGTAGAAGTTCAGGTTAGTTATGGAAGTAGACGGTGTGCTGTAGAAGTTCAGGAAGGGCACAGACGTACAGGGGAGCTTTAGAAGTACAAGTAGACCACAGAAGTGGAGCTGGGCTGTAGAAGTGGTGGTGGTGGTGGAGGGAGGGAGGGAGGGAGGGAGTGGGGGGGGGTAGAAGTTCAGGAGGGGTGAAGAAATGCAGGAAGACTACAAAAGTGGACGTGGGCTTTAGAAATGGAGGGGGGCTGTAGTACAGGTGAGTTATAGAAAGGAAGATATGCTATCAAAGTACAGGTGAGCGAGAGCGGTACAGGTGGACGGGCGATCTTGAGGATGTTTGTGAATTGCACCCCATGTCCCGGTTAAACGCTTTATGTTTAGCAGCTTCTGAATCAACATTGTGCCTCAGTTTCATAACGAACTCATCTTCCCCCACAGGTTCTCCCTACGTGGAACCATCCAAAAAGGCGAAAAGAGGAGCCAGAGCAGAGGTCAGAGCAGCTGCAGAGTCCAGCCAGACCACGAGCAGAATGCAGCGCCTGTTTGGCTTTGAGAAGGAGGACCTGTCCTCATGGCACCGGTTTGTGTGTCTCCTCAATCGGCCCACGGATCCTGCGTCTCTGGGCATCTTCCGTTTCCTGTTTGGTGAGTCCTCACTGTTGGTCAGATCTTTAAATGTCATACACTCACTGGCCACTTTATCAGAAACACCTTGCACATCATTTGATGCACAGGTTCTCCTCCATTCTTTCAGCAGTGCTCAGTTTCTGCACAAATCCAGTCACCTAGCAGTGACTGATCCACACACACTATGCTGTGAGAAAAGTGGCACTGTACTTAGATTGTGCAGGTTCTTCAAAAATCCTCCTTTTCTGTCTCAGGTATGCTGATGGCAGTCGACATCACTCAGGAACGTGGGCTCAGTCATCTGGACTATAAATACCTGGATGGAGCACCTGTCTGCCGATTCCCCCTCTTCAACTTCCTGGAGCCTCTGCCAATGGACTGGATGTACTTTGTCTACCTGGTGATGTTTCTGGGTGAGTGAACATGTGCAGTGTGACGTTCATGTCCTCCAGTCACAGAGGACCAGAATGCAGCCCAGTTTCACGTGTTTTCCTGCTCCATCAGGTCTTGCAGCTCATAAGGAGTTAGATTATGAGCTGGCTGACGTTCTGGAGAAGCTAAATTTACAGCTTTATATGTAAAATTTTAGATTTACAGCTTTAACAGCTGTTAAAAGGCTTCCTTGTATTAGAAACCCCTGTCAGTCATTGGCCACTTTATCTGAAACATCTGCCTTGAGCTGCCTCACAGTGGCCACTTTATTAGAAACACCCACCTTGAACTAAAAGCTCTGGCCACTTTATTGCAAACACCTGCCTCGTAAAAGTGGGTGATAGGGTGTGAAGACATGATGACGCCAAAAAAATTGCAGGACACACATTTTGTCAATTTCTGTCCACTCCGTCCTTGAGACGAATTGTCCACTCTTGTGCATGTCCTTGTCCAGGTGCTGTTGGCATCATGCTGGGCTGTTTTTACCGCCTGTCCTGCCTGATGTTCTTATCCACCTACTGGTACGTCTTCTTCCTGGACAAAATGACCTGGAACAATCACTCTTACCTGTACGGCCTCATTGGCTTCCAGCTGACGCTGATGGACGCCAACAGATACTGGTGAGATGGTGGCCAGGGCTTGGGGGGGGTTGTATTGAATGGAAAGGTATGGATTATTTGTGGCCGTGTGTTCCATTCTGCAGGTCAATCGACGGCCTCCGTAACCCTAAGAAGAGAAATGCCCACGTGCCGTTGTGGAATTACACCCTGCTCAGATCACAGGTTCGTTACTTTGGGTTTTGGTCCAGCAGCTTTGTCTGAAGTGTTTAGGGAAGAGGCCTCCGAATCGGAAGGCTGTGGGTTCAAATCCCAAAGCGGTACCCTTGAGCAAGGTACCAGACCCATCACTGCTGGACGGTCTGGACATGTCTGCACCCTGCTGGCCGGTGTGTGTGCGCTAAATACAGAGGACGCATTCACTGTGCGCGGTGTTTCACAATGACGAAACAGTCACTTTCACTTTCACTTTCAAGTAATTGTCAAGTATTCCCTTGTTCCATCCTTTACAGCGTGAAAAAAAGCTAGCAGAGGAGATCGATCTGTTACTTTTGATCTCTGTCTGGAATAAAAATCTGAATAATGATAATCTGTGCTCTTCTGTACAGCAATGAACACCAATGTCTGTATTTCTGGGTGACAACTTCTTCCACGCTTTCTTGGACAGATCTTTATCGTGTACTTCATTGCTGGTGTCAAGAAGCTGGATGCTGATTGGGTGGAAGGATACTCCATGAAATACCTGGCTCATCACTGGCTCTTTGACCCTTTTAAGTGAGTCTGACAGCATGTGGTGTTAGCAGGTGTTTTTATTCCATTAGCGTGAGAGGGGAGGGTTGGAACAGCTACTGAAGGAGATCCAGATTCAGCCAATTACAGAAGACCATTCCCTTCACAGTCAGCCTGTGAAAACTTCACGCTATGGATCAAAATCACCCCGTCAGACTAAAAGCTGCCCAGATTCATACTGGAATAAAATGACGGATCACTTGCAGGTGTAACGGATCTAGAAAAATCCATTAACTTTGTCCTGTTTGTCCCCTGTTCTGCATGTCAGGTTAATCCTGCCCGTGGAGCTGGTCAGTGTAATGGTGGTTCATGGTGGAGGTCTGATCCTGGACCTGACGGCTGGTTATCTGCTGTTCTTTGATGCCACCCGTCCTGTCGCCTTCTTCTTCGTCAGCTACTTTCACTCCATGAACTCGCAGCTCTTCAGTATCGGTGAGAATCCGGAACGAGCCACGTGCTCACGATTTTCGGAAGTGTTTAAATCTGACACAGAGCAGTGGTCTCCAACCAGTTTCCTGCTTTAACCGTTTGCTGCCCGACCTCAAACACTGTACTCGCACACCTGAGATGATCCATCAACTATAGTTTCTTCTCAAGCTCTTATCTCGAATTATTCACGTTCTGATACTTTATAGCCCAAATATGTGTGAAAAAATAAATCTTTTTATGTGCTTGCTAAAGTGGATGTGAAGACAATCAACCAGTCCTATTTGACTGGGAGTCTTCATTTGCGTTCAGCTTTCTAACTTTATTTTAGTCCATTAACCGTGAGGTGAGATTTGCTGAACTATATTTATTTATCTCTATTTTTTTCTTGTCAGGGATGTTTCCCTACACCATGTTGGCCACTAGCCCTCTGTTCTGCTACGCTGACTGGCCCAGGCGATTTTTCGGACATTTCCCAGAGTTCCTCCGGCCTGTCCTGCCCCTGTTGTCACCGGACCCTCAGCCCAGCTCCTCGTGTATTTACCCCAGCCCTCCAAGCAGATCGACTGAACAACATCGACCCACACCAGCATCGCCCAAAACTTCAACACCCCGCTTCAGGCACAAGATGGCTGCCGTTTTCGCCGTCATCTACATCGCAGAGCAGTTTTTCCTGCCGTACTCCCACTTCATTACGCAGGTGACTTCCTCTCTCAAAGCAATATCTCAGCACTGGCTCCATTTCAACAGGGTGGTGGTGGTCCCCAGGGGGGACTGTCCCTGTAATGAGGACATGGAAGTCACTCTGGATAAGAGCGTCTGCTAAATGCTGTAAATGTAAATTTCAGTTACCATCACACACAGTCACCAGCTTCCAGCCACAGACAAACATTCATGCCTTTGTGTGTCTGCTTTTTGTCAAAGACAGGAGGCGGAGCTGGAGGTGTCAGAGTTAAAGATGCTGAGATGTTGGGTGTGATGAGGATGGACAGGATTAGAAATGAGTACATTAGAGGGACAGCTCAGGTTGGACGATTTGGAGACAAAGTTAGAGAAGCAAGGTTGCGTTGGTTTGGACGTGTCCAGAGGAGAGACGAGGATTATATCAGGAGGAGGATGTTGAAAATGGAGCTGCCAGGAAAGAGGAGATGAGGAAGACCAAAGAGGAGGTTTATGGACTTGGTGAGAGAGGACATGCAGAGGGTTGGATTGAAGGAGGAAGATGCAGAGGACCGGAAGAAATGGAAACGGATGATCGGCTGTTGTGACCCCTAAACGGGAGCAGCCGAAAGTAGAAGAAGGACTTACATGATGCAGACATGTTATTACCCAGGAGGAGGTCTATTATGGGGCTTTTCCACTGGCACCAGGAATCCAGTCGTACTCCAAATGTACAGAACTGGAACTTTTTTTTTTTTTTTTTTTTTAAGTTTTGGGGTGTTGTGTGGTTCCTGGTGATGGTAGAAAAGCCCCACTAGCTCAGTATCAGTATAATGTCAAAAAAATAAAAAAATTAATAACGGCTCATAGAGGGCTGTGACCAGGGTTCCTGGTGTCAGTGGAAAAAACCCTTTAGAGATCTGAGTAGGTTGATCCCAGGTTGATCTCACGTTTGCTCTTCAACCAGTTTGATCCAGAGCGTGTTCAGTTCAGAAGGACGGGTCCTTGTTTCGCAATAAGAGCGAATATCAGTGCAGTGGGAACAGAAGACATTCATTGTTTGAACCATTACAAACAGAAACTGGGGACATACTTGCGCAAGTTATCTTTAGGAGAAGTTAGAACTTTCCTTGAGTAATTATTTTTTTGGAAGGACCGGAATACTGAAAATGACCAGTTGTTCGTGATCAGTGAAAGAAGACCATAACTAAATACATTTTAAAACACAAATGATGGATATATTCCCCATTTTCACTGGCTGGAAATAAGGAGGCGACTTGGAAAAGCAGTTTTTTTACTAATTTTAACTTGTTTGGCAGCTCAGATTGTGGCGGCACTTGGATAAAGAAAAATAACCAGTTTGAGGACATTGAGCATCATTACATCTGAAAATAAGGTGCAGAGATTTGCGTGGGGAGTGACGAGGATGGACAGATCAGATTGGACGGTTCGGAGACAAAGTGAGAAACGTGAGACTGTCAGGAGAAGGATGTTGAGGATGGAGCTGCCAGGCAAGAGGAGAAGAGGAAGGACAGAGAGGTGGTTTATGGACGTGGTGTGAGAGGACATGCAGGTGGTCATGTGAAAGAAGATGCAGAGGACAGGAAGACATGGAGATGGATGATCCGCTGTGGAGACCACTATGGAAGCAGCAAGAAGGAAAGGAAGAAGAGGACGACTGAAAATAAGACGGTGTAAACAGTGGCGGTGCAAAATGTGACCGAGGACTGGCCCACAAAGCAGAGACTGCAGCTTAATTTTCTGTACTGATGCTGGACCAATCACACCTCTCTCTCCCAAAAAAAAAAATCTAAAGTACGACAAATATGGAAATGTTTTAGTCCAAAAATTTCAAGTGAAAAGTGAAAGTGACAACTCTTGTCATTGCGAGGTCAAAGCACAGCAGACAATGAACCACAATGAAATTGGACCTCTGGATTTAACCCATGCACACTCAAACACCGTGCAGCAGTGGGCAGCTATTGAAAGCGCCCGGGGAGCAGTGATGGGGACGGCACCTTGCTCAAGGGTACCTCAGGGCAACCTATTGGGAAGGGGTTCGAACCCCCGATCATGTGGCCAACGCCCGAACCACTAGGCCACTGCTGCCCATCCAAATCTTGCATGCAAATCTAAAAATGATCAAAGCATTAACCTTCTTTCTATTATATTTGAGCTTGTCTGTATATTAGCAAACATTGTTAACATGGCAACTGATCCCTTTTTAAAAACCCTACAAATGAAAAAATGTTTTTTCCAGGAAAGGAGCGTCTCTACCTGGACTGTGTAACTGAATGAAGTGAATTCTGAGCTTTGATGTCTTTTTCTCCACAGGGTTACAATAACTGGACTAACGGACTCTATGGGTACTCGTGGGATATGATGGTCCACTCGCGTTCACACCAGCATGTTAAAATCACGTATAAGGACGGAGCCACCGGGGAGGTCGGGTACCTGAACCCTGGGGTGAGAACCCTTTAAACTGATTTAAAGGAAGTTCATTCATCACTTTTTTTTGTGCTACACTCTTTGGGAATACTTAGTGGAGAAGAGTGACAGGAGTGATCTGTGACAGATGGGAACCAACAAGAGTGAAAGGAAAGGTTTACAGGATGATAATGAGACCAGCTATGTCACAAAGGTTGGAGACAGTGGCGCTGAAATGACTTGCGATGGAGCTGGAGGTGTCCGAGATAAAGGTGCTGAGACTTTCACTGGGTGTGACGAGGACGGACAGGATTAGAAATGAGTATATTAGAGGGACAGATCACGTTAGACGATTTGGAGACAAAGTCAGAGAAGTGAGACTGCAGTGGTTGGGACATGTCCAGAGGAGAGAAGAGGAGTATATCAGGAGAAGGATGTTAAGGATGGAGCTGCCAGGAAAGAGGAGAAGATGTGAGAGAAGATGTGCAGGCAGTTGGTATGAAAAGAATATGCAGAGGACAGGAAGTCATGACGATGGATGAATCGCTGTGGCGACAACCAGTGATGGAATGATGCAGAAGAAATTCTGTTAGCATGTCCATTTACTTATGGCCTGTTTAAATGAGAAGTCTGTAATAAAGACTGTATCTCGGGTTAGTTCTCAAGCAAAACCTTTTTCCGATCCAGTGTAATGGAGCACCTGTCCCAATACTTACGGACAGGGTTGTATGTGTTTTCTCTGCTATACGCAGGTCTTTACCCAGAGTCGCCGGTGGAAGGACCACGGGGACATGCTGAAGCAGTACGCCACTTGCCTGAGCCGTAACCTTCCTCGCTTCAACATCACCGACCCGCAGATTTACTTCGACATCTGGGTCTCTATTAACGACCGATTCCAGCAGAGGTTATTTGTTTTTTCTTAACTTAATTACTTATTTCTGATAGTAAAATATTGAGTATATGATCTGATGTTCACAGCAGTAAACGAATCATCTGATCATCTGGAATCATCTGCACCTGGTTCTTCACTGCTTCATGTCTTAAGTTAGACACTTTGTTCTGCTTGAAGGTTCAGACGTAGATCACTGTGTGGATTAACCAACACAGAACTATCAAACTGCTCAGGTACAGAGACTGGACTGAACATGAGAGACAACAACACTGTCCTTCAGGAAGATCTGGAGAACCGTTCCTCAACAAGACATTAAAATACAAGAATGTCTGGCCTTTTGGAAGCAAAATATGAAGAAATGGTGGTCCTGGTAGCAAATCCTTAGTGCTGTGATGTTGTGTTTTGCCTGCAGGATATTCGATCCTCGTGTTGATATTGTAAAAGCGGACTGGTCTCCATTCCGCCCCAATCCCTGGTTAATGCCCCTGCTGGTGGATCTGTCCCCATGGAGGAAGAAGTTTGAGGAGATTGAAGGGACTTTGGACAATCAGACTGAGGTGGTCTTCATTGCTGACTTTCCAGGTACTGCAGTGTTCTCTCCGTGCATGCGTTCTCCTCTTTTTTGCATTTTATCCATTATTATTTACAGGCCTGCAGTTACATCACTGCTTCTGGGTTTAGTTTCATGTTCTTTTTGGAAGATTTGATTACAAAAAAATTCAGGCAATCACAATCATTTGCATAGCTAGAGGACATGAAGTGAAATCTCATCTGGATGCCTGAAACACAACAGGGATGCACGAGCCAGTGTATTTCTTCACGCCGGTCCCAAGCCTGGATAAATGGGGAGAGTTACATCAGGAAGGACATCCGGTGTAAAACTTTTGCCAAATCAATATGCGGACAATGAAACAGATTTGCAGGATGGTTGTGAGACCAGCTATGCTATACAGGTTGAAGTGGTGCTGATGGAAAGAAAGGAGGCGGAGCTGGAGGTGTCTGAGTTAAAGATGCTGAGATGTTCGTTGGGTGTGATGAGGATGGACAGGATTAGAAATGAGTACATTAGAGGGACAGATCAGGTTGGACGTTTTGGAGACAAAGTCAGTGAAGCAAGACCGTAATGCTTTTGGACATGTCCAGAGGAGAGATGAGGAATATGTCAGGAGAAGCATGTTGAGGATGGAGCTAGGAAAGAGGAGAAGAGGAAGAACAATGGGGAGGTTTATGGACGTGGTGGGAGAGGACAGGAAGAACTGGAAACGGATGATCAGCTGTGGCAACAACTCTTTGATGACCAGTGAAGGAATGATGCAGAAGAAATTCTGTTTGCATGTCTGTGATAAAGGCTGTATCTTGGGTTGGTTCTCAAACAAAACCTTTTCAGATCAAGTTGCGTTTGTTTGGACATGTCCAGAGAAGAGACGAGGGGTATATTGGAAGAAGGATGCTGAAGATAGAGCTGCCAGGAAAGAGGAGAAGAGGAAGATAAAAGAAAGTTCATGGACATGGTGAGAGAGGACATGCAGGTGGTTGGTTTGAACGAGAAAGATGCAGAGGACCGGAAGAAATGGAAACGGATGATCCGCTGTGGCGACTTCTAAACGGGAGCAGCTGAAAGAACCCAAACCTATGATCCTGTACAAACACAACCCCCAATATGTCCCAAATATACGCCCAGGCCAAGGATGTTGAGGCTGAGTGTTTGGCAGACAATTTCAAAAATACTAACACTTTCTGTTTAATAGCCAAAGCAGATCAAAGCCACTGACCTTAGATCAGCCGTGAGCATTTACTAATTACTTTAACTCGCCCTACGCCTCTGCCTTCGACATTTGAGCTGTGAAACATCATGTTGACAGGCCTGCATCTGGAGAACTATGTGAGTGAGGATCTGGGGAACACCAGCGTTCAGGTCCTCCAGGGCCTGGTGAAGGTGGAGGTAGTTGAGGAGAAGAAGAACTACTCACTGGCTCCAGGGGAGAAGATGCAGGTAAAGCAGATCTTTCTCTCTCCCTCACACACACACACACGCGCACACGGCTGTCAGGCTCATGCTCTTCTAACCAGACTAGTGGTCTCCAGTCTCAGTTCAGGTGAGGAGAGGAATCTGGTGATTTAATGATGATGGTCATTGGCTGATCGACTACATCAACTTCATACTTTTATTCTTCTTTATTGATTTCATTCCTTATTTTTAATTGATTGTTTTTTTCATTCTTTAAAGCACATTAATATGCTCATGGATTTGAAGTTGATAATGAGCTTGATGTAGCAGAAGCTGCCAGTTAATTGTGTGTGTGTGAACAGCTTCCTGCAGGAGCGTACCATAAGGTATACACTGTGTCCGATGTGCCGTCCTGCTACATGTACATCTACGTGAACACCACCGAGGCGGCGCTGCAGAAGAACTTCACTCTGCTGTTGGAGATCCAGGAGAAAGTGCGCAACGGAACAGGTTAGTACACACACACCACACACACACACACTTTGAAATTAGTAATGAATGTTTTTTTCCTTCATTTAATGACTCATTTCTAATAGTAATGCATAGAGAACGCGACCCGACCGAGTCCGAAGATTGAACAAAACCGCCGTGTAGTCACAAAAGTGGGAATCTACAGTCCTGTGCGAAAGTGTCAGTTTCACAGGGTATTAATAAATACCACATCTAACACCTTTCATTCTTTCTGTCGCTTTTTTATACTCGATTTCACACTTCAGTTCCTCCCTCTCACACCAACAAACCTGCGTTTGAGAAGTTACTGTATCATTTTAGCGGATGCTTAAATAATTCCTAGTAGTTAATGAACAAACCATAGGAGCTCGGTGTCCCAGCGGATTTTGAATAATTGAGTGGGTCAGAAACAGTATTTACTGTAACCACAATGGGTACTACATCAATTCGCGCTATTACTAATTCATAGTGGATAGCGAATAATTCAACGTATCAGTGGAAAAGAATGAATAATTGAACAATAATCCTGCAATTTAAGAGAATAAAAAATTCTAATGAAATAATTAAGCATGAAATCTTAACTTACTGGAGAACAAGCCTCATTTTAATAGAATTTTTTGGGATTCAGTTTGGTCTATTAATTGTCCTCAGAGATTCTAATTTCTGATTAAACAAATTAAACTTAGACGAACCTCATCAAACTATTCTGTTCATTATTTAAACCAGTAACCGTTTTAGAGTGGGTACAGGACAGTAGTGAGACCAGCTATGTTATACGGGTTGGAGACTGTGGAGACAGGAGGTGGAGCTGGAGGTGTCAGAGTTAAAGATGCTATGATGTTCGTTGGGTGTGACGTGCAGCAGGGGGGCAGCTATTGAAAGTGCCCGGGTAGCAGTGACGGGGAATCAAACCCACAATGTTCCGATCTGGGGCAACTCCCTAAACACTAGACCACCATATCGGGAGGAGGATGTTGAAGATGGAGCTGCCAGGAAAGAGGAGAAGAGGAAGAACAAAGAGGAGGTTTATGGATGTGGTGAGAGAGGACATGCAGTGGGTCGGTATGCAGGATGCAGAAGACTGGAAGAAATGGACACAGTTGACCCCCTGCTGTGGCGACCCCTAAACGGGAGCAGCCAGAATAAGAAAAAGATGATGATGATGATGATGATGATGTTGTTGATTGTTGAAGTGTGTCTGGAGGGTTTTATTTCAGGGGAACGACGTGTGAAATGCACACAATTTCTACAATTTTACACTCTTACACCCCTGAATAACTTTGTTTTTTTTTTTTTTTTTTTTTTTTCCAGAGACGGAGCCTCTGCCTCCAGAGCTGCAGCCTCTCGTCTCAGGCCTCGATGCTGAGGGATCGGACATCAACGCCACCGACCCAGTGGTGCGACTCTTCCTTAAACGGCAGAGGCGCATGGAGGAAAGGAAAAAGCGGCGAGAAGCACCCCTCATCGAAAGATTCGGCCGATTCGTCACCAAAAAATACTACACGATCCGACGAGGGTGAGTCTGAGGCGGATTTAACGACGTAATTGAAGCATTCGGTTACCGTGAGAACTTGGCTATCGATTCTAAATGTATTCACAGTATTTATGATTTACATTTACATTTGTGCAAAAGTCCTGATCCCCTCATATTTGGGGCAGCGGTGGCCTAGTGTTTAGGGAGTTTGGCCACAGGATCAGAAGATTGTGCGTTCAAACCACTTATCAGTAGGTTTCCCTGAGGTACCCTTGAGCAAGGTACGGTCCCCGTCACTGCTCCCTGGGTGCTTGCAAGGGTTAAATGTAGAGGTCCAATTTCGTTGTGGTTCATTGTGTGCTGTGACCTCGTGATGACAAAAAAGTGAAAGTGACAACCTTCGTCATTGCGAGGTCACAGCACACAGTGAACCACAACGAAATTGGACCTCTGTATTTAAAACACATCAATCTGTTGTAGATTTCTGATGACCGCTATTGCTATCCGGAACCTGGCGGTGGGTTTGCCTCCTGTGGAGCAGCTGAGGCGGGAGGTGGATTTCGCCAACATGAAGGCGCTGGAGGAGGACGCCAACCAGGACGAGCAGCTCAAAGACGAGACGGGTCACAAGGAGCTGTGACGGACGGCCTGATTTGACGCCGTTTTTTTATTTTTAAAAGTGGCAAAAAGGGATTGCTGAAGAGATACAACTGAGGAACCACCTTTGGGCCCCTTAAAGAACATTTCAGTGCATAGTTCTTCAAAAACTACTAATCGGAAAGGTTCTTCAGGGAGCCGAAAGCAGTTCTACAGGAGAACCCTTTTTGGGCACTTTTATTTTTAACATGTGCTCCTGCTGTAGCTGCCCACCAAAACGTTTGGGGATATTCTGGATAAGAATAAAGAAAAGTCACTGATCTTAGTTTTAAGTTTTAAAGTTTACATCCAGCATTCACAGCGATACACAAATGTTTCGAGCAGGAATGTGTTTCACGGCCGGTTCCGTTCAAGTAAAATCAGGCGTGTGACAGAGATTAGGACTTTAAAGGACCTGTCGAGGACCGGTCATCTGCGTCGTGTCCAAATAAGGACGCTGTTTATCGCTATGGAGAAAAATTGTCAGGTCCCTCCCCCCAAATATTCCTGGATCGTCCGAAATACGAACAGAAGAAATGAAAATGCCTCTCCAGAACCAGCCAACTGGGTAGTTAGGTTCAGTTTTAGTCTGTTTAGTTTGAAGTTTTGGAGACTTTTCATGCAAAGTCCATTTCAGTCCTTAAATTGTTTAATTTTTTTTTTTTTAGCATCACTCAAAACTTAACTACATCAGCGCGGTGACGCATGTAGGACATTAAGGTTTGCAGGAGACAAAAGCAGTGATTTTGGAAAACGCCTTTCATTTTTCCCTCGTAGAGAAAACCTGCTTCCTTTCTGGACGTCAGGTTTCCTGTTTTGACCATGTAACTGTTACTCGCTATGCAAAACTTGAAACTGGCTGAAATTTCTTTTTCCCGGACAGAGTTTAGTCTTGGTCTGATTGTGCTGCTGCTGCTGATTGTGACTGTTTTTCCTTCTTTTTCCCGCTGAGTTCCAGATTTCAGTGTGATTGCTGAGTCAAAGCGTCGAGTGTTGCAGAATAAGCTTCCACGTTTGGAACGGATCGAATGAGCACTACACTGAGAAACATTTTACTGTATATGGTTATTTTTTAATGAATAAAACAGAGTACCCTTTTCCCAAACACCCTTAAGAAACACTTTCAGTGCATCGTGTTTTTTATTGCTGTCGGTTTTAATCGTGTTTTTCAAGACATTAATAGCTCGATCATAAGTGTGTCACTTTCTCCGGCTGCTGTGACTCACACAGTGTTTGTAGATCAGGGGCGTCGAGCTCCAGTCCTGCAGGGCCGGAGTCCTGCACCTTTTGGCGATTTCCCTCCTCAAACACTCGCTACACCCGCCACTAAGTGTGAAGCAGGTGTGTTCAAGGAGGGAAATCACCCATTTGTGCTGGACTCTGTTCCGCCAGGATGAGTTCGACACCCCGTTGTAGAGTATTAACAACTTTAAGGGACTCCAAGCTCCAGGTTTCATGGCACATAGTTCATATAGATATGTACAAAGATGCATATACATTCAGAATCACAAGATCGGACAAATGTAACGTCAGATACGATCAAATAAAATCACTCGGAATATAAGAACTTCTAAACAAAGCCTCTGTTAAAGGGAAATTGATCAACTCGAGTCAAGTGTCGAAAGTGGTGAACGGAACCAGACATCTGAATGTCCGTCACAGACATGAGAAGGTGGTGAAGACGCTGCCTGATGCCTGAGACGTTGTTTGGAGAGGATTTTGGACTAAAAGTGAAAGTGACCATCCTCGTCATTGTGAGTACATGGAACAACACACTGAACAGCAATGAAATGACACCTCTACAATTAATCCACACACACGTGCAGCAGGGGGCAGCTATTGAAAGCACCCGGGAAGCAGTGATGGAGACGGTACCTCAGGGAAACCCACAATCTTCTGATCCTGGGGCGAGCTCCCTAAACACTAGGCCACCGCTGCCCCATTCGTGGTGGAGGGATAGAGGGTGTTGTGGAGCACCAAAGAAAACAGTTCAGATTGTGGGCAGAGGTGGCCTAGTGTTTAGGAACTAGGCCCCAGGATTGGCCGGTCGTGGGTTTGAACACCGGGCCAGTGGGTCACCCCAAGGTACCATCCCCATCACTGCTCCCTGGGCGTTTTCAATAGCTCCCTGCTGCACGGCCTGTGTGGGTGAAAAGCAGGGGTTGAATTTCGTTGTGGTTCACCATGTGCCACGTTTCACGATGACAAGAATAGTCACTTTCACTTTACCACCATCATCATCCCATATGAAGACTCCGACACGTGTAGCCTCACTCTTGGCACAGATTCGCGACGTCTGGTTCCGTTTACCAGAACTGTAAGGACACCCGAGTTTCTACAGAGAAACGTTCACACCAAACTCAGATCTTAAGCACTGAATTATACGTTTAATTGGAAAATTCCCCTTTAAACCATCATGTGTTCAGACATGATGGGCAGGTTTCAGTCCAGTGGTCCACACCTTCTGGGATAAATGCTTGGAGAGTTGATCGAACCACTGATAAACACAATCATCTTCAGTTCTCTAAAACATCTGTCCTGAACTCTGCACTTCTGAGCTTAAAGGAATAAGAAACGCTAACGCTGCTGCTGATGGACAGTTGAGATCAGTCCTGATAACTGGTGGCCAGTATCGTCCGATCATTGGTAGTCGTTCTATTCCTTTGAGATTCGGCACAATCTGGAGGGGCGTTGCTGTGGTTGTGCGCAGTCCCAGAAAGGACAGAAAAAAAAAAGTCTCACTACATCTCAACCATTAAACTGAATGAGATGTTTAATCAAGGTCTCCCTAAAATCCATTCTCCAGACATTCTATTCTGGAGATAAAAGGCTGGTAACACACACTCTAACAAGTGTCTCCCTTTCACAGTTTCTAGCAGCTGTAACTGATATACAGCCCTGTGCAAAAGTCTTGAACTCCATTTTTTTAGATTTTTCTTTCTGTGATGGTGCAAAGCTAAGATTTTCATGCACGTCAGACTGTCTCATCTCTGGCAAACTGAGTAGATGATATGAAACGGAAACAAAGGAGTTTTACTGCTCCTCCAAAGTGCCTAAAGATACAAGGTTCTAGATAAAGGGGTTCACTTAGAGCTTAGCATCAGCAGTAAACTAATCTCCTGATCATCTGGAATCATCTGCACCTGTTTCTTCACTGCTTCATGTCTTCAGTTAGACGCTTTGTTCTGCTTGAAGGTTCAGGCGTAGATCACTGTGTGGATTAACCAACACAGAACTATCAAACTGCTCAGGTACAGAGACTGGACTGAACATGAGAGACAACAACACTGTCCTTCAGGAAGATCTGGAGAACTGCTCCTCAGGAACACATGAACAAGCAAAATGAAAGCAAACGAGGGGGTCGTGACTTTTGCACAGTGCTGTATATTTTATAATGCACAAATTAGATTCCCTTTTTTCAATTAAATGTTTTTTTAAGTCAAAGTTGAGGTAAGTTAGGATTTCTAATCTTGCTAAATCTCATTTCATGGTAAAGGCTCAGTGAACACTCCTCATCGGCCATCCTTAAAAACATTATCGTTCACCCCCCCCACAGGGGTTGAGTTTGGGTGGCTGGAGAATGGAGCATCGTTTTGATTGGCCCCTTATGACTGCAGATAAACAGCATGTGGCTTATGATGAGGTAACCACGTTTCAGCTTCTGTCTGGGCTGGAACAAGGTCATGGATCATGCTGATGTACTAAACTTCTCATGTTTAGACGAGGTCACTTCAGGAGTGATTCGGTTCTGGTAGTGTTAAATATTTAACGTGATTTAGTGTATAAATGATAAATCCCTTTTGCTCGTGAAGCCGTCGTGTTCTTCTCTCAGACGGGAGCTTCCGTCTACCTCGGCTGAAGGTCTGGGTAGAAAACTCCGTGAATCACGCCCTCGATGACGACGTTTGCAAACGTGTCTGAAAATGACAAGAAGAAGGAAAAAAAAAAAAAAACCTGTAAGTGAAAGTGAGTTTTTGCCATTGTGAACACACAGTGAAGCAATGTAATCCAACCCACACATCGTGCAGCAGGGGGGCATCCATATCCAGCACCCAGTGATGGGGACAATACCTTGCTCAAGGGTATCTCAGGACAATCTGATCCTGGATTAATGCAAACGGGTGCAGATCACTGCTGTTCTGCTGAAAACTTTACACTTTTCATAGAAAAGCTAAACTCTAGAAATCTACAGTCTCTGCACACCTTGCAGAGGAAAATCCAGGAGTTCTGCTAATACAAGAATCACCTTAAATTAAAAATTATTAATTAGTCTAAATCAATAATCACATTTTATCACAGGGCAGTGGGGGTCTACTGTTGAAGGACAAGGCTCCAGAATCAGAAGGTTGTGGGTTCGATTCTGGACCAGTAGGTGGCTCTGAGGTACCTTTGTATAAGGTACCATCCCCATCACTGCTCCCCGGGTGCTGGATATGGCTGCCCCCTGCTGCATGGCGTGTACAGAGGATGGATTACGTCGTGGTTCACAAAGACAACTGGTCACTTTCACTTGCACCACTATAGCGTTCATTTCCATTATGGATTCAAAAAAATACCATTGGTGGCAGGAAGGAGATAAGGGTCCCTCAGGAAGAGCAGCGCTGGCTGATGTGTCAGTTTACTGCACAGAGAAGAAGAGAAGAGAGAAAAAAAAAAGGAGATGTGGAATTAGGGAGTGAGGGAGGGAGTGGGGAGAGAAAGAGCAGAACAGTGTGACTCATGTAGACGAGAGTCTTTTTTTATAGTAGGCTTCGTGACCCGGCCCTTCAGCTGACTGTACAATTCATCACACAGGAGTGTCTTTTCTGGAAGAGAACACCCTTTCATTTCCACACACCTCCATTAACACAGGACATAGTTAGAAAGAAACCCAAAAAAACATCCCGCCTCCACGCCAATGACCCGCGCCTAACTGGACCCTTTAGGGTAATGAGCTCTGCTCCATATGGACACAAACGAGTGATTACTACAGCGGAGACCTAACGCTGATCTGACATCGCTCGGACGAAAGGATGGAACATTTGGTTTGAGGGCTGGTTTTATAAACCGTCCCGTATTGGAATACGGAATAGAATTAAAGAAAAAATAAATAAAGAACCCCTTCACACAAATACATCCAAATCTGACGTCTAAAGCCGGTGGTGTACGGAGGGAAAGCGTGCCAACTGGATTTTTTGCTTCATTTTTCACATTCTCTCCTTTTCTTAAAGAGCTCCTGTCATGGGAGCTAATTGTTTTTTTCTATTTAAATCCAGATTTGGGCCCTTTAATGTACTGAAAGGCATCACTATGGCAATAAGTAGCTGTGATTATAATTCTATTAATATTTATTATTGGCTTGCATTTTATTTATTTATTTGTATTAGTTTTTCGCCTTTATATTCACTATTTGTGTGTTTAATTTCAGTTCGAATTCATTTTTACACGTTTCCAGTTTCCAACCTCTCTTCATCTCTTAGAATGAAACAGACTTTTTGTTTTATTGTCTTTAAAACTTACATTTGTAAAAGACTTCTGTCTAAAGTGGCAACTGTTTGATGGCCCATTCAGAAATCTGTATTTTATGCTTTTTTGCATAATCGATCAGAGACGGGTGGCTGCTTCTGTAACTGAAGAGTATGAAGTAATTTACACTATTAAGATAATTGTTAACTTAAAATAACAATAGAATGTTCGGTAAAGCGGCTTTTTAGGACCTTCAGGCTCGATTAGCAGTGAATTCTATCAGACGGTCTGTGATAGAGGTGGGAGCCAATCCATTAAGTGCGTTAAAAATTTATTTATTTTTATTTTAAAGTCAGCTCTAAATGAAATGTGGTGAATGAACACACACAGTAAGTGCAAAAACAAATCAAATGCAAGAGAAATGTAAAAGATCGGCTCTTAAACGAGCGATAAACTGTGCGGTTCTCTCTCGCTCACAGTGAAGAACTTACCTTGATTCATCGGATTCCGTTTCAAACGACCTGAAAGCAAAGAAAAGCAGGAAAGCATCAGTGAAACGCCTTCATGACTCCTGATCCAAAAGCCAAGGACAGGCTTTGGCCTCTGCAGTGCAGCAGTCAGCTTTCTAAGTGCTCGTTCTTCAAATCCCAAATTACACGGTAGCAGAGATCCTTACCCACAACTCTCGGTTTTCGGCAGAGATGGGAAGTGGCGGACGTTGAGGAAATCCAGGAATATCTTTGGAAGGACCTCATTTTCCATGATTATAGTCTGGGAAGAAACAACACAGAGCTGGACAGTCATCATGGAGGAGTTTTAAGAGACAGCTTTCGACTTCATAGGTTCAAATGATCACACCGGCCCACACGAAGCGACTGAGAGACACAAAAAACCCTGCGTGTACGTGCCAGTCCAGGATCAGCCTAATGACGGGGATCATGTGAACGAGGGAGAGCTGCCCGTGCACCAGCCAAGCGCGTCAGATTTTGATAAAAGATTCAAATACGTTTGATTTTGACCTTTCGGTCCTCTTCGTCCAACCAAATAACGTCTCAGTTTGCTTTGCCAACTGAAAAGACATGGTTCCAGTGCCAGCAGAAAGAAAACAAGCAGCCTGAAATGCCATTTTTGGATCCCAAACAGCGGAACAGCAGGTTCCACTTCTGTGGGAAAAGTATGTTTCCAACTCCAGGAACTGCAGGATTGGTCGTGTCTTAGATCTTATTGCTGAGTCTGGTTCCACACAACCTGTCACACCTGCTCCAGGTACAAAATGTCCCATTTGGAACTTTGAATCACTCTCACTCACTCACTCCTCGTCCTGATCAGTCGTGGCTGGAATGGAGGCAGGGACACCCTGGACAGGTTACCATTCCATTACAGGGCAACCTCACTCCAGCACACTCAAACCTAGGGGACGATTACGCATCTCCAGCGTACCTGAATTGTCTTTGGACAGTGGGGAGGAACCCGGAGCTTCTGGAGGAAAAACACAGACACAACATGTCCACTTCACAGAGAATGGACCTGGACTGTCCCGCCTGGGAATCGAACCCAGGACCTTTTCACTCAGAGCTTACAGTGACCCACAACACAACACCGTGCCGCCCCAAGTTTGAATAAAAAAAAAAAAATTAAGTTTAAAATTTAGCGCGCACACACACACACACACGTCGTACCTGAAGATAAAGCTCAAGTCCAAGTCTTCTCTGCTCCAGGACCTTGGGGAGCCAGTTCCTCACATGCTTTGAAGGAAGCTCAGGAGGTTTAATGATCTTCTTCAGCTGCAAAGGAACGAAAACTGAGAGTCAACTGGACGGAGTCTGTAGCAACAGTTCCTTGTGAGCACATCCAGAAGTGTGAATTTCAGGGATTAAGTCTAAGCTTGGAAATGGCTTCCTGAGTATCAAAATTCGATCCCTGCTGATTTGTAGCAGGGAATCTAAGACAGCATGACGGTCCTCTACATCTCTCGGAGTTCTTTTGGCTCTGTGAAATGTCACATTTGCATGAGAGTGAAAAGGACTTTTATTTGAAAAGGAAATGGAGCCAAGAGATAAAGTCAGGACCAATCAATGGACAATGTCTCAGGATACATGTGGGAAAAACGTGGTAGTGATTATTGTGACGAGCTTGAATCAGAAACTCAACACATTTTCCTACATTCCTGGGATCAAGGACGGTCCCTGATCTTTTCCTCGAAATCAGCGCCTTCCTAGTCGGGCGGACGCGACCAAAACCACAATAATGTTGAAAGTAAAAGTGACTATTTGTCACCGTGAACCACAACCAAATACATCCTCTGTATTTAACACACACACACCATGCAGCAGCCAAATCCAGCACCCAGGGAGCAGTGATGGGGACGGTACTTTTCTCAAGGGTACCTCAGGGCAACCTACTGGTCAGGGATTCGAATCTTCTGATCCTAGGGCCTCGTCCCTAATCACTAGCTAGAAATGACTTGTTAGAGGCTTCTGTGATTTTACATTCGTTCTAAACCTGATGAGAAAGATCTGAGGGTTAAACTGTCTGCAGGGGAACATCACGGAGCTGTGCAGAACCCCTCTCACATTAACATGAGTCAGCGCCGACATTTATAAACTGATATCTGAGGCACTGCTGGATGGAGAAATTATTATTATTATTATTATTATTATTATTATTCTCTCTCTCTCTCTCTGTGAAGCTGTTTTATGGGATCTTCTCGTGGTTTCTGTGATTTTAACTGTAATATCTTCCTGGATGGGACAGCGATGCCTTTCAGTTTGGGCTCAGATTGTTCAGTAAAGCGAGGTTGATGTCATTCCCCCACCTGGGCAGGTACACGGACACGGCACTAAAATTCCAACACTGGAAAAACAAGAATTCTGACTCTTTGGTAATATATTGCAATGAATTGCTGGTGCCCGGTGGTGGGACACTCAGCTGTGGACCAAGACATTGTGGGTTCGAGAGAGGCTCCATCCTCCCCAGCAGCATTCGAGACCCTGAGCATGACCTTTAACCCCTAGAAGCTCTATCATTTCAATTCCGTTATATTCTGACCCGGGACGTTTCTCCAGTGTGGGATAAATAAACCTTATCTTCTGTCCTGTCCTAATCATATGGGGACCAAAAATAACACTTTGAATCATTTTTAGTCTAGGCCCAGGTTTAGGCTTGGCCCACAGTGTGTTTAAAGAACCAGTGAGTTATATGAAGTCTTCAAACTTACTGCTTCCCTAAACACCAATGTTCTGTCCCTGTTCAATGAAATGCTCCATTAAGATGTGCTGTCCCGAGCTCAGATTAAGTCTAATCCTCAATTTACAGTCACATATAAACCAGGGAGATCATCCAAACAATAGGATTGGATCTAAAAGCTTTGAAAGCCTGCTGCAAGAGTTGAACTCATGGGGAAGTAATAATACATGCAAATAAAACTAGCCTGCCATCAAATCAGTGTGACACACTGCATTCGTTCATGCATCTTGCAACAGAGGAAAGGGAACTAAAAAAAATTATTTGGACCAAATACGTCCTTCTCAGCGTTTCTCAACGCGTCTCATGTTTCCGGTGTTTCTCCAGATCTCGAAAGTTTCCAGCCTCCGAAAAGCAGCCGAGGATCAGAGCTGTAATTACGGGATTGCGGTGCCGTTTCAAAGGCTGCTCGGTTGATCACATTTTAATATTTGAATCAATTCCAGCATCCAGCTCATCTCTGAAACCAAACCTTTGTGGTGTCCGTGGCTAAAAATGTATATATTTTTTTAATTCGGACATTTCCAAAAGTGCTCATGATCTTTTTCTTTTTCAGCAAATATTCGTTGCGTAATTCAGTATTATTCATATCATTATTTAGAGTTTATAGCCATGTTTTATAGCCTGCTGTTAAATAAGTTTGGTCTCAGTATTGAGAAAAATAACAGAGATTTAGATTTTTGCTCTAATCGAGCAGCCATGCGGTGTTCTGCATAGATTTATATATTTAGATGTTTGTCCTCGTTTAGAGTCATTTTTAATTTGTGCCAGTGTAACAGGCTCAGTTGATCAAACTGGACTCACTTTCATCATTTTAATGCAAAAGTAAGTTGTGTTGGAATTTTTCCGTTCCACCTTAAATGGTGCAGCAGTTACATGTAACTGCTGCACCATTTAAGGTGGAACGGAAAAATTCCAAAAGGTGCAAACTCCAGCTGTTATTTTATATAATGGTGATTATTTTTCAGATGCATTTTTTGGGAAGGATGTTTCTCCAATGTACTAACACTCTTCCCAATGCATTGCATTCATATGTGTGTGTGTGTGTGTGTGTGATCACATGCAAAGCAAGTCAAGCAGGTTAAACCAGGACAAACCATTTTATGCAGGGCATGAAATTCACTGTATCGTTTCTCCACCGTGTGCTGTCTGCCCCTCATCAGCACCTCGATCTTAAAAACCTGATGGGAACATAAAAAAACAATGTCAAATCAGCTGAATCATTCAAACGAGTCATTTTCCTGAATCATTCCACTGAATCATTCTGCCGCATTTAAGCATATTATACAACTGAATGCACTGGATCGCCGATTTATTTCCCTGTTCTGTTTCCCTGCAGGGTCCAGAACCCCGTCAGCAGAACCAGAAGCAGAACCGACTCACCGTGAAGCCTCTTTCCGCGGCGGTGTCCTCGGATCGGAACGAAGGAATCGACACCGAAATGGGGTGCATTGTTGAAGTGAACGGAATAAACGCTTTTCTGAAACTATTTCTCAGGCTGTCAACTTCAGCCTGTCCCTCGATCTCGTTCTGCACCCGTGGTTCTCCGTGTAGAGACAGAAAATACTGTCCCCTATCGTCCTGGAGGCGTTTCATTCAAACGACTGAACCGATTCATGTGAATCGAGTGACTGAATCGACTCGTTAAACGTCCCATTGAAATGATTTGTTCAATCGTAGCCAGTTCTTACTGCCCAGTTGGGTGTTTAATTGTGCAGTTCACAGACCTAGTGGCCTAGTGTTTAGTGTCTCAGGATCAGAAGGTTGTGGGTTCGAATCTGCGAAACAGTCAAGGGACCCTTGAGCAGGGTACCGTCCCCATCACTGCTCATGAAATTCTGCCTAACTATATGAGTGTAAAATTGTTCACAGTGTGAAGGTCCTGGGTTCGATTCCCAGACGGGACGGTCCGGATACTTTCTGCGTGAAGTGGACATGTTCTCCCTGTGTGTGTTTCTTCCTGGAGCTTTGGTGTCTTCCCACCGTCCAAACATGGATTAGAGGTGGTGGATTGGAGATGTTACATTGCAGTGTGTGTGTGTGTGTGTGTGTGTGTGTGTGTGTGTGGAGGTAATTTGTCTGTGCGTTTACCCTGCATGGACTGGTAACCAGTCCAAAGAGTTTTTCCCTGCCTTTTTCCTCTGAGAGCTGGGATAGGCTCCCGCACAGCCCATTACCCTGTTCAGGACAAGCGGCTCAGAAAATGAGTGAGTGAGACTAGACACTAGATATTAATGTACCTCGTAACTGGGTGAGGTTCAATTCAACCTTAATCAGATTAGTATTACATTGTTCAATTTTACCCACTAATTTTATGTCAGGTTGGAAGTTAAATTGTTCAGTTCCAGCTCTTAACTATTACTTTTGCAACAAATTTTATTTTTAAATCATTTAGTTCTTCCTTCCAGATATTAAGTATCCCCTCTAAAGTGGGTGTTAAAATGTTCTGTTCCGCTCACTTGTTACCGTTAGTGATCATCTAGTACTGCTGCCAATCAATCCCACGTCCCATTTTTTGTAGAAATGCATCTTGACTTAAGTGTTAAATTTGAAATATCCAAAAGTAGATGGAATACCAAAAGGTGGATGTTTAAAAATGATACTCAATAAAAAAAAACAACCAGAAATCTATTCATGATACTCATATCTCGTTCAGTCTTAGATGATCTTTCGATGACTCATTCAAAATTCCTCAGCTTTAAATACAACACAGTCGCCATTGGCATTTGGGTTTGAGATCGAAAGATGCATATAAGAGATATTTTTCACTTTCATTTCCTGTTTTTTTTTTAAGATTAAGATTAAGATTCAGAATCAGCAGCTGTAGTGTATTAAGCTCAGCCAGTAACATGCAGGACTCGCCATCGATCCTTTTTTAGATTTTATTCATTTGTAGTGGTGAGGATGTGGAGGAATTTTCTGTTCCGTCTTAAATGGTGCAGCAGTTACTTTCTTGAGCAGTTTTCCACCTTTTTCTTGCTTTTTACATCTACACATGTGGAATAAAGTGGATGGTCAGATACACAAGGTGCCATTTTCAATGTCCTTTAACACATGTAGATGTAAAAACCAGGTAAGGAAGGAAAATATGATACCAAAATGGGAACGCTGACAAATTCCCTCCCCCACAGAAGGGTTAGGGATACTAGAATCCATATGATCAGTTATTATCTCTCTTGGAAAAAAATTTAACATACATGAAAAGCCTTCTGCAAATTTCCCTTGGGATAAGGTTTTGGCTGGATGGGGTTAGTCATGGCGAGGATGTGGTTCTGCTGTGAGGTCTGCTTCACATAAATCAATCCTACCGCACCGTTTAATATAATAAAATCTCCCTTAAGCAAAAAGCCTCCAGCCTGATTTAGTGGATGAAAAGTGATTTATTCAAGTCATTTTCACAAAATACATATAAAAGTGTTGCAGTAATAGGAGCTTTCGTTAAAAATATCTACTCAGAATACACAAATATAGTAACAGGCATATCATCATAGCAAACTAGAGCATGGAACTCCAGCTGGATCCAGTTTGGAGCAGATGGGACACCCAAATGAGACAAAATGCATCTTCCTGAAGGCATTTTTACAAGAATAACCACCGTATCTTCAGCAGGAAGGTTTCTAACACAGTCTCTTTTTTCTGTAAACATTTTTTAATCTTTTTTTTTAATCAACGTCTTACAGGGAATATCAAGCACTTGAAACAATAATGTGTCAAAATCATAAAATATAAAAATGAAACCCAAAGTGATGCGCTTAAGCGTCATCTCTGAACATTTATTCTGTTTCAGAGTCAACTTTCCTTTGCTCCTGAAATACAGAAATATAAGTTTTCTTATTATGTAAAACTATTTCCTGGCTGGTTTTTCTGTTGGCTCACATTTAAGCTCTCGGTAGCTGAAAAGGTCTCAGGGGGTGCTTAAGAACATCTGGACAAACTTTAGTACCTGGAAGAGAGCAAATCACACCTTTTATTAGCATAACTAAAGCTCCAGTTGGCAGATAGTAAGCGATGGGCTGTTGCTGAGGGTGGAAAATGGCATCAGCTTCAAATAACCAGCCAAAAAACTGCTGAACACACTGATGTTGGTTTTAGGGCAGTAGCTCTGGTACTGGAGGAAGTTGTATCAAAAACAGTTTGTTGAATTTCCTGCTTAAACACAACTTCTTCAACTAACTCTACCAGCTCCACCTGTCTTCATCAGGACCACCATCTCCAACCTGCATAACATGCTGGTCTCACCGCGGTCTTGTAAACCTTTCCTTGCACCCTTCATCCATTCCAACCTTTTCTGCTTTCCCGGTTACTCTGAACTGTTGACCCCACCTATTTAAACTCCTTCAACTTCACCCACTGTACTCAATGCTTCCTAATCATTCTGTTTCACATTCTCTCCAAAGCATCTCCACCTCTCTTCAAGCTGCTCTCCTCAAGCCCTTCTCTCGCTACAGATCATCTCCAAAACATCATCGTCCAGGGGGACTCCTGTCTAACCTCGTCCGTCAACCTTCCCATCACCATTGCAAACAAGTATGGGCTCAGCGCTAATCCGTGATATAATCCTAACTCTACTTTAAATGCACCCATCACTCCTACTGCAGACCTCAGCACTGTCACACTGCCTTCATACATATTCTGTACTAACCTAATGTACTTCTCTGACACTCCTGACTTCTTCATATAAAACCACAACTCCTCTCTAGGCACTCTATCATATGCTTTCTCCAAGTGCACAAAGACACAATGCAACTCCTTCTGACCTTCTCTGTACTTCTCCATCACCACACTTCTGGGTGTGAAACCATATTGATGTTGAATAATCATCATGTTTTCTTAACCTAGCTTCCACTACTTTCCCATAACTTCATGCTGCAGATGATGATTACCTTAATCCCTCTGTAGTTACAACATCTCTACCTGTTTTTTATTCTTAAAAAAAAAAACCAACTGAAGCAAGAAATGCAATGTCAGAACATTATGTCTTGGATCTCTATTTTTGTCATTTTTATCTGTTTGTATTGTTTAAAGTCACCACTGATACCTCAAACTGATGGCTGGACCAGCAGCATTAATGTTTTCATGTAACGTCCCTTTTTTTAGACTTACAAGGTTTTGTTCCAACAGCAACAAAAAGCAAGGCATAAAAGGCACTCACGGTGAAACGTGACATCCTGATGCATAGGCGTAGTTGCCAGTGTAGCGAATGTCACAGCGCACAACGTTGTTGGTGTAGTCAGATTCTTGCACCTGGTAACTGGGGTTAACACTGATCTGTAGCAGAAGACAAAATACATAAGGTCAGTGATCTCCCTTACTTTAGGCCTGTTTCCTGTCTCGAACAGATACAATGCGGAGGTCTGATGCTACTATATCAAGTACAAACCCTGTAATGTCAGCAAAGCGTTCATTATTTAGCATGAACCTCAAGGCATAATAAAGGAATAAAGAACTTTTTCTATCATAACACCTTGGGATTTGCTTTTTCCACCATCATTAACTGGGAGCCATTCATCCCTGTGGTGTCACTTTCACACCACAGCAGCCCCACCTGCTCAACAATCTTGAATTAATGAAATATTCCACAGTGAAATAAGTATGACTTAGTATACTTAGTATTTCTACAGTACTTCAGCAATGATCTCAGCATGCACAAACCCATCATTGCTATAATTCTTCTACATTTGCTTCTCAAGACTTGCTTTAAAACTTTTCAAATTCTGAGCTTTCCATTGCTTATTTTCAAGGTAGTCTCAAAAGATGTAGTCCATACTTTATTAAATATAACAGCAGCCTTAATAATTATTGCCCTATAAAAGCTTCTGACTGAGATTCTCTGGATGAAGCACACGTCGGTCAGTTTATTTTGGCTTTTTTACCTTCAGGATGTAGTTCCCAGGCTTCACGTCTGTGATGTCTATCCACTGGCAGTCGATGTCTGCGTTGTACGTGTCATAACATCCTGGACTCAGGCCCTGCAACAACACACACACACACACACACACACACACACACACACACACACACACACACACCATATGTTCACGTGCAGTCCCTGCTCTGAGCCTTGTTAATATGCCAGAAAGCAGGCCAGCGTTAGAAGAATATGTACTTTCAGACCTGCCGTTAGGGACTCAATGGGTGGGCTGAGTGTGCTGAACATTTACACAACACTGTGTTGAGTTTTGTGTTTAACTCAAATCACTCTCTGAAAACAAAATCAGTGCTGAGTCTTAAGTGAAGAGACATTTTTCTAAAATGTTCATTTAAAGTGAGGCAAAAAAACGAATAAAAATCTAATATACTGTGCAAAAGAGCCCCTCGTTTCTTCATATTTCACTTCCAGAGATTCAAACTTTCTTATAATTATAATGTATAAGTTCTCCAGGCTCTTGAGCAGCAACGTTTTTGTCTCTCATTTTCAGTCCAGTCTCTGTACCTGAGCAGTTCTCCAGATCTTCCTGAAGGACAGTGTTGTTGTCTCTCATGTTCAGTCCAGTCTCTGTACCTGAGCAGTTTGATAGTTCTGTGTTGGTTAATCCACACAGTGATCTACGTCTGAACCTTTGAGCAGAACAAAGCGTCAGAAAACAGGAGCAGATGATTCCAGATGATCAGGAGATTAGTTTATTGTTGAACGCTGAGTGGGTGGAAGCTCTTTATCTAGAACCTTGTATCTTTAAGCACTTTGCAGCTTGGAGCACTAAAACATTTTTCTCTGTTTCTTTGAGCATTCAAAGATTCCTTGAATCTGCTCAATATTCCAGATATACCGCAGTTTGAAATGCATAAAATACATCAACAAGTTTCTCCTGATATACTCCTTGTCTCTCCTCTGGACATGTCCAAACTAACCCGATCTAACTTCTCAGACTTTGTCTCTAAACCGTCCAAAATTAGCTTTCTCATCATGGTTACAGAATTTGAACCCACCTCCAATACACCTCGCCTTACTAACCTTCAAACTACAAACAAAATATCAACCTTCCTTCTCTCCATCATATCAGCTCATTCTCTACCTTTACCAGTCATGCTGCCAAGTTCTTACTCTCACTTCCACTCTCCTCCACTTCTTTCTCTCCTCCTCCTCCCTCCAGACATGCCTTGCTCCTCTTCTTCTTCTTCTCCTTTGGCCAACAGTAGCCCAATTCCCACCAGCACCCTGTAGGCTAACAGCTCTGGTGGCGGTCGTTGTTAACCCGGGCCTCGACCGATCCGGTATGGAAGTCTGTTTCATTGTCCGAATATTGATTTTGCAAATGTTTTACACCAGATGCCCTTCCTGAAGTAACCCTCCCCATTTATCCGGTACTTCAGTCCATGTTTATACCTTACAATCAGTCCAAGAGTGTCAGAAACCACAGACACAAGTCTATTGCACATTAGTGAACACCTCCATATGAATAGAGGTGAGGGAGTGATGACTCAGTCATGCTGTTAATATGCAATGATGGGCTCTGAGCTTCCAATATCTGGTAGTTACTTTAGCCGTCTCAGTAGTATATTTGTTTTTACTTGGGTGCAGCTTTTCACCTGTGTATGAGCGGTACAAGCAAAGCGCCGGTAGTAGCCGTAGTCACAGGAAGTGTCCTCGAGGCAGAAGCTGGCCTTGTGGCCCTCAGCCACACGCCTGTGGGTGCTGGAGTCCAGAAGATCATAATGGCTGAACTCGTCCATGCTGTGGTAGTGCCTGAGGACACACAGAGGATGAAGGTGAATCTCAATAGTATTTATCAGCACATAAGATTAGTTCACCAATTTTGGTTCACCAATTTTAGATCTTTTTTAAACGCTTTTTTTATCCCCAATTCCCAGGTATGTTTTGTTCTTTTTTCTCCATTTTTTTTACTGTTTAGAGGACTGCAGTTGCCTAGTGTTTAGGGATTAAGTCCCATAAATGAAGGGTCGTGGGTTCTAATTCTTATTATTAAAATAGCCTGAGGTACCTTTGAGCAAGGTACTGTCCCCATCACTGCTCCCTGGGCGCTGGATATGTCTGCCCGCTGCTGGACGGTGGGTGTGGTTTAAATACAGAGGATGTATTTCATTGTGGTTCACTGTGTTCACAATGGCAAACTGTCACTTTCACTAGTGCCCAGTTTTATCACCATCGTTCGTTAAGGTACAGCCGTTACCACGGATACAATACATGAAACTGGATATATTACATTAAAAGTTGGATATATTAATGATATTTTAGATGCCACGCTAGACTAGAGGTCTTAATTTTTATTTCAGAAACTGACCACATTACTCCAATCACCTCCGGTATGTTTAGCAAAGTTTGTTAAAGAAATGTATTTGTGGGCGGAGCTTATCAATCTGGTTAGCATTTTAAACGAAGTGACAACTTGGGGCAGCCATAACCAATGCCCGGGGAGCAGTGAACCTTAATTAACGGTACTTCAGGGCAACCTACTGGTTTAAGATTCAGACCCACGACCTCCTGGGGTCTATTCCCTAAAGACTAGACCAGCGCTGCCTAATGGCACTATTTGATGGGAGACCAAACAGATGGCCAAGTTCTTTCTGATAACATGCACACTTATCAACCATCCAGGGAAAGATCTGGGCCGCCTAGGGAAATGGCCAAATGTGGAAATTTGAGAAAGTAAAAGAGTTTAACTTGTAGAAAAGCTGCTGCTGCTTTTTTTGAGGAACGGAGCTCAACTGCTTGGGCCGTGTTGAGCAGCACGTTCACCTTGGTAATGAGGTTAAGGGCAAATGAGGGCCAGAAAAGTGCTGTTATATGTCATGCAGAATAAACAGAGGTCAGCGCTTAGCTCATTGGAGCCGTTTTTGTGCCTAATTTCATCTCAGCTAACTGCAGACCTCATTGTGTTCAGTGGAACTGAGCCACATGTACTCCATACATGGTGGTGAAATGTAGCTGACTTCAGGACAAAACTATGCTCTGAGACCCATTACCGCGTCTGCCACGGTGCAGCGCCGAGAGTGGGCCTCTATACTGTTTTCCTTTAGACAAGAACACAGAACGTTTTCCTCTGAAATCCTTCCTCACACCAGACTCCCATCACATACATCTGAGATTAGACCACTTTCTCCCTCGGTCCAAATTCTTCCCCCAAACATGAAAAAAAAGGCTTTTAAACTGCCTGTATTGGATAATATACAGCACTGTGCAAAGGTCTTGATCCACCCCTCTTCATATTCTGCAATCACATTTTTGGTTAAAAAAAAATATTTCATGAGTTTCAAAAGGTTTTGTCTTTGGCACAATGAGATTAAATAACAGAAATGGGACCTAATGTGCTCCAGGCTGCAAAGTGCATAAAGGTTCTAGATAAAGGGCTTCGCACCACTCAACGTTCAGCATCAGCAGTAAACGAATCACCTGATCCTCTGGAATCATCTGCACCTGTTTCTTCACTGCTTCGTGTCTTAAGTTAGACGCTTTGTTCTGCTTGAAGGTTCAGACGTAGATCACTGTGTGGATTAACCAACACAGAACTATCAAACTGCTCAGGTACAGAGACTGGACTGAACATGAGAGACAACAACACTGTCCTTCAGGAAGATCTGGAGAACTGCTCAGGTACAGAGACTGGACTGAAAATGAGAGACAACAACACTGTCCTTCAGGAAGATCTGCAGAACTGCTCCTCAACAGGACATTAAAATAAAAAATACAAAAATAAAAGTCTGGATCAAATGATGAAGAAATGAGGGGCTCAAGACTTTTGCACAGCACTGTACATTTAAAAACTTAATGCATACATACCAGATCAAAATATATGAAAGTCTTTCTACATTTCAGATTTATTAAAGGGCAGCCGAAAGTGCTGAATATGTTAATGTCTAGGCTTTTGGTTTTTGTGACATCACAAAAGCAGTGATTTTTGCAACTTATTTTCAAGGCTGTACCAGGTATAGATTGAAAACTCCTCTTTTAGGAAGCTCAGGTCCTTTTAAGGACACCTTTTATTGATACACCAAACACGATGTGATGCAAAAGGCTTTAAATCAGCTCAAGCAAGCAGTGTGTTCTTAATTAACAGGGCATTTTGCAGCACATGTGTCCTGGCACAGGAAATGAGACCTGGTGAAAAAAGCAGGCCAGAGGGAAACCCCACTCAGAGAGAAGGAGGTTGTTGGCTGGACACTCAGCTTTCCCTTATTGGTTAAATGGGCAGATGTGCTTCCAGCTGGCACAGGATGACTCACTGGTGGCAGCTGTGCCACTCCCAGGCATAGCGTGGCCTGCTGGGAAGGAAGTCGGACGTGCCCTGGTTCTTCACCCGCTGAGGGAAGCGCAGCAGCATGCGTGTGTCGTAGTCTCTCACGCTGGACCTGTACGCCGAACTGCTCGGCAGAAACACCAAATACAGCATATCAGACATTGTCCGAGTTTCATGCAGTGCACAAAAAATGCCTTTCGTAACGTCTGTCTTGGCAGGACAAGTGCATTTCAAGCGTTCTTGAAAACTCAGGACTTTCCCCCCGCTTCAGAATGAGACCTACTTCATTGAGATTCAGGCAATAATAGGTCTAGCAGCCTGATGATTTTTCCATGTAAACCATCTTCCACTGAAAAATATCCTCCCTCCTCCTCCTCTCCCATCTTAGCAGGACCCTCTCCCCCCCTTTCCTGCTTTTCACAGAACTGGCTTCAATTCCAAGAGACTTTCAGGCTGCAGGAATTTTACAGATCCATCTGTGACTCCAAAAAAATAATCCCTCCCGCCGCCATTTTGACATAACTAAGTTCATTGCCCTCCCAGCATCATACCTTGCGAGGCAGTTCTCTTCGGAGGCACATCGGAGGTTGTACATCGGAACCCTCTGGACATAGGTAGAGGCCTGGATGTAGTAGGGATCCGCCACGAGGTCAGGAAGACCTGCAGGACACTGAGACGTATCACCGGACAAGAAATCCTCTGACCACAGAGAAATACTAGCAGGGTGCTATTAGTTTATAACACTTTTAGTAAACATGTCCCTGAGGGCTCTCTGAATGGTTTAGGCCTTCCTGCCTTCCTGATGTTAGATGTGGTTGTTCATCCAGGTCAGGTCTGGGTCCATATTTTGCTTTCTTAACTTTGAATGGACTGAAACACTCGAAATCAATATTCATCCAAATTGATCCTTAAACACATCCCAGACTCAAACCCCATCCTGCTTTTTTTAAGGTGGAACGGACTTGTTGGTGTGGTTTAGGACACAGTAGGACCTACTGTCAGCTGCAAACATCAACTAAACTTCAGATGGACATGGACAGCGCCGCTGTTCACAGAGCAAGACTGACCTCAGATCAGTTTCCTCCACATTTTTGACTGATCAGCTCCAGAAAAGGCGTTCAAGTAATCCTCTTATTTAATCTTATTTCAGGAATCATTTCAGCTTTTAAAGATTTACCTTAAGTTAAATACTTTGCAGAGCTGATTAATTCTAGTCGATCCAATGATGACTTTTTCTACGGGACAGACTGTAAGTCCTACGGTGTCCTAAACCACACAGCCTGTTCCACCAGGGTGAGGTTTGAGGGACGATTTGAGGATTTACAGGAAAGATTAGGATGACTGTGGTCTAAAACTCCAGTTCTGAGCAGCAGAGTCCTGCGACTGTAATCTAGCGCAGTATTTTGGTACCGTTTTTAACCTCAGCTCTTCTTACTTTTCTCAGAATCGATGCGTTTCAAGTACCGCGATTTCTGAAAGTATTGTGATGTAACGTTTTCAGGGCTCTTAAGGATAAAGCTGAGGAAGAGGATGCAGTTTGGACCTTTCCGTGACTGTAAAGGGGGCGTCCCCTCCATCCAGTCTCATCTCCAAACACGCTCCTCTAAAGGACCGTCCCATGAAGGGTTCTGAATGGGTGAAAGGTCCAGAAGAACCTCTGCAGGGTTATCTGAAGGCTACCATCAGCTGCGTCCCGGTGAAATTAGAGAGGTGAGTTTGATGGAACGTCCAGCCTTACCGTACTGAAAGTACCTTGTGCCGTATCCGGGTCTCAGTCTCGGGCTCGGCCTCTCGTACGTGTCGTAGTAGTTGTAGTTCGGGTTGTCCGGGTCAGTGGACTTGTACGGGTTGTACGGGTCGTCTCCCACCATGGCGTCCTCGGTCGCGCTCCCGTTGCGCGCGCTCTCCCACTCGGTGCCATTGGTGTGCCTCGGCGCGCCGGCGACGCGTTCCCGAGCCCCGCCGCGCGAGCGCGCATGGGCTCCCCCACGGCCACGCGCGCGCTGGGACGGAGAGGGGTCACCGTCGGGCCGCGAGGCTCTGCTGATGACGGCCACCGGTCTCCGGGCCTCCGCCTGCTCGCCGTCCGGGTCCCTGCGAAGCGGCGGCTGGTACTCGGACCCTTGGCTCAGCAGGCTGAAGAGCTTGCCGTTGTGCTGCCACTGGATGGTCTGCCTGAGCGCCGAACCGGGTCTGGGCTCGCGCTGGGACCGCGCGCTCTGGAACACGCAGGCCAGCAGACAGGCGTGCGCGCACGCGTAAAGGACGGTGCCAAAGGTGCGCATCGCGAAGCGCCTTCTCGCCCCTCCGGAGAGGCTCCTCCGCACCTCGGACGGAAAGTCGACTTGGGTTGAGGCAGACTCGACGTGAGGCAGACTTGAGGCGAGGCAGCTTTACATGGCGAGGGAGCGCCGTGGTCATGCGCGCCGATGCGCAAAGTGTGAGGAGCAGCAGCGGCAGCAGCAGCAGGAGGAGGAGGAGGAGGAGGAGGAGGAGGAGGAGGAGATTCGCTGTTTCTTCATGCAGCTGTAAACGTGAGCTACATGACCTGCTCGGGAAAACCAGGGAAAAAAAGACGAGAGTGTTTGTCTCTCATCCTGGTACCTTCAAGGAGCGCATGCAACATCTGGACTGGATGAAGTCAGTTTTTATGAGGACCTTCAGCTTAAGCCACGTTACACACCTGCACTGCAGTACCTACATGTTCCTCTGGGTGTGTGAGTGTGTATGAACAACAAAGCAAAATAGTGCTGATCGATTTCACTCATTTTCAACATTTTCGCTACTTGAGGGCCCAACGCTTGCAGCCAGAATGGCACAATACAGCTACTCACTACATTTAACAAGAGCAACGTCCGGTTCCTCAATACAGGGACAGTCTCCAAGGGCAACTTTGAGGTTCATGGTTTGCTCAGGAACCCAGTGGTGGTGGTGCTGGAGGTGGGATTCGAATCTGCAATCTCTTGGTCCACAGGCGTGTATCCTACTACCAGACCTGCAGCACTATTCTTAGGCTCTCATGCTGATGGCTAACCCACCTACATAATCCAATGAACTGTAACCTGTTTGTGTCACAAGAAACAGCTCAGGTCTCAGAATCTATAGGAGTGTGCAATAGAGACTAGTCGTGTCCCGCCCCCACTCTATAGGCCCGAGTGCAAAGGCCCATCCTAGAAGATACACCACTGATTAAGCTTTTAAGATGTAAACAGTCATTCAGAGTAATTTGGCGCCGAATGCTCTGGAAAGAAGCGACAGTGGTGGTGAATCTGAATGTCAAAAGTTTGAGACGTGAGTTTGGAGAAACTAAACCCATTCATGGTGGAGGAATACATGCAGGATGTTGGGCAGCACCAGGGGAAAGTGATTTACTTCAGATTCACTACATTCCCATCCCATATAAACACTCAGAACACATGTGTAGGTTCTCACTGGTGGGGATGGTGAGGACATAAAATGCACAGATTTGTGATGTCTGGTTCCATTCACCAGCGATCTAAAGAAATCCCAGCCAAACCCACACTGGATGATTTTGTTTACATCTCCATCACTGAATTATGGGGAAATTAAAAAAGGGTGGAATTCCCATTATCTTTAAACACCTACAGCTGGGCACAAACAAACACTAGGATGAGTTCAACTCTGGGAACATTTCCCAGGTCTGAATTAAATATATAGAAATATATGCATCATCCTAATTAGCATCGTGTGAGAAGACCCGCCCGAACGTTTCCTCCCAGCAATAATCCATTGTCATCAGCTTTCCAGGGTTGGTGTGCTCATGCTGTGATGAATGGAGATGTTGGATGACTGTTGGATGAACTCCGCAAGCCGCTCTCCAGCACTAAAAAAAGCTCTCGCAGGCCAGCATGTAAACAAAATTGTATGATAGGTCCTTCACCACGCCATTTACCCGCCCATAACACAAGCACTATGGTTGTTTCCACACCCTTCCCCAAACCCCAATGTTCCTTTCTGCCGTTGTCCTGCCAGAGTCATGCTCAGTCCTTTGTTCTGCAGTTTTATGAGGTGACTTTACACACTTTATTTAGGGCTTCATGCCCAAAACTGCCCCTGACGTGGCCACCCAGGGCTGAGGGGTGTTTTTTCGCTCCTTCACTGTTCCGTGACACATTTGCTCTTAAACGCACCACTGCCCTGCGTTTTGCCCCATAAACACTGCGGTCCTATGGCTACCGCTATATGTAATTGGCAGTTACAATAACTTAATCAGTGGTGTTGAGCGCTTTGTCTAGTCTTTTTGAAACAGTCCCAGAGTTGAACCTCTCAGAGTCCCACTGAGGTGCCCGAGCGAAAAATCATCTTTTCAGCTCTGTTTCGTTCCAGCTTAGCCTGGGTCTCTGAAAGTGCCCATATCGTGTAAAACAACCACCCTGCTCTGCTTCAGATCAAGGATTTTAAAATGTAAACAGTTTCTCCAGCTCATACGCTCCATGCAAGAAAATGAATCGGTTTCAGTTTCAGATTCACTGTTTTTATGACATCACACAAAAAAAGCTTTGTCTCTTTTAAAGACAAACAGTTCTGTGTGTCATTTCTTCATGCTTGTATTTTTAACATCTTGTTGAGGAACAGTTCTCCAGATCTTCCTGAAGGACAGTGTTGTTGTCTCTCATGTTCAGTCCAGTCTCTGTACCTGAGCAGTTCTCCAGATCTTCCTGAAGGACAGTGTTGTTGTCTTTCATTTTCAGTCCAGTCTCTGTACCTGAGCAGTTCTCCAGATCTTCCTGAAGGACAGTGTTGTCTTTCATTTTCAGTCCAGTCTCTGTTCCTGAGCAGTTCTCCAGATCTTCCTGAAGGACGGTGTTGTTGTCTCTCATGTTCAGTCCAGTCTCTGTACCTGAGCAGTTCTCCAGATCTTCTTGAAGGACAGTGTTGTTGTCTCTCATTTTCAGTCCAGTCTCTGTACCTGAGCAGTTTGATTGTTTTTTTGTTGATTAAACCACACAGTGATCCACATAATCTGTCTAATAAGGCGGTTCTTGAGAATTACTTAAAGGAACAATGAGAAAGACAGTTCAGACCGTGCTGAAGAATCATGGTGCTCATACCAAATGTTAACTTTAAAGCTGGTTAGCATCCTACAAACACTATATTTACACTTATGTTTGCACATGTTGCAGTAAATCACTCAAACGTTTGTCTCATTTTTATGTAAAATTGGCAATGGTGATGGACAGGCTGTTGGAAGAGATCTGGCTGGAGCCTCCACAGACTATGATGTTCTGTAGTGAGAGTAGGCTGCAGGTATGACCTGGAGAGGAGAAGTCGGGAAGAAAAAGACAAAATAAATGTGCCTGAATAAGGAGGACAGTGGGATGGTGATGGTGAAGGTGGAAGAGCAGACAGGATGGAGTGGGTGGCCAACTCCTCCAGCTGTTTCCAACTGATGTTGTTGAGTTTGGAGCAGGTGGCACTGATGACAAAACATTAGGCTGGACATGGCAGAGCTGAAGATGCTGAAAAGGGTGAATGAGAATATTAAAGAGCCAGCTAAAGATGGAGGATTTGCAGACAGGCAGGATTAAGTTGGATTGCGCTGAGGAGAGATGAGGGGTATGGGAGAAGGGTACTGAACCAGGAGAGAGAAGAAGAGAGGTGGTTCCTGGACGTGATGAGACGTGCAGTTTGAGGATAAGAAGAGATGAGAAAGGGATGATCCCCTGAGGCGAATCTTCATGAGAGCAGAAGATGGTGGTGGTAATCTAGGGGTAGGATATTAAGCTGCAACCAAGAGGCTGTGGGTTTAAGTGTGGCTCTGTCCTGCCTTTAGAACCATTTGGGTTCCTGAGAAAGAAGCGTCCCTCCAGAGAGACTTTCCCTGTCATTAGGCAACATAAACAGATGGATAGGAACGTCTGATAAACTCTGTTTAGAGATGTTCAGCAAAACGTCTAATTTAAGCTGGGCAAGTTTATTCATTTGCACACTCATTTGGAGGCAAATTCATTCAGGGGCAGCGGTGGTCTAGTGGTTAGGGAGTTAACCCCAGGATCAGAAGGTCCTGAAAGCAGGCCAATTTATCCATATGGAAGAAGCAAAACTTCAATTATAAAAATAAATATGATAAATAAGTTAACCAAAGTAAAAACAAAACTAAACAAAATTAAACAATATCGATTAAATGCAAAGACCATTTTTGCAACTGTACATTTTTCAATTTAACCCCGATATAGCTCATCGGCCAAGATCGCCAAAATTCAGCTTCTTTAGTTTTACCAGAAGCTACAAGGCTAACGAACCCCAACTCTCAACCAGCTCAAACCTCTTCCAACTCTTCACTAAGGTGGAGCAGACATGTGGGTGTGATTTAGGACACAGTAAGACTTACTGTCACCTACAAACATCAACTAAACCAACCATCCACAACCTGCTCCAGCTACAGTAACATCGCTGTTGTGCTGACTTTAGAAAACACACATTGAATGCCACCTCTATTCACCATCCTCTCAGAAAAGTCTTCTTAGGACTGAGAGAAGGTCAATAAACATGGTGAAGACATCTAGTGTCCTTGAGGGCAAATCATTTCATCATTGTGATAAAGACCAGAGAGTCATGAAAAATAGGTGTGATAGGTGAGTTTGGTTATATTCCTTAATTCTGCCGTAAAATGCTTAAAAGACTGCCAAAGGAAAGTCAAATGAACTGTTTAAACAGTCGCTCACACTCGATTGGCATAATAAGCTTCTCAGCATACTTTCTGCTCCAAAAACGTCATGGGAGAAAAAAGAAAGAAAGGCATAATGTATTGTTGAAGAATTAACTCCAGGCTATTTTAGACTGTAAATTTGTCCTGCAAAGGTTCAGAAATCTAGAAAATGTCTTAAAGACTCTGATGTGTTATGTATACATTCAAGTCTTGAGTCCCTCATTTCTTCATATTTTACCTCCAGAGATCCAGACTTTCTTTTATTTTAATGTCTTGTCGATGGACGGTTCTTCAGATCTTCCTGAAGGACAGTGTTGTTGTCTCTCACTTTCAGTCCAGTCTCTGTACCTGAGCAGATCTCCAGATCTTCCTGAAGGACAGTGTTGCTGTCTCTCATGTTCAGTCCAGTCTCTGTATCTGAGCAGTTTGATAGTTCTGTGTTGGTTAATCCACACAGTGATCTACGTCTGAACCTTCAAGCAGAACAAAGCGTCTAACTTAAGACATGAAGCTGGGTGTGTGGAACCCCTTTGTCTAGAGCCTTGTATCTTTAGGTACTTTTCGATTGCTTGCATTTTTGCTTCAACAAGATGATTCACAGTCTTGGTTCCTCCCAAGGTTTCTTCCTCCAGTTTTAGGGAGTTTTGTCTCCATTGCCCTCAGTTTACTCACTTGGGGCTCGGACGGGATTCTGTAAAGCTGCTTTGTGAGCAACAAAAGTTGTGAAAAGTGCTTTATAATTAAAACTGACTTGGCAATGAACACACAATACACACCTTTTCTCCACCGTCCACTCTCCCTTTCTTCTCTATTCCGTCTCTTTCCATCTATTAGACCTACCACAGGGTCGTCTTTTCTGTATTTGTGTCCATTTAGGATGAAATTGGTCCTGATGAAGGTGAATGAAAATAAAAATAATGGAGAATTTCCCTAAATGCATTAGATTAAAGGAATGACTCTTCTAAAAGATGGAAGCAGCAGAAAGTACAGATGTTTAGGTTCAAATGTAGGCAGGAAAAGGAAGATGTTACCAGGAAAATACTCAAGTAAATTTTCAACTTATTTCCTTCCCACCTTTTATTGGCAGCTGGGGTTTATTTCCTGTCGATACTGCACCGGCTTGATCATCTTCTTCTCCTTTGGGGCGAGCTTGGTGTCCTTTCTTATGACCTGCTGGTATTTAAAATCTTTACGTGGCCAGGAGAAATAAAGCAGGGGGGTAAACTGTGCCCCATCTGTGCCACGTCCCGTCAAAGATAGGTATTGTCAATACTGTCTGCGTTAAACTGTTTGATTTTGTTAAAAATAAGATCTCCTGTTTCCAGTGGTCATCTAGGGTTCTTAAAAATGAAAAAACATCTGGAAAAGGCTGAAAATATCTGTATTACTACTGATAGCTATGATCCATAGTAGCTTTTTTGGAGTGAACTGATTGGGAACAAATCACATTCTCAGTTTCATTTAGAACATCACTCTGATCGCTAAAGCTTGATATTTCTTTATCTGTGTGATATTAACATGACATACTTCTATCCCACACCTTTTGCATCCATTGACAAAAACAACTTGAATCACGCAGATGTTCTGGATACCATGTTAGAAAATTCATACATTTTAGACACTAGAGGGCGTATTGTACCAAAACCAAGACATCTTTATGTAAAGCCAGATGTTTTATTTTTTTCTTTTTCTAATGAACAAAAAACATCAATCACTCTTTAATGTGAATTGATTATAGCTGGAGATTTCAGAGGCGGAGTGATGATCTGTACTGTGTTGTAAAAATCTACGCTGCTACTAATCACCGCTGTATATTAACAGGCTCGGTGCCCGGATGAAGCGGCAGTCATCAGAGGCGTCCCAAGGTGTAGACAACCTAGGCAGCTGAATCATGTCCCTGCAAGATTAGGCAAACTGGAGAACTCACCACAAAGGCCAAGAGGGGGCACAATAAATTTAGGAGTGATTTTAACTCCCGAGAGATGGCTGCCAACATCTACAAACTAATGGCCTACAGCGTCAGGATCTCTAAGGGAAAAAAATGATAAGCCAATGCTATGAATCTCTCTCTCTCGTTCTCTCCCAAAAATCAGGCTGAAAGAACGAGGAGCCACTCCTTTCATTACAGTCCGCTCCATTCATTCGCAATTAATTTGATCCAAATCTAATGCAGGAAGTATTACTGGCTTTCCGAAAGTTTCGTTTTTGGAGCCCTTTTTGCCCCCTCGTGGCGCCGTTCGAGGCATCCAATTAAATGTGTTTCAAAATCCCAAAAGGCATCTTCATCCTCGTAAGTGTCGTCCACTCTAGGTGACCGTCTCCATTTAAGAAAACGAACAACATCAGTGGGTTCGTTCAGGGTAACGTGAGCAGAGGCACATTTCTGTCGGTCGGATAAGCGAGCTTATTAATATCAGATGCATTTTTGTAAGTAATAAGTGCAGAGGCCTGCAGCAATGGCAGGATGCGAGTGCCTTCTCTTGAGCAGAGCCGTAGTCCAGCATTATACAACAGTCAGGAGCTCGTGATCTCAAACCGAGTGCTTTTGTAAGACAGGGTCTGGCCAAGGAGCATGACTTTACACTCCAAAAATGCACCTTCCTTCCAGACGCTCTTATGTAGCAGAGCAGACGCTTCGCCCGGTGTGTTCAAATAGTCACTGGCTTTCTGCTCAAGCAAGACTACACCGAAAAAGCAGTATATCTCCACCTTTTTCGACTGCAACAAAAACAGGAAAGAAAAACAGATGTGAGACGGAAAAAACACAGCAACCAAAAGGACACTCTTTAAGGTCCTGCTCATAACTTCTTTCCTTTTCCATCTGTTTCAACATTCAGTTGGATCACTGGTGTGTTTTTCCGCACCGTGACAGACTTTCCTGTGGCCAGAACGTCTGCCACCATCCACACAAGCCAGAATCAAATGCCTAAATAAAGAGCTCCAGTCAAGCTGCCGATCAAAAACACAAGCATCCCGATCTCAACCTGGAGACTGTATTAAAGAGGGAGGATTATATCCTGCAACCAGCATCAGCTGAACAGAGCCAGGGAGATTGTTGTTTTTCATATTTTTTCGTACTGCTCGACGTCAGGCTCCCCTTGCGTTGGCGGTATGAACCACTCTTTAGTGGTGGAACCACATCTGCAAGTGATTAACCTAGATCCCCGGTCCACGTTGCTGGAATTCTCCTCTGGTGACACACAAGCAGAAGTGCCTTGGTGAGCCTGCAGAAGGTGCAGCAGTAGCGGACGTTCAGGTTCAGGCTCATGTAGCTGCTGGTGGTCAAGTGCATAAGGGCAAAATTGAGAGACTGTTATAACATATAGGATCTTATAAGATATAGAAGCCGTTGGTGAAACAATACCAAATCTGTGGCCCACAGGATGACCTGTGAAGAACTCAAAGGCAGGCAGTAGTAGGCTCCATTGGAAAGTCATCCATCCATCCATTACCTGAGCTGCTTATCCTAACCAGGGCAGCTGGGGGTTGTGGAGCCAATCCCAGGAGGAGAAGCACCCTGGACAGGTTGCTATGCAGACACACGAGCACACTTGCACACTTCTCTGATTCACCTGTCATGCACAACTTTGGACTCTTGGAGAAAACTGGACAAAGGCTAAATTATCCTGGGTTTTGTCCTGCAGGAATAGGGTCCAGCAGGACCTGCTAAACTGTGCTGTACACTGATTTGCTTGTGATTTGTTTTTCTGGGCACCAAACTGATTTCTTTCTAAACAGGAACAGGTTGAGAATGTCGGTTCTACAAACTGCAAAAGGAAAAGACCCCTAGAACATCATCACTGGTTTCACTCATCTAGAAGACAATGGAAAGCACCGTTCCCATCAAGGAAGCTTTGTTTTTCCCGACTTTCATATTTTCGCGTCTGTGATAAACTGCAAGCAGCGAGAGAAACAGCTGTGAAGAGTTTTAACACCATAGCCTCCCCTCCAGACTCACTGCAAGCTTCATGTCTTGTTCTATACCACGTAAAATTCCTGTGAAACAGGAGCTCAGCGGACTAGTTCAGCTGATTTTTCCTGCACAAACAGGAGGTTTCCATTACTCAGAGTCTAAGAGCGAAGGCTCAACACACGCACACACACACACACACACACACACACACACACACACACACACACAGAAACAGAGGCCTACGTGGCACTCTACATGTGTATTCTGAATTCTCTGAGAAATCAGTATAAAAGGGTGGAGTCAAAGTGATCCAGAGCTGGAACCTCCTCTTCTAACACAACCCGGTACATGTCTGGAATTCCATTGGGGTCAGTTTCATTGGTTACCTCATTATAAATCCTGCTCCAGGATCACTTTCTATGAACGCCTGTAAACCGCCATCTCATCATTGTGTCGTGACAAAGGCTACTCTCACCAGAAGGGCCGACGGAAACCTAAACACTACATGTGGCACTTTCGAAAGCCCATTTTGCGAAGCAGTGCTGTTTGAGGCTCTCAGCCAGAATGGAGTGATGGTGGAAGTTCTTTGACCCACTGGTGCAGGGCAAAGAGACAGTTTAGTCTGACAGCGACATTAAGAAACTCACAATTACACACAGATGAGAGGGACGGTTTAACAAACGCACGCAGAAGACGTAACTATGTATTGCACAAGAATGTAAGAAATAACATTAGGTGGGAAACGGCCTCCCCAAAGTATTAAGAGGTTTATACAATCAGACTGCAGTAGAGAGATCACAGATTGTATACTTTTCAGCACAAAGGAATGCAGGCCTTTGGCTCATCTCTGCCTTTACACAGCGCTTGTGTCTATGGAGCAGGCAGTATTGCTACCTCCATCTACTGGCAATAGATGGTAGGGCATCAAGCCTGGTCAGAAGTGTGGTCCTGCTTCTTAATCTGAGGTGAGGAAAAAAAGGAGAACACAGGAGAACTGTGAAAGGTTTCATTTGCATTTGGTAGAAAAAACCCTCAAATTCCAGGCAGTGGGATAACTTAGCCAAGCAATGGTCCTCAAACTATCTAGGATTGAACCCAAACCTCCAAACACCCCAGGAATGCATGGCACACACACTGCAAGGGACTTGCAGAGCTGAACAAAGCTATGGTATGTCAGGAATGAGGGCAGAGAGAGTTAAATGCACATCTGGCTCAGCATCTAATTTATAAAAGTATTTGCGGTTAGACTTGAGATGCCTTATCAGGAGCAACGTGGAATACGGGACTAACGCGTGTTCTGTGGCTTTAAGATCTCCCCAGCAACGATAAAATTATCACTGATCATAGTGACTGATGGCGAGCCTGCCTTATTTATAGTTTTTTAAATCACTTTCACAGTAAAGTGAAAGTGACAAGCTGTGATTGTGGACACACAGCACACAGTGAACCACAACCAAATACATCCCACACACACTGTCCAGCAGGGAGCAGTCATATCCAGCACCCAGGGAGCAGTGTTGGAGACGGTACCTAGCTCAGGGTACCTACTGGTCCATGATTAGAACCCACAACCCTTCAATTATGGGACTACTGGTCCAAGAACTCAACCCATGACCACCGCTGCCTCCATGTGATGTGAGGTCACACCCTTTAAGGACCGCCCACCTGGAGGGCAAAACAGCTTTCTTTCTGAGACTTATTTTTTATCATGGTTGTTTGTCCAAAAATGCTGGATAGTTGTTTAATTGGACGCATTAACCAATGATGCTGAAGAGAATCTGAACAGAGAAACAAAGTCCAGAGGAGGAGACGGTAGATTTATGCTGCTGGACGTGTCTCTGTATCTGGAGAGGGAATGAAAGAATGGACATCAGCAGTTCACATGTCTTTGCAGTGCAGATAGGGTCTTTGACCATTGCTTGTTTAGTCGAGTCTTTACCACATTGTTCTGCCATGGCTTGCTTTTATGGCCTGACGTAGCAGACAGGCTGTGTTCCAATCCACCCACTTTGCGTACTGCTTTAATGAGATCATGTGCAATTGTCTGCTATTTTTTAGCAGTGATTGCGTGCAGTTTGGGACACAGTCACAGTTCGGTTATGTAAACAATAGATAAATGGTAAGTTAACAAAGGGAGGGTTCATCTTTGGTCTGATTTTCTAGGAAGTCTCTACTACACTCCATCTCAGCCATCTCAGCCATCTCAGACCCATCCACACTGAAGACACACACAGCCGTCTTTTCTTCTGCAAACTTTCATCCTGGCTGCAGTGTAAGGGGAGGGATTCTCCACAAGATACAGTTGCCCCAAACATGCAGTTTTGTTGATGTCTGAAAAAAATTTAAAGGGAAGATTTAAAACTTTAAAGTTATTTCCAGCTTCTTGCTCTTCTTGTCAAACCAGGCGTGATGTTATTCCAAGCTCTGACTTCCTACTTCTGCTGAGAATGGAAACAGCATCAAACCAGCAGAACACACACATTTACTCCTGACATCTGTTGCCTTTCAATTATTGCATATCGGAAAAAACACGAGACAGAAATATGCACCTGGGGTCGAACCTGGAATATTTTTTTTCCTATTAATGTTTTAAAAAGTGGGCTTATCAGTATGGGATGGAAATGAGTGAACTTCTTGGCCAGAGTGGATCATCTCACTGCACCATTCCATCCTCTTCATTCCTGGCCACCAAAATCAAAACAACACACTGGCATTGTATCTGAACCCAAACCATACTGAGATCAATATAATGAATAAACTAAAGTGTTTTCTGAGACCAGTTGTATTTAATCTGTCCCATGGATTTGTGTGTAGTACTGATGCTTGAACATTTAGGGCAGCGGTGGCCTAGTGGTTAGGGAGTTGGCCCCCGGATCTCATTTGTGGGATTATAAATAAAGGATGATTATTATTATTTTCCGCAGGAACTTTATACACATTTAGTATACAGCTTCACTGCAGTTCCTCTTCCTCTAAAGTCTTGTTTGGTTGAAGTATTGTTGAGCTCAGTAGACTGTGAGCTGAGTCATGAAACAGGTAAAGTTAAGACGAGGGTCAAACGGAGCAATCAGAGACACGAGACACCTGGGACTCGGCCGAGAGTCCAGAATCAAATCAACAATCAGTGCTAATTGGTTTAACTGAGCTGTGTCAGCTGGCAGGTGGGCGTGGCTAAGTGTGGGGAACCTCAATACTGTGGGGATACAGATGTTCAGGAGCATTGGCATTGGCATTAGCATTAGCATTAGCATTGACATTAGCGTAAGCATTGGCATTGGAATTGGCATTAGCGTTAGCATTAGCATTAGCCTTATACATAGCCAAATGATGAAAAATGCAATATTTTCTATTAGTTGGTCAGCACTTTTTAGTTTTATAGGTAGTTTTGAATTTGGTTTAAACTAGGGCTGCACAAACTGTGGATCAATATTGATTCCTGCATTAGTGATATAGTAGAGTAGAGTAGAGTAATCTTCTATTATCCCACGAATGGGAAATTTGGGTGTTACAGGGCTCTTATAAAGGTGACAGAAAGAATATAGAAAGATAGATGTACAGAAAAATAAGAAAAATATAGAAAAATATGAAGAACAAGGAACAATAAATAATAAATGTCTATCTATCTATTATTTATAGAATAAATAATCTATCTATCTATCTATCTCTCTCTCTCTCTCTCTCTCTCTCTCTCTCTCTCTCTCTCTTATATATCTATATATATATATATATATATATATATATATATATATATATATATATATATATATATATATATATACATATTTACATGAAGATTAGGAAAGATGACCATAATAAGTAATAAATAAATTATAAATAAACAAATTATAAATAAACAAGTAACAAATGTAATTGCAATAATAATATATAATAATATACAATAATAATATATAATAAACAGGTAATATTCAATATGTAATGTTATGTTGATGAGTTGTGGAGTCTGATGGCTGCAGGTAGGAATGACCTGCGGTAGCTCCTTCTTGCACTGCGGGTGTAAGAGTCTGCTGCTGAACGAGCTGCTCAGTGCTCGTACAGTCTCGTGTAGGGGGTGGGAGGTGTTGTCCATGATGGATGTTAGTTTGGAGAACATCCTCTCCTCCCCTACCTGCTCGATGGACTTGAGCGGGCAGTCCAGGACAGAGCTGGCCCTCTTGACCAGTTTATTTAGTTTCCCTCTGTCCCTCTCTGTGCGCAGACCACAGTGTAAAACACAGCAGAATTGTATATAAATATAGCAGAAAGCTGCAATATGCAAATGGCACTCCAACCAATCACATGGTGATCAGTCACAGCTCCAGGTGAGTTACAGCTCCAGGTGAGTTTTCATCGGTTAGTACCTTAAAAAAAAAAAAAAAACCTTAAACAGCCCGTTTTTTTGAGTTGTTGTTTTGTTACTGTACCTAAAAGACTGATATCGGTTATACTTTTTGGTTTCCCATTGAAAGTAGGGCCTCAAAGACTCAAAGTTTGTTGGGAATGGGTCAGGTTAAACTACTGTGGGGTAAATAAGGACATGGGACCTGCTGGGGCAGTGGTGGCCTAGTGTTTAGAGACTAGAGCAAAGTATCAGAAGGTCATGGGTGTGAATCCTGGACCAGTAGATTTCCCTGAGGGACCCTTGAGAAAATTACCGTCCCCGTCACTGGTCCCCGGGTGCTTTAGATAGCTGTCCCCTGCTGCACGGTGTTTGTGGGTAAAAAGCAGAGGTTACATTTTGTTGTGTATCAATGTGTGCTGTGGTGTCTTTCACAATGAATGTTAGTCACTTTCACTTCATTTCTAAATGTGCTGGTTTTGTGTCCTCACAAAGTGTCTGGTCTGAAAACAGACTACTTTGTGGGACTGAAACTTTAACAGTATTTACATTCATCAAGCCTCTTTGAGGATATGGACCCTTTAATACATTGAAATTGTATGCAGCAGGTTAATTTTAATACTGATACTTTGTGCATATCATGGCCTTGTTTAAAATGACTATTTAGCAAGATGCCAAGGGTGCCCTCACACAGCTGTCTCAATAGGACAGGATTAAACTTCATGCTGACTTTGTTTTCTTCTTGATCAGTCATGTCTGTTTCCTCCCTTCCCCACTGAGAAAATTGCAGTTAGTAGATAATTGCTTACTGTTAATTCAGTGGTGGTCTGAGCATTTAAACCATTTCCGCATGCAGATCTCTGCGATTTTACTGTGCGTCGGAAAAACCGAGGCTTTAAAGAAACGCATCCATATTAAACACTTCCAGAACTGAGAAACGGTGGGTCTCTACACCCTTTACATGTAACAGGAGATGTTGGTTGTAGAACTTCATCTCCATGCTCTCTGCCCTTGAGATGGTGGCAGTTTGGACACCACAGACTTAGGAACTCCTTGAGGAACATGATGCTCAGACAGATGATGGTTCTCGTAGAGACGCACCAATAAGCCTCCAAGAGTCACAAAGATGTATGTATATCATCCCAACACTCATAGGGCGAAAAACACCCTGCCAGTCCACAGGGCAGACATCACAGTCGCAGCCCCATTCCAACTGTACTGTCCAAAAGTACTGAGCCACCCCTCACTTCTTCATACGTTTCTTTCAAAGAGACACATTTCCTTATATTTTAATGCATTGCTGAGCAATAGTTCCTGGCTTCCTAATAAACATTATAAAAATAATAAAACATTTAAACCAAAACATGGCTGTAATAAAAATCTGAACTTTCGAGCAAGGAAAGGGATTAGATGGATGCAAAAAAAAATTTTCCCAGCATTTTTAATCCATTTCTCCTTGACATAAGGAGTCATCTAGAAAATGTAAACTTTAAAAATAAAGTACTGGGAAAAGACTCAACGTCTCCTACTCAATTATTTTTTTCCCCTTATGCAATAAGCAGCAAACATGCATTTTTAAAGATTTTATCATGTTAACTTATCTTTTATTTACATTTTATGAGTAAAACAAACACAAAGGTGCAAGTGAAAGCAAATGTGTAGTCAAATCCTTTCATTTCCTTCATATAAATACAAGATCAAGAACTGATATTCCTGCAGAGGTTAAATACATCTCATCAAGCGTATAATTACAGCTCATTATTTTTAAATTAGTTGGTTGCGTTCACAAAACAAAAACAGAGTCACTAATGTAACAGAGCTCTATGTATTGCTGTGTGGTTGGACATCAAACGGGGCAGATGGTTATGCTGAGGAGAGGTTTGGGGCTCTGCGGGTTCTTCAGGATGTGAAGAGCAGATGTCCACTGAAGTAGCTATCAGAAGAGAGGCTGCTGCTGCCCAGAGTGGCCTCCAGGTGAATACGATCCCCTCGGTCCAGCCTCAGGATTATCTGTCCATTGTATGTCAGTCTGCCAGGAGTTTGCAAAGATGCCACGCTGCTCATAACCACAGTGCGGTTGCGCTGTAGCGTCACTGTGCCCACGTTCCGTGATGCTGTTAAGAAGAAGGTGAAGTCGTAAACTCCGGGCACGCTGCAGGTGAATTCACCTGTCTCACTGCTGTAGGTGTTCAGTTCGTTATAGATTAGGTCAAGGAAAGTGATGACTCTGGTGGGGCCAGACAAGGAGGAGATGCGGCCCAGCTGCATAGAGAAGGCAGATCGCTGGGTTGTGTTGTTAGCAACAGGACCAGGGGGTCCAGGTGGGCCTCTTAGCCCTGTCGGCCCTGGGGGACCTGGTGAGAGAGCAGAATAGAAAGAAATTGGTAAACTCATAGAAGAAACCCATAGACAGCACTACAGATCTACTCCTGCAGTAGTCATTTGTATGTGCCCCACGAAGATAGCCTATGTTATTATTTTTAATAAATTACCCTGTTCTCCTGCAGGTCCTTGAGGTCCTGGGAGAGGTTCTGCGTCTGGATCTGAGAAAGGTTAAGTAAACCGTTAAGTCACCTTCCTTGCAATTATGGGGATAAACAGCTTAAAGGAATCAAATGATAATCAAAAAATCCTTGTCCCAAGCAAGCAGGTTAAAATGAAGTAATCAGCTGTCCTACGAAGGCTTAGTACCTTCATATCTTAGAACATCTCATATTGATGAAGCCCTCAAGGAGAAAGGTGTTTATTAATAGACCCCAAGAAAATCAATCATGAAGACAGATCATTAGAGGTGGTAAGACAATGCTTTGCTAACCTCATTTCCAATGTTTACACTGTGGCTGTCACGCTCACCTAGAAGGTCAAACACATTTTTATTTCATAAATTAGAGTAATAAGAGGGTGACAGAAAAAGTGAGCCATAAAATGTGATTCGTGGGAGAAAAAATGGCCTTCTTCCTAACCAAACATGGGTTTTACCATTGGTCCCCCATGCCAAGGAGTCCAAGAAACTGCCCATCATACTCTGGATGAGTGGATTAGAAATTACCAACATGGGCAGCATGAGTAATATTACTTGTTTAATTGTGCTACTCCCATTTAAATGACCAAAGAAGGAAAAAGCATTGATTGTCAGCAGATTTCACAAGTTTGCATGGAGTAAATTTGCTCTCTTGTCTTACCAGCCTCAATCCAGGGTGTGAGGTCTAGATCTGGGATGTCCTTGCAGTCAACAAAGTCTGCTCTGTTGGGCTTAAATAGGAAGGGGTCTGCAGGAACTCTTCTGATGCCTGTGTTGTCACAGATGATCCGGGATAGGGACACAGAAGCCAAAGAGGCTCTCTGACTTTTTGTGAAAACGCCGCGATTCTCCCACCAGAGCCTGGATGGAGAGAGACCATTCACAAAAAAAATTCACTTTGTCCTCCTGAAATAACACACTCTTGCACATTTTAGAGTTTTACTGACACCATCCCTGCTGATGCTGCTAATGAATGAGTCCTGAGGTGAACTACTGAAGTACTGAAAAAAGTTGCTTAAAAAAACATCAAGGTACGGTACTCTGCAAAGGTCTTATTTCGTTATATTTTGTAGGAAAGTGAGACAATAGGCATGTAAATGTGAATGTTAATCTAGTCTAAACATAGAGAGGTTAAAAGAATTTTAACCAGCTTTAAAGTCAATATTTTTCAATATTTTGACCACCATTATTCTCCAGCACAGTGTGAACTCACTTAGGTGAGCTTTATCATTTATTGAGGAATAGATCTCTAGGCTTCTTGAAGACATTTCTAAGCTCTTCTTTGGACATCTGCCTTTTTGTTGGGTTCTCGGTCAAGAATATCCCACAATGCTTCTTCTTCTGCTACTGTTCAGGCTCTGTACTGAAAACGAGAGCCAAAAACTTTGTCCTTCATGAAGCCTGAAGAACTGTTCAACAATACATGGCTGCAGAGTATTGTATGTTCCGTCAGTCCTGCAGTGTCTATTTATTCGCACACAGTACCTGTCGCCTTGGCGGATGTTCTGGAACTGGGTTGCAATGAGACAGGAGAAGAGAGGTCCAACACGGCCTCCAGGGACAAAAGGTTCAGCCACACCTGCCACCCAGACGTCGATGTTGGCGGGATTCCCATAGAGTTCAATCAGCTTGCGTGCCAGATCAGTGTTGTTCAGCACATTGGCCAGTTCAGCTTGATTCTGGGGTGTGGAGAGGTTGCAGAACGTCCGCCATGCATTGTAACCTAAAAGGGAACAACGTGGTTCTGTAAATTGGACTTGAAAATGGATAAGGGTGAGCCAAAAGAATCTTGGAGTGGTATTCTGTTATTATGGAAAATTAATATCATAAGATGTTTCAGGTGACAAGGAAGTGTGTGAAATGTCTCTTGGGCATTTCTACAACTATTACACTGGGGTGCTTGGGGTGCACTCATTCAACATTAAGAAGTAATGAGAATGAAAAGCACCTTGTGTGTGTGTGTGTGTGTGTGTGTATGTGTACCTGGCAGGGCGTGATCACGGCCTCTCTGCATGTTCAGAGATGCCAGGTCCATAGCAATGTGGCTGGTGAAGGCAAACAGCCTCTCCCTCAGAGCATCCACCAGCATGTGATCCTGTTGATTCAGCTTAGCAGGCCGGCCAATCAGGCCACGGATCAGAGGATCAATACCACCTGGATGTGCACGGATTCAATGAAATTCAGAGATGGGCAATATTTTCCATGCTTAAGTGAGCTTGAGTGGTAAATCAAAGTAGATGTGCTGGAGCTATAATGTGCAATACACTTTAATGCAGCCTGTTCTTACCTTCAAAGGTAACTCTCCAGGGTGTGAAGAACGCTTCATATAGAGGGACACTGGGGAACTGTGGATGGTTCTCAAAATTTTCATTAAGTCGGAAGACGAAGGGCTGGATGGTTACATGGGCGAAACGGAAAGCAGCAGTGGCAAAAATGTTAGAGATGCTAGGATCAACATTAGGGTTGTACCCAGGATAGGGTCCAACCTGCCTTTGTAGGGCATCTGGACCTACAATGTGTCCCAGGTAGTCCCTAAAGACCAGGATCTGTGAAACAAAAACACAATCTAAATTAAAATTTTTTTATGAACTGAAGACAAGAATGGAAGCGGAAAACGAGTGGAAATAATGTTCCTGAGTGTCACAAGCTGTACCTGGTGATAAGCACCCATGATTTTTCGGGCTTCCTGGTAAAGTGTTTCGCTGCTCCAGCGGGGGTTGAGGATGCGCAGGGCACGGGCCAGCCGATTGTGTTCCCTCAGAAACAATGTGTGCAGGGAGGTGAGGGCTAGGTTCTCGTCCACGCGAGAGTCACCTACAGCCAAGCAGAGAATTTTTACCATTTAAAATGAATGATCCCTAATTTATTCTCACACAGCAAGATCAGGATCTCTTGTAAAACTGACCTGCAATGAAACATGGAACTTCCTCCAGGCCTGTGTTGTTGAGAATGTGATTACGTGTGGAGCACATGTTGCTCTTCACCTTCGTGAAGGGCAAAATCTCTCGGCCATTGTCTTGAAAACGGTCGTTGACCAGCAAGAGACCGTTGTCGTTGGAGAGGTCACGGAGGTCCCGTGCCAGTCCCTCTTCAGAGCCGTACGCCTGACCCACATCCAGGAACGCTGTCAGCGAGTTGATCTGCTGCCTTACATTGGGTACCCCGCCAAAAATGAAGGCGTTGTTACCTGAACCACAGGTGGGTGCAGAGCGGAACACAGGGAGGCAGCTGTTTGGACCAAGCCAGGAGAGGCGTGGGTCTCCAGGAGGAAACTGAAATGTTGGACAGCCCAAAATTAGATAAAATCTTGACTGTGTATTATATTCATGGTAGAATTTGCGATAATGCATCTGCCAAATTGAAAAAGTAATGATCTAACATCAAACATCACTTAATCAGCATCATGTTATTGGTCAGCCATTGTTTAGGTTTTTTTCCCTCCCTTACTACATTTATATTATTGGTTGAAAGATTCATTTAAAGGGAAGGTCGGATGGTTCAAAACCACAGGGGGTTCTGAAAAGATCTGCACAGTAAACAATTAGTTTTCTTGCAGACCAACCTTGATCGGAAAGCAGGGCTCGGTGCGATCACAGCTCTCATCACAGTTGATTCTGTTGCTGAAGGATCGGATGCTTGGCGATTGTGGTGTGAAGGACAAGTCATGGTCGTTCCACTGCCCAAAGAAGGTGACCAGGTGTGTGAACTCATTGTCGCCCTGAACGCCGGCGTCTGTTGTGCTCACAATTCGGTTCGACACCAGTCGTACCTGGAGGAGGAAATAGATGTTGGTTACACCTGGATCACTTGGCTGGTCTTGAGATCTGTTGGAAGAGGAAACAGGCAGGCGGTCATACCAGAGGTAGCAGGACCCCATTGTAGAGAGTCTGTGGGTCCCCATCCATGGAAGACTGAGTTATCTTTAACAAATGGGAGGACAGTTAGCTAAGAGGGTGTGTTAGCTGCAAGTGGATTCATATAAATGAACAACGGTCCAGTCTTTCCCCACATTTGAAGTTTTCTCAAGATCCTAACGCGTTGTTTAGTGCGACAGTATGAGGTTTTTCAATTATAACTGAGGATTTGTGTCTGGTCATCTTGATTATTAACTCTGCTGATGCGGTGAGGTTAGGAAGGGTAATTTTTAGGAATATAGACTTAATTTTTGGTACAACTGCTTCGGTTCTAAAGACTCCGGTCTCAGTTCCTGTTTGGGTGAGTGGCAACACTCACCCGGTTGTTTACCAGGCAGCTGTTGGCCCGGTGCGGTACTTGATGTGAGAGTTCAATCCTGCAGGAGAGTGGACGAACAGCGCCCACAGCCAGTCCGGCCTTTCGATGATCTGGGCTCTTCAGGAGTGAGCAGCGCTGAGAGAGGGAATAGACACAGAGTGTTAATGATTATATAACAGAAACTTTCAAGGGTTTCTAAGCAGATTTTTTGTACAGATTTGTGGTAGTAGAATGAGTAGAGTCTTTTATAGTCAATTAACTATAATTTCTCGTAAAAGAGCTTATTGGAGAAGATTGTATAAGTTTAGATCTGAGAGGAGAAATTTGTAAATTTTTTTAAATCTACATTTTATTTCTCAGGTTATTCATGTACAGGAATAGTAATATAGTTAAGGAACTCAGTGATGAAACTGAGTTGTGTCAGACCTGTAGCATTGATGGATCTCTTGTGCGCATGCTGTGTTTTCTCAGCGATGATCCTGAGGGTCTGTTCCAGGTAGTCGGCCGCTCTCACAGCCTCTCGAGTCTTTCGTGATGGCTGTTTCAGCAGACGCAGCTTATCAGATGGCGAGATGAAACCGTCCGCACGGACCCGAGCTAAACTCCTTTAACCCACACATGAATGATTTGATGAATGGTTTGCTTTCTGCACATGTAATCTAAATTTCATTTATTTTTGCATGTAAACACTTGGATTGATATCCTAAAAAAGAAAACATATCCTTTTAAAAAGTGACAGATAAAAATATCTATCCATGCAGCCTCCGAGCTGCTTGTCCTAACCAGGGTGGAAGCAGTGCTGGAACCTGTCTTAGTCCTTATGGGATGAAGATAGTAACACTCTGGACAGGGCACCAGCCCATTAAAGGGCGGAAACACGAACACACACTGGGGCAATTTAGTGCTTTTGGATTGGGAAAACATCTGGAGGAAACCCACTCCGATACAGAAAACATGCAAACTCCCCGAGCTGGGAGATCCATAATGCAAAGCAAACCATAATGACTGCAGAAGAAACATTGTCTCACTGTTTACGGGAGTACAAGTAGGCATCATCTACAAGTTCTTTGGCCTCTTCAATGGAATCCAGAATAAAAGGTCTGGCCAAGCCCTCCTGTGTGGATCCTATACAAGCAGATGGTACAGCAGAGTCAAGGCCATAGAATCAGATCAGTGCAGATGAAAGTGAAAGTGACTGTTCTTGTCATTGTATGTACATGGCACAACACACCGTGAACCACAATGAAGTTACACCCCTGTATTTAACCTACACACATACACTGTGCAGCAGGAGATTGGGCTATTGAAAGCTGTCCAAGGAGCAGTGACGTCGAGGTACCTTGCTCAAGGGTACCTCAGGGCAACCTACTGGTCTGGGATTCGAACCCACGATCTTCTGACCTTGGGGCCCTTAAACACACATCCTACAAATTGTTTATGAGCTTTTAGTGCTCATCCTTTATTAAACTATGTGTAGTCCATGATTAAGTTATCTGGGAAACCAGCTCACATGTTCATGTGTAACTCACCAGACGCAGTCGGGTAGCTGAAGATTTGGCACAAACTCAGCAACGCAGCTGATATTAAGAGATTCATTTCTGAAATGGTAAAAGAGAAAAAGTCACTCATCCATCATCTAAGCCACTTGTCCAAAACAGGGTGTTTTTTGATGCATGTCCCAGCAAGAAGCAACCAGTTGAAGTTTAGAGTTTAATATCTAAGAATTAAATCAGGCATCTCTTTCTTGAAGAAGCCAATGAAGAACAACGGATTGGAGAAATTAACCAGAAAGAGAAAATGCTGAGCAGAAGCCTGAAAGGTGTTTTCTTACCTGCGTATTTAATTGTTCTTCTCTGGAGGTAAATCAGTGTGTGGTTTGCAGTTCTGCTGGCCTGCAAGACTTTTATACCCAGTCAGATGCCTCACCCTAGTCTCCCTCACATAGGTGGGGTCTGGAGTTTTGCAGCAGTGCAGTTCCTTCTTCCTTTTACCTGACATCTCATTTGAGTCAGATGTTGGTGATTTCTTAGGTACACCTGCCAGGTGTTAACTGTTCTTAGGCTCCACTTGCCGTTTTAACAGCTATTTAATAAAGTATTGCTTTGCTGATCTGTGATTACAACCTCCTTTATATCCCTGTGAGCTGAAGGTCAGAGCTGTTTTAGGTCTGAACAAATAAGTCGTTATCAGGAAACCAGGAAACCCCTTACCTTACTATGAATTGCAAAATGAGTTCCTGGCATCTCACTGCGAATCCTTTCTTTTTCCCAACTTCCAAGTTAATTTATGATGGGATAATCTAAATTGGCCAAGAGGTTAAGATGATGGACTGCTAATCCATTACGATCTACATGCATGAGCTCGAATCCCAACTTCAGTGACAAGATGAAGTTCCTTAACTCAGGAATTGCTTCTACAACATTGAAATCCTAGTATTAAGTGGCAAGACCCCAGGATCAGAAAGTCGTGGTTTCGATTCCAGACCAGTAGGGTGCCCTGAGCCTTGTCCCCATCACTGCTCCCTGGGTGCTGGATGTGGCTGCCAACTTCTGCACAGCGTGTGTGAGTTAAAAGCAGAGGATGCATTTTGTTGTGGTTTACTGTGTAGTCACTTTCACTTCACTTTCACTGTGTCATTTTTAACCCTGTTGCTAACACTTTACTGTAGGCTGACATTCATAAGGACATGTGACCTCTACATGAGCCTTTGATGACAGCTGATCATATCGACATTTTGAAGGCTTCCAACAAGGTCTCGTTACCCTTTCTGGGGTGAAACGGATGGACAGGTTCTTTATGATGCTCAGAATGAACCTTTATGTAAATGTAGTTTTTTGTCAATTGTCATAAAAGTATAACCCCCAGCTTCTCATTCGTTATTAAGATGACATCATTGGGCGAGTTGCAGTATTGTGTGGTCCCCGCTCAGTCAGCCATGTGAACAAATCTTGCCAATGAGTACAGATTGTTTTTTAAATATTTGGCAACACACATTAATTATCACTCAAAAACGGCCTGTGCAAACATCTCCTGACGTTTGCTTTGAGCCCGTGCCCTACTTTTAGAATTTTGGTCCACAAACCAAACTAATACCCGTGCAATTTATTACATGTTTATTCTCACATCCATTACAGAGCAGGATCACCATGACTCACACACACTGTGTACGCCAACATAACGTCCACGTGCACAACTGCCTCACAGACAAATTATGGACAAGAGGAAACATTCTCATATTACAATTTTGAAATTTTGCCACATTGCTCTCCTAAAAATTACATGGCTGTTAACATACTTTTAGAAATCTCCATGCCAATAAATCCCTCAGTTTCTTGTATAGTTTCTAATGTGGTAAATATTTATATCAGAAATTTTACAGGAACATTCACTATAACTAGGACAGTTCTGGTTTGGCACTTATGGTCTGCTCCACAGGGAGGGCGACAAAGTCTGTGGATTCTTTAAACTGAGACTGAAGTTTATTGCTGGTCATGCGAGCATTTAATTGCGTGTCCATCAGTGCAGGACAGAGTGAAGGAGACATAAGAGAGAAGACGGTGAGTGGACGGTGGAGAAAAGGCGTGTATTGAGTGTCCGTGATGGGAGAACTGGTAGAGACACGGATGTGAAGCAGTAGATCTTCAAAGTGGAACTTTGTATCTTTTGCAGAGCCGTTTATAATTCTAAAGAAATAATAAAGAAATATTGTGACTGTCATTTTTCCTTGTGGTTTCCACTGGGATGTACTGGGTTATGCAAGTGTGCTTGCGTGAAGCAGAGTCTGGAAATTACAGTGTGAAAATACAGACTGTCTTTAAAATATTGACTATTGTTCTGGCCTTGTCGCAGGTCTTCGCCCGGGAAACAGCTGTGGTGTCTGCATTTCCGTGTGCTTGGAACAAGGAAATATTTTTCAAGATTTGGGGTAGAAGTGTGATTCACCTTTCAAATGTGGCTTATCAGAAACAACATGGGCAAGACGTATTTGATCAGGTTTAAGGCTTAACACTGGAGCTTTATTCTTTGAAACTGGAACAGGAAGACTCTGGAGAACAAGGATGCAGGAAAAATGTGTGACAGGAACTGGCTAATAAAGCTCAAATATTTAATAAAACATATAATACCATGAACCGGGCTCCCTGTAAACCTCTGATTAAGCTTATAAAATAAGTACACACATATAAATGCTTCTGGATGGTACCTTGCTCATGGCTACCTCGGGGCAACCTACTGTCCTACTAGGCCACCAGTATCCCATACTAACAGTATACCTTTTCGGTCCTTCAGTAAAACTACTGAGCATTGTTTAGTGCTGTAGCCTCACAGCGAGAAGGTCTTAGGTTTGATTTAAGGGTCCATGATGTACAGGATCTCGCCATGTAGGTTTCCTCCAAGAGCTCTGGTTTCCTTTCAGAGTCCAATGACATGCCAGGTGGACTGGAGATGTTAAACTACCCCCTAGATGTGACTGCTTTCACCGTATGATGAACTGGCCTCTTGTCCAGGGTGTTTATCTATTCCTTTTGCACTGTGAATGCTGGGATAGGCCCAGGAGCTCCCTCCACCCTGGTTAGGATAAGCAGCTCAGAGGATGGATGGATGGAGGTAAAGCCAATTGCTTGGAAAGCTTGTTTGCTGATGAAAAGCTCAGAGTCCAGTATTTTTGATTATTATGGGTTTCAGACATTCACATCCATGCTTTGAAGACAGAGTCTTTGGTGCGATGGAAAATATGAAGAGTAGATACAAAAAGCACATTTACTGTCAAACCATGTGTGAAGGTTTATCACTGCTGTAGAGAATCTGTATGGCCTGTTTTATTATCCTTAATTTTTCCCAGTCCCATCTTCAAAAATGGGAGAAGCAACTGTTTTGGGGAAGGACAATTAATGAAGATCTTTCTTCTAAGCTGACATACCATCACTTCCATGAAGCTTCCATTCCATGAAGCCCCAAGGTCGAAAGGCAGTGGATTTGAAATCCAGACCAGTAGGCTACTCTGAGGTACCCTTGAGCAAGATACTGTCTCCATCACTGCTCCCTGGGTGCTCAATATGACTGCCCAAAGCTCAATGCATTTGCTTGCATGTGTTTTGTTCACAATCACAGTCACTTTCACTTTACTTCAATGTCTATTGTAAAAAAAAGTCTGAATTCTGCTTTTTTATAGTCTAGTCAGTTGTGTATCTGATAATCCATTGCATTTTATAACCCGATAGTTTAATATTTATAGTGCTACAAAGATCCTCGTCCTGCAGGCCCTGAGGATCCTTTCAAATTTGATTGTCATGAAAAAGAAATATTTTCTTCAAGAAATGTCATTAGCTTTTTGCATTTATTTACATTTTTGGAAAGACAAAGTCAGATATCAACACACAGGTGTATTAAAATATGTCATATTATACATTTCACATATTAGCACACAGCAGATAAAAGGTACCCCTGAAGCAATACACACAAAACATCAACAAAGAAAAGTGCAACTGTAACATATCCAGCAAACAACACAAAACCGAGTCTTCAGTGCATGGAGAAAAATAGTGGACGTGAGATTAAAATGTAGATCTATTTCAATCAAGTTTCCCTAATTATGGTGATCATTTATTAATACATTACATTTACATTTACGGCATTAAGCAGACGCTCTTATCCAGAGCGTCTTCCATGATGCCCAGTTGCATGGAGAAAGCTGAATGATTTAATGTGCTGTTAGCAGCGGGTCCGGGGGGTCCGGGGGGTCCGGGGGGACCTGCGAATCAAGAGAGTAAAGTCAGTGAACCCCCAGAACAACGCTGTAACACTTAGAGTAATCTTGGACATCTTGGACACCTGAGTACTTTCAGACTTAGTGTTGTGTATTCAAAGGTAACAAAAAGATAAAATGATACATTTGAAAGACTGGAGGTGTTACCCTGTTCTCCTGGAGGTCCTCTAGGTCCTCTAGGTCCTCATGCACTGGGAGCTAAAAACAGTACAAACAGGTCAGATTTATTTCTCGCTCTTGGCCTGATGTGTAAAAGAACAACGATGGAAGTGAAGCAGACATGCGTTCATCAGAATTCCTGAAACCAAGCAACCAGGAGAAAGAGGACAACACACACTAATCGACTGCACAAGGTCTTTGTGTGGAACGGCATGGGCCAGGAAAGAGAGTCTGCAGACACACCCAGTGTAATACATTCATGCCGTTCATAAGTATTTATATATAAAAAATAATGCTGGGCTAATTTCAGGTCCACTGAATGCATTGTGGCTGTCAGGCTCTCCTAGAAGGTTAAACTCCAAAGGTAAGCCAACACCACAGTGATCACCTGGCTGTATATGGGGCTACACCTATCTCAGGCTTATTATGCATGTTAGTATACCACAAGCAAAGCAGTAGGAAGATAAGTCTGAAGTCTTTAGTGAGGTGATATAAATGTATTTGTTCAACGGGTCTATGGGTGAAAACATCCAGCTTACATGGGATATAAAAGATCATGATCATTTCTCCATGTTTGTTTGTGGAACATACCATTATAGATTAAACTTAAGTAAACTCTAGCTACACCATGTTTGTAGTGCTTATCTGTTCTTGGACACTACTATGAGTAGTATTAAAAATTTTAATCTAAAACAAACTAAACAAATATTCACATTTACAAGACCAGGATGGAAAAGGCAATGATTTTGGGAGTGGAGTGCCCCACAATCAAGGGAACGGATTGGCTCTTTTGACTTACCGGCATCAATCCAGGGTGTAAGGTCTAGTTTGGGGATTTTGCTGCAATCAACAAAGCCTGCTTTGCCGCCCTTTAAGAGGAATGGATTGGCGGGAACTTTCTTGATGCCTGTGTTGTCACAAATGATGCGAGTCAGAGTTGCAGTGGCCAGTGAATCTCTTTGACTTTTGGTGAAAACGCCATCATTCTCCCACCAGAACCTGGATGGAGAAAGAGCAAAATAAAGACCATGCATGATATTACTCACATACAAACCTGCATATTTATTCTTTCGTCTTTCTGTGCAGAGTTCTACAGTACCTGTCGCCTTGACGGATCTTCTGGAACTGGTTTGCAATGAGACAGGAGAAGAGAGCTCCAACACGGCCTCCAGGGACAAAAGGTTCAGCCACACCTGCCAACCAGACGTCGATGTTGGCGGGATTCCCATAGAGTTCAATCAGCCTGCGTGCCAGATCAGCGTTGTTCAGCACTTTGGCCAGTTCAGCTTGATTCTGGGGTGTGGACAGTTTGCAGAACTTACGCCATGCAGTGTAACCTAAGAGTAAAAGTGGCAAAGCATGGTTTCTTCAGTTTGCATTTGAAGATACATTTGATTACTATGATAACTGACATCTCTGTGATCTTGAAAAGTTCATTAATAACTTGATCCAAACTTTTAGCTTTTCAATCACCACACTTCTGCAAATGGCATAAAATACAGATATAATAAACATTTTGTGTGCTTAGCTTAGTGTGTGTGTGTGTGTGTGTGTACCTGGCAGGGCGTGGTCACGGCTTCTCTGCATGTTCAGAGATGCCAGGTCCATAGCAATGTTGCTGGTGAAGGTAAAAAGCCTCTCTCTCAGAGCATCCACCACCATGTGGTTCTGCTGATTCAGCTTAGCAGGTCGGCTAATCAGGCCACGGATCAGAGGATCAACACCACCTGGATGAGCAAGGATTCAAGTGAAGTTCAGATATAGACAGAAATTGGAGCAGAGACAGGTCCTTTCTTCAGCCCTGAGGAGTCCCTGCATATTTCTAGGGGTACAATTAGCCCATTTTCACTTATTAGCTTTAACGCAGCGCAACAACAGGAATTAACTTCAGCATGAACAGGAGCAGTGGTTCCCAAAGCCAGTCCTGCAGCCTTCATGCTGTGCACATTTTGATAATTATAGCATTAAATTTAAATAAAAAAAAATAAAAAAAAGGACTCCGTATTAGAATCGGGTTTAGAACATACACCTCAATTGGCTTTTTCGAAGTAAATAACCATTTAATTTAATTTTCTGGTGACCTAGTGGTAAGGGACTAGGACCCATGATCAGAAGTTTGTAGGTTCGAGTCCCGAACCAATAGGTTGCCCTAAGATACCCCTGAGTAAGGTATTGTCCCAATCACTGCTCCCTGTGCAGGCAACTGTTGATTTAAATGCAGTGGAAGCATTATATTGTTGCACCCTAACCCTAAGAGTGCTATGCTGTGTGTTCACTAAGACAAATATGTTCACCTTTAGGCTTCAACTGTCGCTGTCAAACTCACCTTCAAAGATAATTCTCCAGGGGGAGAAGAAGGCTTCATAAAGGGGGGGGCTGGGGAACTGGGGATGGTTCTCAAAATTTTCATCCAGACGAAAGACGATGGGCTGGATGGTTGCATGGGAGAAACGGTAGGCAGCAGTGGTGAAAATATTAGCAACACTTGGGTCAATATTGGGGTCATAGCCAGGATAAGGCCCGAGCACTTTACTCATAGCGTCTGGACCCAAGACGTGCGGCAGGTAATCTCTGAAAACCACAACCTGTGAGGTACAAACACTTCAGTTGGATAAAGTCAGGACCGCAAAAATTGCAAAAGTCAGTATGGGTTATGTAAGGATGTGTCGAACCTGGCGACGGGCACCCATGATTTTTCGGGTCTCCTGGTAAATTGTTTCGCTGCTCCAGTGGGGGTTGAGGGCGCGCAGGGCACGGGCCAGCCGATTGTGTTCCCTCAAAAACATTGTGTGCAGGGAGGTGAGAGCAAGGTTCTCGTCCACACGGGAATCACCTGGAGTCAGGAAGAGGAGTTTTGATTTTGATAAACTTGCCACTTTTAAAACTTTATAATTGTGTATTTAAAAGACAATACTTTTTCTAGCCAGCTGTTTTTAAAGCAATGATAAATCCTGTTTTTAAACTGCATTCCAGCAGAAAAAGAAGTGCAAAACTGACCTGCAATGAAACACGGAACTTCCTCCAGGCCTGTGGTGTTGAGAATGCGATTACGTGTGGAGCACATATTGCTCTTCACTTTTGTGAAGGGCAAAATCTCTCTGCCATTGTCTCGAAAACGCTTGTTGACCCGCAAGAGACCGCCGTCATTGGAGAGGTCACGGAGGTCCCGTGCCAGTCCCTCTTCAGAGCCGTACACCTGGCCCGCATCCAGGAACGCTGTCCGGGAGTTGATCTGCTGCCTTACATTGGGTACCCCGCCAAAAAGGAATGCGTTGTTACCTGAACCACAGGTGGGTGCAGAGCGGAACACAGGGAGGCAGCTGTTTGGACCGAGCCTGGAGAGGCGTGGGTCTCCAGGAGGAAACTGAAATGTTGGACAGAACATACCGTATTTACTTGTGTATAAGTTGCACAAATTTGTAACAAAATCCTATATAAAAATGGGGGTAAGACCTATACACGGGGAATAAATCTGCCACATATACACTGGGAATTTCTATTTAGTTCACTTCCGCATGGAGACCAGTGAATGTTCACATTTCCAGGCAATTATCTTCTAAATTATTAACGAATACATGTTTTTGGTGCTTTCCGATCAAGTAAAATACATAGTACTACATTTACCTGTAAAAATCTGAAAATGTCATTCAACATAATCCACAGAAAAAATCCCTTTCATTTCACAAATTTCATAAATCCCACTATTTCAGAGTTATGTGATGTAAACAGTCAATGTACAATGTCTTCTATAGGCACATTTTTCTATTGGCATATTTTGATATTATAATTCAAAGCAAAGCATTACAGACAGAAACACTGTGAAATATACGTAGGTCTTTTGAAAATTAACATTAATATAACATTTTGAAACCAATATGTTTCCCATATTAACCATGTCATAGAGTTATAATTCCCAATTCTGCTGCCAATGGCAGTTTCCCAAAAATGTCAGAAAAAGGTCTGGTGTCATTGTACACATGTTAGCATTTCTGCCAACATGTAATCCAAAATCTCAAATGTCAAGATATCACTCAAAAAAAAATTCGAACCAAATTTCAATGCCAAATCAGAGGTGCGGCTTATACACGTGTGCAACTTATACACGAGTAAATACGGTAGTCAAGTTTCATTTGCTCTCTATATTGCGTGCCTTGTGTCACGGTAGTCGGCGCTCTTCTCTGACTGTGTGCACCTGTGCACACTTAGGCAACAGATGTGCCTCACTGAGATTTGCTTCATGAGCCCCAATGAGTCAGAGCAGAGCGTCGGTTATTTTTTTTTGTTTGTTTTGGGATTTTTGGGGATTTTTTAGTCTTCTAGTTCTTTTGGGTTTTGGTGTTTGTTTGTGGACTTCCTGGGTTTCTGTGGTTCTCAAGATTTTTTTGTGATGTCTAATAAACATAAGACAAGATCTGTGGCTATGCTATTACTTTCGTGCAACATTGACCTAAATTTGTTCATCCTTAACACAAAAATGTGAGAGAGGCTCTGAAATATCTGTTAGAGGTAAAAAGATATATTATAATGAAACTTCCCCAAAGTGATGTAGCTGTGGCAGACTATTCTGTATGAATACCTGATTTGTAAAGATGTTTAAAAAGATTATGAGCAGAACAGGAGCTTGTGGAAGACAGATATGGGCTCAGAAATGCAGCTCGTCTGGTTTTCCTGCAGACCAACCTTGATCGGAAAGCAGGGCTCGGTGCGATCACAGCTCACATCACAGTCGATTCCGTTGCTGAAGGATCGGATGCTTGGCGATTGTGGTGTGAAGGACAAGTCATGGTCGTTCCACTGCCCAAAGAAGGTCATCAGGTGTGTGTACTCACTGTCGCTCTGAATTCCGGCATCTGTTGTGCTCACAATTCGGTTCGACACCAGTCGTACCTGGAGGAAGAAATGGAAGAGATGTTGGTTACACCTGGACTCACTTGGCTGATGTGAAGATCACTGGAAGGAAACAGGCAGGCGGTCATACCAGAGGTAGCAGGACCCCATTGTAGAGTCTGCTTTGGTCCCATCCACGAGGCTGAGAGATGCCATCTTCATAAATGGGAGGGAGCCAGTTAGCTAAGGGTGTGTTAGCTGCACCCAGAAGTGGATTCTTCCTAAAAATGCAGAACAACGGTCAGTCTTTCCACATTTGAGAGGTTTTTCTCCAATATCCTAAAGCACTTTGATGTTTAGTTACAGTAATTATGAGTTTTTTAATTATAACTGAGGTTCTGTCTGATCACATCTTGATTATTAACTCTTTGCTGATGCAGTCAGAGGTTGAGAGGAATGATTTTAGCAATAACAAGACTTATAACAACGGTTTTTCAAAAGTACATCTACGACTCGGTTCCTAAAAGACTCCAGAGTGCTCAGTTCCTGGTTGGGCAGGTAATAGCGCTACCAATCGTTGTTGCAGACACACATGCAAAGTGTACTTGTTGATGAGGGGTCGTCCTATGAAGGGGTTTGACTTGAGCAGCACAGCCAGTCAGGCGCTCGATAGTGTGGCGCTCTTCAGGAGTGAGCAGCGCTGAGAGAGAGACCAGGATTGCAACTTTACTCAGGCGTAAGTGTGATCTTCATTTGTGTGGAGATTTGTTATTTTGTAAAGTACAATGCAAATTGGCAAAAAGTAAAGAAAGAAGACATTTGGGGAAACTAAGCATCTATTCAGGAGTGTGTCAGACCTGTAGCATTGATGGATCTCTTGTGTGCATGCTGTGTTTTTCAACATGATCCTGAGGGTTCGGTTCTGTGTGTCGGTCATCTTTCTCTCGAGTTCACAGATGGCTGTTTCCATCAGACGCAGCTTATCAGACGGCGAGATGAAACCGCCCGCACGGACCCGAGCTAAACTCCTTTAATTGGCAAACACATGATTGACATTTCAAACTGTAAATCTTTCCATATAAAATAAATCAGAAATCTGTCCTCACTGATCCAAATAACATATTTTGCATGGATGGTTATCCTATATATATAAATAAATAGAATCCGAAAATCACATCCTGTTAAAAAGTGACAACTGTAGATTAGAGGAACATTGACTCACTGTTGACGGGAGTACAGGTAGGCATCATCTACAAGTCTTTGGCCTCTTCAATGGATTCCAGAATGAAAGAACTGTCAAGCCCTCCTCCAGGGACCTCAATAAAACAGAAGGTCCACAGAAACAGATCAGTGCAACATTTGCAGGTGGTTTAGTGTGTCTGTCTATAAACTCAACTGTGTGACTCAACTGTGCGCTGAACTTTCACCAGTTTTTAGCTGTAACTCTTCACTGCAAAAGTCTAAGACTGGTTTTATCTCTTTATAGAAGACCCTAGTTTCCCACTGTAGCTGTAAATCCCATCATATATTCGTACAGTGCAAATACTGGCATAATTGCAAACAAATTTCAAGAACTGGTGTTTAGGGACGAGGCCCCTGGATCGGAAGATCTTGGGTTTGAGGTCCAAGCCAATAGGTTGCCCTGAGGTACCCTTGAGCAAGGTACCGTTCCCATCACTGCTCCACAGCTGCATAGCTGTATATGTTTGTGTAATGTAGAGGCTGCATTTCATTGCAGGTCACTGTGCTGTGTTCAAGTTGTCACTTACTGATTTATCATTAGGCACACTATTTTCATCAAAACAGAGAAATGTAGGTGTGTATCGATGATGCTTTTACTCTTTTTTAAGGAGTAACACTCAAACATTTCACTCGTGACAGTCTGCCTTATTTCTTTCATTTTTTTAAGATCATGTGCTGGATATTGAATGCACTGTAAAGTCGGAAATACAGTCGGAATGAAGCACTTTGTCATTTATTACTAAACACCACAAATCTACAAAATGTTGAAAAAGAAACATTCTTATCAGTTGCTTTGTATTTTTATCTGCACTTTACATTTTTCTTGTATTAGTTACTTTAAGTTAATGATCAATATTTGAATCTTATTTAGATTTTTAACATTTTACAGTTTTAAATGTCTTGTAGAACACTTTGAGCTGAACTTATATTCATGAGCGTATGTGTTAAGAAACCGATCGTAACGCTATTGAATTAGAATAATACCAATAATGGAAGTGAAAAAGTGAAAGTGACTATTATTTTCATTGTGAAACAGCACACAAACGAAATTTAACCTCTGCGTTTCATACACACACCTGCAGCAGGGGGCAGCTTATTGAAAGCACCTGTGTGAGCAGGATGGGGATTGGGTATCTTGCTCAAGGGTACCAGGGCAGACTGTGAGGGAATCGAACCCACGATCTTCTGATCCGGGTAGACTCCCTCACCACTAGACCACCGCTGCACCTACTACTAATAATACTACTAATAATAACATTAATAAAATAACATAATGACAAAAAGATATATTCATATTTCTATAACTGTGAGAATAAATATATTATTATTGGATGTTTTTGTTCATGTCTACTCACCAGACACTGTCGGGTTGTTGAGCACGAGTCACAAACTCAGCCCCACGATCAGCATTAAAAGATTCATTTCTGAAACACGACAGAGAAACACAGTCAGCCCATTGAACACCAGAAAATAATCAGCCACAAAAATAAAAAGCTTCAAACTTTTTCTTTCAAATCGTAATAGAAAGGACTTTTAAAGCAGAAAGGATGGACGGGGTTGTTGCCTCAGGAAAGTCATGAGAAGAATTTATAATAAATACAAAACATAATAAAATAACATGAAAACAAAAAGAAAATAAATATATGGATAAAAATAATAAATAAATAAAGAATCAATGTTAGAATAACAGTTTTCTCAAAGAGTGTCGTTTCACCTGTGTGTTTGCCTGTCTTCACCAGTGAAGTGATGAACGTTTGCTGTTGACTTTTATTTATATCAGCCTGAAGTTCCTGGCTCTCCTTCCGTGCAACATCATAGCTAGTTGAGGGGTTTGGTTTATGTTCTGTCAACACTGGACTACATGCATATTTGATGCTGATAAAGCCTTGTTAGTTCATTATATATCTCTGATCATCAATTCTCTTTTCCTTATGACACCTGTAGCACAGGTTCGAGGTCAGGACTTTTTGAAATGTGATCCATTAACCAGCAGCAGGAAACCAGGAGTCCTTTTACCTGACAGCACACCAAACCCTTTTCTTTTTATCTTTGTAAAGGATTTTCCCAGAATTCAGGGCTAGACAGACATTGCTTCCAGGAGGGATGGTTTATAAGCACATAATTCGATAATGTCCTCAAAAAGAGAATAAATGGGAAACGCTCTGAGTACTTTTGTAAACTTACACTGAAATAACTTCAGACGTGGAACAACACTAAATACTGAAACTAATCACTACTGTAAAGGATTTAACTCACTTTGTTGACTTTACTAATAATACAAAACTGCTTTCACCACAAACTAGTTTACGATTCGTTAGTGCTGTTAAAGCTAACAACTTTTATTATAAATATATGTTTTGACCTGTATTTCACTGGAAATGTAATTATTTTCATTGTATTATTATTTTACCAATGAAAATCAGTTTTCCCACCAAAATGTGATTTTTCAGACTTGGCTCTAATGTAATGCTCTGGACGGGCCAGTTTAAGGCTTCACATTTAGATTTAAACTCTATGTTATTGGACGCAAATATATTGGCAGCCTTTGCGATTGGAGCGTTGTGCCAAACCACACTGCTCTGCCAACTGACATTAAGTAAAGAGGGAGTATAAAAAGTGAGAAATAAACTGACAGAGATTTGATTTATATCTTTTAAACGCGCCTAGTACTAGATCCATTTATTTATTACAATATTCATTTAGACTGATCTGGATCTTGAGTAACTGAGAAGTCCTCCGTTAATAAAGTTACAGTGAGTTTATATAAAAGGTTCACATTATCTGTCATTATTAAATAACCTTACATAAAGTCATTACCGCCATGAACTAAACTGCAGCTCAGTTCAGATGATTTTTTTAAAACGTTTTTGGAGGAAGATCGATTTTCACGTGAATCAGTGCACTGTGTATCAAGTCTTAAACTCTCTTCAATCATGCAAATAATTCTTCTTAGAATAACAATGAACTAACACCTCCTGCCGAGCTGCTCTGTGGTTGCTTGTACCGCATCAACTCATCAGCTGAAGAGAATGAAGGAAGAGGTTTTCGTGCCTGTGGGTGTTTTTCCCCCAAAGGTCACGATGATATATTTCAGCAGAACCAAGGTGAAATATTTTAGACCCTATCTTCAAGATCTATTTAGTCACAAACATGTGATGGGTACAGTGAGTTCAAGTAGTCAAGCTTTAGTGTTGTTTGTTTTGGGGCTGGGCTGAAGACATTTGAGTTGCTATGACACACCGGATTCTTTTTAAGCAGTTAAAGTATTAAACAATAACTGGGCACTTTTGGAAGAACACATTACCCTGCTGTTAAAGGCAGATCTGGTTTGCCAGAAAACTGAGCTCACTTTAGTCTTGCAAGATGTTTCTGTTGTTAAAACAAGAAAGAAACTAGATATCCAGGTGAACCACCAGTGCGAATAACACACCTTCTAACGAATAAACTGAGCTACATTAACGACACACCTTCTAATTAATTCAGTTACCTTAACGACACACCTTCTAATTAATTCAGTTACCTTTACAGCACACCTTCCAGTGAATCAATTCAGTTACCTAAACGATACATTTACATTTGCAGAATTTAGCACTCTCATCCACAATTATTCAATTTCTTATCCAGAGCTGGTATCATCCCATTTACGGACTGCCCTCTGACTTAACCTAATTCAGGGTTCAGGGTCTTGCTCAGGGGATCAGTGGTAGAAAAGCAGAGGTGTGGGATTTGAACTGGGACCTCAGCCACAGGTCCAGAGACAAGTACCACCACTAGACTACTACCCCTATACCATAAACCTTCTAATGTATCAATTCAGCTACCTTAACAAGACAACTTCTCATAAATCTAGAATAACAGGTCAGCCTGCCAGACACCCGGAGGTGACGAGTCAGAAAGGTGCTCTATTATCGTTTTATTGCCATTTATTGTCTTCAGTGATAAAGTTTCTCCAACATCCTGGTGCTACACTGAACACAAAATAAGACTACAGAGTTTAGACAAGAGTCCATAGCAAGAGACACAAAGTGTTAAATAGAAAAACTCATTAGAAAATAGAAAAACCTGCTCTGCAGTCTGTTCTGGGGAGAAACTGTTTCCCATCTTTGGGGGGTGACGGCCAACGTTCCATTGTTGCTTGGTGTTGAAAATATACAGCACAAGGTCTGATTTAATTCCTGGTGCATACTTAAGATTTAGTCTTAGTTTTAGTCTTTCAATGAAAATGCTTATTAGTTTTAGTTGCCTTTTATTCATTTCTATCCGTTGTCAGAATTTTTTTCCAACATATGTAGCCGTTATTTTCAGTCAAAATCTTCTTTAAGCGCATTCAGGTTAATCCGTACTGGGAGTCTCAAAACCTGTGAAGAAATCTTTTGAAAACAAGGTTTGGTTCCAAGCCTAAATTATCGGTAGGATTTGATCATTGAACAGCTGGATAACTGACGTGGCACAGCTGGGTTCCTCTTGAGGGTCTCTGTATTTTTAGTTTCTTTACTACTGAACTTGTAGGGAGTCTCTGTACCGTCCTTTAATAATGTTTAAACTGTTCCCTTCAGCAGAAGTATGGACAGTGTCCATTAACCACTACGCGCCATCGCACCAGGAGCATCTGCATGTTCCTCAACCAATCACCCAGAAACAGCTCATCCAGAGCCGCTTCCAGTTCTTGATTACAGGGACCGGGTCCCCCTTGAGCTCCGGTTGAGATTGCTGAGGAACCCAGTGATGATAGTGCTGGAGGTGGGAGTGGAACCTGCAACCTCTGGATCTATGGGCGAGTATCCTACCTCTAGACCACCATCACCAACTATTTAAAGTTTTGGGACGGTGACCAGGTTACAGCCTTAAACCAGATCATTATGTTTACGAGTGTATTGGCTGCTGGTGTTCAGACGTGTCGGTGGATCTGACCTGCTTTTCAGAGGCTTCTGCACAAACTCTAGAGCTGAACGGGCGACACTCAGAAGCTCCGCGCTTCACAAACTCTCCTTTTCACCCTCTTCACTGATGGATTGTCTAATATCGTCCATTAAAAAGACTTTTTAAAAGCTTTTAATTAACCATGAAAGGGCAGGTCCTTATTATAACTATTAATGGAAATTAATGCATTTTGGAGAAGTGCCAGATGACATTTATGTCATTCATGCCAGACGAGGAAAAAGGAAATTCCTGAAATGACTGCCCACTTGTACAGCGCCTCCATTCTTATGTGATTATATTTCAGTTTCCTCCCAAGGCCGAATAAGTAAAACAGGAAAGAAACATGTTTTTAAGTAATTAATAAAAGTTGTAACTGACTGTCAGAGTGATTCTTGGGGCCCAGTCCGGTGTAATTTATTAAAAATCATGCATGAGACGCAACTGCTTTTTATAATTTGGCTCAATTAATGTAATGGAAAAGGATTCTTCGTCTTTTCTGTTCAGTGGGTGGGTTTTATTATTTTTTATTTTAGAAATGGGTAGCACTTTGAGGATTCTAATTTCAGGTGCAGGACAGGAAGTGTTTCTAGAGCAGGGAGGGATTGTGCTTTTTTTTTTTTGGCAATGATTCTATAATGATTTGGTGGTCTTAGTGTTTAGGAGTCGCCTGATCGGAAGATTGCGGGTTCGATTCTCCCAAAGTGGGTTGCCCTGGAGGCCCTGCGCAAGGTATCATCCCACTGCTCCCGGGTGCTTTCATAGCTGCTCTCATGACGTAAAAGTGGGTGAAACGAGGAGGTTGAGTTGTGTTGTGCCGTACACAAGCGCTTCACAATGACAAGCGCTTTTCACTTTAAAAGAGCCCTTTACTCTACTATATTTCCATCCTCCAGCAAGACATGTGTCTCTTTTGTCCCCTAGGTGTGTGTGTGTGTGTGTGTGTGTGTGTGTGTGCGTGTGTGTGTTTGCCCTGTGATATGCTGGAACCTGTCTGGTGTGTCCCCGCCAAATAACAAGGTCCTTAAAAGGTGACTATGATAACAGTAGTGGTCAGTGGTTTAGGTCCAGATTAACTCTCTAGGTAGAAAAAGAGCCTGACTACCTAGAACTCCTGACTCTTTAAATCAGACGTTCCTTTGAAAATGATCGTTACATTACTCGGTTATTAAAAATGAAAAACATTATTCGCAACTACTACCAATTATTCAGTAACGAATGACAACACATGTTTAGGGTCGTTCGCTTTGAGAATCAGAATCCGCACATAATAGACAAACGCTTGACCGAGTTCCCACACAAGGCGTGTTGGAGAGCTTCCTGTTTGCTGTCTAATCTTCAGCTGAAGTTCATTTGTACACTTGCAGGTGTTGGAGAGAAAAAGCAGAGTGCAGCTTATGCTGGCCAGGCCTGTTACCGCACTTTCGCAGCCCACCTGCCTGTCTGTTCAATTGGTTGTAAACGCTATCAGCCCTCGGTACAAAGGGAACATGGGTTTGCAATATAACTATACATTTCCATTTCCAGGTAGAAGTTCAGTATTAAACTCTCTTTTATTGATTGATCTATTTTCAGTCTGTCACCTGAAGAATCGACAAGGAAGTTCTCTGCATGGTGAAGGTGCAGTCAGAATATGATGCCTTTAGACGAAGCAGGCCTGTTGTTCAACACCGTGGTCGGTGAAGAAGGAACGAAGGCAACTTTCCCCACTTATTTCCTTTCAGCCACACGGTTCAACTTTTAACCCAGTGTTTCATCTTTTAGTCATTTGGGTCATCTTAATTCCAGTTTCTAAAAGCTTTTTTGTCCCAGTGGTTTATCATTTAGCTCATCGTTTCATCCTTTTCCCCAACGGTTCACCTTTTAGTCCAGCTTTTAACTGTTTTTTGTCCCAATAGTTTATCTTTTATCCCAGTGATTCCGCCTGAGGTCCAGTGAGCTTCATCTTTATCCCAGTGATTCGCCTATCAGTCCAGTAGTTTATCTTATCCCAGTGAGTCTGTGTCAGTCCAGTAGTTTATCTTTTATCCCAGGAGTCGTTCCATCAAATCCAGTAGTTTATCTTTTATCCCAGTGAGTCGTCTATCAGTCCAGTAGTTTATCTTTTATCCCAGTGAGTCGTCTATCAGTCCAGTAGTTTATCTTTTATCCCAGTGAGTCAAAACATCAGTCCAGTAGCTTTATCTTTATCCCAGTGAGTCGTCTATCAGTCCAGTAGTTTATCTTTTATCCCAGCAGTCGTCTATCAGTCCAGTAGCTATCTTTTTATCCCAGTGAAATGTCTATCAGTCCAGTAGTTTTATCTTTATCCCAGTGATTGCAGCTCAAGTTGCAATGAGTTGAACCAGGGCTGCTGAAAGATTTACCATAGTTACGACTTTTTCAGACTTCTTTAAGACAGCAAAGAAAGAATATTCTATTTTACAACAAAATAAAAGCACTGAGCTGTGGGTGACTGCAGGACATCAGGAAAATGATTGGCAATCATTTCTAAAACAATCACAGCCACACAACCATGTGACCAGTAACGGTAGGAACTACTATGGTAATGCGCTGATATTTGGGAAAATGAAATATACTTCTCCAGCTTCTACAGATAAGAGAAGGGAATGTAAACAGTTTCTCTTCTGAATGTAAACTAGGCCACACAAATGGTAGACAATCATAATTAAGAATATTCAGCACAATTATGGTCTAACAGTATTCGTCAGCACCAGAAGCATCAGAGATAATGAAGAGGTTAGCCATTACATCAAGAAGATCTCTCATGCAGAGGAACATTTTCTAATTAATGCTTCATGATACAGTTCTGAATGTATCATTAGATAAATATTATAACGCAGGTGTTTGATGATTGTAATCGCCGCTCTTGTAAAAAGGCAAGGAAACGACATCCACATTTTTAAAACAGATTTCATGAAAGAGAAGGAATCGAACGGTCAGACTCCTCGTTTCTTGACTCAAATGACTTGTTCATTATCACAATACAGACTGACACATGAACAAATCTGGAACTGAATCTGACTTTTACCGAAGGCCTCACGCCCCAGTGTTGTCTTTCCTTACAAACAGCGCAGAATCACTTTACAAAAACACAAACAGTGTAGTATCGCTGAACAGACGGTGTGATCACTGCAGCAGCGCTGGTTCAGGTATCCTGTCACCAGATAAAATAAAGACAACCATTTTAACTCCAGTTTTGCTGTCAAACATAGTGTTGCTGATTCTACTTTATTTTTATTTTTTTGCCCGATCATCAAAGCATGGTGATTATATATCCATTATCTGCCGCTGTCCCAAACGGGTCGCGGGAGTGCGTGTCCAACCCAGCGACAGGGCTTAGGACGGGACTCTCGACAGGCTCGCCAGCCCATCGAGGATTATATATATATGCAAGCAATTGATCTAAACTAGAGTTAATAATATGAAGGATACCACATGATTCACAGGTAAATTCTCCTTTAAAAGTTTTTAAAAATGTTAATAAACCCCACCCATCGGCCCTAGTTGGTGCCTTTTATTCCATTGCGGGAACTCTACTGATAAACTGTTTCTGGCCATGGTTGACAGATTAAAATGATGTTTTTACTGCCTTTAAACTGCTCCATATGAGGTGCAAAGGATGGTTTAACAGTTCTGGCTATTTAGCCCAGAGTGTGTGACTTTAGTGTAGTGTGTAGAACGAGTAAGTCTTATTCATTTAGTCTTGAATAAAAGGAACTTTTTCTAATCTTGTAGCTTTCACATACACATATTACAGCAGACACTTCATTTACAAAAGAGGGAGAAATTCTGGTCATAAAAGAGCAAGAATTCAAAGTTTTGACGGAGCTCAATTTCATTTCAACGTATCTAAAACTGTAGCTGGTCGGTCGCTTTAAAGTTAACAGAAAGTTTTGGATTTTGAGTTTTATACTTTTATATTTTTAAGACTTCAGGGATTATGTCAAGAACTTAACATGTAACAATAACAAAGCAATGATGATTATAATTACTGTATTTAAATCATACTTGTGCATTTTTTTAAAATTCTCTTTGGAATCCTATCATCATCAACATTTCATGCGAAAGTAAACTTCCAAGCATTTGGGGTTATTAGGAAAGCTGAGGTGTTGGTTCAATGCCTTGTTTGCAACTTTACCAGACCAATATCAGTCAGTTAAGAGGTTACTTACACAAACACGTTCTGGACTAAAGTGTAACGTCTCTGTTGAAGGAGCTGCTGCTGAGGAGCGAGTGGTAATGCTGGTCTTCAGCCACCAGGAAGCACTGATAAGCTCAAAAGGGTTTGAGATCAAAAGATAAAAAATGAGACAACTGGCATTTCAGCTCTTTTTTATTACCTGGTTTACATCTGTCTCATACACATTTTTACCTGCTTGACGTGACTTGTTCTGTTAAATTCATAAAAAGAAAAAAAACAAAACAGCCAGTTAGCAAAAATGTAGAAACTGAAAGTAAATGATGTTTAATTTGTGGCTCCGTATCCCTTAATTGTTTCTGGTTTTCCAGACTTTAAGAGGATCTTTCAGTTGTTGTTTATTCTGGGAGGTTTCCTCGCCCCTTTAAGTAAAAATTGTGCACGAACTATATCTGTGATCCATGACTCTAAAGCTGAGATAGAAACAAACAGAGAGTTTAGACAAGAGTCCACAGTGCAAGTAGAAGCCACAAAGTGTTAAAACAGAAAACTCATTAGAAAAAATAGAAAAACCTGCTTTTTGCAGAAGTCTGTTCTGGGAGGAACTGTTTCATCTTTAGTGACGGCCAACGCTCCATTACATGCAGGAAGAAAATATATTGTTACTGCCATCTGACTTTAATTCCTGGTGCATACTAAGATTTATCTTAGTTTAGTCTTTCAATGAAAAATACTTATTAGTTTTAATTGCCTTTTATTCATTTCTATCCGTTGTCAGAATTTTTTTCCAACATATGTAGCCGTTATTTTCAGTCAAAATCTTCTCTTTAAGCGCACTAGGTTAATCCGTGTACTGGGAGTCTTCTAAAATTAGAAGAACCTTTTGGAAAAACAAGGTTTGGGTTCCAAGCCTAAATTAATGGTAGATGGATCATTGAACAGCTGATAACTGACGTGGCACAGCTAAGTTCTCTTGAGGGTCTCTGTATTTTAGTTTCTTTACTACTGAACTTAGGGAGTCTCTGTACCGCCTCTTAATAATGTTTAAACTGTTCCTTCACAGAAGTATGGACAGGTCCATTAATCCACTCACTACTTGCCATGTTTCCACCACAGAGCATCTGTACATGTTCCTCAACCAATCACTCCAGAAACAGCCCTCTCTTATCCAGAGCGACTTCCAGTTCTTGATTACAGGGACCGTCCCCCTGGAGCTCCTCGGCGTTGAGGCTTTGCTGAGGAACCCAGTGATGATGGTGTTGAGGTGGAACCTGCAAACTCTTGGTCTATAGGCGAGTGTTCTACCTCTAGACCACCATCACCAACTATTTCAAGTTTTGGGACGGTGACCAGGTTACAGCCTTAAACCAGATCATTGTGTTTACGAGTGTATTGGTTTATTGTGTCTGGGACGTGTCGGTGGATCTGACCTGCTTCTTCAGAGGTTTCTGCACAAACCTCTAGAGCTGAACGGCGACACTCAGAAGTTCAAGGCTTCACAAACTCTCCTTTTCACCCTCTTCACTGATGGATTGTCTAATATCGTCCATTAAAAAGACTTTTTAAAAGCTTTTAATTAACCAAGAAAGGTGTCCTATTATGCAACTATTGACTTGAAATTAATGCATTTTGAGAAGCAGATGCATTTATGTCATTCATGCCAGACGAGAAAAGGAAATTCTGAAATGACGCCTACTTGTACAGCGCTCCATTCTTTATGTGGATTATTTCAGTTTCTCCTGGGCGTCGAATAAGTAAACAGAAGAAACATGTTTTTAAGTAATTGAATAAAAATGTAACTGACTGTCAGAGGATTCTGGGCCCGGTCCGTAATTTGTAAATACTATGCATGAGATCTAATCGTTTTTTATAATTTGACTGATATTTGATCATTTGATATTTGATAATAACTGTTTGTAGCTGTAAAGATAGTAAAAGTAGTACAATTGAATTAAAAACTGCTTAAATCTGACATTTTCACTTACAGAAAATTATCTGCAAATAAAAACATTTAAAAGCATAAAGTGGCTTTTGATTAGCTAAAGCGGATGAACTAAAAACATAAATGCAGCCTGTTTATTCATGAAACTGAAATGTGACCCAGAGCTGAGACGTTCCTCTGTGGCTAATCTTTCAGGAATGCTGTGATTTTAATGTACGTGACACTTTTGGATTACTGGATTTTCGATCTTTCTCAGCATTGTTGATGAGCCACATTTCAGTCGGTGAAAAAGGCTCCATTGTGTTTTCTGTTCAGTTGCTGTCTTTTATTATTTTTTTATTTTTAAGAGATACCGGGGCAGGTGGCCTAGTGGTGAGGAGCGTTCGATCGGAAGATTGTGGGTTTGATTCTCACCAGTAGGTTGCCTCTGAGGTATCCTCTTGAGCAACCATTTCATGTGGATTCTTATTCTTTATGTGTACCATCCCCGCTACTGTTCTGGCGTTTCAGCTTGCAGAGGTTGAGGTCAGAGGTGTTGTGCTGTGCTGCTGCTTTCTATAGTCGACGAGCGTTTTTAACTTTAAAAGAGCATTTATTTACTCCGGGATTTCCATCACCCCCAGCAAAATGCAATAATTGCAATTCTTTGAAATTGATGCCACAGTGGGTAGCACTGTCACCTCACAGCGAGAAGGTTCTGTGTTTGATTCCCAGACGGAACAGTTCGGGTCCCTACTGTATGGAGTGGACATGTTCTCCTTGTGTTTGTGTGGATTTCATCCCATTGTCCAAAGACATTTGTCTCTATTGTCCCCTAGGTGTGTGTGTGTGTGTGTGTGTGTGTGTGTGTGTGTGTGTGTGTGTGTGTGTGTGTGTGTGTTTGTTCGTGATATGCTGGAATCCCGTCCAGGTGTGTCCTAGCCATCAACAAGGTCCTGTACAAGATCATGATAACAGGGCAGGTCAGTGGGTTTAGGTCCAGATTAACTCTAGGTAGAAAGAGCTCGACCACCCAGAACTCCTGACTTTTAAATCAGACGTTCCTTTAAATGATCGTTACATTACTCGGTTATTAAAACGAAAACATTATTCAGTAACGAATAACAACATGATGTTTAGGGTCGTTCGCTTTGAGAATCAGAATCCGCACATACTAGACAAACGCTTGACCGAGTTCCCACACAAGGCGGTTGGAGAGCTTCCTGTTTGCTGTCTAATCTCAGCCGAAGTTCATTTGTACACTTGCAGTGTTGGAGAAAGTGCCAGAGTGCAGTTTCATGCCGGCCTGTTGATCGCACTGCTGGCCCACTGTCTGAATTGTCTAATTGGTTGTAAACGCTTATCAGCCTCGTAAATAAAGGAAACATGGGTTTCAAAATATTGACCATTTCATTTCCAGTAGAAGTTCGTATTAAACTCTCTTATTGATTGATCTATTTCAGTCTGTCACCTGAAGAATCAATTCTTCGAAGGAAGTTCCTCAGCATGGTGAAGGTGTAGCCCGGTGAATATGATGCCTTTAGACGAAGCAGGCCTGTTGTTCAACACCGTGGTCGGTGAAGAAGGAACGAAGGCGACTTTCCCCACTTATTTCCTTTCAGCTACACGTCTAACTTAACCCAGTGTTTCATCTTTTAGTCATTTGGGTCATCTAATTTGCTTCTAAAAGCTTTTTGTCCCAGTGGTTACTGAATAGCTCATCAAGCCATCCTTTTCCCCAACGGTTCACCTTTTAGTCCAGCTTTTAACTGTTTTTTGTCCCAATAGTTTATCTTTTATCCCAGTGAGTCGTCTATCAGTCCAGTAGTTTATCTTTTATCCCAGTGAGTCGTCTATCAGTCCACAGCAGTTTATCTTTATCCCAGTGAGTCGTCATCAGTCCAGTAGCTTATCTATCCCAGTGAGTCGCCTATCAGTCCAGTAGTTTATCTTTTATCCCAGTGAGTCGCTCATCAGTCCAGTAGTTTTTATCTTTTTATCCCAGTGAGTCGCTCATCAGCTCAGTAGTTTATCTTTTATCCCAGTGACGTCTATCAGTCCAGTAGTTTATCTTTATCCCACTGAGTCGTCTATCAGTCCAGTAGTTTATCTTTTATCCCAGTGATTGCAGCCTCTCGCTGGTCAGAAGTAGAAACGTTAAACGTTTGCTAGAAAATGCGGCAAAAACTGCAGAATGTCGCTGTAATGTGTTGAACCAGGGCTGCTGAAAGATTTACTCCTATAGTTACGTTTACTTTTTCAGACTTCTTAAGACAACAAAAGAAAAGATGAACATGATGGCAATTAAAATAAAAACGCTCCTTCTGGAATGGAGAGCACTGAAACAGCGGTGAAGATTCTGGCGGACACTGCTGAAAATGGATTACAATCATTTCCCAAACAATAAGAGCCAGCACAAGTATTCAGAACGCCCTGAAAAAGAAGAAACCACTGACACCATATACCGGTTGTCCGGGCTTTCAAGGAAAAACAACACATTTATTCTACTTCAGCTGACTTTAACTTCCTGAGTTTCTGATTTTGCTGTGACTGAAAACTGCAGGTCAGACAGAAAACGTATGTTCCTAATATTTATCATAATTTCCTCTTAACACGGCACGTTTCTCAGAACTGATTTCAAAACAAAGACCAACTTGATGACTTTTTATGATCTATGAAAACTTGAGATCTTCAGCCAAAAACATAATTACAAATATGAAACATCTGATAGAGGATCGATGGGATCGGCACTCCACGAACCCGTTTCAAATCCCTTGTTGATTCAAATTCCATCAGAAAACCCCATCGCCACATACTTAAAGTGACAGACGCGAATGGCAACCGTTTATAATTTCAGGAAATCCTCAAATGTACCTTATAGATCCTAGCATTGGCGCAGAAAAGAGAGCTGTAAATTTTTGGGGAAAATGCTGAATTCTGAATGGCTCCTGCAGCAAAAACCACTCAGGATGATTTACTTCTCAGCAAAAAGTGCTGAAGGAAATAAGGAGTTGCCATGGTAATAAACACAGTGTGTCTATTTGACCAGTAACGGTAAGGAACTACGATGGCACGCCTATAATTAGAAAATGAAATATACTTCCCTTCCAGCTTCTACAGATTAGAGAGTGGAATATAACATGTGCTTCTCTTTCTGAACAACCAGCCACACAAATGGCAAACAATCATAATTAAGAATATCTGATCTAACAGCAGCCTGTCAGCACCAGAAGCATCAGAGATAATGAAGAGGCGTCATTACATCAAGAAGATCTCAGATGGAAAGAGGAAACATGTTTCTAATTAATGCTTCATGATGAAGCAGTTCCCTGAATGTATCATTAGATAACGTTATGTTTGATTGTAACGCTGCTCTGTAAAAGGCAAGGAAACGACATCCACATTTAAACAGATTTATGAAAGAGTAGAAGGAATCAAACGGTCGTATTCCTTGGTGTTTTTTGACTCCAAATGATCTTGTTCAATATCAGCCACCACAGACTGACACACCTAACAAATCTCGGGAACTGAATCTGAATTTTTGCTCAAAGGCCTTACCGCCCAGTGTCGCTCTTCCTTACAAACAGCTGAATCACTTTACAAAACACAAACAGTGTAGTATCGCTGAACAGACGGTGTGATCACTGCAGCACAGCGCTGGTTCAGGTATCCTGCTCACCGTCAGGATAAAAATAAAGATAAACCACTTTAACTCCAATTTTGCTGTTCAAAACATAGTGTTGCTGATTCTTGCATCTTTATTTTTATTTTTTTGCCTGATCATCAAGGTATGGGTGATTTATATATATATATATACAGTACTGTGCAAAGGTTTTAGGCACGTATGTCAACAAAATGCAGTGAATGAACTAAAGAGAATCTAAATCAAATCAATATTTGGTGTGACCACCCTTCGCCTTCAAAACAACAGCATCAGTTCTTCTAGTTACACTTGCGCACAGTTTTGGCTGAACTCGCTATCGGTTGTTCCAAACATCTTGGAGAACGGACCACAGATCTTCTGTGGATGTAGCTTCCTCACATCCTGTCTTCATGATCCAGTTACCTGATGATGTTGAGATTCAGGCCTAGGCCAGAAGAACTGATTTGTTGGTTTGAAGGCAAAAGGTACAAACACCAACTATTGATCTGATTGAGATTTGTCTTTTCTTCGCTCACTTTGCAGTTTGTAAATTCATAAAAATATTTTATGAGAATAAGCAGAAAGTAGAGGGCAGGGTATCAGTAATAGGTGTCGGCTACGTGATCAGAGGTTTGGGGGTTCTGAAACCTTCCTGGCCAGGTTGCCCCAGGCCCATGCTGTGCCGCCTCACCCTGCTCCTCCTGTGATGGGCTGGCGACCTGTCCAGGTTCCGCCCGCCCTGTGCGCGCTGGCTGACGCCAGCACTCGCATCGCTTGGGGACTTCAGCGGCAAATGGATGGATTGGATAAGTGGAGTAAGTTATTCACGTTCCTTGTGTGCAACTTTACTTTATCAGTCGTCAAGAGGTTACTACAGAAACACGCTCTGGATCAGCGGAACGCCCTGTTGAAGGAGCCGCTGCTGGAGGGAGCCGAGGTGGTAACGCTAATTGTTACCCAGAAGCACTGATAAGCTCAAAGTCCTACATAAGTTTTGTAATTCGTTTGTTTGTGCAGTGATGACATTTGGGTTTGAGATCAAAAGATAAAAATGAGACCGATCAGTATTTCAGCTCTTATTACCTGTTTACATCTTGTCTCGGTTAGATTACTTACCTTGCTTTGACTTGACTTGTTCTGTTAATTACAAAAGAAAAAACAAAACAGCTAAATAGTAAAAAATATAGAAACCGAGCAAATGATGCTTAATTTAGGCCTGTATCCTAATTCGTTCTGGCTTTCCAGGCTAAGAGGATCTTTCAGTTGTTGTTATTCTGGGAGGTTTCTTTTTCAGTCTCCTTGGTTACAAAAATCAGTAAGAACTATATCTGCAGATCATGACTCTAAAGTTAGAGAAATGTAAAACAAAAACTATATTGATGTTCTAAGTGAGCAGGCTGGCGACTTGTCCAGGGTGCGTCCCCTGTCCATCGCCCCGTGTGAGCTGGGATGGACTCCAGTACTCCCCCTCCACCCCGCAACCCTAATTAGGACAAGCAGCCCAGAAAATGACTGACTGACTGACTGATATTGTATGTTGTAACACACTTCTAAAGCTTCATGTATTAAAGTAACCCAAATCAATAGTTGTACTTAAGTATTTTATGATGTTAATGATGATGTTATTACCTATTAGTTATTATTTTGATACCCACCTCTTCAAACGAAATTGTAGTACAGTTAATCTTGGCACGGTCTTCCTCCACTTCTAATATTTGAGTGTTACTCTTAGATCTCAGCTGAATCATCTCTCCTGCTTTCAATGTTTTCTTCAACAAAAACCTACTGAGGCCTGTTTTTAGGAAATGTATTTTGAGACAAGGTAAGATGTTTCAAGGAAACCAGATAATTTGCATCGATGTTCGAGTCTGACTCTCTCTGAGGGAGTCACTGTCTAAGAGTCGGACAGTTCTACTTGGCACCACTACGTGGGCACTGAGCCAAAACACATGAACTACGGAGGGTTGGAACATGGAAAAGGATTGCACAAACTCGCTGCCGTACATCTCCAGCAGCTTTGCTCTGAAACTACCGAAAGAAAGTCTCTTATCTCCGTCTCCCTCAATACACCAGCTTCTCCGACACCTTGGGACAATTCATGAATGATCCGAATTATCAGTGATAATATTTGCGGTGTTAACCTGACCCCCAAGGTACACTGTGGCCTGAATAACTGGGATTGAGCCTCTGTTGGTTTTCAGACTTCAAAGAAAGATCTGACAGGTCTGATATACCGAGTAAAGTTGAGTACGGTCTGAACACCGAGACACTGGAAGGAAATCGGTCGAAATGGGTTTTTCTTACTTTTCAGATGAATTCAGCTTCAATTTCTTACCCGTTCTTTTCAGACCACGTCATGCTCTTAAAAATAAGATAATACATAAATAACTGAAGCATCTCATATTTTAAATTTAGAGAGTTGGTGAAGCAAATTGCTGCAACATTAATGCTGCATACATACCACTGCTACGATAGCACGACCGTGAGCATTCATGAAAACGCAAAGTTTCACATCGAGCTTATGATTTGGCGTATTTATAAACTAAAGGTAAAATCGTGATAAACTTCTGAAAGTTGCCAACCAGTGTAACAGGATGTGCTGTGAATAAATAACTGCAAAATGGCTGAAAATAAATTCAAAATAAAATAACATTAACGTTATCAGCTTACCTCCCAGCAGAAGACTCTTCTGTGAAACTCACTGTCGTGTTATTAGTTCATTAGATACGCATTCCTCCTTGCTAATTCAAAACTAAATGGATCAAAATCTAATCTTCGCCACTTCGAAACTTGAAAAGTGTTAGTTATTTGTAAAGCTGCAACATGTTTCTTTCTGAGGGTAAAGTAGAGGTGTTCACTCAGAAGCTGATCTCAGTGAAGGTTGTGTTAGCTTAACTAAACTGGAACTTTTAATAAATCTTGTGCAATGTTTGTCAACTACAACGTGTTTCACTGGCTTTTGTCAGATTTCTGCTCCTTCTTCTGAACAATGGAGGGCTTATCGTAGGTTGAGCTTAGGTTTTGGACCAGGTGAAGCAGATCTTTTAGTTCCTGTTTTTAAAGATCTTTTCATGTCTGAGGTCTATATTAAGGCCTTGGGGAGAAGCTCTACAGACTCCGGTGCAGACTGAAGAGAGAGATGGCCTCCTTGAAGCTCGTGATCCTTTTACCTTCCGCTCAGCGCTGGTAACAGTGACTCTGCCACACAGATCTCGCTTCTCATACTGATCCACTGACTTTTCAACTTTAACTCATGTGCAGTGGTGAATATCTTTTTTATATATAAACATAATTATGCTTATTAACTTTACCATATGACGCATGTTGCAGATTAAATGTATAAATGAAATTAGGTCTGTTAAGGATGTGGACCTGCTGTAAGTTGACAATATATTGCATTTTCAGAAAAACTGGGATCTGAAAGTGTGAGCCATGTACACAACGACATTTTATCACATTTTTCAGTACATAATGCTATGAATTTCTCTCATTCAAACCTGAATTGGAAATGTGAATATGACTTACGGTCTGCTACAGCCAAAGCTTAGATCCGTGATACAGAGGAAGGTGCATGGGTCTGAAGGACAATGACAAGCACAGTGAGACGCTGACTTAAAGAGATGAAACAGTTCAGTAGGTGCTGATTCAGATGTGCTTTAACTTGATAAAAAGTAACCGTGGATTTTTCTGGAGGGTGTTCATAAGGAGTCACATCTGCATGTTTTCATAAGATTATGAAAAAGATTCATGAACTCTACAAGATTACATGAACTCTAAAATTTGCAGGCTTTTAGAAAGGCTTTGATCAGTTTCACCCCAGAAGGTGTAACGACAGTGGACAGTGGATTTCACAGGAAGTGAAAGTTATTCATCTTGTGCTTATTTTAACGTTTCTTTAACGCTTTCATTTGTGACTAAAGAGCAGTATAGCAGTGCTTATGTGTATGATACAGCAGCGTGTAGAACTACATGAAATGCATGAAAATGCTGTAAAATACTACAGTAATCACTGTATTTCTTTACAAAATGCACTTTTATTGTGCAGCAGAAAGTTGATTAAAAAAACAGAAAGAGGAAAAGAGATTTCACTGAAAGACAGAAGTGGAGGTGATCCGTGGGTTTTGGTGGTTGACAGATTTCTCTCTCTCTCTCTCTCTCTCTCTCTCTGTTCTTCTCTCTTTCGCCCCTCTCTCTCTGTTGCTCCTCTCTCTCCTCGCTGTTTTTTCTCTTTGTCCCTCTCTCTCTCTCTCTCTCTCTCTCTCTTTCTCTCTCTCTCTCTCTCTCTTCTCGTCTCTATTCCAAACACACATCTTGCTCTGTGAAGTAAATGTTGTGAAACAGTTTGTAACTTTAGTTCTGTGTTTAGAATGTTTGCAGCCCCGATATGAACCACAGTGGAGTTAAATAAACATCACCTGTTCACCTCAGAAGCCCAGAACTTCATACTCAGACTCTGTAGCGGAGCTGAAGGAGCTGAAGGAGCTAAAGGAGCTGAAGCCAGAGCTGAAGAAGGAAGGAGCTGAAGAAGCTGAAGGAGTTTTGAAGGAGCCAAAGGAGTTTTTCTGAAGAACTGGAAGAAGTGAAGAAACTGAAGGATGTAATGCTGAAGAAACTGAAGGAGCTAGTTGAGTTGAATGGAGTTGGTTAGTTGAAGAAACTGAAGAAGTTGAAGAAAACTGAAGGAGCTGAAGAAGCTGAAGAAACTGAAGGAGCTGAAGGAGCTGACGGAGCTGAAGGAGCTGAAGAAACTGAAGGAGCTGAAGGAGCTAAAGGAGATGAAGGAGCTGAAGAAGCTGAAGGAGCTGAAGAAGCTGAAGGAGCTGAAGGAGCTGAAGGAGCTGAAGAAGCTGAAGGAGCTGAAGGAGCTGAAGAAGCTGAGATTGTTCTCAGCGATGGGATTTATTGTTAAGTGATGCTGTGAATCTAGCATTTAAGCATCTGGAACTTTTTAGAAATGCTTCTTTTGCTGGGATTTGGTTTTTATTACTTCAAACGAGGAAACACAGCTGTAGACATCCCCTCCACCCTCGTACCAAACAGGCAGCTTCACTCCGAAACACTGTCTCACTTCTGCTTCCTTCAGCAGGGTCTGCAGGGCGGAAAAAACCAAACAAAACACTCCCTTGAGAAAGATTTTACATTCTTTCTTAATCTTTCCTCTTTCCACGCCTAACTGTCCAACACAGACCTTCAAAAAAGTGTTTGAAGTGTGTTTAATTGTTAATATTATTAATGTTAATTATTAACATTCATCACTAATTATTAGTGTTATTAATTAACGTCACCAGCACTCGCGACCCCGTTTGGGACAAGCGTCAGATAATGGATGGATGGATTAATTAACGTACATTTAATGTTTATTAAAGTGTGTTTTAGTTGGAGGAGTTGTGTTTAAAGAAGAAAATTTGTCTGAAGTGTAGTAAATGTGAGATGCTGGAAAAGCGCAGAGAGTTAACCGTGTCCTTCTGTCCTTCTGTCCTTCTGTCCATCTGTCCTCTTCTTGTCCCAACCAGGATGACATGCTCTGCTGTGACTGTGTACAAATTATGAGCCCATGAAACACCTGATGTCAGATTTAACAGTTCCAGGTGGGGTGAATACTGGTGCACGCACACACACACACACACACACACACACACACACACACACACACAATACGACAAACTGCCAGTGGCTGTGATACTGACGCATAGCCGAGCGTCATGAACTGAACTTTAAACCCTCGTCCGATGAGACACACCGGACATCCTTGATGGGACAGCCCGCCTACTGTCACACACACACTCAAGCTCTAATGGGCATATTATAATTTAAAAAGACTACACACTATTGTTAATCATCATCATCATAAAATAAGAAAAAATAAAACAGAACACAGATTGAATGAACCCTCGAAGAATAGTACAGTTAAATGTATTTAGTTTAAAAAAATTAAATATATAAACTGCAGAAGATTGTGTAAAATAGAGCGTTTTTAAGGAATGCTTTGACACGTCATTTTTAATTGGGTGCTGATAGTAGTTTAGCTGATGTGTGTGTGTGTGTGTGTGTGTGTGTGTGTGTGTGTGTGTGTGTGTGTGTGTGTGTCACTGTAACCATTTTTATACAATTAATTGCCTTAAAACCTTCTTTCAGGGCTTTTATAAAACAGAAACATCATGAAATGTGCGTGAGTCTTAAACAGATCGGTTATGAATCATGTTCACAAAGGCTCCAGTGAAAACATGAAGTTTATAAACACTGCTTTTACCGGATTTTTATAACAGTAGGACACTGTGGTGAGACCGCTTTTTCACTGTTCTGAGGTAAAGGTCGGGTTGCATGATGAGTAAACGTCTCTCTCTCTCCCTCGTGCCCTCTCTCTCTCTCTCTCCCTCTCTCTCTCTCTCTCTCTGTCTGTCACCTTCCTCTCTGCCTCTCTCTCTCTCTCTCTCTCTGCCACCTCCCCTCTCTCTCCTCTCTCCTTTTTCCCCTCTCTCTCTCTCTCCTCTCCCTCTCTCTCTCTCCCTTTCCCTCTTCTGTGTCTTCTTTTCTCTCTCTCTGTCTCTCTCTCATTTCTCTCCCTCTCTCTCTCTGTCTCTCCTCTCTCTCCCTTTCTCTCCTCTTTTCTGTCTTCTCTCTCTCTCTCTGTCACTCTTCCCCCCTCTCTCTCTCTCTCCCTCTCCTCCCTCTCTCTGTCTCTCTCTCTCTCTCTCTCCCTCTCCCCTCTCTCCTCTGTCTCTCTCTCTCTCTCCCCTCTCCCTCTCCCTCTGTCTCTCCTCTCCCTCCTCTCCCTTTCTCCTTTTCTGCCCTCTCTCTCTCTGTCACTTCCCTCCCCTCTCTCTCTCTCTCTCTCTCTCTCTCTCTCTCTCTCCCCTCTCTCTCCTCTCTCTCTCCCTTTCTCCCTTTCTCTGTCTCTCTGTCTCTCTCTCTCTCCTCTCTCTCTCTCTCTCTCTCTCTCTCCACATAGTTTTAATCAGATTCTTTGGGTTCGTTAACGCTGAATCAGGTTTTCTGAGGGTTTATTTACTCGTTTAATCTACGTGTATCTTATCTGTTCAGAGAGGTGGAGAAAAAGAGCGGAGCACGTTCTCCACCTCTCTCTGCTGTCTTTCGAGGCTGGACGTTCCTGTGTCTGAACTCTTCAGCCTTATTCTCAGTCTGTTCATCTCAGTCTGTCCCTTTACAGAACTTCTGGGGAATAAAGGCTTAATGGTTTGTGGTTCAAGGAAAAACCTCTAATTGGTACAAATCTTTTACGTTAACTGGATGTAAAGTTTAAAAGGGTTCCTGACACACACGCATCTCAAACAAACCAACTTGGTTCTTTTGAACACCAGGATTAATATTCACTCATCAAAATCAGAGGAGATCAGTATTTGCAAATATTCACTGTGTATTATGAACATCTCACTATTATAATCCATTCAGTTAGGAACGATTCAATAATTACCCTGAATTATTCCGTTTATACTGTGAATTATTTAGAATATAGGACTTATTTAGTGCCCAGTATGAATTATTCAGTATCCACTATGACTTAATGACAAATGATTCAGAATCTACCTTCAATTATTCAACATCCAGTATGAATTATTCAGTAACTACTACAATTTATTCAGCATCTATTATGAAGTATTCAGTTTGCACTAAAAATATAAAAATCTTAGTGTTTCTCTTGAATAATTCAGCATCCACTATGAATTACTGAATTACATCTTCAGTATTAAACCCGTATGACTTTAGAGTTACCCTGGGCTGATGCATGTTTCTTGCTCAGGAGAGGCTGAAGAAAACATTTGAGGAGCTGTGTGATGAACTGCCTGGAGAGATCTCCAAGGTGTGCCATGAGCAGGTGGAGAAGAACCTTCCTCTGGCCCTCACCTTCATCACCAGCCTGATGGTGGGTAAAGTAGAGGGTAACGCTTCACATTAAAGACCACAAATGAATCCTTTATGATGTTTCAGTCGACGTTTCAGGATTTACTTTCTATTAAGAACAAGATTCTTCGCCATGTGTCTCTGAGTCCACTGTCAGCAGTGAGCTGGTACAGTGAGAGTGCTGGCCGTTTCTCTTCAGCTCTCTTCTGCACAGCCTTAGACCAAAGACAAGGAAGTATTCACACCTTAACGTTCACTCATGATATCCTCCTTGAGACACATGAAGTTGGAATTCATGTTTTAGTTATGAAGCACTGAGGCTGTGGTGTTTGTAGTTGGTCTCATAGGACAGTTATATTAAGTTATATTAAAATTATAAAACAGTTATATTCAATTCTATTAATATGGAGTGAGATTCAGTTCGCTTTCAGCACAAACAGATGCTCCAGACGTCCTTCAGAGGAGACACGTCTCACTTTACATTCTCAGTACACTCCTGTACTTTATACTTTACACTCTCAGTACACTCCTGTACTTTATACTTTACACTCTCAGTACATTCCTGTACTTTATACTTTACACTCTCAGTACATTCCTGTACTTTTACTTTACACTCTCAGTACATTCCTGTACTTTATACTTTACACTCTCAGGATATTCCTGTACTCTTATTTTACACTCTCAGTACATTCCTGTACTTTTTACTTTACACTCTCAGTACATTCCTTTACTTTTTATTTTTATACTCTCAGTACATTCCAGTACTTTTTACTTATACTCTCAGTACATTCCTGTACTTTTTATTTTTATACTCTCAGTACATTCCTGTACTTTTGACTTTAAACTCTCAGTACATTCCTTTACTTTTTATTTTTATACTCTGAGTACATTCCTGTACTTTTTACTTTTATACTCTTATTGTCTTGTTTTGGTTGTTTTAATGGTGTTTTTATAATGAATCTCTCATTTTCTGATTCTCATTGTAGGAGTGCTGAATTTTGATATTTAGGGCTGGTCAGTTTGAAATATCATAATAATAAAAATAATACAAGTTCTAAGTGTATTGTGATCTCGTTAGCGTTTACAGAACAGCTTCGTGTTCACTGAAAGACTGAGAATCATTCCTGTTTAAGTGGACTTTGGGTGGAGCTGTGTGGGAGAGGACAAACTTGTCATTTTGTTCATGTCGCTGCTGCTTCTTTCTCCTTTCTTACTAACATGAGATTTGCATTAAACATAAAACACATCAGCATGTAAGACATTTCTCCCTTGTTCTCTGCAGAACCCACATGATATCTGTGCGTATTTTGGCCTGTGTGATGGTCAGTCGATGGAGCAGATGGAAAACCGGCTAAAGATTCAGATGCAGAAGACCATTACGGTCCCCACTGTTTTGGTAAGGAAAAAAGAAGAGCTACAGGCATGATTTACCCTCGACCGGCATTGATTTATTATAGATTTAACAGCAGACCAGAGGCTTTTATGTCACACATGACCTTCACAACTGACCCAGACATCAGCCAGTTTATGTAACAGCAGCCAATGAAAAGACAGAGAGCTGGAACTACATCCAGAAATGTTTATTTAAAACCAGTTTTGCATCTATCGTTCATTTAGACTGGGAGAGTTTAGCCAGAGTGACCACGCTGGAACCAGAATCATGGATTTAAACCCATGTTTGGTCCATTAAAGGAAAACAAAATGGTTAAGTCAGCAGATAATGATATCCGATTATGTGCAAAAGTTAAGGTACCCCAACTAAATGCCATTTGTTAAGTCAACAGAGACAAAAGACAGTGTGTGTGTGTGTGTGTGTGTGTGTGTGAAGAAGACTTGGCCCAAATGCCCTCAACTGCTGGGTCTGTAATCACTGTAGCTTTGTTTGATTTGGTTTCTCTTTCTTCTTCTACCTTCAGCTGAACGCCTCTATTCCGTGCACCATCTGCACGTATGTTGTGGATGTGCTGGGATGTCTGATCCCCAAAACAGAGGTAAGATCACAGCAGATGTACAAGGTGATCTCAGAACATGTAGCCACCAGTCTGCATGCCTAAATCATCACACACACAGGGGTGGAGGCGGTCGCTGAAGTCAAGTCAGTTTTATTTCTAAGCACTTTCTACAACTGTTGCTCACAAAGCAGCTTTACAGCATCCGGTTCGAGCCCCAAGTGGGTGAACCGAGGGAGACAGAGACAAAACTCCCTAAAACTGGAGGAAGAAACCTTGGGAGGAACCAAGATTCAAACGGGGAACCCGTCCTCCTCTGGTAATCTCCAGATCATCAAGAAGGAGAAGAAAGAGAAAGTGCATTTTATAAATGAATAGATTGAGTAATGAGTTCCGGTAAAGTATGAGTTACTATAAAAGAGTCTGTTAGATTCTGTAACAGGAGGTTCAGTTAGCCAATAGTGGTGGTTCTGTTTGAGTGGGCGGAGCTTTTGTGTTAATCTTAGTGTCAGCAGCTCCTGCAGATGATCCAATCTGATGGAGCTGACCTGGAGTTCAGGTGGGGAGAGAAGTCAGATGATGGTCAGTTCAATCTAGAGCTCAGCTCAGACAGTGGACCAGCTGGAGTTCAGGAAACCCTCACAGTCATTAAGGACTTGATCAGATCTCTACCAGACTCGGTCATGTGGTTTCTGACCTGCACAACTCAACTAAAGCAAATCACACAAAATATCAGACCAGAAGACGACGGCTGGAGATGTTTTAGCTCTTCTAGGTAACAGTGAGCTGTACAAGGCCAGAAAGCCCATAAACTCTAAATAAAATGAGAGATTACAGAGAATTTTATGCCCAAAAGAAAACTTTAGGCAACATTTACCTTATTTAAAAGAAAATTTTAGATAAACAGAGGATAAAAAGACTTGGTCAAACCTTCTTTCGGTTGCTCCAGTTTAGAGCTCGCCACAGCGGCCATCTGTCTCCATGTCTTTCTGAACTCTACTTCTTCCACTTTCTGCATGTCCTCTCTCACCACGTCCATAAACCTCCTCTTTGTCCTTCCGCTTCTTTCCTGACAGCTCCATCTTCAACATCCTTCTCCTGATATACTCCTCGTCTCTCCTCTGGACACGTCCAAACAAACACAGTCTCATTTCTCTTACTTTGGCTCCAAACTGTCCACCCTGCCATGCCTCTAATATACTCGTCCCTAATCCTGTCCACCCTCGTCCCTACCGACACAAACCTCAGCATCTTCAACTCTTGACACCTCCAGCTCCGCCTCCTGTCTTTTCATCACCCGTATAACATAGCTGGTCCTATACATACATAAATAACATTAAGGCCTCCTTGTGCTTTTAACCAGATGTTTATTTAGGCCTTAGTTATTGATGATCTAAGTTTCCATTACTTTGCCTCGTAACTCCAGTATCAGTCTTTTTGTCTTTTTGAGGGAAGGGTTATTAATTGTGCTTTTTGTGGCCCTCAGACCCTCCTAAACCGCCTGCTCGGGGACGTGTGCGGTGTTCTCCCTCCTCTCATCCGGGGCCAGTGCACAAGCATAGCTAAGAAGTACGTGAAGATGCTGATCGACATGCTTATGGACCTGGTCTCTCCTGACTCCTTCTGCGAAACCCTGCGCTTGTGTCAAAGCATGGACGCCCGTGAAAGAGGTTTGCATCCCAAATCAATCGTCTGTAACAGAGTGGAAATAAGCATCTGAGTAAGCTGTTTAAAGACCTGTATCATAAAAAACACATTTCCCCAAACTAAACTGGAAACTGAGCAGCAAAAACAGTCCATTTCTAATTCACAGTATCAACCCACAGCCTCGTAGCTGCGGCTCTAAACTCAAAAAGCAAAACCTGAAGTTGAACTGCGTCTTAGCTGATTGATTGGGGTACGATGGGAAGTGTAAAATCAGATTTTGTGGCCAAAATGTGCCTTAAAGAATGTTGTTTTCTGTAGACTGTCCATTTTGGAGGTTTCAGAGACATTCACACTATTCTCACCAGCCTCCCACCATCTCTAAATGTTCTCTCTGACATTTTTCTTTCTCGCATCTCTCTACCTCTCTCTCCCCGGCAGCTTTCTCCAACTGCGACTCATGTCTGGCTCTGGTTACTCTGACCCATCTGCATCTGGGCCACAACGCCACGGAGCTCCAGGCTTCCTCCTTCCTCCGCACTGTCTGCCAGTCCCACCCAGACGCCCTCCCGAAGGTCAGCGCCGACCCTCCATCTCTGAGCTCTTTATTTCGTTTGTCCTCTGCTTATTTTCTGTCATTTTTCTTTCAGTGTGAGACCTTCACTCTGCACCATGGCAGCCAGCTTCAGGGGCTTCTGGGTAAAGACATAACATCCCAGGAGATGTGTGAGGTAGTACAGAAGAGTTTATGCTTAAAAATCAACCTTTTGCAGTTTGCCTGCATTAGTTTCATTGGCCACCAGAGGGCACTACAGCCATATTTATACACATTACCTGCTGGAAGGTTGTGCA
>CM029383.1:23495535-23735781 GCA_017165825.1 Hepsetus odoe
ACCTGAAGGTAAACTCTGTTTCTGTGGCTCAGAGGGCAGATCTGTGTGTGAGGATGGACAGAAGCCAACCAGTCCTTACAGGTGATCCCTGTACTCTGGGTCCCCACTACCGCTGCAGAGACCTGCAGACGGCGGAGGAGTGTAACGTGAGTGCTGCAGTTCTGACACACCGAGGACAAATGATCATTTGCAAATGGACATATAATGACATTATAATCCATGATCCCTGGCATGCTGTAGGGTCCCTATATCGTTAAGGACATTAATTTAAGGACACAAAGGACATTTATATTGCATTACATGTCCAATAAAAAAATGGTATAACATATCTAAAATGTTAATAATAATATAAACATCAATAATAATAATTTTTTTTTTTGTCCTTTGTATCATATGAAAGAGGACCCCATTAAGGAAGCTCATAATTGCACTTTTTATGTCAAATATATCTGCTTTTTCATTGCATGGGCTCTATTCATTCGTCATAAAGTCGCATTTACCTAGCGTCGTCATTTTTATATCAAAGATGAACTGTTTTCCTTTTTTACTTTATCAGCGCAGCCTTTTATATTTGTATTAACGTGCTGCATGTGTGTGTATGTCTGGGAATGAAATGTTTTCCTGCATATAGATTAGTGATTCAAGCAATTAATGTGCTCCAACATTAATGTTCATATCTGTTAGAAAAGTAGGCCTGATGATGTTCCTCAGCCTGGAAAAGAGATAACAAAATGAGAACCGGGGTCTCTGGGGTCTAAAGGCCTTTTCTGGGATGTAAATGTCACACGTTTGATGTTTTCTCCTCAGGCGCTTGCTTTCTGCCAGAAGCACGTGTGGAATTAAAGGTAAGTTCCAGCCCTGCCTTGAGGACAGCATTATGAAATATTATCTCCTCTGTTCTGTTGATTAATCTGATCAAAATGGCCTGTTAACGACCGTATTCATACATGACTCGAGCGGGTTCCTCTCCAAGTTTCTAGCATTCAAAATCAGTGCAGCCTCTTTTAAAAAGTCCCCACAGACACGTATTTTCACGCTCCGTTTATCTCCCAGGGTGCCGTGACTGTTCTTCCACACCTCTTTTCATCACAGACAGATGTCACGGACGTCCACCTTTCCGAGCTGCTCCTCTTCAACCGTGCTTCAGCTTAAAGGCCGAGGGTCTCCTGAAAGCCCTGAACAGCGATCCACCTTTCCCCGGAACCTCTCTGCTCATATTTGCTCTTCTAATCTGGGCTACAAGGTCATGACGAACCCTGACCTGCCCCACGGGTCACTGCGGGCTCTGCTGAGACAAATAAGATAAAACGACTGATTTTATATGTAAACACTTTCAGTCAGATGAGCTCACTGTGACCTGACCTCCACTCAGAGTTCTTGCGCTTGATTACGCCTGGCACGTTTTGGGACGATTTCAGTTTTTCAGTGTAATAATTAAAGAATGATCTTTTTTTTGTATGATTTAAGACTTGATTAAGCATCATTAAAACACTCCTGTGAGGACAGACTGAGTCTTCTTTGACAGTTTTATATAAACTGGTCTGGGATTCATGATCTCAAGTGACACACACACACACCCCCACACACACACACGCATATACAAATGGGACCAAAAGTCTGAGACAAAATTGAGACTTTGTTCCCATTAACACTCTGAGCACTGAGCATGTTGTTACATTTGCATTTATCACAGTAATGTTCATTTCATTAATATTTATAACATTAAGATTTATCACAACAATATTTATTACATTTGCATATATTCTAGTAATATTTATTTCATTCATATAAATTACTTCTATATTTATTGCAGTAATATTTATTACATTTGCCGTTATTACAGTAATATTTATTTCATCTGCATTTATTACATTGATATTGCATTAATATTTACTACTGTAATATTTATTACACTGATATTTATTACATTATTTGCAGAGCTGACAGTATAGATCTATAGAGAGGAGAATGGAGCACACTGAAACCGGATCACGTTTGGGACACTGACCATGTCCGGGCCTCAAAAAGGATCCGATCAGAAAAAAAAAACTTTGTGAATAATAGTCACTGGTGGGCTCAGGCCTCAGGCTCTCACTGTGTATATATTTTAATATTATTTTATATTATAACTATTAAAATAGCCTCCTCAATGTATGTAGGATGTTGAGGGTCTAGGGATTTTGTAAAGGCTGTGAAGAAGTGCTATAAAGTAGATCTCCAATACTGAAATATTATTAATATTAACTCCTGATACTATAGCTAGTTTATCCATCTATGAAGAAATCCTTTTCTTCACTTGAAAGGTTCTCTGCATTCTGGAGATACGAGGATCAAACACACACTTTGCTAGATGCCTCCACCCACACATACTGGCCACTATTTTGGAAACACTAACTTTGAGTGCACAATTTGTTGCCGTACAATTGATCAGCTGCCCCTTTACCCCGCCCCCAGGCACGGGACCTTTGTGCACACTCTCGAGTTACACATTATTGCGCAATGTGATCGTTCATTCAAATTTATCACACATAATGTACTTTGGTCCACTGACGTGAACTTGCCCCAAGTCCCGTGACTCTGCTAAGAGCCTCTAGATTAAATATCTCTATTTAAAGGCTGGGCCGAGGCACTGAGGCAGCAGCTGAGCCCTCCCTTTAGCCCCCTCACCACTCCTAAATTAGGCCCAATTCACTGTGAGGTCAACTCGCCTTCTCTAGTTACACCCATCTTCCGACTTTCCTCTCGTTCGTGACCTGTAACACCACACCATCCCGACGGGAGTCGAGGACGCTCATCCTCGGGCTGTTATGTCACCCAGTAAGATTAACGTCTAAAACCAAATTCTAACCCTCTCTTGTTCCCACTGACCCCTCTGGGCTTTGAGTACATTATTTAAAGTGAAAGTGACTTTTTAGGGGCACACAGTGAACCTCACTGAAATGCTTCTCTGTAATTAACCCGACCCCCTGAACTCTCTTAGGCGAGCTCTCGTTTCTTTAAGTCGTCTTCAGGAACAGTTCTCCAGGCGTCTTGAAGGATGTCCCAAAGCTCCTCTCTGCTCAGGTTCAGGGACTGAAAGTGAGAGCCAAAAACTTGAAGAACAAGTTATGAAGAACTGAAGACCTTTAACCTTTAAGTCTATCCAGCATCTCAGAACCTTATTAAAAGCTAATGAACGAAGACTAAGAAGGGAAATTTGAGACTATTTCTTTCAGGCCACTCATCATCCCATTTTATTGGTAGGTTTGGGAAGCTTCTTCCCCCTTTTTCAGATGTTTTTTTCCCTGGTTGTCAGTCCTCAACACCACTGTCCCTCTTCATTAAAGTTCATGGAAAAGCCGCTCAGAACTCCAGCTCAAGTTCTCAGGGTTGTGTCTATTTTCATAATTCAGTCCTTTAAAAAAAATTCAGCTTCCCTATTTCCAGTTTTAGAACTAATTTGCAGCTTTTCATGCTTTACTTTAGTCTCTGGTCCAATACATTGAAAGTGAAAGTGACTACCATTGTCATTGTGAAAGGCAGCACAGCACAACACAACGAAATTCAACCCATACACACACGTGCTGCAGGAGGCAGCTATTGAAAGCACCTGGGGAGCTGTGACAGGGACGGTACCTTGCTCAAGGGGACCTAAGGGCAACCTACTGGCGAGGGAATGGAACCCACAATCTTCCGTTCCAGAGCCACTCCCTAACCACTAGACCACCGCTGCCCAAGTAATGGAGATACAGAGGATTGAACCCTGGACCTCATACATGCAAAGCATGCACTCCACCACTGAGCTACACAAGAGGGCACAAAAAATGAGTGCAAAAACCCAGACTTACAAAACGACAACATTCCTGTTATAAATGTGTCTTGTCTTGCTTAATGACTCCCTTGACGTTTTTTACAGAACTACTATCAGCCTCGGGCTGGAACTAGTTCACACTGATCTTGATGAGCAGCCTACACGTGCCCAAACCGACTGTGTTTACAGGACACGGAGGCATCCGGCGAAAAATGGACCATCAAGAGAAAATCATGCAGTCAAAACTGACGCCACTGTCACAGACATCCTGTCATCTTCATTTGAGAACATCCAGACCACATGACTGAGGACGCTTCACAGTGTGGAGTATGCCCGGGCATGAGAAGGTAAGAAAGAAGCCAAAGTGATGGGAAAAGACAACCTGGAGCAGGAACAGCAGAGACACCGAAAACAAGCAACAAACAGAAGCACTGTTCCTCCACAAGGTCCTCTAAAGAAGCTCAGAGATTAATCTAACCTGCACAAGCTTTTAGATCTGAAATTAACTCCGGTCAGAGAAACGTCCGTTTGGAGTTCATTCAGCGCCACAGTGAAGCATGGTGGTGGCAGCATCTGGGGATTCTTCTCTGCAGACTGTACTTCACACACCAAGGAAGCCAGAAGGTGGTGCTGGAACCTATCCCAGCTCACATGGGGTGATTGGGACACCCTGGACAGGTCACCAGTCCATCACAGGGCAAACGCACTCCAACACGCTCACACCTTTTTATTTACCGTCATCCAGGTCTTTGGACAGTGGGAAGGAAACCGGAGCACCAGGAGGACATGCACACAGTGACATGCCAACCCCACACAGAAAGGGCCTGGACCATCACGCCTGGGACTCGAACCCAGGACCTTCGCATTATAAGGCAACAGAGCCACCCACTTTATTTTTTGACCCATTAAAACTGGCCGTGGTCTGGATATCTTAATGTCATTTAAATTGTCTGCTGTGTGCACAATGTTGCTTTTATTTCATAAGCAAGACTTTAAGCTGGGGCCCCACTTACAGCCTCCGACCCTACGCTTGGTCTCATCAGTGACCGACCGGTGTGTAGAGCAGGAGGAAAACTGAACCAGCTCCTTTACCTTTAAATTATTGAGTTTGAAGAGAAACCGCCACCTGTTACCACCTGCAGGACACTCAAAATTCAACAGACCAGCTTCTCAAGCTCCATTTAACACCCACTTATGTGGCATGACACTTTGGCATGAGTTTATTTTCTTCCCACTGCTACAGTGTACACTAACCAGAAGGTCGAACAAATGGTGCAACATTCTTTTCTTTAAAAATGTTCCAGCAGAACATCAACCTTGTGTTAAAGTAGCACTGAATTGTGGCAACTTTTTCAATCGGACTCTTCTCAGTGCGTTCTTCGCTCATGACCTTCAGGAAAAGAACAATTCCACTCTATTTAAAAGTAAAATCAAGGCCCTTTTAGTCAAAGAACCGGAACAAAAACAAAAGAAAAATGCTCCTTCCTGAATGGGTTTGCTGTAGGATGGTAAAAGGTTAATGTCACAAGAACAGCACAAATCTTGAACCATCCTGTTAAAATAAAGTTTTAAGGACTGAGATTAGACTTTCTGAAACGGCTGTAACGCACCTGAACACAAACTGAACTCTTACTTCACTTTGGCGTTTACTGGATTAAACAAAGAGTTCAACTAGTCCAGTTATTTACCATCAAACAAAGTGCAGTCTTTCCTGAACACTGTCGCTTTCAAAAGGTGAGGTCACGCTTTAATCATATGATCCAGTTCCAAGTCAAACAGCTTATGCAACCATTCAACACCAAAACAAAAGACACAGCATCCAGTCTCTACTGCTCTACAAAAGTTTATATTTAGAACATGAACAGAAACTGAGCTGGTAAATATAAACACTCACGTTAACCAATCAGAGCAACGCCTCAGAGCCTGTGACCGTTTGAATGGGTGCACAGAGAACCAAAAATTCTAATTTAAACACTCTATCGTAAATGATATTTAGATTTGGGATACAAGAGTATACAAAACATTGTACATATCAGCTCTGCAGGTTGACACAGAGGTTCTGGGTTCCACTCTGGTCTTTGCAGGATCCCACACTTCACAGACATGACTGGGCCTGAAGATGCTCATTTTCAACCAAGAGGCAGGTTACACCAGCACATCCATTTACCCCATTAAAGCGTGATCGGGGGCTTAAAGCTAAAAACCCATGACGAAAAGAAGACAAACTTGAGTAGAATTTTTATTTAAATCACTGACATGAGGGTAAGAACCAACACGAAACAGTGGAGGAAGGAGGAGTGAGGGCTCGAGGACTTTCATGTGGTACTTAGCGGGAAGGAGGGTGGTGGTTGGGGGTGTTACTGGACATTACAGGACTGGGTCGGGTGGGTGCGCAATGGCGAGAGGTTGTGGGGGCAAGGAAAGAGAAATAATAGAAAAGGCACTTTTACTCTTTCAGTAACCAATCTGTTGCACCACTCTCGTTTAAGAAAGGGAAATTGGATCAGATGGAAGAAACAAAAAAAGGAGATAAAAAGACGATTCCCTGCACGCGCACTGTGCAGAGCACGTAAACGAGGCCGGTTTCTCTGTACAACACCAGCCAGTGTTGCTTCTGCCGCCGGTGCAGCGCGGGGACGTCTAAAAACATAAAACCGTGTGCGTGCATTATAAGTGTATGGTCAGTCTCGCCGAATCTGCCATCCTTCTGGTAAAAAAAAAAAGTTAAAAAAAAAGGTAACAATGGTCACAGTTTCAGTGCTGCCCACCAGCAGGGCCCCAAAGCTTTTCTGTAGTACACTATGGGGATACCGGAAGGCAGGCGCATGGGAGATACACAACCTGGTGTTCAGGCAAACGAAAAATAGTACTTATCCTTTAAAAAGATTCAATTTCACACGGGTACAAAAGGAACTTTTAAAGAAGGCCCCGCTCGAGGACCCCTGGCTTTTCTGTATTGACGCCAGGGCTCGAAAAAGGGTCACAGACAATACAAGTTTCAAGTATGGAGCGATTCAAGTGGCGAAGGCAGCCCCTCCGCGCCGGCGAGGGAGAGGGGCTTCTCTGTAGCTACGCCCCACTGTCGTCCGTACGCGAAGGGGTAAGTGCAGCGCCTTCGCTGTGGTCTAGTAGAACGACACCTAACAGAGCTACAGTCATGAGGTTTGATCCAGAATTATATTTGAAAGTTATGCAAGAGGAGGAGGGACCGGGGGAGTGGTTAGTGCCTTGGTTCCTCAGTGCCACACGGGTTGGTAGCAGCTTCTGACTTCTCTGTAACACGTCAGAAAAGATGTATGGCCTGCAGGAACTGTGACAAAAGATCTGGAAATAACTCTGAACTGTCTGTTAAATATATAATTGAGTATAAATATCAGTTTTGGGGATATCAGATTAGACACATTTGTGTTAAATGCAACCAAGGCAAGTTTTGATCCCATTAATGGAGTCTCTTAAACGGTCAATAAATGGTAAGTATTGGTACTTTTACATAATCAAGAAAAAAAAAAAAAACTAAGTTTGACGGATTAGTGCTTCATCCAGCAATCTCAACTTTGACCTCAGTTTGTGCCATCACTAATTCATCGCAGGGGAGGAAGGGGTAAACCAAACAAAAAAAAAAAAAAAAAAACCACAAACAAAAACAGTAAGATCCAGATCGCCAGCCAACAGAACTTTCTAGAAACAGTAAAAAGGAACAAGGATTAAGGTTGGCAAAAGGTGTGCGTGTAAGAGAGCAAGGAGGGATTTGTTTACCTTTGGGAATGGGAGCTGGAGGGGGAAGGGAGGGGGTTACAGGAGACTGGAGCATGAAGGTACTGGTTCTTCATCCCTCTCCTCAAGGCAGCAAGGTTTCTCTGTAGTGTACACCTGCTGGCCGAGAGTTGAGGGAGTTACACGTTTAATATTTAAGCTTTTTGGGCACCTCCCAAGGGAAAGACTCACGGCCAAAGTGGCCGTAGGCGGCGGTGCGCTGGTAGATTGGCTTCTTCAGGTCCAGATCTCTGGAATCGCACAGGAGAACGAGTAAGATCATTGCAAAACACAAAGCATGACGATGCAGGTTTTCAGCACATTGACAGCCCTTACAACAGCTCAGCAGCACCTTGCGTAATTGATTTAAATCTTAAACTGCAGTAAAACTCCACTCAGTGAAACCAATTTACACGCTCAGTTAAATGTATACGTTTGTGTCACCTGGTCAAGTGAAAGGTTTTGTCAACTGAGGGAAAGTGCAAAGTCTAATGTGACCTCAAATCAGATGTACTGGGACACACTGAACTGTTTTGATACCCCTCCCAAAATACACTAGACGTTAATTCACTGTGTAGAAACAACATGCACGTTTCCTGTATGACAAATGCAGGAGTGTTGCTGAGGATTGTGTATTTACACTTAGAAAAACATGTCATTTCACCAGGTGCACCCAAACCTTTGCCTATGATTTATAAATGCAGCCTCAACTTTGGATTTGAGTCCCGATACAGGCAGTACTTATAAACTGACTGAAGTTGGATAAAGCCCTCCCACACTGGAGCTGGAGAGTTTTAAACTGAGCTGTGCGTTCCGCCCACCTTTAACACCTGCTTTCTCATGACACGTCACATGACGGCCTGCGGGTCATTCCCACAGGAGCGTACTTTACCTGACAATGACCCCAGGGCGGAGGTCAAAGTTCTTCTTGACTATCTCAAGCAGCTCCTTCTCACTTCTCTGCGAGGTGCCGTAGTGGAAGATCGAGATGGACAAAGGATGGGCCACTCCGATGGCGTAGGACACCTATATAAAAGATTGCACTTAAAGTACCTTTCGTTTCAATACATAGCCTCAGTTCAAAGTAGCGCAACGGCAACAGCCATTGGGCTGTAAAGATCACAAACCTACATTTTTCAGCTGCTGGGCAACCCGAAAAACCATATGTGGGTCTGTACACCTCCAACTATTAATACATTTAATAGGTGAGTACTGGACAAGCTTTAACATTAATAATCCTTACGGTGTGAAACACTGTGCCCCCCCCCAAATAAATAAAAATGTATAATCTCTCACCTGGACCAGAACCCTTTTGCACAATCCTGCCTTCACCAGAGACTTGGCCACCCAGCGGGCAGCATAAGCAGCAGAACGGTCCACCTTGGTGTAGTCCTTCCCTGAGAAGGCACCACCACCATGGGCACCCCAGCCTCCATATGTGTCCACAATGATCTTGCGTCCAGTTAGGCCAGCATCACCCTGTCCCAAAAAATGAAGCCATTTAATACAAGAGGCAGCAGTGGTAAGGGACCAAGCCCCAGGATCAGAGTTGCAGTTTTGTAGTAGAATCCAAACTACACGGATTTGGATCGAACTATAAACTGACCTGTGGGCCTCCGATGACAAAGCGCCCACTAGGCTGCAGGTGGTAAATGGTGTCATCATCCAGGTAGACGCTGGGCACCACAGCTTTAACAACTTTCTCCTTCAGGGCATCCCTCATCTCATCCAGACACACACCTTCATCATGCTGCACGGACACCACCACGGTGTGTACACGCACAGGCAGCATAGCTCCACGGTCCTGTCTGTACTGAACAGTCACCTGGAAATTGATGGATAAAGAATAATAAGCCAGAGAAATCAGCTGGGACACAAACCATATAGCATTCAGAGTTCATGGGCAGATCTTCAGTGTATAATACCTGTTGGCCCAAATAAAAGGTATAGGTAGTGCATAGTTCATGCAAGTTTGAATCTAAATTCAGGAAAGGTATATATGGATAGGTTTAATGTAAATCATGTCTTTCTAATAAGTAAAACTTTCAGCTTTGCAGTCACCTGGGTCTTGGAATCTGGCCTCAGCCAAGGCAGAGTCCCATTACGGCGCAGCTCAGCCATTTTGGCATTCAGCTTGTGGGCCAGAACGATGGTTAGGGGCATGCACTCATCGGTCTCATCAGTTGCATAGCCGAACATCAGACCCTACAAATACAAAAAAGCATGACCAACATGCAAACAAGCATCTAAATATACACCAGACAAGACTCAATGAGCAACTGTCCTCACCTGGTCTCCAGCACCGATGTCCTCCTCATTACGGTAGAGGTGAACACCCTGTGCAATATCAGGAGACTGCTGCTCAAGGGCCACAAGCACGTTGCAGGTTTTATAGTCAAATCCTATGCAATAAGAGAAGCAAGAGATCTCCTGAGCCAAAGAGGAACACTGAAGCAACAAATTAAGAAATCTGTAGTATTTCTGAATCTTGGCTCTTTCTGTTGCAGACAGTCATGTTTCCCTGTAGTTACAAATGTACAGAGAATTTAATCCTACCATCTTTTAGAAAGCCCTGAATTTTTGGTATTTCACTCAGAGTTGCACTTAAGTTACGCACAGATTTTAAGTTATGTAAAGGGGCAGACAGGAATGACTTGACTTTCCAGGCACCTGAAGGCAACATACTTAATACCTTTGGAAGAGTCGTCATAACCAATATGCTTGATTGTGTCCCTGACGACCTTCTGGTAGTCAACACAAGCATGAGAAGTAACCTCGCCAGCCAGCAAGATCATCCCAGTCTTGGCAACAGTTTCTAAAAAGGAGAATGGAGAGAGACAGACTGTTGGAGGAGAGTCAAACAGGCTTCATCTGATCATATTTACTTTAAACAGAATAAAGTTGAAAAGAAATATTCAGTCCATAAGCATTTCTTTAGAAAGCATTTAAAAAGCAGCAATTTAAGCATTTTAAAATCTCGTTTATCACAGTATAATCCGTAGATCCTTATCAACACCTGATTTGGTTCATCAGCATTTCATCAAGTTAGATCAGGTGCTTCTGGTAAAAGTGAACAGTTAACAGTGTGATAGTGCACCAAGAATTACAGAACTAGACCTGCATTCTTGAAACCAGATCACAAGAAATTACTGTGCAAGTGTTGTGCTTGTTGTTGAAAACTATTTTAAACACCAAGAGCCTAATACACTGAGAAACTCAAATGGATACATTTAGTAGAAAGTAATGTCTAACTGTTGATCTAGTACATAACTAGATAGAGTGGGGGTCTCAGGTTTGGGGAAGCTAGTCTGTGATTAGTATAGCAGTGCCAGTATTTAATCAACACTGGAAACGGTTTAGTCTAGGCTTATTCTGGGTTTGGGAAAGCATCCCTCATGTGACCCAACACCAAAATGAGCTCCTTGTATGGAGTGGGCACAAAAAGAAAAGAAGAAAAAAAACCCACCCCACAACCTGTAAAACCATACTCACCACATGCAACCTTAGCATCGGGGTCCTGCTTGAGGTGGGCATCCAGCACAGCATCACTGATCTGATCACAAATCTTATCTGCAAAAAGACCAACAGTGCACTTAGAATTGATGTTGCAACAGCAAGACAAAGTGCAGGGTTGCAACAGCAGCCAAAAATTCAACAGGCAACAATAAAGACTAGATAAAATGAAACCTTATCAACTGTGCCAATATACAATGTTAGTCTTTGGAGACAGATCAGTCAAATCGAGCAAAGTTTCAGTCTAAAAGGGCTATCTGGAGGAGGGGAAATTAGCGTGAGTACAGAACACACGGTCTGATAATGAAAGCCTGCAGTAGAGGGGTGTTAAACTGCAAACAAGAGCAGCAACATTCCTGACAGTACATTCCTCTATTCAAGTTCAAAACAGCACAAGAAACATCTTGCACCAAAAATCTTACATCTTTAAACAGCCAAGGTACAGCAAGGCGGGGGGCATTTCCCCCAGCCATGAAAGTTTGGCAAAGGCTGGTGCAGGGCTCCTGTGTCTTACTGTACAGCAGCCCCCCAGAGAAATCTATATTTAGGGCAGAGCGTAAGCCAAGGTGATCCGCATCAGCGCAGCCTGGCCCTCGACGGCACTGCACTAAGGGTTCCGGCCACAAATTTGCGAGTGTCAGTCAGTGCTGTCAGGAGCGGGATTTAACACTCAATATTTATATCACCTAGATTTATGCACTCGGACGGTGTGGGTAAACGAGGGGCAGGACACTGCGCTGCAGACCTAGAGGCTGTGGGTTTAACTGTGGCTCCTTCGTATCTCCAGCTCCATTTGAGATACTGAGCAAAGCCCTTAACTCCAGGTACCGCCAGGTCAGCTCCCTGTTATTAGCTGATGTCTGTCTGATGGTGCTGTAAATGCACAAGGACTAGTTTGTATTGCAGTTAGCAGGCCTTCATGAAAAGTCGAACAAAAAGTATATTTAATGGGATGCGGTACAAAAATGTATAAATTAAAATGTTGACTTTTCACTCATATCAAGCAGATGTTTTGAATCTTACAAATGATGAAAAAAATCTGCAGGGAAGAGCTTTTTTAATTATTTAAAATTGCATAAAGGAGGGCTGTATTATCTGGGAATGTGAAGTGGTAAGTGCTAGTTAGATATTGTATGGACCTCAAACTGCTGAAACAAGTTTTTTTGTATCAACCTCAACCCCACTCGCTGATCCCGTCAGAAGCTGGAGGTCATTTTCATGAAACAATAAGACTAACGTGACAAAATCATGCATTGCCGTGAATAAATGTCCTTTAAATTGTCCTGTATTAAGAGAGTCGTGGGTCTTCAAACAGTGTTGTAAAAATGAACACTACAGGTGTTAAGCTCGTCAAACTGTACAGTCCTTTGGGACTGAAGAGCCACTAGGTCTCTCTGTGTGACTGATTTTGCTTTAAGGGCTCAGAAACATGAGGTTTTCAGAGACTGATGCAACACAGGATGTCCAATACAAGCCCTGTTTGGGGTCATTAAACTTGATTAAGCTTAGATCAGGGGCTTTGCAAAGGTATACAAGTTCAATAAGCTGGTGAGAAAAAATAAACAATACATCCAAAAACACTTCTACTCCACAGACAACATTACTGAACGCATTTCAAATGTTGGGTAAGGACACGCTGGAGGTGGAGCCCAGAACACGTGGTGGAGAGAAAAATGTGAAAAAAAAAAAAAAACGGATCAAGATATTCCCTAATTTTGTAGTAAAGAAAACAAAAACATACTAAAAAAAGGGTTCTGACCTTTAAAACAAGATAAAATGAGGCGCTGGATTTTTAAATGTGTGTTAAAGTTTCTAAGCACGTGAGTTTAAAAACGTTAAATAGTACTGAAGTCAAATTACAGTCAATTTTACGGTTTTGTGAAAGAGCTTAACAGGACCTTGTGCTGTCTGTCAACAGGTACGCAGGTAAACAAAAACAGCGCGAGCCCCAACACCACGCGCTGCCCCGAGCCCGCCATGCCGCGCGCCATCGCCGTCCTCTTAAACATTACCAAAATAGTCTATTACAGCCGGATACCCTCACATTTTATCCAAAAGCAAGGCTTTTTGAGCATTGTGACTCAAATAAGGCAGTTAGGTGTGTTTAATGTGCGTTAAATATGCCAGACAGGGAGGAAACCCGGGCCTCGCAGCATGGCGCTAACCGGCCTAATAAAATAAATTGGCAAAAATGACCAGTTTTAGACACCAACTGTACTGCGTTTGTAAAAACATTTCTGATTCTGTGAAAACATGTATGCCAAATAGTAATTTTGGGGCTTAAAACCTTCACAAAAATGGTGCGCTAGCATGCTAAGTGCGCGCTATGCTATGCTAAGCTACATCGCCGCCCGGCGTCTGTGCTTGAGGTAAAAACAGAAAGGCCTACTGTGTAAAAACTGGTAATAATAATCAAAACAGTAGCTATAGAAGCAACCAACCGGGGTGTCCTTCGCCGACAGACTCGGAGGTGAAGAGAAAACAGTCTTCCTCGATGATGGAGTTGTGGAAACCGTTTACTTGCCCGTTCATGTTGCGATTTCGACAGAAAATCGGAGACTAAAGCTACACAAGAGGCCGGTAACAAATAAATAAAACTGCTTCCAACGGTTGGTTATGACAAGAACGACAAAGGACCCCGCTCGTCCCTCTAAACCCGGAATGTTGTTCTATTCCGATCCGCTGTGAAGACTTGACCTCAAAATGTGCACAGCAGTCGCCGCTGAAGTTTTTATTCCTCCCTTCTGTACCCAAGCTCGAAGATCATTGGAGCGCTTTGCAGTCAATCATCGCCCTCGACCAATCAAAACGAGCGGCCGAACCGGGCGATCAGACGGTGATTAAAATATAAAATAAAAAGCAAATAATTAACAAATGAATGGCGTGATGACAAAGCGGTGTGTTTCAGATAAAAAAAAGCACATATTTAGATTTTTTTTTCTATCTGGGATCATGAAAATTGTACAAGTGACTATGAAAACACTCATAACACTCCACTCTCTATTACATAAAATGATATACACTTCCTAAATCATATATATATATATAAATACACCTAAATACACTTGATCCACCCTTCATTTCTGTATATTTTCCAGGAAAATGATCCATTAAGTACAGTGATATGTGTGAACATAAATAAATCCAGTCTGTAAATTAAAGAGAGTTTGTAGAATTCTAACCAGCTTTGAGGTCATTTTCTGGTACAACCACAGTTATTCTTGAAAGTGAAAGGGACTTTGTTGTCATTGTGAATACACATTTAACACAGAGAAGAAGTGGGCAGCCATACATCTGGCGCCCGGGGAGCAGTGACAGGTACGGTACTTTGCTCAAGGGAACCTCCGGGTCCGGGACTCGAACCAACTCAGTAGAGCTTTGGGGCTTAGTCCCTAAACTTAGTCCCTTAGTCCCTTAGTCCCTCTCTGTCTCACTCTATCTCGGCACGGCTTCTGTTACTTTATGTAACCGGACCTGCTCTGTGTTCGTGGGTAACCAGTAAAGATCCTCCAAGGTCGTTCAGGTTGACTGAGACGTTTGGCCCACTCATTCTTTTACCCTGTGCCACTGAATTAGTGAGCTAAGGGGCCGAGCCGATAAGCTCATTGAGCTGCTCTCTCCTGATTGTGTTTGTGGAGCCACAACGGCCCAGACTGCAGTTCAAGGACTCGTCTACCTGGCAGGAGCTCGTGGTGACTCTCATAAGCACAATAAACAAAAGAGAGGAGAATAGTGGATCACAAGATGTGAGGTTTCCACACAGACATTTGAGCTATTTCAGGGTCTGTGGATCAGAAAAGTGATTAAACTCCTGTTGATTTGTAATATCTAACCCTTGTATCTCCATCACTGTTTTGGCATCATCGTTTTCATTCTGTTCTTAGAGGTCTTGGAGGTGAAGGTAGACCCAGACGTAGGGGTGGATGATGTTAGGATCGCCACAGCAGTTCATCCATCTTTATGTGGCTGCTTCCATTATGCCTTGTAACCTGCCTCCATGTCTTCCTGTCCTCTGCATCTTCCTCCTTTACCCTGACCGCCTGTATGTCCTCCCTCACCACATCCATAACCCTCCTCCTTGTCCTTCCTCTTTTCCTCTATCCTGGCAGCTCCATCCTCAACATCCTCCTCCTGATATACTCGTCTTCTCTCCTCTGGAGACGTCCAAACACAGTCTCGCTTATCTCACTTTGTCTCCATATCCAGCCTGAGCTGTCCCTGTAATATACATGTACGTATCCTGTCCATCCTCATCACTCCTGACACTGATCTCAGCATCTGACATAAAACTCTGAAACCTTCAGCTGTACCATTTGTCTTTTTTTCAGCACCATCGTCTTCAACCCATTTAGCATAGCTGGTCTCACTACCATCTCCAACCCGTACAACTTAGCCGGTCTCACTACCGTCCAGTAAATCTTGGCTGTTACTCTCGCCGGTACCCATCTGTCACAGATCTTCTCCACCCATTCCAACCTGAAATTCAAATTCAAAGTTTGTGAACATTTTTGAAAACTGTCCATCACAGACGAACACAGGTGGACACTCAGACCTAAGGAACAATTAAGCGTTTTCAGTCCGATGACAAGCAAATCTTGTATTTTTTAATTTAGATGTGCTTTTGAATTAAAAGCTAAAAACTAACGTATGACATGAAAGCACCATCTTGGAAAGCTCACTGGATTTAATCGGAAATAACAGGGAATACATTTCTTTAAATCAGAATCAGAAATGTACATTCAAAAATGTATTTAAACTACAGTCAAATCCAAAAACACCCAGTCTGCCAAACAGGACCAGAGTTATCTAAGATGGTTTAAAACTCTTTCAGTTACAGAAGTTTAAAATGACATAATCTGTTATTTTGCGTAACTGCATGAATCAGCCGAGGGAAAAGGAACTTTGGACGCAACGGCGACAGGTAACCACACAGGCGTGTGCTCGCACACACACTCGCACGTTTTGAAATTGAAGCACTTCTTCCAGATAACAGCAAGATAATTCCACCATAATCTGCTGACAGCAGGACCCCCGGGTACAGCGGGGAGCTGAGCAGAGGTCATTGGGCCTTTATACTTCTATAAAGCAGATTATTCAAGTTCACTGATAAAGGTAAATCGGTTTACCTTAAAAAAGAAATTCTGTGTCAATAGAAATTTAACAGAAGTCTATGCAGAACACAGCTGTCTGCTACCTGCAAACGTCTAAGTGTTAAACTTTTACAGTTAAGGATAAAATCAACCTTCCTACTCTCCACTGTCGGTAAGTGTGTTATTTGTGCCATCAGGTTTTCTCAAGTAAGGTCCTATAATGTTGGTATTACGGTCAGTGGGAGAAGATGCCAAGAGCAGGTAATGCAAGTTCACTGTGTCTCAGTGTGTGTGTGTGTGTGTGTGCAGCTTCTTCAGCAGGCTTACGGGCTTCGACATAAGCAGCTTTACAGACAGGCCCTTCCACGCTGCATCCACACTCCGTCGGCCTGTTCGAGCTCCACACACGGTGGAATTTGTATAGCTAATGCTGCACGATCTTTACAGAAGACTGACGGACTAATAAAATGACTGGAGAACTAATAAAACGAATAACTGGAGGCCATGTTCACCCCATAATATGGAGTTTCCAGTTTAAAAAACTATTGCTAGTTGAGCTGGACGGTTTTGTCACTAATAGAGGCGAGGCAGGTTGTTAATGAAGTATTTGGAGGTAATATCACAGCAGTATATCATAGTCATAAATATAGTGTGTATACTGCATCCATTTATACTGTATAAAACACACTGTACCAAAATATACTGTATACTGAGGGTCCTAGGGTTTAGGGACTAGGCCTCAGGATCAGAAGGTCATAGGGGTACCCTGAGATACCCTTGAGGAAGGTACTGTCCCTATCACTGCTGCTAGAAATATCTGCCCCCTGCTGGACGGTGTGTGTGGGTTAAATATAGAGGATGGATTAGGTTGCTTTTTTATATATATAATATACCATACACTATACCAGTATATTCTGTATACTGCACTGGTATATAATGTATAAAACACACTACATCATTACATATCATACATATTGTGTACTAAACCACTATACACCTTATACTGCACCAGTATAAAATGTATAAAATACAGCGTACTTATGTATACCACTGACTGTACCAGCGTATACTGCATACTGCACCATTATAAACTATATAGCGTACACTGCACCAGTATATACTATATTATAATCCTTTATTCTTTCTGTAGGAAACTGTATTTGCTGTAAGATTGTTACAGGAATACTGTAGATGTTCCTGTTATGCTACTTGATTTTCATAAGTCATTTCACAAGCCCATCTCACTTTACCTGTCAAAACAGGCCCTCAGCACACCTCCGTTTAATTCAGAGGTGTGCTTCATAACCACCAATCAAAACGCACCATCACAGCCATCGCCCATGGAAACACCTGGCCTTACAAAACACACACACACATGCGCACACAAACACACTTTCCCCCACTTTCCCGGGTGACAGGTAAAGTTCTGAATTACTGTTTAATCTCAAGCATTAATTCTAGATCCTGTGCTGAACGTTCCCCGTGTCTCAGACACTAATAATCATCCCGGATTTGATTGAACAGAGGGGCATTGTGTACATTTATGTAAGGAACGTTACTCAGAATTGGGTGAAACGGCACTATTGCGAAGCTCAGCTGCTCCAGGAATTCCGACCTTAATGCTCAGTTTATGGAGGGTAAGCTGGAAAAGCTGCAGTCAGAACATCATGTGCCTGAGTGACACAGCATAACGTTTTAATATCCCCAAAAACACAATCAGGCCCAAGAAATCACACGCCATTGCTCTTTAAGAGACGACATCTTTTCTGCCTTTTTTAATGATGAGAAAATGCCTGCTTCTGGATCAACAGTCCAAACTTACTTCGAAAAGTAAGAATACTCGGGCTTCTTTAAAGATGCTTTTTTGGAGATACAAGGTTTTGTTATGACAGTGACAATATATGGACATAAATTATGCATGTATGATTAAGATATGAGGAATAAAAAAGTTACAAAGCTCACGCCGGTCCGGGTTTCGAATGTTTTATATATACACCGTGCAGAAGTGGGCGGCTACATGCAGAACCCACGATGCAGTGATGAGTACGGTACCTTGCTTGAGAGAACCTAAGGGCAGTGTACTGGTTCATGATGTGAACCCATGAGCTTCTGAATCTGGGTTCTAGTTCCTACACCACCAGGCGTTTATATATATATTTTTTTTTTGTAATTTAGAAGCACTTGAAGACCTTAAGCCCCAGGCCCAAGGGCGTAATAAATATTGACATATATTTTGGATTTGAGAAAATGTTTTTGAGTGAGCAAAGCCAAAACAGCTCAGACTTTCTTCAGTCCTCAATATGACTTCACTCTGGTTCTCTGCTCCCGTCCAGCAGACTGCATAAGAAGCTTAAGGAGTTATACAATAAGCAGCCGAATGAGAAGTTTAAAATTGCCCTGCGTCTTGTTACAGTTCAACTGGTTCTTCTTCTTTCGATGAGCATTGTCTTACGCGTCAAAGATTAACACTCTGAAACTGTCAGGTTTGTTTTTTTCTACTGATGTTATGTAGGTATGTGGGGGTGATATAACCTCATAGAGCCGGAGGGTCCGCAGGCACCTGCCGTTCCGAGTATTGTGCAAAACGTAGAAGGAAATTAGTGATGTGACTACCTGTGTCGGGAAAAATAACCTTCCGCTGTGAATCATTACCCCTCAGTCTGTCATTATACAGATTTCCTAACAAGGAGGTGAAAAAATCTACATGTATGAAACACTGACGCTCACAAAGGACGGCCTGCTCTCACCCTGGACTTAGTATTCAGTTATTATATTCAACATTCAAGCTTTCCATTTGTCACATGTTGATCATAAAAGTACAGCTTGCAATGAAATGTAACACTGAATTGGTCCAAAACAATGCATGAAATAAAAAAACTAATTCTAGGTGCAACAGAATACTGGGAGGAGAATATATGTAATATTAATCATTACTAATTAATGAATTATTAAAGCAATTAAGACACTATTTAGTAACAACTCAGTATAATTCAGTATAAACTACGACAGCACAGTGAGAAGGTTCTGGGCTCGATTCCCAACTGGGGCAGCCTGGGGCAGTGTGGATTTAGCGCTGGTTTCCTTCCACAACCCAAAAACATGTCAGGTGGACTGGAAATGTGAAACTGACACCTGGGCCTGAGTGTATTTGTGTCTGCTCTGTGATGGACTAGCAACCTGTCCTGGGTGTTTTGTCCCAAGAACGATGGGACAGGATACAGCATACGTTCAATTCCCAGACGGGACAGTCCGGGTCCTTTCTGAGTGAAGTGGACCTGTTCTCCCAGGGTCCGTGTGTGTTTCCTCCAGGTGCTCCTGGTTTCTTTCACCATCCAAAGACCTGCACATCAGGTGGACTGGAGATGCCAAATAGGTGTGAGTGTGTTTGTCCGTACCCTGCGAGGGACTGGCGAGCTGTCCAGGGTATGTTCTCGCCTTTTGCCCTATGAGAGCCTGGACGGACTCCAGCAGCCCCCTCGTGAGCCTAATAATCACAGTGGCTAAGAAAAAGAGTGATTGATGATTGGATGAGTGGATCAAACGCTGGTGTGAATTGCCACCTGGATTCTCACCATGCTCACTTTATGCCACACCTGTCCAAACAGGCCTTCATCACATTTCCACTTAATTCTAACCCTACATGATCAGGGGAGCGGAGCAGCACTGCCGGTCAAATCGCAGCAGATGAACAAGACTGGGACAAGGCTGACCTAACAGTCCAGCTGATTCCTTTTAAGAAACGAACTCAACACTTTGTTTTCTTCTTTGCTTAAACACTAACACGGCTTCGTGTCCTGGTGACACTTTGGAAATGAACAGCCAGGTTTACCATCATGGTTTTATTTTGCACTTAACACGTGTTTAAGCCCTTACATTGCACAACATTCACCACAAAGATGCCAACGTAACAAAACAGCCGCCTGTGGCGACAGACTGTTGCTTTAGTAACGTAGATATTACGACGAATCAGATTCAGCAGCAAATGATGAATGTAGAGATTTTGATAGTAGTCTAATGCACAAATCACAGACTGATGAACTTAGTGTGTGTGTGTGTGTGTGTGTGTGTGTGTGTGGATGGAGAAACATACACAGAAAGTCAAGAAGAGCTGGACCCCATTCACCACAACACCACTGCAACTGCGGGCTTAGCAATAAGGCTGGAGATGCTGTATGGCTTTTTTCTTTTCTACACAGACAACAACATTACATGAGCTTTATGTGGGACGATCCTACATTAATGGGCAGGTACTTAAGTTTGATCTTTTATGGAACCTCTAGAAGACGATTTCTCAGAGCCGTGTCACACAAACGGTCACGCTGATGTGGATCTAAAGAGCTGAGAGTGCAGGATAAAGGAATGATTTATCAAGAAAATCAAATTTACATCATTTTCCATCCAACCCAGATTTAGTTGAGAAGCCAAGCCTCTTGCAGTTCTTCTTTAAGGTGGAGCGGACTTGTGGATGTGGTTTAAGACGCGACATGACATTCAGGGAGCCATTTATAAGTTAAAGTGAAAGTGGCCATTCTGGTCATTGTGAGTACACGGCGCAACACATAGTGAACCACAATGAAACGACTTCTGCATTTTGCCCACACACAAACACGTTCACCTACTGGTAAGCGATTGCCCTGAGGTACCCTTGAGCAAGTTACCGTCCCCATCACTGCTCCCCGGGCACTTTCAATAGCTGCCCCCTGCTGCATGTGTTTGTGTGTGTGGGTAAAATGCAGAGGTGTAATTTTGTTGTGGTTCACTGTGTGTTGTGCCGTGTACTCACAATGGCAAGAATGGTCACTTTCACTTTCACATAACACGTCTCCCTGAATTTCCATTTCAGACAACATTCACAAAGCGGTCGTGATGATGGATCAGATTCCTCCTTTGTTAAACTGGAACAGTGAGTCCTAAACCACACACAAGTCTCCTTAATGAAGAGCTGGTTTGAGAACGTTGAGAGAAATTTTGGGACTGATTTAAATACAGAATTTGGGAGACCTAATGATTCTTAATGCTATTAGTCCATTTCTAAACAAAGGAAGCAGAATTTGAACTCTGAACAAGCCAAGTCTTGATGTAAAACTGCAAATTTGATTTTTTCTTTTCTTTTTTTTTGCATGGGAAGTTCTATCCTCCTAGTGCAGAGAATGAACTGTCAGCATGAGTTCAGAGACAGTGTTAGGTCAGAGCAGCGTGTGGACGAGGTCATGACACTCCAACTCACACACTGATATCAGTTGTTCCAAGTACTGGGGTTACCCTGAAAAAAGTGATGTGCTGAATTTACTCGTTTCTGCATGAACAGGAAACATTGCATCAGCACAATGTTTGCTGCACTTTTGTTAAAGTTTACTCACTTTTGCCAACAACTCTAATGAAGTCCTATCTTTTATTTATATTGAAATGACCTTTGTATTTGAACTGAAAAAGTAAATTCAACACACTACTGTTTTTCAGTGCAGAAGGAGAGGTCATAGTTGAACGTCTCCAGCTGTGGCTGGAGATCCGGCTCCAGAAATCAGCCCCTGAGGTGGCCGGTGCTCCCCCAGGATGGCCACGACCAGTGCCTCTGGGGCGCTGACCCCATTGCCGGGGGAGATGGGGCTGCGGGGGCTCAAGGGGCTGAGTGAGGGTGAGGTGACAGCATCCGGGGACACAAGGCGCTCTTTCTTGGCATTAACGGCAGGGCGAGGTGAAGTGCTGCGGGCGTTCCCGTCACGGGGACGCAAGCTGAGGGACTGCAGTGACGGAAGTGGAGAAGAGGACAAGGCAGGGACGGCTGGACTGCGGCTGCGCTGGCGCCGCTGGTGCTGATGGTGGTGATGGTGTTGGTGGTGGTGGTGTTTGGAGCGTGTCCCGGGACTGGGGCTGCGTGAGCTGGGACCCAGCAGGACCAGAGTGCTGTCGTCCTCCGAGCTGACGTCCGAACTCTCCGAGCCTGAGGGACACCCCAGAGCAGGAGGAGTGCACACAGGCAGCTGGACCTGCAGAGGAGGGAGGAGAAAAGAAGATGGGGTGAGTGGAAAAGAAGAGAGAAGAAGAGAAGGGAACAAGTATGAATATACACAGACTGAAAAAGACAGGAATTTGCCTGCATTTCGTGGTAGTCATTAGAAAAATAAACTTATCTGAAATGGTGAAACGTGACGCAGCATAAAAACTAATTTTAAGGAACAGTTAAAGAGCTCACTCTTTAGTTTTTAATCTTAATCCATCTCTCATTTCTTCATATTTTGCTTCCAACTGCCAGGTTCTTATGTACGTTTAATGTCTTATTGAGGTACAGTTCTCCAGATCTTCCTGAAGGACAGTGTTGTTGTCTCTCATGTTCAGTCCAGTCTCTGTACCTGAGCAGTTCTCCAGATCTTCCTGAAGGACAGTGTTGTTGTCTCTCATGTTCAGTCCAGTCTCTGTACCTGAGCAGTTTCAGAAGCAGTGTGGGATCATCTCCACAGAGAAAACAAGGCCAGCCGTCGTCCAAAGAAGAGTCCTTCAAGAAGCCTGGAGATCTATTCCCAAAGATGACTTAAAGAAAGGAGCTGGTCTAAGAGAGTTGAGGCTGTGCTGAAGAATAATGGTGAATATTGACTTTAAAGCTGGTAAGAATGAAACTCTCTTTGTGTTTCGACTGGATTTACATGTGAGTTACAAAAATCACTGCACTACCGTGTCCCTTTCAGACAGAACTGACAGACATGACGGATGGCCCTTTAAATGTATAGATGTCCTAGCCCCACCATATTGGCACTTAAAAGTACTCAGCATAGTGACTGAGCACTGGTTTTTCTTTACTAAAAGTAATCTCAAAGTCCTCTGTTCGGTTGTGCCATAATATTAATAGGTGACGTCTGTAGACCGACACACACTATTCACTTCCTGTTTGACTCAACAGATTGTGAGAGAGTGTGGCCTTAGAAAGAGATAAGTAGTAGGAACTCCAAATAACAGGTGTTTATTGTGATACCATCAACACAGCTGGCCCGCCAACAGAGACCTGCATTCTGGGATATTATTTATGTAATGGTGTCAATGGAGTCATAGTTTCTGCAGATATTTCCCTTTACAGCAGAGTCTGAAGCTTGTTTCAGCACATCCCTCATTAAGCAGATGTTGTTGGTTACCAGCGCTTCCATGCACACTTAGAACCAGCAGTCCTTCATTGTGTTTCATGATAGTTAGGACTGCACATTACTTTCTGTACCAGCACCCAAGGGCACATGACAGAAACCTGCCCAGATAAAGCAGAGATGTTTTACAGAAGCTTTTAGCACAGAACAACATTCATTAGTGAAGTACAGGGACCGGGCCCTGGAGGCCTGAGGTTTAATAAGTGGCTCGATAGCTCATCTGCAGCAGCCGACAGCTGGGATCTATAAGCTGAATCTAGTTGTGTGAGGCGAGTGCTCTTGCCACTGGGCTAATATTAATTACTAGTAACGGATCCATCAATGCTCCACCCACAGATGCATTCTTTCAGCAGCTGTTGCTAGGTTGGATGAGCTTTACTACGGAACATCATAAAAATCAAAGGTATTCGTACCAGCGCTGTGATTTTTGTGCTTTTCGCAGGACATGCAGACTTGTGAAGCTCCTCCAGGGCCAGATTTGGTGTTTATGCTTAAAGCAATTTATGTCTGGAGGTGATTTTTAATGCGAAACACAAGATTGATGACGCACCAACGACCATTGGTGCAACCCAACAATGACAGAAATCCAGCTGAATGATTGTGGGAGAGGGAGGACCATGCGACCCACCAAATGAGAAATCCTGCAGAGTGATTGGGGGACAAGGAGGATCATGCGACCCACTGAGTGAGAAATCCTGCAGAGTGATTGGGGGAGAGGGAGGACCATGCGACCCAACGAGTGAGAAATTTGGCGAAAAGAGAAAAGTGATTGGGGGGGAGGGAGGAACTTGCCACCCGAGTGTGAAATCCTGCAGATGAGTGGGGGAGAGGGAGGACCGTGCGACTCACCATGACATGACAACACATGCACTCTTGATTGCACCTTCCTGGAGGATCGAACTTCCACGAACACTTAAGCAATAATTTATACCTACATAAAATGAGCCAATACTTAACATTTTGCTGCAATCAAATTAGCATTTCAGCAAACTTATCACTGTTAGCATTCTATTTAGCTGGTCGCACATTAAGCCTTAAACTTTTATTGAGCAGTTAGTTGCACAACTTACATTGTGCAAGTCAGTTTAAGGGGTTAAATTTGATTTTTTCTGCCATGTTCTGCAAAGCAGTCTCACAAACATCGCTTATAAAGAACACATTTGTGGGCCGAGCATGGATCTTTCAAGTAAAGACGCCCTTTAACAGTTTTAGACTCGCATTCCCACATTTTTAGGAGTCATTTTAGTGGCTTGACCTGGAATGGCTCTGTAATTCCCACAATGCTGTTCATATTGTGGCTGTAGTAGCCCAGGATGTATTCGCCTGCATCTCTAGGCAACTCCTCTTCTGGAAATGTCACCTAGAAGCAAAAAAAAAGCAGGATTAAAGGAAAAAGGAAGAGAAGAAAGAGTAGCAGCAGGATTATGAGAACACAATAGAAGATGGTGGTTCCAGCAGTAGAGGTCTTTAGAATAAGCTGAGTGCAGTAATCTGCTTGTTTGGGTGCGCTCTGGTCTTACTGTACTCCTGTTTTAGTTTTTTCTCAACAAAGCTATTGCAACATATTATTCACTGGATTACCAAGCAAACTGGCAGATTATCATTCCAGCCAGAGCACGACCAGGAGAGAACTGTTAGAAGTGCTTTTAAAATGCTTTTAAAAGCTCTTATCGGACTGACATCTCAACACATAACAGCACATCTGGCAAATATCTTCCAATTCTAGCTTTAAAAATGAGTTTCATTTAGCTTTTTGCAAACTTATTATTCATTTCATTTAACATTCATGCATTTCTCCAGTTGTTTTTCTGTTTTTAAAGCCCTGCTGTTTATAATTATTATACTGCATCATCTACATTCACTGATGTGCTTTTAAACTTTGCAATTCTAATGAAAAAATCCCAAAATTGCATTTATTGTTTTTATTTTATTCTTTACTTTTCTGTATAGATATGTGTGCAATAATCATAATAATAAATTAATTGTATTCTAATAATATTACATAATTATTATTGTTGTTATTATGATGTCCCACCTGAGTCGAATGCTCTGATTTGGCCCACACGTAGGCTGCATAGTCCTTATGGTGTTTGAAACCCACCTGAAGGAAGAAACAAAAAACAGGACAAAGCACACGTTTGTCCAACACTAACATGAAGAAATACACATTTATACCAAAATAAAAATCAATGGCCTTGATTCTGTTGCACTCAGAACCTTTTGGAAGATTTACAGTTGTATGAAAAAGTCTTGGCACCCTGGTTAAATGTTCATGCTGTATAGAGATCACACTTCTCCCACTTCACACACTGGAAAAATAGAACTAAATACTGTCTGTATGAATGTTTGGGTTAATTTTGTTTTTCCAGTTAATCTCAAGAGTAGCACAGTGTGCAGCGCTGTTGTCTCACAGCCAGAAGGTGCTAGGTTCGATTCCCAGGCAGGACGGTCCAGGTCCTTTCTGTGTAAGTGGACATGTTCTCCCCATGTCTGTGTGAAGGTGTGTGGATGTCAGGAGTTCCGGTTCACTCACACTATCCAAAGACCTGCACGTCAGGTGGACTGGAGATGCTAAATTGTCTCCTAGGTGTGTGTTTGAGTGTATTTGTGGTGACCTTTCCAGGGTGTCCCTGCCTTTTGCCCTGTGAGAGCTGGGATAAACTCCAGAACTGCCCTTATCGAGCAGCTCGGAAAATGAGTGAGTCTCACAAATAAATAGGGCTTGCTTCCTAAAATCTTCAGAAAAGGGTCAAATGAAGAGCACATTGCCTCTTCTTACCTTGTAGAGCCCCACCCAGTCCCAAGAGCTCCTCTGAAAGCCAGATGCTATGGTGAACTTGGCTGTAGCATCAGACACTTTGGTCCACTCCTTCTCGACCTTCAAATGGACTAAAGGAAGGTCCACCTTAAAGGGAAACTGCAGGAAGAGGAAAAGGCTTTAGAGATGCTAGAAGGATCTGGTTGCTGCACTTTGCAATGAAAATGTCATTGAGACTCCGCCCTTCTTTCAGGGGCCACTGGGGCAGTGGTGGCCTGATGTTTAGAGACTAGGTCCAATAATCAGAAGGTTGTAGGTTGCCCTGAGGTTCCTTGAGCAAGGTACGGTCCCCATCACTGCTCCCCTGGCGCTAGATATGTCTTCCCCCTGCTCCATGTGTGTTAAATACAGAGGATGGATTTGGTTGTGGTTCACTATGTTCACAAGGACAGTCACTTTCACTTTCACTTACATGCAGAGAGAAAAGGGCAGACACAGGCTTGTGGTCACTAACGGTGAGGCCCATGTGACTGCGGTAAAAGTGCTGCGTCACTCTCGTAGCTCCGCCCAGCCACGAAGTGAGGCCCCGCTGCAGTGCGGCACTGTGCGATGGAACAGGGGATCCCGTCCTACGAAGACGCCACAGGATACGGTCTGTCCAGGCAGGCTTTCGCTTCTTACTGCTATAGAGGGAAATAGAGAGAGATGGAGAGGTTAATTAGAGGGAACTATACCATGTGACATGGAGGATGCTTTGTATAGTATGGGATGATTTGTAGGGTGAAGTAGGGTGCTTACTGAGGTTTCATTTCTGATTGTATCTGACAGAAAGTCATACTGTATCCTAAACCACACCCACTGGTCTGCTCCACCTTAACGAAGAGCTGGATAAGCACTGATTGAATTAAGGGATCCGTTAGCCCTGGTAGCTCCGGTTCTCAACTGAAGAAATAAAATCTCGGATGAGCTGGTGAAGTAAATTTTCACGAAACCTTTCCTCTGCTAGCCTCCTAAACCTCAAACGCCCCACCACATTGAGTCTTTTTACAAATCAGCCAATGAGAACAGTCACGTCATTTACATAAACTCACCTTGTATCATACGTGTGTGTTCCCACATCAAATTTATAGGTAGGTGGAAAATTGAGAGGTCCTTCCATAAACCCGTCCAGAATTGACTCACTATTCTTAGCCATGTTGAGCTGAAGAAGAAGACGAAGAAGAAGAAGAAAAGACAAATCTCACTTATTCATAAAAACAACAGTTTTTTGAGCACGAAACACGTGAAACAGAAACCCAGTTCTCGCTTCTGAACCGATGTGTGGCGACACAGCTGCATCTTGTGGCTGTGGAGGAAACTGCAATGGCTGCAATGATGAGGATGGAAAGGTCCTGCGTTATTTGTTAGGGACACAATCTTCCAGGTGTCCAAAGGGAGAATTCTCTTTCCTGGCTCTAAATAGAAACACCTGCAGCTGTAGACTGGGTTTAAATCAGGTTTAAAGTCCCTTCTGAAAGGCAGCGAGAGCTCATGAAGGCTCACCTGATCTCTCTCCCAGAGCAGAGACAGTTTATCGTTCTCGATGGCGCTCTTCACCACATGGATGTCGTAGTCCTCAATGCGGAAGTTCAGGTCACCAAACCAAAACACTACACTGCAGGAAAAACAAACACAGGATGAGCTTGACATTAGATTTTAGAATTTCTTTAAACTTGGCCTAAATTGTTCTTTTTATTTGTTTGAAATGTCCTTCTGAGATGCAGTTTCATGACTCAAACAGCGGGGCAGCGCTGCCCTAGTAGTTAGGGGGTTGTCCCAGGATTGGAATGCTGTGGGTTCGAATCCCAGACCACTAGGTTGCCCAGAGGTTACCTTGATCAAGGTACCGCCCCATCACTGGCACACGGAGGCTGTGGTTCACAGTGTGTTGTGCCATGTTTCACAATGACATGTTGTCACCTTCAGATTGCTTCATCTTCTCACCATTAGTAATCTTTCAGAATGAAACACTGTTTATCTTACTGTACCTTTAAGACTTATATATGTTAATGACCTCTTTTCTGATTGGCTGCCCTTAAAAACCATTCCAGATTGGGAATGAAAGGGTAGGTCTAAACCTCTGTAGGCTAAATAGTCAGATCTAGTTAATGCAACGGATATCCTGACATCACAAATATGTGTCATGATGACGAAGGGCTGATTTGATCGCAAAGCCATTAAAAGTCATTAAAAAGTGCATCATTGTGCCTGTCCTGCCAACAGAGATGAGCTTTTTAGGAAGGCACTGTCCTCATAAATGAATCGCTTTCGGGTAGTGGACACAGGAAACGATGGATTTCTTCCCAAGCTACTTTTGCATCCGCTGCTAATGGCTTATTAATTTTGTCAAAGAAGGAGAAATAACACTCAGCAGGCATGTGTGTCCATTTCACTAAGCAGTCTTCCTGTTTTTCAACTGCTGTGTGTGGGTTTTTCAAAACACTTACATTTAAAACTCACTCTGTCCTTTTCTATGCACCCAGATGGTCCGCGTTTGGCACTGAAAAGGCTTGAAATGATAATGACACGTTATTTTAGGATCATGTTTTCGTTAGCAAATTTCTGATGCTTGTAAGGGCCAGTTTCCATTGCCTGTGACGTGTGCATAATTAGTGCATTCGCCTCTTTTCTAGCTTGCTATACTGGCATTAGAAATGGCACAATACTTTTTTTCTTTTCCCGACACTCCTATTAAAACCTTTATTATTGACCTAAATTGCTCTACTTTAGAATGTTTTTAATACAGCTTTTAAAAAAGCTCCTAAAATTAGGTTATCATGCTCAAACCACTGCACTACCCCAAAATTCACATCTGTTATGGTATTTTTAAGTTTCTTTCACACTACGCCGCTGCTCCGGGACATGTGCTGGCTTCCTGTCGCTGCTCACCTCGGGTTCTAATCCTTAACCCTCGCCTTCAAGGCCGAAACGGTCTTATTTACTGGCACTGAGCGGTGACCTGGTGGTGAGTGGTCAGGGTGCTAGGGAGCAGGCCCCAGGATCAAAAGGTCGAATCCAAGACCAGTAGGTTTGCTCCTAAGGTACCCTTGAGCAGGGTACCGTCCCCATCACTGCTCCCCTGGTGCTTTAAATAGCTGCCCCGTGTGTGTGGGCTTTTCATTGTGAGATGACAATGACAATTTACTTATTACACCCTGGCCTCCAGACCCTACGGCAGATACCCACTCGTGGTCCAGCACGCCCACGGCAGCGCCGCCTTCAAACTGCTGCTGCTGCAGGATGCTCTCAAAATCCTCGACGCGCTGCTCCAGGTTCCTCATGTGAGCAGGCAGGTGGCAGTTCAGAAAACACACGGGGTGACCAAACACCATCATCCGCACACTCACGCCCCCTTTATTCCCCTGAGAGAAGAGAGAGAGAGAGGGAGAGAGGGAGAGAGGGAGAGAAGGTCTTTAATAGTGTGAGAGGTTGCAGGATAATGGCTTGTTTTTAATAATACAGGAGCTGCTGTGGCTGCAGGAGTGATGTGGCAGCACTAATGCAGGAAAACAGAAGAGAAAACAAGTGCGTTCCCTCGGGCTCGCCGACACAACAATGTGCCAGTCACGCTCAGCCGAACGCCTGCCTTTTGCCACCTAAACAGAACAGCTTTATTTCTTAAAGCTTAACGGTTCTGGAAGTGCAACACTCCATCTTAATACAGCACTAATACACCTAATACAGCACTAATACAACTTAATACAGCACTATTACACCTTACTACAGCACTAATACACCTAATACAGCACTAATACAACTTAATACAGCACTATTACATCTTACTACAGCACTAATACAACTTAATACAGCACTATTACATCTTACTACAGCACTAATACACCTAATACAGCACTAATACACCTTAATACAGCACTAATACACCTTAATACAGCACTAATACACCTAATACAGCACTAATACACCTAATACAGCACTAATACAACTTAATACAGCACTATTACACCTTACTACAGCACTAATACACCTAAAACAGCACTAATACAACTTAATACAGCACTAATACAACTTAATACAGCACTAATACACCTTTATACAGCACTAATCCAACTTAATACAGCACTACTGCCCTGAGAAAACATTATTACAGTAATAATAATACACACTAAACATGCTGGTGAATTGCTGGTGAAACACTATTATAACATGAGAGTAAATGTTTGCTCTAAATGTTTGCATGACTTTTCAGTGCACTTCAGCCATCACATGGATTTATTCAGCTCCACTTACAGGAATGGAAAACATTTTTTAAATAAAATATACTTATAAATAATACTCTTTAGGCCACATAGGAGCCTTTAGTTCAGTTTTAAAATCACTGCTCTTGTGATTTCATGAAATAAAATCAAAAAGCAATGCAATCTGTTCTGCTTCCTCTGCTCTGCTCACTGAAGTTACACTACGAGTGACCAATAGGCGTGTATCTATATCAATATCAATATCGGCCAATCGGAATGGAGATCTTAAACACATATCAGGCTCAGATGAGTTCATTTTCACTTTCACGTAACAAAGGACTGATTCAGTCAGCTAGACGCTGGATTAGAAATGTTAAGACTGGTCTTTAACCCTGGAAATGGTAGATAAATGCACTGAAGCATAATACTGTGTTTGTGCGATTGTGTTGTTGCTGCACTCGTCTCACTGCTGTTTCTTACAGTGGTTGGCCTTTAGCAAACCGGCTGATCCAGAATCAGCACAGCGTCTCACTGTGTTTACCGTCTCTGCTCCCCGAGCACAGTCTAGCTCTGCAGTGTGGCTGGAAAAAAAAAACCCATTCAAGGGGACGCTGGCTCTGCTATATAATGATGATCACTGTGCTGAGACGCTTTCCAACAGATGAACAGAGGGGAGGAATGCAAACGGAAGAAAAATGTCTTAAATGTGTGTAATCACATGGACGTCCGGAATCTGAGTAGTAAAAAAACAACCCTCTCTAATTTAATAAAATGATATATATTTATATATGGGGTTATATCTGGCGACAAATAATCCCACTCAGCTGCTGGTGTGTGTGTGTGTGTGTGGATGGAGAGGCTGTGTCCTACTGCACCCAGTTCTAAGGAGACTGCAGTACAACCCCTGTACACACACACACACACACACGCGCTTTTATATGAGGTTAGGACTTCCCACATTCATCCCATATACAAAATACAAATACAGTACAGAGCAGAGTCCTGAACTGATATTTTGTTACAAAATAACTGTGTTGGTTCAAAAAGACTATTTTATGCCTGTCAAACTGTCACATCCGTCATACTGAGATCAAAAAAAAAGACACAGGAACAATTGTTTCAGTGCTCCAGGCTAAAGTGTCTACAAACACAGGGGTTCCAACCACTCAGCGTTCAGCATCAGCAGTAAACAAATCAGCTGATCATCTGGAATCATCTGCACCTGTTTCTTCACTGCTTCATGTCTTCAGTTAGACGCTTTGTTCTGCTTGAAGGTTCAGACGTAGATCACTGTGTGGATTAACCAACACAGAACTATCAAACTGCTCAGGTACAGAGACTGGACTGAACATGAGAGACAACAACACTGTCCTTCAGGAAGATCTGGAGAACTGCTCAGGTACAGAGAGTGGACTGAACATGAGAAACATATATTGTCTCTTGAGAACTGTTCTTCAACAATAATGATGCAGGAAAGGCTCTTTGGAAGTAAAATATGAAAAAATCAGGACTGGGTCAATATATACTTTTATGTAATAAGAATGTGTCCATATGTATTCAATCTACACCCATCAGGGTGTTTAGGGGTCACCACAGCAGATCAACCATCTCCATTTCCTCCTGTCCTCTGCATCCTCCTCATTCAAACCAACCGCATGCGTGTCCTCTCTCATTACATCCATAAACCTCCTCTTTGGTCTTCCACTTTTCCTCTTTCCTGACAGTTCCATCTTCAACATCTTTCTCCTGATGTAATCCTCGTCTCTCCTCTGGACACGTCCAAACCAACACAACCTTGCTTCTCTGACTTTGTCTCCCAAACTTCCAACCTGAGCTGTCCCTCTAACATACTCATTTCGAATCCTGCTCCTTTCACACCTCCAGCTCCACCTCCTGTCGTTTAATCACCGTCTCTAGCCCGTGCAGCATAGCTGGACTCACTACCATACTGTAAACCTTTCCTTTCACTTTTGCTGGTGTTCGTCTGTCACAGATCACTCCAGCCACACTTTTCAACCCATTCCAACCTGCCTGCACTCTTCTTCACCTCTTTTCCTATTTTCAATTCTATTTAGGTATAAATGTTAGGTTTGCTTTATTGAATATTATTATAATCTGTTATGATGTTATACCACAGTTACTTCTGACTTTGCAGTTTGATTGGCTGAGAGATATACTATGGGGGCCCAAATCTGCCAATAATAGCACTCTGACCGAATCGCCTTAGTATCACTCAAATAAAAGATAAATCTATAAATAAATATACATATGAATGTAATTACATACATGAATCTGCAAAACAAAACTTTATTTTGTGTAACTTTTGTAATCCTGCTTTTTTTCACATATTTCTCATCCAACACACACACACACACACACACACACACACACACACACACACACACACACACCCCTCTTCCTTTTTTGCCTGATCTTCAAAGATCCCTAAACCCAGCCCCAGCCACCTCATGCACGTCTGTGATGTTAAACATCAAACGTGTCGGTGAAGCTGCGGCACCAGCGAGGGGGTTGATTGAATTTAAACGTGATCCCACCCCCCACCGTGCAGTCTGCTGCTGACTCACCCAGTATCCGCCGAGACCCGTGCGAGTGCTCTGTGTTTGGACCCCACGCAAGAACGGCAGGTGGCAGGGCTTGGCGAAGACCAACAGCAGAACTCCCTGCATCCTCTGTGACGCCACCTACAGGTCAGAGCAGAAACAGGTCTTATACGCCGATCATACAGCCTCTGCAGCAGCAGTGACCCTTTACCCTTCGCCTGGAGAGCTGCCTACCCCCAGCTCCAACCTCCATCAAACCTGGTGGAGCAATCAGATTTCATAAAGATTGATCATCTCAGTCTTATGCAGGCTTTTCAACTAAAACACTGAGCCAAGGGCTTTACCGTCTTCCACATTCCACCGGATCTGATCAACAGACGATCAACGTCTGATTATACGAATCTAATTTAGCAGAACTGAATTCCCCCAAGAAGACAAGTCTTGCAGATCATCGCTCCTCACAATGAGAATGCAGCACATTCAATACATTCCAGAACGTTTTGCACTCACCAGAACATATCCAAAGCGGCTGAGAGTGTCCATGCACAGCTCACTCCACTGGTCAGTGAAGAGGACGTCCTTTAGCCTCTTGTTGATCAATGAGTTCACCTCCTGGAAGCTGTAGGAGCACAACAGGAGGGGAAAAACAACAACCAAGAGGTTGAAAAAAAGACACGGAGAAAGGAGGTTTGCCCAAACCTGTTTCAGAGGAGCTTTTCTGCCCTTGAGATTTCAGTTCCAGCCCTTCCAGGTAATGCACCTGCTCCAGTCCATTAAGCCAATTTAAGCCTTAAAATTAGAAGTTCAATTAGGAGCATCCCCACATGGGTCCCACACCTCCAGACACAGGTCTGGACATGCCTGCTGTACTGTAGCGGGACGCTGCAGAGGAAAATGTGATGCGTCTCACCCGACGATAAACATGTCTGTACTGCCATCGCTGACCCGAGGGCCAAACAGGCCGCTGATGTCATCAGGAGGCATCGCCGAGCCAACGTTCCATGTGACAATGTGTACCCTGGAAATTAAAGAACAGAATCATTGCTGAAGGAACCATGCCATTAAAAAGAGAGAGCACTGCAGTTAACAAGAGAACCTTGTTATGAACAAGAACCATATTAACAAGAAAACCATCAGAAATCACATCACTAATGAGAGAACCATGACATTCACAGGAGAACCACATTACAACTGAGAGTTCCCAAACAAGAGAACCACTATCTGCCCCAACAATCACTCAATTAACGTGCGGACCACATTTTTAACCACGCATTTTAGAACCACACAGTTAATGAGAGAACCATGCGTTTTTACCATCAACGTGAAAACTACAACTTTGAAGAGAACCACTCAATTAATACTATTCATGAAACACACAGAAATTCACGATATTTAAAAGAGAACCCTGTCATTAATGAGAAAATCAATCAATACTTTGAAATCAGAGTTATTAATAAGATTGCCAAGAAGAAATCTAGAGAACCACATAATGAACGAGAGATCTAAGTCATTAAACAAAAAAGACGACAAAAGTGCATCATTAATGAGAGAAATCACATCATAATGTGTTTTTTTATCTATTCAAAAATGAACTGCTTGATAAACAAGAACCATTTCATGACCAAGACTTGAGAAGCCACATTATAATGGTTCTTTAGCAGCTTTAAAAAAAGCACTGTATCATATGATCTGGCCACAGAGTAATGTGTATTATATGATGCGCATATGAGGAACTTTAGTGAAGAAGACTTGTGAACCACTGAAGGCAACATAAGAACTTCAGCTGATCCACAGTGCTGCTGCGAGAGGAGTCTTCAACCTTCCTAAACTCCCATACACTTCCCCGCTATCTGCACCGCCTCCCTGTGGCTGTAGGTTCCAACCCTTAACTCTAACGGCCAAGAATGGACTCGCACCTTCTTACTTGATGGCACTGATCAAGCAGTGCACCACTTCCTGTTTTCTCAGAACCTCAAGAGCTGATGCTCCTCAAAAGCAAAGATCTGCCTCGAAGCTCGAAACAGTAACGTTTGTCTTCAAGTGTCCCACAGCTTCAAGGAACACAGAGTCTAAACGCCGTAAATGTAAATGTGAATGTTAAGTGTGGCACTTCAGCTGGGAGATAATCGATGGAGAGTTGTAGACTTAAATCTAGGTTTACAGGGATGAAGAACAGATGTGGATCCAAAGCACTGATGTTTGTCGCTCTGGAGAGGAGCGTCTGCTAAGTGCTGTGAATGTAAATGTGACCAGAACTTCTCGTAACACGTCCGGCGCGCTCCTGGCACGGAGACGAGCAGATGCGTGCCTGCAGTAAATATCATCAAGGTTCCTCGTCATGTGCCTGGCACAGGAGTTTGGGATGACGGTGTGCAGAATGCTGTGTGAAATCTGGAGCTGGCAGCTTGGCCACAGGGCCGTAAGCCTGTTTTCAATCATACGCAGAAGGGTGATTGGGTGTGAAATCAGACAGTCTTCGCTCAGACTCTCTCCCCGACGCTGAGATGAATACTCTAGAGAAGCTCTGTCCCAAAACAGCGCTCACAGGCTCCATTTAGAGACTAGGTCGAAATGTTCCCGTCAGATTAATACCACATTTCTGGCTTTGTAACCTGATCTGATTTTGGCAAAGTTATGGCTTATGATGTAAATGCTGGGTCATCTTCAAAAAAAGAGCTGATATGGGGCAGCGGTGGCGGTTTAGTGATTTAGCAAGCCCTGGACCAGTAGGTTGCCCTGAGGTACCCTTGAGCAAGGTACTGTCTCCATCACTGCAGGACAGTGTGTGTGAGTTAAACACAGAGGATGCATTTGGTTGCGGTTCACTGTGCGCTGTGTGTTCACAATGACAACTAGTCCATTTCACTTTCACTTTCACACATATTGTGCAAGCAATAAATATCTTGAAACAAAGGCAGATTAGTGTACTGGATCCTCTTCATGTTACAAGCTGCCATTAAAAACCCAGATGTTCTTATGTGATGAAATATTGAGTTTAGCGTAACCACAAAAATGTTCTACCTGGACCTTGGTTAGAAAATGTACAGTTAAAAAACCCAAAGCGGTGAAATAAACTCATTAGCTCTCCTGTTTCTGACACTTTAGCTGTAAAATTATTGCTATGGCAACACATTTGGAGAGGATAAGCTGTGAATATTTATGAGATGAAAAAAACAAAGTCTTACCTAAAGCCATCGTCCTCGCTGGCTGGTTTCTTCAGTGCTTCGGTGCTGCTGGGGCTGCTCACGTTTGGTTCTGGACTGGGATGGGACAGAGGGCTGGCCTGGGGGCTGGGATTCAGGTTTGGGCTGGATTTGTGAATAAAACTGGGGTGTGTGTTTGGGGTGTGTGGAGAATTACGACCTGGCTGTGCAGGAGGGTTGGGGAAAGCTATGGGGTTGCGTATGGAAGTGGGGCTAAGCTGGGTATTATGGGGGCGCTGTGGATTTAGGAGTTGTTGGGGTGTCTCTGTGGGGGAACGGGACAGCAATGAATGAAGAGTGGTAACTGGAGTTAGTGGTAAAATTGCAGGAGGGTCCACAGTTCTGGAGGATTTAACAGTAGGCCTAGGTCTGCTGATGTTAACAGAACCTGAGAGAAACGTTTTTGGGGTCCCTTGATCCTGCTGAGAAGAATCTGGTGACTGAGCAGGGCCAAACGCAGGAGGGGTTCTGACCTTCTCCATGGGAGGGTTCAAGGATGGGAGGCTGGACTCTGGGGATGGTTGATGAAGCCCAACTGCTCCTGTGGTTTTCAGGAATGAGGTGCTTTGGCTGGGCTGCAGTGAATCCATCGACCTGCAGAGGGAGCAATCAAGTCAGAAAGAAATGAAAGGGTGGTAAAAAACAATAACAAAAAGAGGTAGCATAAATAGATATTTATTTCAAAGTTCAAGCCCAGAAAACATGATTTTTTAAATGTTTTAATCTCACTGAGGAAGCAAAATCCTACCAGAGATCAAACTACGTCCAAGGTTAGACGATGTCTAGTTTAGGTCATTGATCATGGTTCCTACTAAAGATGGTAACAACATTAGGGTGACTAATACAATTATACAAGCATATACAAATCATCAGAAAAGAAGCACTGGGGTGGTCCTCTCAAGTTACTGAGGTGGTCACCTCAAAGGAACGTCTTCATTACCCTTAGTTTGAGAACATTACTCCACCATATTCCACTGCAGGGATATTTTTTAAGGTGAACTGACTTTGTACACACTGTCCTTTCTCCAGGCTTTTTACTTCACTGTTCTACTTTGAAGCATTATGCTATGAAGCCCCCCTTTTCCTGGGACAAACATATTTAAGGCACAATATCAGACCTGAAGGACCATGTTGTAGCTATGAAGGCCCATTTACATTATTTCTACCCTGATGAAGTAAAAGTCAAGTCATATTTGGTTCTTGAGCACTTTTAAAAATGTCATTGTTATGAAGCAGCTTAAAGGAATCCTGTCTGAGCACCTAGTGAGCGATAAACTCCCTAAAACTGGAAGAAGAACCTCAGGAGGAACCAAGACTCAGAAGAGGAACTCATCCTCCTTTGGTCGAAATCAGATAATCAAGAAGGAAAAGAGTTTAAAAGTTAAAGAGAGTAAACAGACTTAAGTTTGTGCTTAGCAGAAATTAGCTTCATTAGTCTGTAGTTGGAGTTCATTAAAAGGTTTGAAGCTGATAGTAGAGTCTGTAGTTGGAGTTCATTAAAAGGTTTTAAACTGAGAGTAGAGTCTGTAGTTGTTCATTAAAAGGTTTGAAGCTGATAGTAGAGTCTGTAGTTGTTCATTAAAAGGTTTGAAGCTGATAGTAGAGTTTGTAGTTGGAGTTCATTAAAAGGTTTGAAGCTGATAGTAGAGTCTGTAGTTGATCATTAAAAGGTTTTAAACTGATAGTAGAGTCTGTAGTTGATCATTAAAAGGTTTTAAGCTGATAGTCGAGTCTGTAGTTGGAGTTCATTAAAAGGTTTTAAGCTGATAGTAGAGTCTGTAGTTGGAGTTCATTAAAATGATAGACTTTCTGGTCTGGAGTTCAAGGAACCTTCAGTAGTAAGAGGAGAGATTGTGCTTCTGTTGGAAAGCTGTGTTTTATCACCATGGGAATATGCCATCTGCTTTTATCTGATGCTACAGAAAAATGAAAAAGCCAGCATTCTGAGTAAATAACGAATGCTACATTGTGTAACCCCTTGTGGACGCAAAGCTCTGAAGAAAGTGTGAGCTCTGCACCGGCAGAGGAAGGTGAACTGAATTAGTATGCCCTTCACACCCTCCTCCACACACACACACACACACACACTGTTACTGTCTGCAGGAGTGTGTACATGTGCATGAGAAGGGGTTCGTCTCCCATCCGCCACCGCCAGCGAGCGACCGTCCCCTCACCCGGGACGTCACTGCTGATATCAGCAGCCTTTCAGAACAAGATCAACTTCCTCCCCTGCAGATGACGGACAGAGGGACACTCCCTCCACTGTCCTGCTCCACTTTCTCGTTGCCTGGCAACAACTTTTCTGTGGTCCAACAACCCCTGCTGGTCCATGTACAACCCTACACGTTTCCTTTAAACGGTCGCCGGTGGTTAGATACAGATCTGAGGTCACTTAAGAGGATCAAACATCCTCAATAAGCAGACCTCATGATCCTTTATCTGAGCCTGATTTCACACTACGCCTGGTCCGGGTCCCGAAGGAAGGCCGTTGCATTTGGACGGATGGCTCTGTTTGGTGCCATCTGCTAGAGGAAGATAGCTGAGAGAGTTTGCACACTTGGGACGGATCTTGGTAAACAGTACGAGGGTGATCACATGGGCTGCAGTGTTTGAGGAGCAAGAAGAGACGGGTGGGAAGCGATGATCACATTTCGCCATCTTGTTAGACTAAAGCTAACAAACCGTTTCATTAATGAGACTGGCTTAGATTGTATAATACCAGACGTCCCTGATGTCCTGTGAGGGGAAAGTTAATGCAGCAAGCAGGCTGGACACTACATTTGGGCAGTGGTGTCCTAGTGTTGAAGGACGAGGACCCAGGATCTGAAGGTCATGGTTCAAATCCTGGACTGGTAGGTTGCCATGAGGTACCTTTGATCAAGGTACTGTACCCAAGGTACCCATCGCTGCTCACCCGGGTGCTGGATATGTCTGCCCCCTGCTGGACGGTGTGTGTTACATACAGGATGTATTTCCTTCGTTCGGCAAGTAGTCACTTTCACTTTCACGAGAACCGACCAGGCAAAGTGGTGAAATGGCTTCCTCTTTCTGCCTCATTTCACTCTTAGTCTCTCTCTCTATATCTTTCTCTGTGTCTCCCTCTCTCTATTTAATCTTTTCTCTCTCTCCCCCCCTTTCTCTCCGTCTCTCCCTCTTTTATTCTGTCCATTTCTCTCTGTATTTCCCTTTGTCTCTTCATCAATCTGCGTCTCTCTGTTTCTCTGTTTCTTCTTCTGTCCATCTGTGTCTCTCTGTCTCTCTTTTTTGTCATTCTTTCTTTCTCATTCCACTCTTTCTATTTGCCTCTCTCTCTCCCTCTTTTCTTTTCTTCAGTCTCTTTCTCTCCCCCTCACTATTTATCTCTTCTCTCTCCCCCCCTTCTCTGTGTCTCTTCCTCTCTATTTATCTCTCTCTTTTATTCTGTCCATTTCTCTCTCTGTATTTCCTTCTGTCTCTCCATCAATCTGCATCTGTTTTTCTGTTTCTTCTTCTGTCCATCTGTCTCTCTCTGTCTCTTTCTTCCTCATTCCACTCTTTCTATTTGTCTCTCTCCCGCTATTCTTTTCTTCTGTCCCTTTCTCTCTCTCCCTTTCTCTCTGTCTCTCTCGCTGTCAGTCTCTCTCCGAGGGGACGGCTGAAAGGGTAAACCCAGTGTCTCAGCAGAGGACATCTGTGTCCCTCAGCGAGACATCTGAACTTGGGATGTAAACTTGTGACGCTAGTTCCTTTCACACAGAAAGCTCACTGTGATGTTTCTTCAGTTTAAAGGGAAGATCTAGAAGATCTAGAAGAGGATACAGAGTCACTGCGTTGCTAGGAGACCGTGTTTACCTGTTCGGGTCCTGAAGGTGAAGGAGAGGGGACTCAGTCCATCCGCGTCCCGGCGGCTCCTCACTTCCGGCTGTCGGTCAGGGCAGAACCACGGGCAGTGCTGCTGAAACCGCGGGGCTGCGGAGCTCCATCCTCCTCCGGCGGGAACACGGACCGTCGCGCGCTCTCCGGCGGATCACCGGAGCGTCCTCACTCCAATACCCGCATCCAAACAAGCCCCGCCCCCCGCCGACACCGTTAATGCGCGCTCCACTGGGATTGGCTAATGCACTGCTTGATATGAATATTCATGAAATATTTTTTTTTCTTTTTAAACCTCTTAATTGCGCAGCACCTTCATAAATCACCCAAATTCGACAATCCACATCTTAAACATTACAGAGCACAGTGCTAATTTACATTTACATACAACATTTTACACATTAACCACTAAATGTTTAGTTTTCACGTTTCTGTATATCTTAACATTACTTTTATATTTATATACATTTATACACACACTCACACACACACAAATGTATTATTTATTCCAACTTTTCCATTTTTGGTTAAATAAAAACTAATAATTTAGTAATTATTAAACATTTTTTATTTTCTTACAAATTTTTGTTAAGTGCTCGTGCATGTAAACACCAGGATCCTAGACCAGCTGTTGGATCCTCTCTTTTTAAAGTTGGCAGAACTGACAATAAAGTCTTTTTTTCCACTTTTAGTAGATTTTATCTACAATGGAGAAGAATACATTTCTAAGAAGCCGTCAGTGAGTTTTGATGGGATTTTTTAATTTCACGCATGGTTGGAAAGTGAACAGCAACATATTTCTGCACAGAAATGAAAGTGAGAGTTTGAGTTGTTGTGGTGTGAATATTTTAGTGGGCTGTTCTGATGTTTCAATTAAGGATCCCACCTGATCAACCAATCCCACTGCAGCAAGCAGGACACTAATTAATCAATCATAGTGAACAAGTGAAAGTGACTATTCTTGTCATTATGAAACGCAGCACAGCACAACGAAATTCAACCTCTGCGGCAGCAGGGGGCAGCTATTGAAAGTGCCCTGGGAGCAGTGACAGGGACGGTACCTTGCTCAAGGGTACCTCAGGGCAACCTACTGGTGAGGGGTTGGAACCCATAATCTTCCGATTCTGTGGCCAACTCCCTAAACACAAGACCACCGCTGCCCCCAAACAACATGGGGTGGGGTTTGTGGGATGATGGGAGAGAAAAAAAGAAATGTAAATGCACCTCATTAAAATATAAGTACACCACACACACACACACACACACACACACACACACAAAGATAATTAATCACTGTGATGGTCATTTGATTTAAACAGGCAGATTAAAAACCACTTTGAAACTGGATTATATACATTAATTAGATCCTTTTTTCTGAGACACCTTTCAAGTCAACCTGAAATCACATTTTACCTTCTTACTTCATGTCTCTGGTCATATTCATTATTTCAAATTATGTAAAGTAAAGTCATTTTTCATGAAACTGTAGCTCTGCCTCCACAACATCTCATCTCATCTTGAGGTCAGCATGTTCCAGTGGCTGTGATAAAATAATATTAACCTAATATTAACAATAAAACCCATTTTTGGAGACTCCCTGACATTGTGTCTCTGCCAGGATCTGCTGTTACTTTAGTTTTCACAACAAAAGTGTAAGAAATGTGAATGAAATCTGAAGGCAAGCCTGGTAACTGGCGCCGAAGCGATGAAAACTGTAATAAAAAATAGAATAAATTCTTTATTTTAGTTAAAACAAGCAAAAAATATACTTGAAGCTTTGAGCTTAAAGCCCATATCAGGGAAAACCCAATTTTCCTTTCTTTTATTTTTAAAAGAAGTTAGAAGTTCATTATTTTAAGATTTTCCAATCAGGCAACATAAAAAAAATGTAAAGATCCTAAATACACTTAGTTAATGAGGTTTTTTCATATTTAACATATTTCCAATTCATTAAACATAGATTTTTTCAAATAAATAAATAAAATAAATAGCTTGTAGCGAATTGCTGTGCTTTTTTTCGGGGTTTATATTAGTATCTAAACAAGTCTGGTAATGTTCACCCTCCAGTCCAAAAGGCCAGATATGGAAATCTGGTGCGTTTCCTGCTTTAGATCTAAAAGCCACATCGTTTATCCCGGATCAGCAGAAAGACTATGCCTTGTTCCAACTTCCTCACATCCAGGCCATGACCCAAGGTTTGAAAAATGACTTGGGGGGTGTGGTAGTCAAGAAGATTTGAGTTTAATTTACAGTGAAATCAGATTTCAGCACAATACAGAAGTGTACACTTCAATCCAATGTGCTACAATAAAACGGCAGGATGTGAACACTGGCTTAATTGGTGCAGAGGACTGAACTGGCGTAGAGGACTTTACAGGACTGAAGAAGTCATCGTTCTGTCTCTGAGGAAGCGTGTGTGTGTGTGTGTGTGTGTGTGTGTGTGTGTGTGTGTGTGTGTTGGCGTGCAGCTCTCCTACAGCACATCATCACTCCTTCTCCTCTGGGCCTCTTGCTGCTTTCCTGCAATCACATGGGAAAGAGCCAGTGATTTTGGAGCTCGTTCTTCTGGGATGTGATTTATGCATCTTCACAGCAGCTTCATGCCAGCATCATTGTCACATTGTCTATTCTTGGACAGAGAACTATGTGAAATATTCTCCGTCCCGATCCAGAAAATCACTTATGATGATGTAGGGCCTGTTTTCCACTGCTGATATATAACGTGCTGAAAGATGGGGACGTCACGTGAAAATGGGGTAAATACAATTCCCAGTAAAGATATAATCTCCTTAATAAGCACTGTGACTTAAGGTTCACCACGAAAACCGGCAACACCATAAAAAGTCATTCACCCATACACACACGCCCTCCTTTTCTACGCTGAGTGAGATTAATAGGGGTATAATCTCACTAAAACGTAAAAGGCTGCCCCCCCACCCACCCACCCAGACACACACATTAACAAACAACGACAGTAATAAAAATCTGTGTTCAGAATAAATTAATTAGATTACACAATATTTTTATCATATTAGTGCACTTGAAGGAATAAAGTAGTTTATTTAGTCAATCAGTTTACATAAAGACAATAAGTGGCTTTAAATGGAAGCAAGCAGCAAAAATATACTTGAAGCTTTCAGCTTCTAGGTCCCACATAATGGAAAAGCCAGTGACCAGGTGACAGTAGCTGATCTGTAGAACTCCCAGACAACTTGGACGAGGCTCCGGCCACAAATACAGAGCATCATTTTCAACATCTTCAACAAATTAGTGCCCAATTTTTCTCACTAGAGTTTATAACAGTACAACCGTTACCGTGGTGACAGTACACGAAATCAGAACTGCCACACAGACTGAAATTTCTATAACATTTTGGGACTAAACGGAAAACGTCCTCAGTCTTTTTTCAGAAATAAGGTCAATGGATGAGACAAAAATGTTCTTATTTGACGATTTTTTGGGGGATTTTCCTCAATTCAACAACAAACATCACTAAGCAAATGTAACCGGGAAGAGGGATGAGCATCCTAGCAACCTGGAGAGAGTTTAGTTGATAATGTTCCCTTTTTTACTCCAGGCCACATATGACTGTGGTATTGACGGGTATTGAACTTTTGACCTCCTGATTATATTATGAAGATTTTTTGGTGAACATTAAATATTCATGTTCCACACGTGGACATCCGTGGAGATAAATCGGCACTCGGCCACATGGTCCAGCTGCAGCAGGTAGAGATTAGAGTGGAAAATGCTGGGGTGCTGCTTTTTAGGCTGACCACATGTGCATCATGACTCACCTTGGGGCTGTGTGTGTGTGTGTGTGTGTTTGGTCATCAGGGGGTTTTCTTTTTGGTCTTAACGAGGCCCTTCTCCACTAAGCAGCGGTAGAACTCCTGGATGTAGGTGTACACACACTTCCAATCCGGCTCCCGCATCCGCAGCAAATCATCAACATCCAGGAGAGGAGGGCAGTCAGCCAGCCTTCTACACACACACACACACACACAAACACACACACACACACACACACACACACACTGACGTCAATAACCATGCACTCAGCCCAACAGGCCACATTCAAACACGCACACGAGTTCGATCCTCGCTCTCTTTTGGTGGGTAGTATGGCCTTCCCCTCCCCCATCAGCCACTCTGTCAGCTGATATAACACAATCAGCAGGAAGTGCTCTCCTCTGAGTGTGATGAAGTGGCCGCTGTGGTGGTGACAGTGTGAAATAATGTGGTGGAGCTTTATGTGAGAGGAGGTACTAGATGGTCTTCACCCTCCCTGCGGAGAACATTGTGTGGTTAGAGGAGGCTTAGCTACTGCTTAAGATAAAAAGGACAAATACACACTATACACACTACTCACTGTGGCCAGTATATTGGAAACACCTGGAGCATACACATGGGCACAGAATTCTTTCAGTTCCTCTTTCTCTCTCTCTCTCTCTCTCTCTCTCTCTCTCTCTCTCTCTCTCTCACACACACACACACACACACACACACACACACCTCAATACACATGCACACAGGCCACTGTCACTGTGCAGGATGCTGCCATGCACACACAGATACTGCGTGCTGTAAATGAGAAACCAAAATTTTGTCTCTCATTTTCAGTCCAGTCTCTGTACCTGAGCAGTTCTCCAGATCTTCCTGAAGGACAGTGTTGTTGTCTCTCATGTTCAGTCCAGTCTCTGTACCTGAGCAGTTTGATAGTTCTATGTTGGTTAATCCACACAGTGATCTACGTCTGAACCTTCAAGCAGAACTTAGCATCTAACTTAAGACATGAAGCGGTGAAGAAACAGGTGCAGATGATTCCACATGATCAGCTGATTCGTTTACTCGAGTGGTTGGAACTCTTTTATCTTCAACCTTGTATGTATAGACACTTTGCAGGAGCAGTGAAACATTTGTTTCCTTCATTGTAAACAACTCAATATTCCAAAAATGAGAGAGTTTGGACATAAATGACATTTTTGCACCAACAAGGTTCCCGGGGCTTCTCAAGATTTTTCCACAGTACTATACAAATACAATGTATATATGTGTGTGTGTGTGTGTGTGTGTGTGTGTGTGTGTGTGTGTGTGTGTGTGTATAATTCTTACTCTGCGGTTTTGAAAGCCTTCTCAAAGTTGGCCTTGCGGTCGTACGGGTCTAGAGTGCAGTAATCGAAGCCTTCAGGGAAGAACCTGTGCACCAGTGCGCAGAACGCCAAGCCATCTGCCCAACTGGATGAAAAATTCTGGATTTCCACACCCTTTACTCAGAAAGAAAGAGCATCCTGGACATTTTGTTTACGTCAATGCTAACATTTTAAATGAAAAAATCAGATACCCAGACCCATTCCACCAGAACACAAAGTGAATGCAAATGCACTTCATTGCATAACTAACTGATCAGGTGTGCAGACATGTATGTATGTTGTTATGTAACATACACATCATTATGTAATGTGAATCGAATGTGGAGCAAAGCAGTGATGAACTTCAGTGCAGAGAACTTGACCTCGGATTCAGCCGGCCCACTCACTTCGTACGGCTCAGTCTTGGCTCTGCACCAGTCCAGCAGCATCTGTTTGACGTCTTTGGTGTTTGGACCGCCGAGCGCTGAGCCTCGGTGCACTTTGACCCCAGCAGCTGGAGGACGGGCAGGGCTGTGAGTGGCAAGCAGAGAAGTGTAGACAGCTTAATAAAACAAAAAAAAATCTGACGTAAATTTCATTTATTAAAGCGATTCGCTGTTTTTAGCACATCGTCCAAACTTTACATTCTGCTTTAACCTTTTCACAGCAGCCATGAAATACCATCTGTGGTCAAACCAGGCAACATTTTTTTCTCTTTTCTTTAATAATGTGGCGTATATATTTTTGGTTTATAAAGTTTTTTTTTATTTATTTGGCTGAAATGATGCTTTAACATCAGCCGTCAAGAAAGCTGCAGCTGTTTTTTTCTAGGTTTGATGGTCAGGCGAGAAGAGTTTTCACAGCAGGGGTGTCCTCACCAGGTGATGGGATTTACAGTACTGTGCAAAAGTTTTGAAACACCCCTCGTTTCTTCTTATTTTACCAAATAAATGACATTTGCAGCTTGCAGCATTCTAATATAACTCCCAGCACTGGTGGCAGCGGTGGCCTACAAGTTAAGGACTAGGCTGCATGATCAGAAGGTCATTGGGTCAAATCCCAGACCATTAGGTTGCCCCAAGATACTGTCAAGGTACTGTCCCCAGCACTGGTCCCTTCTGCATCTGTTAGGCTGTGCTTATCATATAAATACAGATAAAGCATTTGCGGTTTGTTGTGTCTGTGTGAATTTAGACAGTGTGTGTTAGCACAGAATAGAGCAAAAGCTAAGCTAAAAGATGAATTAGCTAACAATGACTAAAGCTCTCACCTGGTCACGGCCTTGGGGGAGGGACCCGCTGACGATGGATTCAGAGACTTTGTCGGAGGTGCTCCTAATCAGTGAGAAAAACAACACAGGATAAAGCGCAGATGCACGACAGCACTTGTTAATGAACATTTCAGGGCAGAAAGTTATTTTTTTTAATGCTTCAATCAGTTCTGAAGGTAAATGTGTTTCTCCTAAAATTTCCCAATATTCGCTCGTTTGGTTAAATTATGGAGAGAATAAAGTTTAAACTTACCACCAAGGACCTCCTTAATCATGAGCTATCAAAAAAAAGTTATTATCATAAACCAGTTCTCCTGTATTGTCAGAATTAAAGGTTCTGCGTTGGTAATTGATGTTCATAAAGGTACAAACTGTGTGCCCTTAAAAGTACATCAAGTATTTTTTATCCCAGGAGAAAGGGGGCAGATTTATACCATTTCGAAACCAATTTTTTAAACAGAACTCATATTTCAGGTGGAATAACACCAAACACGTTTCAGTTACTTCATAATCGGGTAGGGGCTGCAACTGTACAGAGTTCTGTGTATGAAGAATATTCAAGCTGTCAGCAGTGGGTAGCTTTACTAATATGAAGGGGTGTCTGGATATTTTTGGACACATAGTGAATTGATTCAGTGGGGCAGTGTTTAAGCACTAGGGCCCAGAAATGGGGAGTCGTGGGTTCGATTAGGTTGCCCTGAGGTTCTCTTGATCAAGGTACCATCCTCATCATTGCTCCCCGGGTACTGGATATGTCTGCCCCCATTGGATGGTGTGTGTATTTGGAGGATGTATTTGGCTGTGGTTCACGGAGTGCTGTATCACTTTCCCTTTTTCAGTGTGAAGGAAACCCACTGTGTATATGCTGCTCGGTGCTGCCCGGGCCATTAGCAGGTCTCTGGCCAGCGCTCTGTCCAGCTGGGCCGGGTCCAGCACACACACCCCGCTGACGCAGGTCCTGCTGACGCTCAGCTCGCTCTCGGTCTCGCTGCTCTGGAGGCCCAAACAGGAACAAACACTCGTCCGTGAACAGGAGACCCAATAAACAAGCACCAGGTTTCCTAACAAACCCAGCAGGCTCACTGAGCGGCTGATAGCATGCTGTGGCAAGACTGTGGCCCTCAGGACCGAGAACCTTTACTGTTACTGTTGTTGACCGATGTGATTCTGCCAGTTCAGTCCATCAGATGGACGTGTAGACCCGAGATAATACACCACTGGGATTCAGAGCTGAGCAGTTTGCCATTTTTGGTCAGTTTTAGGCTTGTTTGGGTGCGACCTTCCACTCACCCCGTTTTCTCTTCAGCAGTTCTCTCATAGCGGCTCGAATCATTCTTCTTTCCTCAAAATCCACAGCCTTGTCCAGCTATCACACACACACACACACACACACACACACACACACACACACACTCATATTAGGAGAGGACAGCCTCTTAAACTCTTGTTGAGTGTGTTTTCACATCACTCTCTCACTCTCACATTTAATTTTACTTACTGAATAATTCACAGCAAATACTCAGTAATACATAATGGATACAGAATCATATAGAATCATATAATCATTATAGTAGTTACAGAATAATTCATTTTGGATAGTGCATAATTTACACTGAAACTCAAGAATTCATGATGGAGGCTTAACCATTAACTGTAGTTACAGAGTAATTCATAGTAGATATCGAACCATGTGTAATTGAGCTGGAATAATTCATAGTGGATGGTGATGGCAATGATATTAGATACTGATATTACTCTACTCTACTCTACTGAGTACTTACATAGCAAATACTGAAAAATCATAATGGATACTGCATCATTCATCATGGATACTGAACAATTTGTGATGGGTACTGCCTGATTCACAGGGAATAATGAATAATTCATAGTCAATAGTAACAATGAGGAGGTTCATAAACACCTCACTGAGGTGTGATTGAGATGAGCTCATTTAAGTTTAAGGTGTGAGAAACTGAAACAGATTTCAACTCTTCACTTGCGCACACACACACGGAGTAACTGAACACTCGTACCAACATTTTCAGGCCAAAAAAGGCGCCGGCAGACACCTCGGTGTGAGGATGAGTGAACGTCGGGATATTAATGGTGTACACATGCTGTTGCTCTCACCATGTCACTCAGCACTGCTTCGTCCTGAATGGCAGCGAGCTTTTCTTGTGTTATAGAACCCACACCGGTCTCGTTCAACGCTTCATTCTCCATTCTTCCCTGCTGGAACAGGGAGAGACAGAGAAGTAGTTAGAGGTGAAAAGGGTGAAGAGAAATGGAAACGAGGGCAAGAGTACAAAAAAGAGATAAGGAGGGGAGAAAAGAGAGAATTACAATATTTTTTTTCATTAAGTAAAAAAAAATCCCCTCTCTTTGTTAAAGCTTCTGCTTTATTTATCCTCAACTTTTAGCCTCAAGCTCTTCAGACTGTCCTCGTTGGTTTGAAGAGCAACTTCGAACACATATTCAAGTTCTTAGGGTCGAAGGAGCTCTTAACACCTGAAAGGCATCTTTGGTTTAAAGTGGCACAAAGAAAATATAATTAACAGTGTAGGGGCGGCACGGTGGGGCAGTGGGTGGTGCTGTGGCCTCACAGTGAGAAGATCCTGGGTTTGATCCCCCAGGTGGGACGGTCCTGTTTGTTTGATGATCTGGCAACCCTTCCAGGGCATGTCCCTGCCTTTTGCCCCTTGAGAGCTGGGATAGACTCCAGCACCACCCGAAATCATAAACAGGACTCTGAAAACGAGTGAGTGAGAGTCATAAACAGACTGAGAAGTATTGATCACTTTCATTAAAGATATTTTAAAACATCAGTCTCCAAGCTGTCCATCAGAAGGGTGCCAGCACGGCCACATGGGGCAAATCTTAATGAAATTTCCCGGCTTCAAGCTGTTCCCAAGAGGTTGATAAGGCATGCAGTGCGGCACACTGGACTTAAATGGAAGAATATCTGTGAGGGCCGCTATCGCAGGCTGATCTTCTAAACCAGGGATATGAGCCCATAACTCAAGCGTTTTCCCTTTTATGATCACTGGACGTCATCACCACTGAGTGGACCTGCAGCACAGCACACACTCTGAGTCACTGTAGACAAGTCCAATCTACAAGTACATACACCGATCAAGAACGACATTAATACCACACCTTTATTATTCTGGGTCGCCCTCATGCTGCCAGAACTATGGTTTCTGCACTGCAAGTCCTCCAAGTTGGGAGGTGGACCAGTTTGGAGGAACACCTTGAATTCTTTGTTCCTTAAATCGCTCCTAAACAGCGTTTGCAGTAATGCAGCATTATTTTGCTAAAGAGGACACTGCCATTAGGGGACATTGTCACCATGCAGAGAAGAACCTGGTCTGGAGCAACGTTCATGTGTAAGTAACGCCCACATGAATGCAGAATCCCAGCAGATCTTTGTCCAGAGCTTCATAGAGCATCCTGTGGCCGTCTCTTCCTCAGGTCAAGACACACGCACACCCAGCAGTCCACTTAAGAAAATGAGACTTTTAATTCAGGTCTGTTCTGAAACCTTTCTATCAGAACCAGCTTGAACTTCTTCAGCAGTTTGTGCATCAGCAGCTTTTCTGTGGCCCAGATGTCCATAATCCAGTCCTCGGCTCACTTGTTGTCCTTCCTTGGAGCACTTTCAGTCAAAATGGACCGCTGCATACCAGACACACCCCGCGTGATCTGCTGTGGAGATGTTCTGACCTGGTGTGTCTCATCAGCATAGTTTGTTAAAGTGTCTCAGATGCTGCTCTTCAAGAACTTCAGGAACTCTTCACTTATTTCCTAAGACCTCATGAAAGTTCCCATTTTAGCAAGAAAATCAAAGTTTATGATTTCACCTGATGGTGTTGTATTTGTAAGTAATGCTGCAGGAAAAATAGATTTGTCTGATTGCAGCAAAGCAGTAAAGAAAGTGATGTTACTCACCTGGTCTGCTGCTGATGTGTGAGTGTGTGTGTGTGTGTGTGAGCTTCCCAGTTGAGGATGTTTGAGAGCAAGAGAGTCCAGCTGTGTGAGCTCCTGTTAACTCAAACACCAAGTCTTCTGTTGTGGGACGGTATTTTAGAGCTATCAAGAAACCCCTCCCAGCCTGACCCTCTGCCAAGGCCAATGAGGAAGAGGAGGGTGAGGAAGAAATCGGAAGAAATGAGTTGTATGGGAAACAAGTCTTGGCGGGAGTGGGAGTTCTTTTCTTTCTTTCAGAAAACATTTTTTATAGTATAATAAATTATGTGGAAAAAGCTTTCAAAAGCTTCTAAAGGATCTTTAATAGTTTGAGGGTTCTTCTCATAACCTTTACATTCAGTGGAGAACATTAAAGGAGGTCCTTGATGGTCATGTTTAAACATGCGATTGGCTAAGGAGCCATTGGATCATTTTTTAGGGGACATATTTCTGTGTCATCACTCACTCCACTGCAGCACCTCAAAGAACCCAAAAGGAGGAACTTTTTAAATACATGCAATTAAAGCCTACCATTCACGTCCCAGCAGTACAAACAGTCCAGTTTGAAATAGCTGATTTTGTGAGGTCACAAAAAAAAAACCATTTTCATACACTGTTACCTTGTGCCAAAGTCTTAAACCCCCACCATTCATTTCTTTATATTTTGCTACGGAATCACTTTGTTGCTGCAAAACATTTCTGCAGTGGATTAAATAAAAGAAACAGAAAAAAAATGGTTTAGTGTTCCAAGCTGCAAATGGTTGCAAGGTTCTAGATAAAGGGGTTCCACCCACTCGAGACTTTTGCACAGTGCTGTATTAGTTTATATGCAAGCAGGTTAGAAGATGGTCGTGTAGAACATCATAAGCTAATCTTAGAGGTAAAAACAGGAAACGGGCCCTTTAGGAGTCTAAAATAAGTCTTCATTTTTTGTGAATGTTAAAGGTACAACATGGCTGATCCAGAATCAGTACTTGTGAACAACAACGTCATAAGTGATGGAATGAATCTGTTTCGAGAACAGTCTTCCTTTATGAACAGCAGATGGCTGGAATTTGGTTGATGTTTATAGAAACAGCACGTCCTACTGTGTCCTAAACCACACCCATAAGTCTAATACACCTTCATGAAGATCTGGATGAGGGCTGGGTGAGCTTTGAAAACATCTGGGTGACTATTGGCTTCTAATATTTGTCACCCTCATGATTTCAGTGCTAAATCTGGAGGCAACTCGACTTAAAAAGCAGCTACAACCAAACACATCCTCTTTATTTAACACACACAATGTCCAGCAGGGGGCAAGATATCCAGCACCCGGGGAGCAGTGATGGGGATGGTACCTTGATCAAGGATAACAACCTACTGGTCTGGGATTCGAACCCACTTGCCCTTCCTGGAGCCTCGTCGCTGAACACCAGCTGCCTAAATAAGGGGAGTATAATGGTTGGCCTGTGTCACTGACTTTTGTAGATGTTTGTATAAAATACTTTGAAAGGTTTGGAGATTTTTAACACACAGTGTATATAAAGTGGTCCAGAGAAGTCTCCAAGCTGTGAGCTTTAGTTCCAGCAGATGTACATAACAATTGTGTAATCGAGCCATGTGGCCGAGGGAGGTGTAAATACTGAAAGAGAGGGAGAGAGAAACACTGCCTTATTAAGGCAAAGCAGGAAAAGACATGGCCTGGCAGTAGCTGTGCTGTATATATGGCCACATCCTCTTCTGTTCTGGACACAGAGAGAGAGAGAGAGAGAGAGAGAGAGAGAAGTAAGGAATCTGTTCTTAAAATAGGGAGGAGAGAGAAGGGACATACATTTGGTTTTAAATTTAGGGAGGAAAATGATCAGAAAAACGATTAATAATAAAATAAAAACAGTGAAAGTGACTATTTGTCATTGTGAACACACAGGGCCTAACGCCGAACCACTAGGCCAGCACTGCTCCACAGTAACTGACGTGTAGTTTGGCTGAACTCACAGTTATTCGAGTCGTAGGCTTTATTTAACTTGATTTAATTTTTTTACTGCAGTGATGTCATTTCAGTCTCCCAGCTTCAAACGCAAACGCTCGCTGCCTCCGAGGGCCTCGGCCTTCAGCTTACACTGATCAGTCTGTGGCTTCCCCAGGTGGTGAAATGTGGTTCCAGCACAAATTTAATCTCAAGGAGTAACGAAGGGGTCTTTGATCGGAGCGTTATAGACCACGATTCATTCTACATTAGACCTTTTTTCAGGGAGCTAAAGGATATTAAAAGCAAGGCGACATGATAAACTCTTGCATTTGTGGACAAGAACATCTGCCCGCTAGCAGGAAGAAAAAGGCTTTTTCCAAAAATCACAGCACCACATTCAACTCAGAATGACCGGTTCTTTCATAGATATGTGTCCTAATGTAAAGCTAGCATGGACGGGGCTTAGGGTGGATTTGGAAGAACGTCCTGATCTGTATTATGCTGAACTGTTGAATTCTGTTTGCGTGTGAAGACAGGAAGAAAGGAGACGAGTGACATTCTCGAACCAGTATATTTAGCCAGTTTCTTCATGATTGTAAAATACATAAATACTATAAAATAATTATTTACATCTGACATTTTTTTGACATGGGTACACACGGTAGCCTTTAGTCGCACAGAAGGCAGCTCGTCCAAAGTCAATCAGTGCATTTTTGTGCTCTAACCTTGGAGGAAAGTCCCATAAAACCTAAAAAAAAAAAAAAGAAAAAAAAAAAAACGGTTTCACGATTTCCCCACTGCATTCAGTTTCTCCCGGACCAGTTCTTCAAACGGACACTGATGTGTGTCGTTCACGTCATAATACATAATAAGAAACGGATGGAAACACTTCACTTTGATGTTCTTTTGTACACGTCTCTCCTTTTCTTGTATTATACATTCAATGAAACACTTAAAACATGAAAGAAAAAAAAAAAAAAAGCTTCTTCTCAAACAACAATCACTCTCATCTTTAAGAGCAATCCTAGGCTTTTATCTAAAATTTCTGTTCCAGTGGTTGAGATGTAAATAAAGTCATTCAGAGTGAGTTTGGTGGGAACTGGTTCACTGAAGAAACCTTAGAAGTTTCCTCTGGTGTTTCTTTGACCTCACTTTGTCCTGCATGTATCCCTCACCCATGTATGGGTTTAGTTTTAGTCCAAGAGCTTCTCCAAATCCTGGTAAATCAACGCCTGGTGCATCAAACAGCGTCTTCGAACCCAGTTCATCCTTTAGAACCAATTAAATGTAGGTTAATACTGATGGATTTCCCACTCAGAATGTCTTTCTTTATATCTTAATCACTTCTACATGGCAAATATGGGTGGAATTTCAATTGAACCTCAATCCAAAAGCATAATCCTGGTAATAAATAATAACGAACTTGTTAACATTTTACAAACTATTACAAACCATCAAAAGTAAAATGGACCGGTGTGGATGTGGGAGAACGTTTTATAAACGTCCCAGTGATCACACACCCCAATATAGTGTTTAGGGGAGTTGCCGTGTGACCCGGAGGACACTTTCCCCACTTCCTGAGCCACCATTTATTTTAAGGGTCATTACCATGACTGAGGTATTTAACGCTAAACCGTCAACAGCATCAGTCCTTGGGTGAGTTCTCCACCCTGAACATCTAGTGACAGCACCTTTTCCTAATTTCCATAACCAAACACAGGAGGGTGAGCACGTCTAGACAGTAAGCTGTTCTCAGGATAGCTTAGAAAATCTGATATTGGAGGCCGTTTTTTGTTGGAACAGCCCCATCAGAGCATCGGGAAAATGTTGCAAATGAAGCTAAAGAGGCTACAGGTTTTCCAAAGCAACACATCTTCAGGTAGACTCACCTGAATACATCACAGGGAAGCGAAAACAGAAATACCTGCACATGTTCATCCACATTTTAGGCATGCATTAGCATAAATAAAACCTCACCCTTCAGGATGAATATGAGAACTATTACAGTGTTTTTGTCCACCCTGTTCATGGAGCAGGTTCTTGGAGATGTCCCTTAAAAAGGAAACGACCAGCAGATGGAGACAGAACCACAGGGAGTGCATTTACACGGCCAAAGGCCTACGACCTCTAGGAGAACATGAGTGGGGACGTGATAATACTGTCAAACGACAAATATAACAGTGAAGGAGACAAAACACCTCTGAGCTCCGCGGAGACGACATTGTGCTAAAGCTGTCCGAGTCTCCTCAGAGAGACAGAGGCAGAAAAGAGAGCAGATCTAATAATACATTCCCTCAAAGGGGGTTATTATGCAAGACGTACCAGCCATCTTTTTTTAGCAGGACATTGTTAAAATGTCTGTTAATGCCACGGGGAGCGGTGATCATCTAGGAATTCTAAACGTATAATGTCCATACAGTGTCCCTGTTAGTCAATAAAAACTCAAATGATCGCATTAGTTCAGGCTGGTGAGGTAAACCAGCCTGTCCTGCTTGGGTCTAAACAGGATGCCTTTCTTTTTTTAAATTCTCAGTTGAAGATATAACGGAGATACGGTTTATTTTCACAGCAACCACATTGACTATCTGCATTCTTATCTATGTGTAAACGTCAGTACTGGAGGAAATAGATCCGAACACGCCCGTGCCGTCCCAACAGTAAACCAAAAATGAAAAATGTAGATCCAGCCCGCTTTCGTCAGTCTGTAATCGTAAACTAAACAAAGTAAAAGCACCCCTATCTGGGAACCGACACCAAAAAAGCTGCCTTTTAAAAAGCCTCATCTAAACTGGAGGCAAGAATAACTCGTTTTATTTATTTATTTATTTTTTAAACACTACTCCTGACTTTTCTTCATTTGTACCTCAGGAGGACTTAAAAAATAAAAAAAAAAAAAGTGCCCAGATAAGGAGAGTTTGCTCTCAAGCCTAAGCTCATTATTTCACAGTGGAGATGACCGTCGTCTACGTGGTGCAGAGAAATCAACGCGGTGCGTTGGAGAAATGGAGGTATTTAAAAAAAAAAAAAAAACAAATGAGCGAAAAAAAAAAAGTAAGGACAGCAGCAGAAACCACCGCTTTCAGAAGGCATATGTAAAGGTCAGTCCCAGAGTTTTGTGCGCTGGACTGAAATGACATAGGTTGGCACAGTGAGGAGGTTCCACGAATGATCAAACGCAAAGTCATGGTCTCTTAAAACCTTTCTAACCTCCAGATCAAACTAGTCGATTGACCCTGCATCAACACGGCTCTGCGCTCCAGAATTAAGTCAGCAGTCCACTCGGCTCTTTCCTCAGTCCATCTTCTCATGTGACTGTTCCTCTGTCAACTTGTCAGTTTGTGAGACTTGTAGAGACGTACGATGATCTAGAACTGCAAACTTCTCTGGAACAAGTGGTTCAGTAGATGGTTGTAGGGCGATGCATGGGTCGGCAGACATTTCTGAACAAGGTTCTAAGTCTTGGTGCAGTTTTGGAGGCATTTCTGTATAAGGTTCTTGTTCTTTGTACAGTTCTGAAGATGCTTCTGAGCAAAGCAGATCTTGGGGGAGTTCTGGTGAATGCTCTGCACACTTTTCTTTCAACAGTTCTAGTTCTTGGTCAGGATATATTTCTACAGATGGATCCGTAGAGGCTTCTAGATCACTGCAAGGTTCAGCAGACGTTTTTAGAGATAGTTCTAGATCATGGTACAGTATTTGAGATGGACATGGTTCCAGTTCTTGGTGCAATTCTTGAGAGGTTTCTGATTCAAGACACAGTTCTTTGAATGTTGCTGATGGTTCTAGTTCTTGAGAGGCTTCTGGACATGGATTTAGGTCTTGCTGTGGATCCAGACATGAATCTGGTTCAATACTTAGTCCTGGATATTTATCTGAAGATGGTTTAAAGTCAGGGGCAAGTTTTGGAGATGTTTCTGAAGATGGTTCAAGGTCAAGATATGGTTCCAGTTCATCATATGGTTCTGTCCACGGTTCATCAGAGTGGCAGTCTTCTGAGGACAGATCTAGAGAAGGTTCTAGAAGTGGTTGTAGGTCTGAAGATGATACAGAAGTTGATCCTAAATATGGTTCTGACTCCCTGGAGCTGGCTTTCCGGTCTGGGGTCACTGCTGCTGATTTGGCCCGTCGAGCGTCCAGAAACCCAGCGATGAACTCAGAGTTTTGGTAGATGATCATACCAGACAGGGTCAGCGCAGCTCCGGCACAGCTGAGAGTTGACAGCTGGCTCTCGAACAACAGCTGGGAGAGCAGGAGGTTGCCCACCACGTTGAGGTTGCCCAGGATGTGCAGGGTGACTGCAGAAGTTAGACTTATGACACAGCAGCTGGCAAGGTTGTAGAGCACGGAGCCCAGGCAGCTGAGCAGGATGAAGCCCCAGAGGTGCCGATCGTAGTGTAGAGGAGACTGCAGGCCGGCCCAGTTCTCCAGCACCAGGGCGGCTACAGCCAGGATGCAGAAGCTGGGGATGGCCATGAGGTACAGCAGGAAAACGGAGTGGATCTTCTCTTCCTGGAGCAAGATACCTGGGGGAAAAAACAAACACACACAGTGTCAGATATAATACAGGACCTTGTTTATAAATTAAGCAGCATACATTCTGAAGAAGAGTGATGATGGTCTAGTGGTCTGGCGGTAGAGTGGGTCTGTTGTGAAACACTCCAGTCTTGAGAACCAGACCTGTTCACAGTGGTGGTGAATGGAACCAGTTGTCTGAATCTTCCTCAAAGAAATGGTGAAGACACTGATGTCTGAGAGTCCATTACAACTCACTTTGAATGGCTTTCACAACTCAAAATTCACTAGAATTCTCCTTCAGTGGGCCTAAAAAGTGACAAACAGCCCAACCGCCACCGTTTTACCTGAAATTCCAGTGTTTTGACAGCATGTCAATAAGAACTCTTCCAAACTTCCAAACAGGGCAAAAAAAAAAAAAAAGTAACAAAAAATTTGGCTACTGAAATCTGAAAGCTCCTTGTTTAAGATATTATAAATGGCACCAGGACACCCCACACAGCCCAGAAGCAATTCTGGAAACTTGACTTTTACAGCATCACACTGCAACAATCCTGACCTCAAAATCACCACGAGGGTGCAGCTCTAAATAGAGTCACCGAAACCTTACACCACCAGGTTGTTCTCCAGAGCTATTTCTAGACGGTTCTTCAGCTGTGGGGAGGTTCAGGTAAATTAGCTGCGGAGAAGAACCGTCTTGTTCAAAGCAAAACAAACCTTTCATTCTCTGTTATTCTACCTGGTTTCCTGTGAAGACAGGAAGTGTAATGCTGCTCAGTAATGAACTCTGACCTCTCACAGGCTTCAAAAACCCAGTATTACAATAATGACCATCATTTACCATACTCTTACACCATTTCAGTATTTCCTCCTGTTTCTTTTCCCCAAAATTTGATCAACCAGGGGGTGTATTTGATTGGTCATTAAGGGGGGGGGAGGTCTCACTGCATAACAGTTGGCAAAATCTGTGAAAGAAAAAGTGAAAATGAAAGTGACTCATCACAAACACAGCACAAAGTCATTCACAACAAATTATATTGTATTATTTTGTATTTAACCCACACACACTGTCCAGCAGGCGGCAGCCATATCCAGAGCCCGGGGAGCAACGATGGGGACAAAGCCTTGCTCAAGGGAACCTCAATGAGCCACTCTGTTAGAACCTCCCTACTGTACCTCCATTTTAGGAGCTCCATATGAGTGCACTGTGTAGTGAATAACCAGGAAATTATACATGCTTTGCATACAACTCGGGAGGGACGAGGAAGGACAAGATCAGGAATGAGTTGAATTAGAGGGACAGCTCAGGTTGGACATGCCCAGTATCTATACTCTGTATCGGATCAATACCAAGCTTGGCTCTATTTACTAGCATGCCCAATGGACGCTGCTGGATTTTTAACCAGTTTCTGCTCACTTTCCACTCCATCGCTCACATAAAACCTGTTGATCCAGATGGGAAGTTACTGATCACGCCTCTGAGAAAAGCTTTTGTTAATTAGTCTTCATCAGTGCTCAGTTTCAGGACACTTCAGGACAATTCCTTGTCCAGCCTTAACCCTCAAGCATATTTCATCCATTTAAAATGGCTTTTGCTGAAAGTTCCCCAATCCCTCCAGATCCTTGTGTGGCCTAAAACTCAGCCTTAAAACCCTGCTGTTAATTGGGTCAGAGTAAAATTCCTGAATACATCTTCTTAAAGTCTTTGTTTCAGGGCTTTTCTGGTTATGTAACTTCCAGAGAAGCAGAAACAGTGTAGATATTGCATTAAGTGGAAAACCGGAGAATTAACCACCATGTGACTTGGTGTACAGGCTGTACAAGCCCAGCTCTCACGGAGGTGCAGAGCTTTAGATTGAGCCTTTTCTCTTTGAGCCAGAACCTAAATTGCTCTAGTGAGGACGCCACTTAGCTCGATATGACTCAGCTGATAACAGTTTGTGATAGAAAGGGAAAAAACATGCAGCAAACTTGGACGATGGGGCAAAAATAAACACCACCACGATATTTGGATGTATTTTAGCAGTGCTTGGGGTGCGAGTGGTTTTGATATTACTTTTTCTAAATGCAATGATTCCGAAAGAAACACAGCAGTGTTTTAAAAAATGCTGAAAAAGTAATAATTTAAATGTAAAAAATTGGAGAAACTGGCCTAAAACTCTAATGTGAAACAGCGTTTGTGCTGCTTTATACCCATCAGCCTCAGCTGTTTGACAGAATTCATATTTTCCATCTTTTTCCTGTTTAACACCCAGCATTCACTGCAGAAATACAGAGTTGTGCAAAAGCCATGACTCGCCCCTCGTTTGTTTATACTTTCTAAGAAAATGAGGCAGTCGGTACAGTGAGGATCGCGTGCAAACACGCATGTAAATCCAGTCTAAACACAAAGAGAGTTTCATTCTAACCAGCTTTAAAGTCAATATTTGGTTTGACCGCCATTATTCTTCAGCACAGCCTCGACTCTCCTGATGCAGCTCGTTTCTTTCTTCTTCTTCAGGATCACTTCACAAGGCTTCTTGAAGGGCGTCCCAAAGCTCTTCTTTGGATGTCAGCTGCCTTTTGTTCTCCGTTCTGTGCGGAGATGACCCACTGCTTCTGAAAGTGCTCAGGTACAGAGACTGGACTGAAAATGAGAGACAACAGCTTTCTCCTTCAGCCTGGAGAACTGTTCCTCAACAAAATGTTAAAAATACAATAATGTCTGGAGCTTTGGAAGCAAAGTATGAAGAAATGAAGGGTGGCCTGAGGTCTTTGCACAGCACATCATTCAGCCTCTAGGAATCCCGGTCACGTCACCCAATACTGACTGGTTGCCAAAGCTAGAGAAGAGCTTCCAGCTCTCATGCATGATCTCTCACGCATGAAATATCACACTAGCCACACAATATCACCTCCCTCCTTAGGTCAACACTCTTCCCTCTTCAGCTTGTCACACTCCTTTCCCATGAACCATGTGTCATTTGGGCCATTTCTCAAAAATAACGATGATTTAAAGACACCAAGACAGTGATTACAGTTTTACAGCTGCTGTAAGATCAGACCTTCTGGCGTAAATGTTAGCTTTCTGTTTTAAAATCATTTTTAAAACACCCCCTACTCCCCAAAATACAACCTAAACTGTTAAAAATGGCTGGAGACTATCCCAATGCACACTGGGCAAAAAAGCAGATGAACACCTTGGACAGATCACCAGGCCATCACAAGGTAAACACACATACACACACCAATTTATCATCATCATCATCATCATCATCATCTCTAGTCCAGCTGATGGGTCCTAGGAATGCAGGAGGAACCCAGAGCTCCTAAACACACACAGAAACGGAGAGAAGATGTTCACTCCACATAAAAAGAACTCAGACTGGGTACCAAACCCACAACCTTCTTGGCGTCAGACGACAGCACTATACACTGTCCCATCGTGCCTCCAGAGGGGCGGTTTCCTGGGGTTTAAACAGGACAGCCTCTCTCGGGGCAGCCGTGGCCTAATGGTTGGAACAAAGAGCTCAAGAAAAAGACTTCAGGAAAATGTGGGCGAGGGTGAGGTGGCTGAACGCTTTTCCACTCCTGCCTCCACGACTGCAGTGCCTTTGGGAATCCTGCAACTGCCCCCCATTACAGCCCACATGTTCTGGTGTGTGTATTCACTGCAGTGTGTGTAGGAAGGGTTAACACACAGGACAAATTCACCACTCGCTGTTCACAGAAATTTCATTCTCTCCATTAATTGGGTCACAACTTATTTTTAATCCTCTCCTTAAACGTTTCAAAGCTTTTCTCTCTTATGCAAGTCAGGGGAATGAGCCTGCCAATGCATTCGAGGTTCCTCTAACCTTCAAAATCCACTCTATTTATATAATAATTTCATATAAAATCATTTCTATATCTTTATTCTGCTTTTTTTAGACCAGACCATCAAGGAACCACTTTAGAATGTGAGAAAGCATGTTCCTGTTTCTAAAAGTTTAATAAAAGTCCTAAGAGGCAAACAGCAATTCATATTCCCTGTTGTTGTTTACAGGCTTTCTGTAATTGTTTATCATGAACGTCACTGTTGTTCTGTGCTCGAGAACCCATCACACACCTAGAAAAAGCATATTGTTGTGAAATCATAGTAACAGAGATATATATTCCTACTGCCCACCCCTAAAATAAACAAAACACACCAAGAGCCCGTCTGATCTCTCGTTTCCTTCAGTTAAAAAAAGGCCCAGTGTTTTCCAGGAATTACAGGGCCCTTTAAACTAAACCTCATGATCCCAGACCAGACTGGTGCTAAGAGACAGTCCCGCCTTACAAAATAGTTCCATAGCAACGCAAACATTTGTGTGGGACGTAACAACCACGGTAAAGGGAAGACCAAATGTGGAGGATGATGTCAGAGGCTGCGGTTCACAGGAAAGATTTCCATTCCAGAACACAGTGGCTGGTATCTTCAGCAGGAAGCTTCAGACGAACCCTTAAAGGGAACATTCGGTCAAAAATCAGTAACCGATGTTGAAATTGTAGCCGATATGTAACGGAAACTATAACCCACCGATCAATAGAGCGATCGCTTTTAGGGCGGGGCAATTTTCACAATAAATGATATTTATAATACGGTCACCAAAAAGTTTGTGACATTACCGTTTATTCATTTAAATAATGACTACAACGTTCTTCATCAATATTTTACACACTGGGCTACACTAAATCCAGTTAATCAGGACCAATTCTGCTCTTGTTGTAAAGAAACTACTGACCATCATGATTCACTCATATTGTGATGTAAATTACATTATACTTGCTTATTGCATTAAATCAAACCCCAACCTGAACCGAGCCCCAGGGTTTTTGGTAAATATGAAGGTTTCGGAAAATCCCCTATGAAGGGTCAAATTTCAATTTAATTTACTGCCCTGTCCAGTAAATTAAACAGTTCATTGTAACCCACTAACACTGCTTGTGATGCCTTTACAATGAGCTGGAATAGAGAGCAGCCAATCAGAAGAGATCATTTAAATTTATCCATCTTAAAAGGCACAGTAACTCAAACAGCCTGTTTAATTCAAAAGGATAAAGGATGGCTGAAATATGAATTATATTATTGGTGGGTATTCATGAAGGTTTCAAGGACGGTAGTGAAACCAGCTATGTTATACAGGTTGGATACAGGCTGAAAGAAAAAGATGTTTGGCACGCGCACCCAGACAAACTGGAAAATGAAAGGAAAATGTAGAAGTGGAGTCTAATGGTGGACGGTCAACTCGAAAACGAAACCAAAACGCTGACGTGACTCCGGCGTTCTTGTTGTGGTGAAGACATGTACTCACTTTGCTGGATGCTCTTGACGCCACGCAGCATCGTGGCTGCGAAAACGAACAAGCAGCCGGTCTGGTCGAACTGGACCTCGCCCATGATGCTGAACGAGGCGCCGAGACAAATGGGCATCATCGCCGTGTACTTGAGGATGTGGTGCTGCTTCCCGAGGACCAGAGACGAAATGGCCAGCGTGAAGATTGGGGTGGTGGTGTAGATCATCTGGGCGAAGGAGAGCTGCACGTAATTGAGGCCCACGTTTCCGAAAGCTATGCTGGCACAGAAGGTCAGGCTCAGCAGGAACACCTTGCACTTGGCGCTGGACGTGAGGCCACGTTCGTCAAGCCCTCTGCGGCGGACGAACCAGTACTTGATCAGCCCATAGTCCACCACGATGGCCGTCAGCATGTGCAGGGCCGAAAGCAGCAGCGGGTACCTGAAGTTGTAGACGGCGAAGATCCATTTGTTCAGGCTGGATATGGTAGTCCCGGTCACCAGCCACACGGCGACGGCGGACAGGAGGTGAAGCGTTTGCGGCACCCTCGTCCTCCTCCGCTCGTGTTTGGGGACGCCATCGGTGCTGCTGATCATGTTCGTTTCATCTTCCCGCCTGTGGGGCAAACACATCTTCAGCTCACACCAGTAAAACATCACACCTTGTCAGCCTGTCGGGTTCTAGCGAACTCTGCAGCATCACGCCCTGCCGTTTCTGCAACCTGTCTCTCTGGGAGTCACAAGGAAATGAGTTCCTGGCTTGTCCTGGGGCGGGTAATTTGGGCAGCAGACAGGCACCGCCTTCAGCCTTGCCCATAATTACAGAGCGTACAGACTGTAAAGGGGCCGGTTTTACAGCTCCAGCAAACCACCGTCTGCTTTTCACCTCTCTAACACACCAGAATAAATCAATAAATCCTACTTTCTATTCATAAACTGCCTTTCACAAACCAGTCACATTGTGTATTTAATACAGCCTTTCAAAATGTAGTAGAATATTGATCAGATTAGCCTAGATTTTTAATTTTCCTTGCTTTTAAGCAGCCCCATGTGTTTAAAACACTTTTGTAATAAATCATAAACCCAGCTGGCGCCAGGACTCATTATTTTCTTGTTCCAGACCCAAGCATAATCTCAGGGTGAATCAAAAATCTGTTTTAATCTGCAGATTATAATGTAACGTTAGCAGAACAGCCTTTTAGTTTTAAACAAGAAAACCATGAAAGATTAGTGTTTGAGGACAGTTCATCACAGATTTATCAGAAAATCCCCTAAAACCATTTTACTGAAATAACCCCAAAAAGAAAGGCACAGGGAGGATATTAAACTGATCATTTACACTTCAAACACGGAACATAATCTTGAGCCATTTCTGTGGCTTTGCATACAAAATATTTAGAAATAATTAGAAAAAACAAATAATTCATAATCATTCAAATAATTCGAATAAAATCGAATTTTAATTTCAGTTGTGATTTTGCCATTCGGTGATTATTAAAACAAAATAAACAGCATAAACCGTAACCCAAAACCTGCTGAAGTTGAGGACCCACTAAAGCTCCATCCTAAAAACCTTAAAGAGTTTAGATTAAAATGCAGGTTTTAAATAACCTCTGATCAGGCAAAGAACCCATCTCACTTCCTTTGATGTTTATTTAAATATTATGTATAATAAAATATTTTAAACCTATTTTAGAAGAATTTTTTCAATTCCAAGAATAAGAAACCATATGCTGGACAGTGTGTTTTTTTATTGAACAAATAAACAAAGTCACTGAAAAATCGTGGTGAATACTCGCGATTTCAACATCGACCAAAAATAATCGCGATTGTTGTTTCGATAATGGACCAGCCCTAAACCGCACTGCTCTGTATCGTTCAATTGAGCCGAGTTTATCTTCCTGGGTGTTAGATATTAGTGTCTGTGTGATAAAAATGGTACTTTAGGCTCATTATTTTGATTGTATGAGTAAATTCTGAGTAGTGAACTGCCGCTGGGGATGCTAACAGGGTTAGCACCGGAGCTACAGGCCGGCGCGGCGCTGCGGCAGCCGAGGTCGGGCGGAGAACAGGCGGCTTGGAACCGGCAGCCTCCCGGCGCGCGGTCCAAAAATAAAAACCGAAGACATTTCTTACTTTAAATGTCATTTCCTTCCCTAAAAAGGTGGCCAATCTGCTGGAACAGTTCCAGTCGAAAACAGACGCATTAAAAGAGAAACCACTGCGTTAAAAGACTGCACGACTCCCTAAAACACTGACTTAAACACAACATGACGCGCTAAAATTAAAGCATACATTTATTAAAGCTGTCACGAATTATTAACGTTATTATTTTGGTTTTATGCTGGTGTTTTTGTCTTTAGCAACGCACGTTTCCCCGCAGGACATAAACAAACAACACAGACGCACAACGAGGCAAAATAAAAGTCCCCCCCTGAAGAGCCGCTGCAATAAAAGCGCGAGTCGTTTAAATAAACACTTTAAATCCTCACCGAGGACGAGAGACAAACAGCGGACAAACGGCGGCTCCTGCTTTTCTGTCTCCGTGTTGTTGCCTGATCTCATGTGCGCGGCGACAGATACGTCATCCCCAAGATTTACTTCACTGGATTGGTCAACCTTCCTAAATTCTGATTGGTTGCTTGTGCCGGCCTCATGAATTCCGATTGGTTGTCTTTGTAAGGTTTTCCTAATTCTGATTCGCTGTTTTTTGTTGGCTTCTGAATACATAGTGGCAGATTGGTTAACCTTCCTCATTTCTGATTAGCAGCATCTAGCCTCCAGAAATATGATTGGCTCGCTGGAGCAGCCGGCCTGAATTCTGATTGGCTGCCTAAAACGTTTTCTCGCCATTGTGATGCTAAGACTCATCAAATAATTCATTATTTGGGCCTCCTGGACCATCCTTCACTGGAATGCCCTGATACATAGTTCCTTTAACTTTCTCTGCATGCTGTAGGATGTCCCAGACATCACTGTTCTTAGATTATATCACAGTCCAGGAGGTAAAGGTCCTCATTCCTCATTATTGATATTCCTATTGAGGCCTGGCAGTGAAAGTTCTGATTCTGTGTCTGAAGCTGGGAAAAAGCAGAAGGCCTGTCTCCCTGCCCGTCTTATGAGTCAGTGGCTGCATTTCATTCAGTGAATCACATCGTCCATCCTGTAAATTTCCAGGACTAAGCCCAGACTGTGAATTATGTAAACCTTGCTCAACCCTAGAAGAACACCTTCCAAAACAGTTTAGTGTTTTCCTGCTTAAAAACGTGGTTGTACTCATCACTCTTGCTGAGTTCTGGGTCTGTTGGAGTTCTGATCTCTTCTTCTTTTTCTTTCGGCTGCTCCCATTTCTTCCGGTCCTCTGCATCTTCCTGCTTCAAACCAACCTCCTGCATGTCCTCTCTCACCACGTCCATAAACCTCCTCTTTGGTCTTCCTCTTCTCTTTGCTGGCAGCTCCATCTTCAACATCCTCCTTCCAATATATTCCTCATCTCTTCTCTGGACATGTTCAAACCAACACAATCTTGTTCCTCTAATTTTTTCTTCAAGACGTCTAACTGTTGGAGTTCTGATCTAATCCATGCAAAGTAGCTAACTCCATAACTGAGGGCTACTCATAACATAAAAGAAACACGTCTGACTTTTGGCATCTACATCAGTAGGTGTGTCCCATCATCTTGGCCACCTACCAATAATGTAGGTGTTCCTTCTTGTTTTGCTGCCACCGTCTCCAACCCATACAACTTAGCTAGGCTCACTACTGTCCTGTAAACCTTCTCCTTCACTCTTGCTGGTACCCGTCTGTCACAAATCACTCCAGCCACTCTTCTCCACCCATTCCAAACTGCCTGCACTCTTTTCTTCACCTCTATTCCACACTCGCCGTTACTCTGAACTTTTGATCCAATTATTTACATTTTTCCATCTTCACCACCTCTACTCCCTCCATCCTAACCACTCCACTTTCCTCCCTTTTGTTCACCCTTTTGTATTTCTCCATCAACACCCTCAGAGCAAACACTATATCTGTAGTGCTCTTTCTCAGCATGAAACCATACTGCTGTTCACTGATCATCACCTCTTTTCTTAGCCTGCTTACACGACTCTTTCCAAGAACTTCATGGTATGTCTGATCAACTTTATCCCTCTATAGTTCTGATGAACTACAGCTCTGTTCATCACCCTTATTCTTGAAGATCGGTACCAGTACACTTCTTCTCCACTCCTTAGGCTCCTCTCACTTTCCAAGATTGTGTTAAACAATCTGGTCAGAAGCTCCACTGCCATCTCCCCTAAACATCTCCGTGCTTCCACTGGTATGTCATCCGGTCCAACAGCCTTTCCATTCTTCCTTGCTGCCCTTACTTCCATCTTGCTTATTTGCTGCACTTCCTGGTTCACGATCCTCACATCATCCAAACTTCTCTCGCTCTCATATTCTTCATTCATCAGCCCCTCAAAGTGCTCCTTCCATCTGCTCAACATATTTAGCTCACTTGTGAGTAAATTTCCATTTCTATCTTTTATCACACTATCACCTGCGGCGCATCTTCCCCAGCTCTGTCTCTCTTACTAGCCAATCAGTAAAAGGTCCTCCTTACTCTCCAACCTCTCACACAATTCAGCATGCATTTCATTTTAATGTGTTTCATATTTTACTGTAAGTTATTGGTCAGGACTTCGTCCCTACAAGGCTGTGTATAATCTTATATCCAATTGCTGTTCCCAAGGCAGGTGGGTACAGGGTCATAAAAATGGGAAAAAACAAAAACAAAAAAAAACCCAAATTGAATGCATTGGGTTTGCTGTTCCCAAATGGCAGTGTCCTCTTTCGGCAGGATAACTCTCCCTGCAACACTGCAGACCGTGTTCAGGAACACTTTGAGGTACAAAGAGCTCAAGGTGCATTCGTTCATCCATCCATCCATTTTCAGAACCGGGACTGGGTCATGGGTCACTGGCTGAGGAGGTTAACTGGGACATGGGTTGCTGGCTGAGGAGGTTAATTCTAGATGTTCCTCCAAGTTCTTCACATATTAATCCAATGGATAGTTTGTGTAATGTGCTGAGAAGTCCTATGTATGGACACCTATAAGGAACTGCTTCTTGGTGCAGATACCAAAGCCCACCTTCAGAGTCCTTAGGACTTCAGGCCTCAACGAGTCAGAGCTCATAATAGCAAACTGGTATATCTATCTTTGTCTGTCTCTCTGTAACTATACTGTTTCAATAGTATGGCGTGCCACTTTGTGGATGAAATAAGTGCACAAAGTTCTTAAAAGTTAAACCCAAGACAGAATTTTTTTTTTAACCACTTTTTTATTCAAATGTAATATTCAGCATATTTTCACACTCAGAACTATACTTGCTGTATTTGCACTATATGTCTAAGATACCAAGCTGAGGATAAAGCACAGGTGATGTTCACATACCAGAAGTGTGTTCTGAATACTCACAGCTGAACAAGTGCCTGCATTTCAAGCTATCCAACACACACACACACACACACACAGATATGCTCATAATCACAGTTAAATTTATAATCACTAGCAATATAGTTCATAAATAGTTATATCTATTTAAGCATTTGGATTTCTTTGTGTTTGCAGGGTTTGTTTTGCTGGTACCCTGCAAAAGTGATGAGGTTCATCTCCAGGAACTCACCAGTTCAGTCCCAGTTTAAACTCTACATGTCTACTTTGTATTTCAAAGAACTTGTGACTTCAAGTCAGCTTGTGTTAAAGACAAACATGGCTCTCCAGCATCAGGAGCTCATGTGCTTTATGCTTCTGCATAATGTACCTCATTGAGGAACACCCTCATTTGGAAAGTGATCAGACAGAACTGGCAAAGTGTTTGTGTTTACTCGTCTCAAACACAGCTAAATGGATTCAGCTCTTTATGCTTCTGGACACTGCTAATGTCATTACAAAACCTTTTATCTCAGAAATGGTTGCTTTGGTCTCTGTGAAAGGGCCCATGGTTTGACAGAGAGCAGTACATTTCCCTCTGTTCCAAAATATTAACATCACTGATGGGGGCAGTGGTGGCCTAGTGGTTCGGGCGTTGGCCACATGATCGGAGGATCGGGGGTTCGAACCCCTTCCCAATAGGTTGCCCTGAGGTACCCTTGAGCAAGGTGCCGTCCCCGTCACGCTCCTCCCTGCGATGGGCTGGCGACCTGTGTAGGGTGCGTCCCCCGTCCTTCGCCCTGTGTGAGCTGGGATGGACTCCAGCACCCCCCCGTGACCCCGCTTGGGACAAGCGGCAGAAAACGAATGAATGAGCATCACTGATCAAGAGAAGAAAAACAAAGATATGAGAACGAACTGTAAAATTTGCTGACATTGGATCCCTTTACATCACCTGCCACAATATTTTAGTCCCTAAAAACAGTGACGTCCCTGCCAGAGCTCCACTTTGGGGACATCTGCATGTGTCTTGGGGAGAATCCCTTCCCTTACACTACCATCAGGATGAAAGTTTACAGAAGGACAGACAGCTGTGTGTGTCTTCAGTGTGGACGGGTCAATTATGCTGCCGCTGGGGAGATGAAAGAGGAGAGACTCTTCACTGTCAAAGAGGTGTGATAATTAGCTCGTTAGCTCGCGTCCGTCTTCTTTACAAAAATAATTGTTACGTTTTCAGACTGAAGATGAAGCTTCGCTTTAACGGGAGAACTTATTACCCCATCATCCCAAACTGCACACTACTACATTAAATAGTGTGCAAAAATAGTGCACAACCATTGGACATGCACTCTGTAATGAAGTGTGTAAAGTGTAAGTGAAAGTGATAACCCTTGTCATTGTGAAACGCAGCACAGCACAACACAACACAACACAATTCAACCTCTGCATTTCACCCATACACACACATGTGCAGCAGGGGGCAGCTATTGAAAGCACCCGGGGAGCAGTGACAGGGATGGTACCTTGCTCAAGGGTACCTCAGGGCAACCTACTGGTGGGGGAATCGAACCCATAGTCTTCTGATCCGGGGCAACTCCCTAACCATTAGGCCACTTCTGCCCCCAAAATTGGACCTCTGCATTTAACCCATGCAGACAAACACACACTCTGCAGCAAGGGGCAGGTATGAAAGAGCCCGGGGAGCAGTGGCGGGGACGGGACCTTGCTAAAGGGTACCTCAGGGCAACCTACTGGTATAGGGTTTGAACCCACAATCTTCCGATCCTGTGGCCAACTCTCTAATCACTAGGTCACGCTTCCCCTGTAGAAGTGTGTGGTTTGGGACGCAGCCCATCTGTTTCGCTTGTTCAAAAATGAGTACCAGAAAGTGGTAAAGATAAAACTAACAATACAATCATTAAAATACTGGAGCTCATCTTTGAGCAAATGTTAGACGCAAAGGCCTGTGGAATGCTGGTGTCCATCCTTTCATTCCCTCCCCAAAGACAGAAACACATCCAGGAGCATAAATCCACCATCTCCTCCTCTGGACCTCCTCTGTTCCTCTGTTGGGATTCTTTAGACGTTCAGCATCTTCGGTTAGTGCACCCAATTACACAACAACTATCCAGCATTTTGGAGAAACAACCCTAGCACAAATAAATGGAGGGCAGTAGAAGAAAGACTTGCACTCCAGGTGTGCGGCTCTTAATGTGTGATGCTGCACGACAACCACAAATAGGCGAATTGAGTTTTCATGACATCACAAACACCAACACATTAACTTATTAAGCTGCATAATATTTAATGTGCCACCTATAGCAGTTTGGCTCCGCCCCCTCACAACAAAGTTATAAGGAGTGTTACAGTTAGAGGGTGTTACTGGACTGCTTTTTAAATGATGAGCAATACAGTGCATCCAATCAGAACAGAGGTCATTTGCATCTATCAGACTCTGGGAGGGGATTGAAAAAGATATGGATATGGGCCATTTTGGATTTATCAGTTCTTCATGAAATGTAAACAAAATGCAAACACAGAAAAATCTGGTACAAGGTTTTGAAATGAAGCCAAGAACACCCCCTAGATCTTATGGATTTTACAGCTTACTGTATTAGGTGTATCTACTCTCATTGCCCACTTTATCAAGTCTATGGACCACACTTAGCAGCTCAATTACAGGTTGCAGGCCATCCGTCGGTTTCTCAGGGTCACTGCTGGGTTGAGGACACTCCATGGCCCGAATGAACATGCAGGACTCCTTCAGTTCTGAACTACAGAACTGCAGTATAATCACTGAGCCACATCCACATGTCTACTGCTGGGAGCTTAGTAACTCCTCTTAACAGCATTTTTCAGTTTTTCCAACCTGATCTCCATCTGCAGCTTCTGTAGAACATAACTAATTACTGAGGAAATTTCAAATTGTTTCCCAGCAGGTAACTCAACACTTTAAACAGAAGTTAAAGGGCAGCCGCTTCAAAAGCCCACTTAAAATAGAACTCAAAGGTGCTTCATTGGCTTCTGTTACTTTATAAGTGCAGGAAACCTTGTTTGTGGCAGTCAGTCGTGTTCAACAGACCCAGCAGATTGAGATTAGGTTGAAAAAACTGGAATATTCCATTTAACTCACCGTTTCTGAGAGTTTATAAACAAAGTGCTGAGATGTATGGTGCTCCAGTAAATAAACCCCTTAGTGCAACAGTTTCAACTTCCACCAAATGTGCGCACACACACACCACACTCCAAAGACACGAGTGAATCTACTCTATGTTGCTAAACAAAGTGGAAAATTTGATGCCAGAGTATTTTTCAGATGTTAGAGATGCCTTCTTTTTTCAGAAGCACCGTTAAGCAACTTTCCAAACACGTGTTCTGCTTTCCATCGATTCCACCAAACGCTCACAGTGGACGACGCCTCAGAAGATGGCCGGACACTGACTCCAGTCCTGCTTCTCCTTGGCCTCCCAGTATCCTCCTTTGTACACGTAGCTGGTGTTTCCTGTCTCAGGGTCGAGCCTCTTCTCGAACCACAGTGGCTGGTAGGTCTCCACCTCCCGGCCTGAGAGACGGAGAGGAAAACTCACTCAGACAGTGGAAGGGGTGAGAGGTTTGAGGACAAGACATACACAGGCTAATACGAGAAAAGACAGAATTTCAGGAGAACGGTCCTCTCTCGTCATCTACCACTCAGCTATCTGTTAACTGTTGGAAATAAGAAGGAACCTTTTCTCCTACAAGTGTGTTGAGCTCTAGTGACGTTGCATAAAGTCTTGATGAATTTTCCCCTAAAAGAGGGTGTACGTTTTACACATTTTGCTTTGAGCAGGCATCAAATTCTTGATCATTTCATAACCTTTTAAGAAGTCTAGAACTTTATTACTTTATTATCACAGCCTTAAATTCTAGATCACCAAGATCACAATAATAAATGTCCTGTTGCACACCAGTTACAGTAGATGTGTACGGTACAGCAGAGGAGCGGTTGTAGCCTCCTGTTTAGGGAAGGTCGTGGGTCCAAATCCCAGAATAGTAGGTTGCCCTGAGGTACCCTTGAGCAAGGTAACGGCACTGTCATTGCTCCCTGGGTGCTGGATACCACTGCCCCCTGCTGGATGGTGTGTGTGGGTTAAAATGAAGATGCATTTCATGGCAATTCACTGTGCTCACAATGATAGTCACTTTCACAAAACCAGTCCTGGAGGGCTGCAATGTGGTTGGATGGATGGATGAGTGAGTTTTGGATGGAAGACTAGTCGAGATGGATGGATGGATACTTTATTATTCCTGAAGCTATTGAAGTTTAAAATACACAAAATGAGGGATGGGGATGGTACCTTACTCAAGGGTATCTCAGGGTAACCAACTGGTCTCGAGCTTGAACCCATGACCCTCCAATCGTGAGGGCAAGAACCAAACCAGTAGGCCACCACTGATATTCTAATTATATTTCTTTTCAGGACTTGCTCCTGTTTTCTGTCTCTCTCACCTTCCTCCAGAGCGATGTTTGCCTGTGCCTCCCTCCTCCTCCTCTCCAGCCTCTGTCTCTCCTCCAGACGCTGTTTGTGGGCGTTGGCTTCATCCCAAAGGCCCGCCTCCATCAGCCTCTGGTCCGGCCGCAGGCGGCTGTCTGTGGGAGCCATGTCTTCTTCAGGCTCGTTCAGAGTCAGAGCAAGAGAGGAGAAATAGTGCATGTTCTCCGCGTTCTCACTGAGAGACAAGATGTTTCCGGTTACAAAGAAGTGAAAGTGACAATTTGTCATTGTGAACACAGCCATAAACCACAACAAAATTATTTTCTGTTTTTGACCCACACACACCATCCAGCAGTGGCAGCTATCTCTAGCACTGATGGGAACCTCAGGTTAACCTACTGATCTGGGATCAAACCCACAACCTTCCAATTATGAGCCCTAGTCTTTAACTACTAAGCCACCATTGCCTGATGTTTGTTTTTAAACCAAATGCTCGTAATTTCTGTTTTACAAAACCATTTCAAACCATATCATGTCCTTTAGAGTCTAATTTACATAAATATTCCCTCTGTTTTGATTGGCTGCTTCTGTGTATTTTTGGCTCATTTAAGAAAAACAGTCCAGGCTGAAACTTATTCAGTGTAAATGGATGGGGTTATACAGCTTCAGGCCAAATGGAAATGTCTTAAACTTATGAGTGACAGCCCAAAAATATCAGATTCTCTGATTTAATCCTGTGGGTTATGATGTCCTATGAGATTCAATAAACAAAAGAGCAAACTATCAAAGTAACAGCCATCATGGTTTTTGTCCATTTTTAGACACTAATGAATCAATTTTGCTGTAACAGGTGCAAACATACCTGTAAATCCAGTCTAAACACAGAAAGTTTGTAGAATTATAACCAGCTTTAAAGTCAATATTCACCACCATCACCGTTATTCTTCAGCACAGCCTCAACTCTCTTAGACCAGCTCCTTTCTTTAATCGTCTTCAGGAACACTTCTCCAGGCTTCTTGAAGGATGTCCCAAAGCTCTTCTTTGAGCATCAGCTGCTGTTTGTTCTCCGTTCTCTGTGGAGATGATCCCACACTGCTTCTGAAACTGCTCAGGTACAGAGACTGTACTGATAACAAGAGCCAAAAACGTTGTCCTTCAGGAAGCCTGGAGAACTGTCCCGCAACAAGATATTAAAATACAAGAACGTCTGTCTCGTTGGAAGCCAATTTTAAAGAAATGAATTGTGTATCTTGGCTGGATCCCATTTTTCAAAACTAACACATTAGACACGCTCATGACGCTGACTGATGTCCTTACGGTAGTGGGTACTTTTTCCACAGTAGTTTAGGAGGGAGGGTTTGGTAGACGGTCTTCTGTTTGACCTCAGACCCCACACAGCCACGGCTACTCTCCACAATCTTAGCGCTCTCCATCCTATCGTCCCACGTTCCAGACAAGATATAGTGGGCCAAACCATCGCTGTCAGCCACCACGCCGGTTACCTATAACACAAAACATACACACATTCATTTCAGTAAACCAGAACCGCAGTATCATGGTGGTACTGGGGTCAGGTTCTTCTCGCTGTGAGGCGACAGCATTACCCCACCATGCCATGCAAGAAACATTTATTTATTTATTTTTAATTATGTCATGTCACTACTTTGAACACTGCAGAATGTTTTGAACAGGAGACACTCCTGGAGAAGGGTGCACAAGGAAGAAAACGTTCTAGAAATGTTCGAACAGGCAATGAATTCTGTAGAACAATGTGAGGAGAACACTGCAGAAGAGTGTGAATGGAGGGAGGAATTCCTGGAAGAGTGTAGATGGAGGGAAAAAGTTTAGAAACAGTATATATTTGTCACGGATCAGGTGTTTTGTGCACGATAGAGGGCGCTCTGTTCTGACTGAACACACCTGAGCTAATGAAGGCACAGGTGTGTTTCATTGGGGCTGACTATTTAAGCCCCGGTGAGTCAGAACAGAGCGCGGCTCATTCGTTAGGCTCTGCTGCCTACACTCTAAGAGTGGTTTTGATAATCTAAGGTGTTCTTGGTTTAGGCTGCAGTTCCTTGATTTTGAATTAGGACTGCAGTCCTTAGTTTTGTTTGTTAATATAGTTAATAAATTTATGTACGAACTCCTGGCTCAGCATTGGCGTCCTCCCTGCACCCTGCCACCATTACAGAATGAGCCGCCAGTACCTGGACGTCGCGAGTCAGGAGTGCGATCATGAGCGGGTGTTGCGCACGAATGCAGCCGTGCTCAAGAAGACGTTAGAGTTTATTGGAACCTGGGAGACGAGGATGCCGGCGTGCGTTGAGTCCGTGGACCTCCGTGAGGAATTGGAGGGCGAGGATTGGGTACGACGGACGCCGGCGGCCACCGCCAGGGAACTCCAGAAACGTCTGACGCGGCTGACGTCAGATATCCCGCTCGTCAGCCGCCTGGGTCCCGAGGTAGGCGCGGACTGGTTCGACTTCCTGCTGCAGAAGCTGGTCCCTCTAGCCGCGAACACCCAGCGCTACCTCGATATGCTGAACCATGTGTTTTTTCCCGCACGCGACATGGAAGGCGGGGCTTCGTTGACGACAGGCGTCACGCAACGCGGAAGGGCGACAGTCAACGAGCCCTACGTCATTCAAAGCGGAACGCTGATAGTGGAGCCGCCCTGCGCTATTCAACGCGGAGATTCAGCGTCGAAAGCGACGCGCGATAATCACCGTGATCTGCCAGCGGAGAACGTGCCCCGCGCAGCTGATAGAGGAGCTACGGTAAAGAATTCTCCCTGCGCAGCTAATGGAGGCGTTACGGTAAAGGATTCTCCCTGTGCAGCTAATGGAGGCGTTACGGTAAAGGATTCTTCCTGTGCAGCTAATGGAGGCGTTACGGTAAAGGATTCTCCCTGCGCAGCTAATGGAGGCGTTACGGTAAAGGATTCTCCCTGCGCAGCTAATGGAGGCGTTACTGTAAAGGATTCTCCCTGCGCAGCTAATGGAGGCGTTACGGTAAATGTGGCGCTCTGCGCAGCTCAAACCAGAAGCACGTCGCCAACCGCGCCGCAAGCGGCTCAACGCGGAAGCACGTCGCCAACCGCGGCTCAACGTGGAGATTCAGCTCCGAAAGCGCCGCGCGCCAATAATCGCGATCCGCCTGCGGAGAAAGCACCGCGCGCAGCTAATAGCGGTAACACGGCCAGCGCGAATCACAAGAGGTTGGTAGCAAACGCGCCTTGCCTTGTTCAACACGAAAGCACGGCGCCCAGCGCGCCGCAACGCGAGAGCACGGCGCCCACCAAAAGGAACACCAAGAAGGCCGCACGCAACAAGAGAAGCGAGGCAGTGGCAAAGAAGGTCGTTCCTGACACAGAGAGCTGGAAGACGGCAGAGACCGCGTCCTGCATCGTGCAACTGGGGAGGTCGACCAAGGAAGCCCTTCACAGCAAGGAAAGCGGCATCAAGGAGTCGATCCATAAACCCAGCCCCACTAAGCCATCAGCTGCACAGCAGACCGAGAAGGAGCAGCTCCAGGTTAGTGGGAAGTTTAGAATGAAAGTTCGGGTTCAGATGCAAATTGAACATGAGGCTGCAGTAACCATTCAGGCACAGGTGAGGAAGCATTTGAGCAGAAAGTACTACCTGAAGCTACTGTGGGCAGCCAGGACTGTTCAGCAACATTACCGAGCTAACAAGATGATGAAGCAAGAAATGAAGTCTTTGAAGGAGAAAGAGATGGCTGCTGTTGTTCTGCAAGCCGCATTCCAAGGGATGAAGACCAGACAGACTCTGAAACAGAAGCGCCAGGCTGCAACTGTGGTACAATGTGCTTACAGGGCTCACTGTGCTCGGACGCGATATTTATGCATCAAGTATGCTGCTATTGCCATCCAGCTTAGATATCGCTCCACACTTGATGCCAGAAAGCAGAGGGAGGAATTCTTGAAATTGCGCTCTGCTGCAATGTTCCTGCAAGCCTGCTTTAGAGGTCAGAGGGTCAGAAGGGAGGTGATCCTGCAACATCAGGCAGCTTCCCTGATTCAGGCTGCATTCAGAAGACACCGGGAGGTAGTAAAGTACCAAGCCATAAGGGTGTCAGCCATCATCATTCAAAGACATTTTAGGTCCTACACTAAGGGTAAATTTGAGCAAGAGAGATTCCAGGTGTTGAGAAGGTCAGTGATATGCATCCAGGCAGCTTTTAGGGGTTTTTCTGTTCGAAAGAATGTTGCTGCAATGCACAAAGCTGCCACCATGATTCAGGCTGTAGTAAGAATGCACCAGCAAAGATTGGTTTTCAAGAAGCAGTGCTGGGCAACAAGTGTTCTTCAGAGGAGGTTCAGAAGGTGGAGGCTTGGGCATCAACAAATGCAGAGGTACCAGCTGTTCAGACATGCTGCAATTTGCTTGCAAAAGTCATTCAGAGGAAAGCAGGCAAGGGATCTGGCCAAACAGATCAGAGCTGCAAGGGCAATCCAATCTCACCTCAGAGATGAACAGATCAGCTGCATGATCGTTCAGATCACTGAACAGGAGGAGTTGCTGACAGAGCTCTACCAGCAGCTGATGGCGAAAGAAGCCTCGATGCTACAGGTGAATGCCTCGGTCACGAACAAAGTGTTGAAACACAAGGAAAGGATCACCTATCTGCTTCCTCAGCTGGAGAGGACCAAAGGACTCTTGTCCAGTTGCCAAAGGGAGATCAAGACTATGGAAACTGAAGGAGAAGCTCTGGCTCAAGACAAAGGTGAGCTTCACAAAAAGAGTGCGAAATTCAGAGAAGAGAGAGAAGTCTCTAGAATAAAGCTGCAAGCTGTGACTGCTGTCCAAAGAGAAAAGCTGGAGAGAACGGATGAACAGAGGGGCCAAACTGTATGCCAGACAACGAGGAGAGTTGAGACTCCAACCATTCAGAAGAAGCTGGAAGCTAAAATAGCCACTATGGAGGAACAACTGAGTCAGACCAGAGCAGAGCTGAGATGGGTGCAAGACCGCAACGTTGCTCTGCAGGCTGAACTGAGAGAAGCCCAAAGTGAGGCTAGTAAGCTCAGCAAGCTGGAGAAGCAGGTCAGGGGTATGGAAGCAAGATTGGCGATCTTCGAATCTCGACTCACTCCACAGACACCAGTGCATGCTGGGACCCTGGTGGTTAAAGCCAGAACGGAGCAGCTGAAGAACAGTCTGATGGAGAAGCAGGGAAAGATTCCAGAGATTGACCAGCTGCATGATGACTCCCTACATTTAGTTCACCCTCACAATGCAGCAGGCTCAGAACAAGGTGGCTTGTGGAGGAGTCCATGTGAAACTTCTCATAGTGGAACCAGGAGCTGGGACGTTGCCTCACTGGGCTCCAAGCAGCAGGGGAATATGATCAAGAAGAGGAAGGAGCCTAAAGACATCAGCAATGACCTGTCTCAGTTCAAGAAAGCGAACGACAGCTTCTGCACTGTAGATTCTGTGATGAGAGACGTGAAGAACAAGGATGGCAGGGGTTGGAAACAGAGTTCGGACTATGTGAGAGAGACTTCCTCTTTGAACCCTTTAAAATCTGTGTTTAGCTCTCTTTCAAGTTCTGCCAAGGCGAGGCGTTCCACTGAATCGGGCGATTCCTCCAGTGACTCTAGGGTCAAGTCCAGGCAACAGTTAAAGAAATGGACTGAACTTCTAGGATTCCCCTCACCACCTCCAGTGCCTGGACATGGCTGGTCAGGGGTCCTTTGTATAGAACTTGTTTTGTGGACCTGACCATATGCCCCTAAAAGAGACTTTTGTAGAGTGTTTTTTGTTCTTGACCTCCCCCCAGGTGTTCGCCTATGTTTTTGCGCTTCGGGAGCCGCGCCTTTTGGGGGGGGATTCTGTCACGGATCAGGTGTTTTGTGCACGATAGAGGGCGCTCTGTTCTGACTGAACACACCTGAGCTAATGAAGGCACAGGTGTGTTTCATTGGGGCTGACTATTTAAGCCCCGATGAGTCAGAACAGAGCGCGGCTCATTTGTTAGGCTCTGCCTACACTCTAAGGTGGTTTTGATAATCTGGTGTTCTTGGTTTAGGCTGCAGTTCCTTGATTTTAGTTAGGACTGCAGTCCTTGGTTTTGTTTTGTTAATATAGTTAATAAATTTATGTTACGAACTCCTGGCTCAGCATTGGCGTCCTCCCTGCACCCTGCCACCGTTACAATATTGTGAAAAGTGAAAGTGACTATTCTTGTCATTGTGAGTACACGGCACAACACACAGTGAACCACAATGAAATTACACCTCTGCATTTTACCCGCCCGGGGAGCAGTGACGGGGATGGTATCTTGCTCAAGGTTACCTCAGGGCAACCTGCTGGTCTGGGATTCAAACCCATGATCTTCCGATCCGGGGGCCTAGTCCCTGACCACTAGGCCACCACTGGCCCAAAAAAGAATCACCTCTCGGCCATAGACAGGAGAAGAACTCTCCCCTAAAACTGATCAGTTTCAGCCAAAAATGCAGCAATGTGAAGGGGTTTCATACATTCTAGAACTCTGTGAAGGCCTGGGAAAGTTCTAGAACACTTTGAAGGGGTGAGTATAAGAACACTATGGAGGGGTAAATACATTCTAGGACCAGTGTGGTCTACAGGGTCTACATAAATTCTAGAATGCTGTGAAAGTGTTACGTACATTGTAGGAACCTGTTAAAAGATTATGTACATTCTAGAGCAATGTGAAGGGCTGGGCAAGTTCTAGAACAACTTGAAGGGGTTATTTACACCCTAGAACATGGTGAGAGAACCCTCTAGAAAAGCCTGAATGGTGGAGAACAGCAAGCAGTACAGAGCAGATTTTAGAACCTCTTAAACATGGAGAACATTTTAGAACAATGTGAATGAAGGAGAACATGGAATAGTCCCAGAGGGAGGTGAGAACAGCCTGTAGAAGATGAAGTAGGGAGAGTATATCTAGAACAATGTAAGTCAGGGGTGTTGAGCTCCAGTCCTGGAGGTTCAGCACATTTTGGTGATTTCACTCCTCAAACACACTCACTACACCTGCCACGTGTGAACCAGGTGTGTTTAAGGAGGGAAACCACCAATTTGTGTGTGGCCCTCCAGGACTGGAGCTCGACACCCCTGATGTAAGTGATGAAATAGTATTCTAGAGATTCCCAGGAACCCCAGATTCCCAGGCTTTTGGGTTTGTTTTTTTCAGGGAATGCACATATTCTCAAAGTGGCCACCAGATGGCAGCAGCGAACAATAAACACTAAGCTTTATGGAACCTGGTGCTCTCACCTTGCGTGGGACGTCCCGGGAGAAATAGCTGTAGGGTGAGAATTTGAGGTGGCAGGTGTCCTTTGTCCTGCGGTTCAAAATTTCAATATCCCCAGACTGTGAGAAGGAGGAACACTTTGTTAATGAAGACAGAAGCAGGCAGGAGACTTAAGATGTGGATTAGACCCTCCCTAGTCACTCACCAACACAGTGAGCTGTTCATATTAATATTTATATTTATAAAGTGTCCAATTACTTCTGGCTCAGTGAGTAAATAATGTACCTTATCATTCAGCTGTACAGTATTTACCATGACTGAGTTCATTTACCTGTAAAGAGTCCAGTTTACACCAGTTACACCAGTTACATTTTGCGGCAACTCAGGGTTTGCGGCTTGCTCAGTGGTGGTAGTGCTGGAGGTGGGACTCGAACCTAGGACCTCTTGATCCATAGGTCCGTAGGAAAGTAGATCACCACCCCTGACAGCACGACCATTTATATAGTGTTAGTGTATATAGTGCAAGAATACTTTCCCAGAGTCAGTATTGTTGTTCATTTGCCATTCATTTTTATTCTATATATTTTATTTTATTCTAATTCTGTTACATTTATCTTTGCACCTGTAAAGCAGCTTCCCTCAGAATCAATAAAGTATTTGTGATTCTGATTCACACATTCAGTACATTAATGATGAATAATGAATGAGCTGGTTCAGCGACTGATTATTCAATTTTGGAGAATTTTGTGGTTATATCACTGCATTAGTCTTATCAGCACCATAAACATATTAATCATGTTCAGTGTGTGTATGAGAGAGAGAGAGAGAGAGAGAGAGAGAGAGAGAGAAAGGAAAGATACAGAGAGAAGACTGAGCACTGATGAGTCATCCTGTACAGTCTGGGAGGAGGAGTTCAGGAGGAAGGTGCTGGACTTCTCTAAATCTGGAGAATGTTGAATTGTGTTCCTTGTATCTCCGCCTGTCCGTTGTGCCGTTAGAGACTTTTAGCCTGTTAGTTGTCTTAGTTCTTCATCAGTGCTCAGTTCATTTTTCGGGGGGTCGACTCTCAGCTTGGCAGTGAAAGTGAAAGTGACAACCCTCGTCATTGTGAAACGCCGCACAGCACAACAAAATTCAACCTCTGCGTTTCACCCACACACACACACGTGCAGCAGGGGACAGCTGTTGAAAGAGCCCGGGGAGAGGTGACGGGGACGGTACCTTGCTCAAGGGTACCTCAGGGCAATCGAACCCACAATCTTCCGATCCGGGGCAACTCCTCGCAACAACTCCATGTGCATGGACTACGATGTCTGCATCACTGGTGTTTCCAATAAAGTGGCCATTATGTTAAAGCATACAACAGGTGTTTCTCAAAAAGTGGCCAGTGAAAGTACGAGATGGGCGTTTCCAATAAAGTGGGCGCGGAACAAAAGTACAAGTTAAGCGTTTCTAATAAACTGGCCAGTGAGTAAAAGCACAAGGTGGGATTTTTCAATAAAGTGGCCAGAAACAGAGCTACACATCTGTAAAAACACCTACTTGGTCAATCCAGAGTTTGCCTACGATGATATTATGAACAGTGGAAGTGACTTTACTCCACACATAGTGATTCCCAGTGGCGTGAAACAGCAGGTGGATGTGGCCTGCAGAGAGAGATTGAAGGAGAAAGACAGAAGTGGTGGATGAAAAGAAAGTAAATATGAAGGGTCTACACTATTACTGTAGCTGAACCTTTAGAAGTCTGGCTATTCTTGTCATTTTGGGAAACTATTCAAATACAACAATGATTATTGATTGATTAGTGATTATTATACGACATTATTTTTATTATTCGTTATTTTCTCCTTTTCTTTCGTTAATCTTTCATCTTTCCTGCAAACACACTGATCTGGATTAGAATAAGAGTCTGTTTAAAATCTGCTCTTTTAACACAATGTCCTCGCTCACTTCAGTGGCAGAAATAACTTAATAAAATTAATGCGCACAAAAGCTGCAGCTTCAACAGGAGCCAATGATGAGAGCATTCACTGAAAATGACTCCCTCCACCAAATACCAGAAAATGGAGAGATGGAAAACGACAGGACTATACATCACTTTCAAAGGAACAAAGCTCCACAAATAACACATGCGCAGGCTGAATGCCATGATGCTTAAAATAGAGCTAATGTCACACACGTTCCTTTAACAACCCGCAACGTCTTTTCATTCACACACTATAACACTGCATGTCCAAAAGTATGTAGACACCTGGTCTTCAAGCATTTTTTTGGAAAACAGGGGTTTAATATTTTAATCTGTTGCATAATGAGTCCACCTTGGTTGCAAAGATCTACTAATCTAATTCACTTTTCTGGAAAGGCAGATGTAGCAAAACATTGCTGTGAAGATTTGATTGCACTCCAAGAGCAAGTTTCTGTCTTTGAAACAAATTAATTTCATTGCAGCTCAAATCAGCTGTTTTGTAGGTAGACGTAGCTAAGCAAGCTTTCCCATTGGTCAGGCCTTCAGGAGCTGGACTGAAGTTCTACAGTGTCCATCAACATCGTAATAAAAATGCAAGTGTGTGTTTGTGTGTGTGTGTATGACTCACCCGAAGGCATGATGGAGATGTATTTTCCTCTGAACTTGCTGTCAATGGTGATCTCCTGCCACAAAGTCCAGCCACGCTGAGACATCACATGATGGGCAGCAGCAGGAGGATGGTGACTCACCTGGAGAGACAAGAGAAAAAGAGAGACAGAGAGAGAGAGAGAGAGAGAGAGAGAGTAACTGAACTAACTGTATGGTGGTTATTTGTGATTCTGGAGACAGAGAGAGACAGAAGAGAGAGAGAGAGAGAGAGACAGAGAGAGATACAGCTCAGCAGATCTAACCTGTTCACATAGTGAGCGGTATCCGCTCTCCTCCAGCCTGTCCAGCTCGTACGTCTCTCCTAGCAGGGGGTTGAAGGGTTTCCCGGTGCGGTGGACGGTGGTGGAGTAGGACGAGACGGAGAATGCAGCAACTAAACACATCTGCTCCAGAGCACAAGCAGAGAAGGCAGCACGGTCCAACAGCTCACTGTACTCCAGATCCTCCGTCAGCCGCTGCAGCATGGACAGAGGCTCATTAAAGTTCACCTGGAGAGGAGACAGAGCGCACACACACACACACACACACACACACACACACACACAATGAACACAGACCATTTCATCTGTAAGGAATCAGGCTGGCGATGGATCTGTCCAGGGTGTGTCCCCGCCTTTCACCCTGTGAGAGCTGGGAAAGGCTCCAGCACTGCTCGCGACCCAAATCGGGACTAGCGGATCAGAAATTGAATGAGTGAGTGTAGGTTGGGATCTTCAAGATGTCTCACATTTAACATCCTTCATGGGAACCACTATTAACGAACCAGTGTTTAGGTCCTTTGCAGTTAAACTGGTGCAAAAAAAGCTGGTTTTTTTCTGTTTTTAAGGATCTACTGGAGAACCTTTATTTATCAGCTCAGACACAGTCGGTACAGGATATAAATCAGGCGCTGCAGAATCCAAACTAAAAAAAGTTCAAATTTAATCACCTGAGCCCAATAAGCCCAAAAAGAAGGGCATGCACACACACACATACATGCACACACACACACACACACACACACACACACACGTGTAGTACCGGCATGGGGATTTTGGAGAGCTCTTTTCCAATGCAGTTCTTCATGATGCTCCACAGGTTGAGGGAGTAGTTGGGTTTGTCTGGGATGCGGCTGCGTCTGCCTCGCCGCTGCTGCAGGACATACGAGCCTGACTTGTGCTGAAGACACACACAGACACACACACACACACACACACACACATTCCTTGACAAAACCCAAAGTTGTTCCAAGGAAAGACTGTCTCTCTAATCAGGAATTGGAAGTTGCTCTGGAAAAGCGTCTGCTAAAATCCGTAAATGAATTAACCTACAAAGAACAATCAAACTGCTCAGGTATATGAACTGTACTGAAAATGAGAAACAACAACTTTGTCCTTCAGGAAGATCTGGAGAACTGTTCCTCAACAATTAAAAATACAAGAAAGTCTGGATCTTTGGAATCAAATTGTGAAGACTTGAGGGGCTCAAGACTTTAGCACAGAACTGTATGTGTTTTGATTTGTTGACAGTCTCTGTATTTAGGGATATTAGGTGAGACGTCCACACAGGACAAGACGAATGGACTCTACTTCACTTCGCAACAATCTGAGACCTTATTGGGTCTCTCTGACCCAAGTGTGAGGATCAGACTTACGTTGTCTTCCTGTCCCCAGTTGTCAGACATGGTGCCAGTCAAGCTCTGGTTAACATCTCCACCTGAGTGTCTGAAACAGAAAAACACATATTGTTCACACACACATATATATTAATTGCTCTTTTCCATTAACAGGGAATTCTGTTCTGGTTCTGGTGCCGTCTGATGAACCAGACCTCCAGTTTGGAGTGGAGCCTCTGTGATGAAAGATGTTACATCATCAGAGGGGAAACACAATGGAAGTAAACAAGAAGGCGGCCACACCCATTGATTTTGTCAATTTTGAAGGTCTTCATTTTTTGGTACCTTAAACCAATTAATCCATGAAAAACAAGTGAGGACTCTCGACTGATGAAGGTGATTTTTGCAACCTGATCAGGATTATTAAAGTTGTTTCTGCTGCAATTTGAATAATTATTTATTATATTATTTATTATGTTTCCACATTATCATAAGCTTTTTATTTCAGTGTTAAAGTGCAGCTCATTGGTCATGTTGTTTGCCCCCTTTTCTGGGAATTGCTCTTTCGATCCCTGAGAGAGAAAAGAGCAGGTAGAATTTGAAGTTAGTCTTCTCCTCCGAGCGTGTTGACCCTTATGCTGGGTTAGTATCAGACTGAGATGTGGTAGCAAGTCACATTTCTATAAACTAATGGGTGTGAACTGGAAGTGACTAAATTAGAGGCAAAACAACACGAAAGAAGCAGGTTGCCCTGAGGCACCCTTGTACAAGGAACCGTCCCCATTGCTGCTCCCCGGGTGCTGGATATGGCTGCACACTGCTGGACAGAGTATGTGTGTGTTAAATACAGAGAATTCTTTTTGTAGTGGTTTACTGAGTGCTGTGTGGTCACATTGGGAAATAGTCACTTCTCTTTCACTTCATTTCCACTAACTCTAAACATAATAAAAGACCAAAAGGTAAATGTTTTGCATTGATGTGCCCTGAAGATATCAAAATAACCTGCATCCGCTAATTATGCAAATAATTGTGTCAATATATTTTTTTATTAAATTCATTCAACTACATTTTTAAAAAGTTTTATAATTGCAGTACCATCTTCAGCCTGCTGAAAATCACCATCTAAAGAGCTTGGTGCTCATTCTGGATGTACTATTGTAATATATATACAGTCCTGTGTAAAAAATCTTCAGCGCCTCCTTTCTTTATACTTGCAAAACTGCAAAACTATTATTTAATGCCTCTCAAACTGTCTTATGTTATGGAAGAGATGAAACAAAAGACTGGGGAACACATGTTTTATTAAATAAGACTAATTCATATTTTTCATGAAAACTTCCACCCTAGCTTTGTACAGAATCTGGGGAAACTCACTCGATCGGGCTGTGGTTGGATGCAGGCATGGTGATGAAAGCAGGCGAGTCCTCCATGGCATCAAAAAACTCTACATCCTCATTCTCATCACTTGTGTCTGCCTCCCCTGACTGCTCGGATCCCTCTAAAAGACACACACATACACGTGAAATTGGACATTCTGCAAAAATTTCCAACCCACCCAGTCCAAATGTATACTTTTATAAAGAAATTTTCACTCACACATGATTAATCTCCTGCTCTATTTTAATGGAAAGAGACAAGCTAATGTGTCAAATGCAGCACTCTGCCAAAGTCAGAGACTAGCGCTTCGTTTGTTTAAATTTCATTCTGATATGTTTAAGGCAGCTGAGGTGTGTGTGGGTAGCTGCATGTGTGAAAGGAGCAGATTATGTCACACGAATGGAAGAATTTTTATATTTTTATTTAAATGTTATCCTTGTCCCCTAGGTGTGTGTTTGTGAGTGTGTTTGTCTGTGTGTCTGGTCTGCAATGAACTGGCAACCTGTCCAGGGTGTGTCCCTGCTTTTCTACCTATGAAAGCTAGGATAGATTCCAGCACCGCCCGTGAACCTAATCAGGACAAGCGGCTCAGAAAATGAGTGAGAGATTACTGTACGTGTGTGCGCGCTGGGCGCCTCCCTCCAGGCTCTCTCCAGGCTGTTGTGTTGTTTAGCTAGCTGTTCGATTGTGTCCTCCAGGTGGTGGCGCTGTTCTCTCTCATACTGTAGTGCCTTCTGCCAACGCCGGCTGTGCGTCTCCGCTAAATCTACAAAGTCCCGGCAAGCCTAAAAAATCAGCAATCGGTCAGCAGAATTAGCCTTTTAGATTCAGCGCTGAACTACAGAGGCCAATTTACAGTTGCTTTGGGCAGGCGTCCACAAACTTGTGGCCCAGGAGAACTAGTAGAGACGGTGATGAAAGTGAAGCGGTGAAGTTCATGTTGATTATTTTCAGTAGATTGTTTTTATTGGAGTTGAAGTTCGAGGCTTTAATAGTCTTTAATTCTATTAATATGGAGTGAGATTCAGTTCACTTTCAGCACAGACAGACACTCCAGACGTCCTTCAGAGGAGACACGTCTCACTCTACACTCTCAGTACACTCCTGTACTTTTACTTTACACTCTCAGTACACTCCTGTACTTTTACTTTACACTCTCAGTACATTCCTGTACTTTTACTTTACACTCTCAGTACATTCCTGTACTTTTTCAGTTGTACTTTCAGTTGTAGCAGATGAATCACTATTCTGCCTTTATTCTTAAATATCTGTACTTCTACTACAGAATGTATGGAATTTTTAACCTCTGAATTTTACTAGAACACTATGGGTACCTGCTCCAGAACCGACCCACTGGTTTTATAAGAATATTTTGTGCCACAAGGTTTTCAGTTCTTTTCTGAGCCAAAGGAAACATTTTTAGTGTCCGCAGATGCGTCAGATAAAGTTAAAGTTAAGTTATGCTCTGCTGTTTTTCTAGAGTCTTACATAAACAAAGCTGTGACTCACATTGATCATAGCATTGGTGGTGATGCGGAAGAGTGTGACGCGTTCATTGACTGTTTTAAGTTTGTCGTTTCCGTCACCGGGGCAGCGCAGGTCCTCCAGCTCACTGAGCGACCGCTGAAGAGCGGATCCGTGTTTCCCAATCAGATCATTACACCTGCTGAGGTCATCCACCTTACCGAACAGAGTCTTCAGAGCAGAGGGGGTTAGAGTGAAGTCTGACTGAACTACAGACACCTCATCACCAGAGTCATCTGTGAGAGAGAGAGAGATGGGTTATAGATTAAGAGATGAAAGAGAAAGAAGAATGGAAGAAAACAGGCAAACAGAAAGAAGAGAGAAAGGAAAAGATACTTGATCATTTTAACACTTTCTTTTTTCAATCATCCCACACAGTGATTAACATTCTCACACACACACACACACACACACACAACGGTAATGTGTGTAGAAACGGTGTCTCTCAGAGAGAGGCAGATGTATGAAAGAAAGCCTCACAGATAGATAGATAGAGGGACTGAAGATGAAAAGACACAAAGAGAGAGAAAGATAGACAGATATAGATATAAAGATAGACAGATAGATAGACAGACAGACAGCTAAAAAGATGTTTGCAAACCTCAGGGGAAATAAAGTGATGGAGTGATCAAGTGAATGTGTGTTAGAGATTCCAAGAGTGGAATCTCACACACACACACACAGAGAGAGAGAGAACTCTGTGAATGAACATGGTTGCCTTGGAAACAAAAAAGGCTGACACAATCAGGAGGCTGAGCTATTTTTAGCTGCTATAACAACAACAAAAAAAAAAGAATGACGCAGTTGGGTTGCACTCTCTTGCTCTCGTCACACACGCACACACACACACACACACACACACACACACACACACACACTCCATAACTGCAGTGAGGGGGGAGCAACATGTCAGGATGCACCCTCAGGCTTTCAGAACAAGTATTTAATGAAACTCATTAAAAAAGCGTTTCCATACTGATTGAGTGTGTCCACAGCATCCCCCCCATCACAGCAAGAGACACTGAGATGTAAACAGACATTTGAGGAGCTTTGATGTGCCCTGTGGAGAAACTCAGACCCCGTTCACACCTGCTTACTTCGTGTGTCTGACGTCTGGATTCGATGTTATCCACATCGTTTTACATGCAATGCTCAAATGTGTCTCCAGGCTTGTGTATTTTTCGGCATTTAAGGCAGGGGTGTCCATCTCCAGTCCTGGAGGGCCGGCGTTCACCAGTTTGATAGTTTCCCTCCTCAAACACGCTCACTACACCCGCCACTAAGTGAGAACCAGGTGTGTTTAAGGAGGGAAATCACAGAATTGTGCTCCAGACCCTCCAGGACTGGAGTTGGACAGCCCTGATTTAAGTCCTGCTCCACCAAACCATCAAAATTTACTAGGTACCAGGTTCTAAGGGTTAGGAGTGAGTGGTGAGGTATCAGGCGTCACTTGTCAAGTTTCAGCTGTCAGTTGTGAGATGTCAGTTGTTGGGTATCAGCTGCCAATTGTCAGGTCTCATCTGTCAGAAAAGTGTGAGGTTTCAGGGATCACTTGTCAGGTGTCAGTTGTCAGGCATCAGGTAAGAGGGGTCAGTGGTCAGGCATCAGGTAATAGGTGTCAGTTGTCAACGCTCAGTAAAGTGTGAGGTTTCAGGTGTCAGTTGTCAGGAATCCGTTGCAAATTGTCAGGTCTCTGCTGTCAGCATAGTGTGAAGCTTCAGGTGTCACCTGTCAGGCATCAGGTAATAGGTGTCAGGAGTCAGTCAGTGTTTAAAAGGAGAGGATGTTTTTAGATGTACTCCCAGGGCCTGAGTCACAAGTCTGACAGAAGTCAGGACTCACAGTTGGGTCAAACAGGTTTTAATTTAAACTGAATTATGATTTGCCTTAAAGACGCATAGCTATACCGTCCCGGAGCAGAACACGAGCGAGAAAACGATCCCGGAGGGGAAGAGGATTAGTGTGGATTCTCCAGAGAGGAGAGATTAGACCTTCAGGTCGCTCTGCTGACCTATATGCTGAGAAAAGCTGTGTGTTCACCCAGCACGGGTCCAGCACCCACGGCGGCAGGCAGGACAGACTGGAGCAGGACAGGACCTCTTAGTCCCTCACAGAAGATTTAATGATTTTCGGACACACACTCAACACACCCTGAACTCCACCGTCCACTCTCTCACTCTCCTTCACTCTGTCCTGCACCGATGGACACACTGAGGGACGTCTTTTCTGTGTCAGTTGTCAGGAGTAAACTGTGATGTCTCAGGTATCAGCTGTCAGGTGTCTGCAGCTTTTCCTCAACCTGGTTCAGCAGCTCTGCATTTACTTGCTTTACTGCCGTATTGAAGGTGGAACTTCTGTACTGAAGCTGGTTTTAAGGTGGAACATCACTATGCTGCCTTTACTGCACTATTTAAGGGGGAGCATCAGTTCTAAAGCTGTCTTGGCTGCAGTATTTAAGGTGGAATGTTACTCTTTATGCTGGAGTTTTAGCTGTACTTAAGATGGAATAAAGTTTTTAAGTTGGCTTTACTGAAGATGTTTAGATGGAACATCAGAAATAGAAAGCCTGTTAATGAAGTTGTTTAAAGTTAAATAGGATTCAGAAAATGTTCATGTGACATCTGTCTTACTTCTCTCTTTCTCTCTCTCTAAGACAGCAGGACCACCTGAGAATCAATCAGATAGGAATCACCTTTTCACCATCCTGCCTGCATGAGTCACCACCAACTACACATTCTATATATATATATATATATATATATAGTCAGTCAGTCAGTCATTTTCTGCCGCTTGTCCCAAGCGGGGTCGCGCTGGAGTCCATCCCAGCTCACACAGGGCGAAGGACGGGGGACACACCCTGGACAGGTCGCCAGCCCATCGCAGGGAGGAGCGTGACGGGGACGGCACCATATATATATATATATATATAAGAGAGAGAGAGAGAGAGAGAGAGAGAGAGAGAGAGAGAGAGAGAGAGAGCGAGCGCTACAATCCAAGTCATCTGCTTAGTTTTTATCACTAATAATCTCATTACTCAAAAACCCTGGTGGAATCATCAAGCAGTCATGTAACTAACACACACACACACACACACACACACACACACACACACACACGCACACACAGTGCCATTTTATGTTCATGTGTAGCTCTTACTGCTTGGAAAGTTACTTTGGATAAAGGTAAAAGAAAAAAAAAAAAACCCCTTAAACATCATAACTGGAGCTCTGATGAATAAAAAGTAGGCCATGCATCCTTTAATGAAACCTCTCCGACCCGCTTCTCTTCACAGCACACGCTCATCACAGCTGTAGAGGAGTTTAACAAAAGCGCAGCACCGCACAAATCCCCTGATTTAGCCTTAAGCTCTGAGTGTGTTGAGCTTGGAGACACAGACATAGCAGCGTGCACACTCACAAGATGTGGTCAGCAGCCTACAAATAGGACCTACTGTGACATTTCTTCATAGGGGATAATTTTTTTTTTTTTTTTTTTTTGCAGTCGTGTTCTGGTGTTTGGGCACCCCGGTCAGCACATGTGAAAGTGAAGGAAATCATAAGATCCATCTTTTACAGACACACTTTTTCCTGCTCGTTTTAGTGCAATGCCTGTTTATTTGCTGGGTTTAACGTACAGGGGAAAAACAACCTTTGGACACTTTTCTGTGTAACTAATGGTAGATGGTGTGGGGATGTGTTTAAAGTGTGTGCAGGTATGTGTAGAGGGTGTATAGATGTGTGTAGAGGGTGTGTAAGTGAGTAGAGGGCTTGCAAATGTGTGCAAAGTGTGTATAATATCTTACACAAACACACACAGGGACATTCACACATTAAATGGAATGAATAAGCAAACAGAATGAAACAATAAGAGAAAGGAGGTGTAAAGAAAGAGATAGTCTTGAGCCCCTCATTTCTTCATTTTTTGGTTTCAAAGATATTTTTAAACTCCTGTTGATGAGCAGTTCTCCAGATCTTCCTGAAGGACAGTGTTGTTGTCTCTCATGTTCAGTCCAGTCTCTGTACCTGAGCAGTTTGATAGTTCTGTGTTGGTTAATCCACACAGTGATCTATATCTGAACCTTCAAGCAGAACAAAGCGTCTAACTTAAGACATGAAGCAGTGAAGAAACAGGAGCAGATGATTCCAGATGATCAGGCGATTCATTTACTGCTGATGCTAAATGCTGAGTAGCTGGAACCCCTTTATCTAGAACCTTGTATCTATAGGCACTTTGCAGCCTGGAGCACTAAAACATTTGTTCCAATTTTTTTCATTTAATCCTCAAGCTGATAAAGATCAAACAGTCTGATAGACAGAAAAGTATTTTTGCTCCTACGAGGCGATTCCTGAGCAAAGCATAAATAAATGAGGGGGTCAAGACTTTTGCACAGACTGTCCCCTCATTGTTACTCACTGTGATGCTGAGGATCGGTTTTAGTGCAGAGACGAGTGGACGGCTCTCCTGGAGGAGAAACCCGGCTCGGGATCTCCTCCTCTTTCTCTCTCGTTCTTCTCTTCCCACCACTTGCTCAATCTCTTCTATAACTCCCTCCTTCCTTCCTTTTCTGCCCCTCTCTCTCTCTTCTGTTCTCTCTCCTTTCACACATTCTCTCTCTTTCACTTGTATTCCCTTTCCCTCACTCACTCCCTCCTTTATATTCTCTCTCTCTCCCTCCCTCTGTGTTCTCTTCCCTCTGCTTCTTTGATCTCTCTCTCAATCCCTCCCTCTCTCTTGCCCCTTCCCTCTGTTGCTGGCTTCTTCCTCTCCTTTCCTTGCTCTCTCACTCTTTCACTCACTCGCTTCCTCCCTCCTTCACTCTCACTTACTCTCCACCCCACCTCTTCCCACTTCACTGTTTTATTCTTCCTTTTTTCTCTCTCTCTCTCTCTTTCCCTTTCCTTGCACCTTTATTATTCTCTCTTACCATCTATTCGTTATTCTTTCCATTATGTTCACTTTCTGTCTCGGCAGACCATCAGTTCATGTCACCAGAGCGCACACACACACACACACACACACACACGCGCGTGCGTGCACACACACTTGCTGTGGATTAACATTAGTAGAAAAGTGCTGCTCCTTTATGGACGGCGCGCTTAAGTGCCGTCTGAGACCCGACCATCATTAAAAGGTCAAATAAAGACAAAATTCGGGGATTTGTTCTCCATCTTTTCACCCACCCAGGTCATCTCCTCTCTGACACCATGACTCAGAAGAGAATTAAATAAAAAAAAGCTTTATTTATCCTAGGCCAGGGAAAAGATCTGCACGTCAGGTGGACTGGAGATATTTAAATGTCCTCTAGGTGTGAGTGTGTGTCCTGTGATGGACTGTTGACCTGTCCAGGGTGTATCCCTGCCTTTTGCCCTATGAGAGCTGGGATCAACTTCAGTACCCCTTGAGACCCTAATCAGGACAAGAGGCTCAGAAAATGAGTGAGTGACTCACCACCTTAACCACATCTACACTTCATGGTTGGAGTAACTCAGTGGTTACAGCACCATCAGGAGGCCACTGGCTGAAACAGCAGAACTTTACAAGATTATACACTTCCGTCTGTCCAACGCCCACTCGGTTCCCTTCATTCTAGAACAATCTGACCATCTGTAAGAACTCAGCCAAGTCCTCTCTCTCTGAACTGGCTTATGGAGTGAATTAAGCTTGCAGCAATATTTGCAAATGTGGTCCATTTTTTCCTTCTTTTTAAGACTCAAACACTCCGTCACCTTCAGTGTCTATTCTCATTAAATGTTATCAGTTATTCATGATTGTTTTGTTTTCATACTTGCTTTTTATCATTCTTCTTGTCTTCTAATCATCATCATCCAAATCTGTTCTGTGACCTCTGTGCAAAATTATGAATGTTTAAAACCTTCAAGGCAGGCAGAGGTGATAGAGATGGATTATTGGGCTTATATTACTTAATACATAATTTTGTCGCCTCCAACTGGCACAAATCGAAACTGCCCTGTGTATACCTAACGTTTCTGTGAAATACCCATTACTTTAAATAGTGAATGCCAACATGTAGAGGTTTATCCCAATTAATCCAATTTCCTAAATTCTTCCATGAACCAAGATAAACTGTCCCAGAAAAAAAAAGGTACAGATCTCTACTTCATGACCAAACCTCATAATTCCATACTAGCTTATGATGAGGAGTCCAACACTTTTGCACAGTATCTCTCCTCAGGAACAGTACTGAAGAAACAAGGGCATTTTTCATGCTAGTGCTCTCCATATTCTCACCCGTCACCCTGTTGCCTAATTATGGTCAATTATACCAACAAACACAACGTGTCCACAAACTTTTGACATCCTGAAGGAAGACCCTGAAGCCCTCACCTGATTGGTGGGTCATCTGAGTGGCGTTTGCTTTGGCCAACCGCAGTGCAGAAACCCACCGCTGACACTCCGCCTCTGAGCTGGCCTTCAAATGGTAGCTCCGCCCCCCGCTCGTCAGCACTAGCTGACAGGTGTCTCCCACCTCAATGTGTACCGTCGCCATGGAGATGGTGCCACGGCAGGAGTGTGCCATTTCTGCATGACTCCTGGAAACACACAGTTACCTGGTCTGAATCGAAACAGATCTTTTCTACAGAAACTCACAAGTGCTCTGGTGCCTTTTATTTTGCTCTTAAAATAAAATGAGGTCAGAGGAACCTCTCTTAGTTCCCTTGAGAACCTTTCAGTGGATGATTTTTTTAAAGATCATGTTTGCGAGCAAGGTGGACATGCAAAGAACCTCCACAATGAAGATTTATCCCTAGATCTTCACTGTGTGCACAATTATTAGACAAGTGAGTCTGCATATATTCCAACTCCAGGCTGTATAAACTTGAATGCTGATTGGATTTAAGCACATCAGGTGATGTGTGTTTGTGTAACGAGGGGGGTGTGGCCTAAGGAAATCAATACTCTATATCAAGGTGTGCAGAATTATTATAGATTCTTTTGTTCCTCAGGCAAAATGGGCCAAAATGGAGAGAACTGTCTCTAAAAAGTCAGAACATGTAAAAAGTATTTGCAGCGCCAAGCATGAAACTACCAGGAACCAATGATCCGCTGTCATATTCCAGAACTGAACCTACCTGGAGCGTCCAGAAGAACAAGGTGTTTGGTGCTCAGAGACGTGGACAAGGTAAGGAAGACTGAAACCCCACCATCACTGAACAAGACACATCAGCTGAACATCAAGACTGGACCAAGAAACATCTCCAGACAGATGTTTAAAGGTTTGATGGAGATGAGATGAGAGCGACTCTTGATAGACCAGTTGGACAGGCCTGTAGCTGGATCAGTAACAGAGCTCCACTTCCACTCAGATGCCAGCAAGCTGGAGGTGCTGGTGTTGTTAAAGATGAGCTGGTTGGACCTTTTCAGGTTAAAGATGGACTCAAAATCAACTCCCAAACCTGCTGCCAGCTTTTAGAGACAATTTCTTCAAGCAGTGCTGCAGGAAAAAGATCTTTCAGGAAGACCATGATTTTTCTGCAGGATGATGCCCCATCTCAATCATGGAAGTTCTCCACTGCATGGCCAGTAAAGACCTTAAAGATGAAAGAATAATGACACACCCCCTTCCTCACCTGAACCTAAACACTGTAGATAACTCGTGGACCTTCTTAAACGGGAGATTTATGGGGAAGGAGAACAGTCCACCTCTCTGAACAGAGTCTGGGAGGCTGTGGAGCTGCTGCACTAAAAGATCCTCAACAGATGAAGAAACTTAGACTGGTACTGAGAAAGGGGGATCTATTGATTTATTTATTTTTTTTTTATGTCAAATGTTTTTGTAAATTTTGAGTTTATTATTCTCACTTTAACAGATGAAAATAAACGAGTGAGATGGGGAAATGTTCGTTTTTCCTTTAGATGTAATAATTCTACACTAACAGTTGTGAAATTGTGACACGTTTCCTCTGAGAATGATCACACTCACACTTCCTCCTCACATTTACACCCGCAAACCTTCCCTTTCACTCTTGCTGGGCTTGTCGTCCTGTTCTAGGAAAGATCTGTGTAATGTGAGCTTTACCCTCATCTACCGAACCCCTGAGAGGAACCAAGACTCAAAAAAACTGAAGAATCAGGACACTTACAGAGCAATTCTTTACCAACAAGAGAAGATCCCACAGTGAGGAACCAAGACTCACAACAACCACCCTGAGAACATGAGAAAGAACCCAGGAGTGGAACCAAGACATAAAAGAAACGGCGCTCCAAGACCATGAGGAGGAACCACAGTAAGCAACCAAGACTCTCAAACAACTCCCCAGGAACATGAGGAACCAAGACTCACAATGAAGAACGACCAAGCAACATGAGAAGGAACCCAGGAATGGAACAAAGACTCAAAAGAAAACATTTTCAGACCATGAGAAGAAGCCAGAGAGAGGAACCAGGGCCCAGAAGGAGCACCACCCTAGGAGCTAGATGAGGAACCAGAGAGGAACCGAGACTCAGGAGAAAGGGGGAGCAGTGTTAGAGGAGAGGGGTGTTCTAGCCTGGCAGCCCTGCTGGCTCTAGATAAAGGCTGGTCCTGTTTACCTGTAGTAGGACAGAAGGCCGTTGCTGAGGACGAACCACCGGCGCTGGTAACCCTGCAGGTAGTTTGTCCATTTGAGCAGCGGTCCTCTGCGTGTGTCCGGGCTCGCGCTGTGCTCAGATGGGGATGGGGACGGGGACAGGGGACAGGGGGGGACTCTCACCTGTCCGTTCATCCTCCGCCGGAGAGACTAACGCATGACGGGGAGAGGATGGAGGGATGGAGATGAGGAGTGAGGACATGCAGTTGCTCCAGTTGCTCCCCCCCTTCCACGAGGGGCAACACCTGGTGGGCTGCGGGGGGAAACCACGACGCAGTGACGTCACCGGGCACCACCGACGTCGACGCCACAAATTCTTCAGCGTGACGTCAAACCGGGGAGCTTGGGGCGTTTTTCTTCATCACGGTGACTGTAACTTCAGAGACAGACTCCACACGCGGACCGTCTGTCTGTCCTCTGCTTAAGAGTTTACTTTTTTTTCCTATTAGTAAATACAATGAGGCTGAGGCTGCAATCCCAACATTGTCCACAGGAGGGAACTGTGGAGCAGCGTATTGGAAACGCATTTCCACTGAATGTGAACACTTTAGTGTCCAGGCGTCAATCAGCTTTAATTCTGGGTGGCGGTGGTCCAGTGGTGGGTACTTGGCTATGGACCTCTGGATCAAGAGGTCCCCGGTTTGAATCCCACCTCTAGCACTACCACCACTGGGTCCCTGAGCAAGACCCTTAACCCTGAATGTCTCCAGGGGGACTGTCCCTGTAATTAGGACATGTAAGTCGCTCTGGATAAGAGCGTCTGCTAAATGCCGTAAATGTAAATGTAATTCTGGGCCTCTTTGAGCACAAGCCTCACACTTCAGGATCGGTTCTGAACTTCAGCCAACCAGGATGATACTCACCAATAACTCAGGTCACAGGGTCACATCCCACCTCCAGCACCACTGGGTTTCTGAGACCCTCAACCCAAGTTACTCCTGAGTCTCTGCAGGGAGTGGGTCACTCTAGAGAAGAGCGTCTGAGAACGCTGTAAATGCACAGCAGTCCTGGTCCCAGCCACAGCCTGAGAAGGTACAAGAGTAGAACCAAGACTCACCTTAAACAACTCCCAAGGAACATGTGGAGGAAACCCTGAGAGGAACCAAGACTCACAAGGAACAATTCTTAGACAATGAGGAACCAGGGAGAGCAACCCAGACCCAGGAGAACCCCCTTTAACAGCTTGAAGAAAAACCAGAGAAGACTCAACCAGCTATCCTAGACCTAGATTCTAGATCTAGGAGGAACAAAGACAAGACCTTAAAGGCGGAATCACAGAGAACCAAGATCTAGGAGAACTGGTGTTTGGCTGAAGTTTAGTATGTTTTAGAGATGACAGCAAGTTCTACTGCCTCCTAAACTACAGTCCTAAGCTGGTTCCACTTTAAAGAGCTGGAGGAGTTTAGAAAGTCCTCGTGTAATGAAACTTGAGTTCCTAGTAAAGCAAAGTCTACAAGAGCAAAATCTGAGCTTGGACTCCACCATGTTTGGGTTCTGTGGATACTTGTGTAAAGATGAGCTGTTCCCAAGCGTCTGATCTCGCTGGTGAATGACGCGCCTGAAGGGTTGCAGTTCTGCATCTTTTAATGAGTTTAGTTCAGGTTCTGGAGCTTCTGCTGGACTTTTTACTGAGTTTGGAGAAATCTTTCTTCCATGTGCTAATTTAGCAAAAACACAGACAGCTTGTAACATGATTTAATTTTTTAACATACAGGAATGAGGGCTGGGAAAAGCAAAATGGGGAGTCGGTAAAAAAGAAAAAAAAAAAAAAGTTATAGCTTGTGCCACAACAAACATCTTCCACAAATCCAGTCTGTACATGAAACGGCATGCATGGCGTCAGGATTTACTAACAGCTCCTGAACAAAATAAAGAGCACACAAACAAACAATAGTAATAACCTAAAACAAAGATAATATTAATAAAATAAAATGCAATACTAAAGGACTACCGGCAGAGCAGTCACAACTTCCATACTAACCATCATAAATATGGAATTACAAGTTTTAAAATCTTTTGAGTGAGAACTGAAGAAGGGAATTTGTCAGGTTTCTCAGTATGGTCTCTCCCTCCTCTCCTGGCGATGGTCTCCCCTGAGAAAAGAGGACAAAATGAAATCTATACATCACTTCAGGAGTTAAATAAAAGATGGTTGGTGGTTAAACTACATAGCAGGAAAGTAAAATAATTGCAATATCTTATTATAATATAATTTCTTTGTTAAAATTATTGAAATATTTAAAAGATTAATTTAAAAGATTAGATTAATGTCTTAAAAACTTAAATTTATATAAAACCACGCTGACGGGCCTCATAGCTTGTTTTAGTACTCACTTCATGTCCAATTTCCCAGGTGGGCCCATTCCTCTCCCCCTTCGTCCCATGTCATCCATTGGTGGGCCACCCCGTCCCCTCCCACCAAATCCGCCTCTGTCCATCCCCCGTCCACCTCTAAAGCCGCCACGGTCTCCTCCTCTTCCTCCACGGAAACCCCCTGGTCCTCCAGGGCCTCCTGGTCCTCCCCGGTCCATTCCGCGTCCCCCACGCATTCCACCGGGACCGCCCCGGCCTCGCTCACCACCTTAACAAGAGTGTTTGTTACTCATCTGCTCGGAGTCTTTTCAACATCTGTAATGATTCACAATCAGTTCTGGACTGAGATTTACGGATCATCTGGAATCTAATCTTGATGCTGTTAGAAGGATGAACAGATGAAGGACAGAAATGAAAGACATTTAGTCTCATCTAATCCTAATTAGGTAATTACAGGAACATGGTTTAGTGTCCTAATAAACCATCACAAAGACCAGGGTTTCTGGTTTAGGGAAACATTGAACAGATTCATTCCCAATGATACCTGGTGGGAAGGGCGGTGGGCCAAAGCCTTCAGGTTTTGGAGCTTTACACTGGTTGCATTCCATCCGCCATGCAAAGTTCTGGTTCCCGCAGCCGCTAAAAGGGAAGAGAACCAAAAAACCAGCAGGTAAATCTACCTGGGAAGTATTTTACATGAACTCAGTAGCAGGACATCTTACAGTCCTGAAATCTCTCGACATCTCAATTTAAATAGATTTTCATTTAAGATGCTTATTTCAATGTATTTCTTGCTGAATATGTTTCATGATGAAACTTCACCACATCGAAGAATAAAATCCATACCGCACACCCAGTGTGTGTACTGGCTCGTGTGCAGCAGTGCTGTGTGTGTAAAGATCCTTACGCATTAGGGCACTGCCAGTCACCGGCACGCTGCTGCATGTTTCCTCCGGTGGGTCCGCCCCGGCCCATTCCCCTTGGCCCTCCACGTGGAACAAATCCACCGCGCTCACCTCCACGCCCCATTCCACCACGACCCATCATCCCTACGGGAAGAAAATGACGATCTGACAAGTGCATTTACAAATTTTCCCTTTTTTTTTTTTTGGGAAGTGTTTAATCTGGCTCTTTTGGGAACCGCAGTTCAGTTTTAAAATCAGCAAAGTTAATCTGATCACTAATGCTCACCATTTAAAGGTAACTTAGAACTGCATCTTCGTTTGCTTGTTCAAGGGTCGCCACAGCGTATCGTCCGTTTCCATTTCTTACCGTCCCCTTCATCTTCCTCACTCAAAACGACCTCCAGCATGTCTTTTCATCACCGTCTCCAACCCGTATACCATAGCTGGTCTCACTACTGTAAACCATCCCTTTTGCTCTTGCTGGTCCCGTCACAAAACACTCCTGTCACTCTTCTCCACCCATTCCAACCTGCTTGCACTCTCTGCTTCTCCTCTCTTCCACACTTGCCTTTACTCTGAACTGTAGATCCCGAGTATTTAAATTCCTCCACCATCGTCACCGCTACTCCCTCCATCCTAACCACTCCGCTGTCCTCCCTTTAATTTTATTGTCTATGACCTATTCACTTTCATTCCACTCTAGAACATATCTTCATCTCTCCAGGTTCTGCTCAGATCACAAGATCATCGTCGTCCACGGGGACTCCTGTCTAACCCTGTTCGTCTACCTGTTCATTATCATAGCAAAAAAGAATGGGCTCAGCACTAATCCTTTATGTAACCTCACCTCTACTTCATCTATCACTCCTACTGGAGATCTCACCACTGTCGCACTGCCCATATCCTGAAATACTCACATACTTCTCTGCCACATCCTTATACAAAACCACAGCTCTTCTCTAGGCACCCTAGGGACACCCTTTTCTGAGTCATTCCTAAGTGAAGTTATTCCACTTTGCTCGGATTGATTTAAAGTGAGATGGTTCACTACAAAAAGCCCCAGTGCATGGGTTTCTTTCTAGAAAATATATTTTTTAAATGTCCCAGAAAATGTGAGGATTTTATGTATAAAATTAACCATGTCAGACGATTGGGTTGATGCCATAATAATGTAGCTTTATTTAGTTTCTTTAGAAAAGGACTATTCACATAAAAGGCCAAAAGTGGTTATGTCTTTGGTAGGACTCTTTTCAACACTACACCTAAAGAAACTGCAAAGCAGTGGCTTCCCGCAGGAATACTTGCCTCCTCGTCCCATCATACCACCGCGGTCTCCCCTCATGGGCATACCCCCACGCATCATTCCCATCATGGGCTTCCGACGAGCCATTGACACCTTGAGCTTCTTGCCCTGGAAGTCTTTCCCTGTTCAGAACCAGCAAAAGAGTCAGTTTCCATTTGGTCAAATGAACCATTTCAACCTAAAAGCTTAAGAAAAGGTTAAGATGGTTACCCCTTCAGTGCCTAATTATCAAAGCATTGAAAATATAAAAGTTTAAAATATTTATCTGAAGTCTGCCTGATTACTGTGCACGATTACTGTGAGTACAGACCCTGTGAGTACAAGCCCTTTAGAGTCCATGTAACTATACCCTCAAACCAACAGTGGACAAAAAGTTACACAAAAACACAAAGAAGAAATGACTAATAAAACACACACCATCAAACCATTCCACTGCTGCTTTGGCAGCTGGAGGATCCTCGTAGGACAAAGTGGCATCACCCTTAGGCTTTCCGGTCTCCTTGTCGGTGTAAATGTTAACAGCAGGAAGGCCTGTACGCTTGTTAATCTGGAGGTGAAGTTTGCATTAAGAGAAAGCTGATAATGAAAAAACCTGCTTACAATGGCAAATGTAAACTCACAGTCCAAATACAACCAGTGCATTTTCCCAGTTACGTATTCAAATTTAACAACTAAAGATAATTCTGCTGAAAGTGACTGAAACTTAAGAACATTAAGTTTCAGTCACTTGTATAAAGTGACAACTTTATACAAGTTGCATAAAGAACAACAAAACTTGCATAAAGAACAACTAAACTCTAAAAACAATAAAAAGCTGGCCAAGCCTAAAATCAAACCTTCAATTTTTCATTAACACGTCTGAGGTCTTGCTTCGCACTGAAGCTATGAGGCTAAAGTAACATATATTGTTTAACATATACAGCACTGTGCAAAAGTTTTAGGCAGGTGTGAAAATGCTGTAAACAGAACGCTTTCAGAAATGGAAGGGTTGATCATTTATTTTCATCAATCAACAAAATGCAGTGAATGAACAAAAGAGAATCTAAATCAGATCAATATTTGGTGTGACCACCCTTTGCCATCAAAACAGCATCAGTTCTTCTAGGTACACTCGCACACGGTTTCTGAAGGAACTCGGCCGGTAGGTTGTTCCAAACACGACTGTGTTTCAACCTCTGTGTGACGTTGACGATCATCAGTACCTGTTTGGTAAAACTAGTTGATAAGACACCAACTATAATCCTACAGAATCCCTGACTGTGTGCAAGTGTACCTAGAAGAACTGATGCTGGTTTGAAGGCAAAAGGTAGTAACACCAAATATGGATCTGATTTAGATTTTTCTTTTGTTTGCTCACTTTGCATTTTGTAAATTGATAAAAATAAACAATCATTATTTATATTTCTGAAAGTGTTCTGTTTACAGCATTTTTTCACACCTGTCTAAAACTTTTGCACAGTATTGTACATTTACACTATAAAGCCTCACTATTAATATGCTGATACATACAGTTTATAGATAAACAGGTAGAGTTGGCTATAAGCCTGCATCACTTCTTCAGGCAGCAAGTGTGAACTCTAAAGTAAAATGTATATATTATAAAGTACTTCTGGCCTAAACCATCCTCACCCTGATGATGCCGCTGTGCTTAAAGAAATCAGCCACTTCATCCAGCGTAGCGTTCTCAGTCAGGCCAGTGATGTAAATGGTGCTGTTCTCCGAGTCATCCTGCTCCTCGGGGCCTCCTGAAGTGCACCGCATTTAATATCCTGAAGGAACTGACTGATATGAAATTTAAAAAAGGTGGTGAAAAGACACTTACCTATCTCGGAGTCTGGTCCTGACCATCAACGAATCAAAGAGGCCGACAGGGGGAGGAAAAGATAGAAAAAAAGTTAGTCTGCACATCTCGCTTTCTGAGCGCCTGACAATAATGTGCTACCAACTCCAGGTAAGATTTCCCAGGTAACCGTTTCTCTGGCACACTTGCCTCTATGAACATTCAAAGACAAAGGAAAAAACCATTGTGTTGTATGCCACAAAGTGGTTTGAATATCATGGGGAAAAAGTATTCGTACAGAATTTATTTTAAAGTACCCTGCATACCTGAACCTAACCTTTTAGTTTAGTTTTTTTTTTTTTTTTGCAAGTGTGCCACAAATACAAAATGTTCAAAAACCAATGAAAACCAGGGACCCAAACTGGACTCCATACCTTAATTTCATACTGAAATAAAAGGCGATGAAACACTGTCATTTGGATGCATGGTCAGTTCTAATTAACCCCTAAATAGAAGAAAAACGCTTACTGAAGGAGTCCATCTTTTTTAACCCGTAATGTTTTTATACAAGTCAACCCTGTCAACCAAAGGATAATCATTCAAGAAAACCCTTACAATTCTAGCCGGCAGAGTGCATCTTTGTATGGCCTTTTTTTTTTTTTTTCCCCCCTAACAATGAATGAAAATTTCCCCTCAAAAATCTTAAATGTCCATGAAAGATGGAAGCACGAAGATTAAAAAAAAAAAAAAAAAAAAAATTTGAAATCTAGTGTATGCTCTTGTAATTCTCAATTAAACTTACCACCAGGCTTAATGAAGCCACCTCTGTCTCCAGCGATGCTGGGGGAATAAGCGGAGATATGAAGGCGATTTTCCCTTTAAACAGCCACTTCAGTACCACAAAAGGGGGGTTATGGGGGGGAGACGGTACAGTTCTGGCTCTAAACACCCCCAACAAGGCCCTAAACCCCACCTCTAGTTACAATTCCTCAGACTAACACTCATTTGGGGTGTTACTCTAATGACACAACCTTTTGCCTGGTGCTTAATAAAAACACGTTACATACTCGTGGCTGAACACTGAAAAAGTTCTTAAATGAATGTTAATAAAAGGGGGAGATTATTTACCACAGGGGTGGAAAACCCCCAAATTTTTATATATACACACAAAAAAGAATGGGGGGGTTTAATTGTTTCAGGCGCAGCCCAGCACAACCAATGGCATAAAATTTACAAAGATTAGAAAAGGATAAATAGCACCGTTGCAGGAAACCTCAGGAGGCAAACGCATTTTTAGCTGCATCTGAAACAATCTGCTTACAGAAAGCTGATACATGCAGGAAAATCAAGGAAAGCAAGAAAAAAAAAAAAAAAAAAAAAAAAAAAAAAAAAAGGAAAGGAAACCATAAAATACACCATTTTTGTTTACAAATGTTTAAGAAACAATTACACAAAATAAAAACTATCAAAAACATGTCCAAAATTACCATTACAAGGATTTTCTATAAAAAAAAAACAACACTTTTCATCGTGACCCCCCCCCCCAAAGGGGTAATAAACACTTGAACCATCTCTTCGCTTTAAATGACGCCATCAACTCTTAAGTCCCCTTTTGAAAAGGCTGCCGGGCCAGACTGAACTGAGTAGCGGTACTGTAAATGTATTGCTGTGTTAACATGGCTCTCACTTTGTTACCTGCAGCGTATAAATGCGACAAAGCATGTTAAAAGAAAAATTGCTCATATTCACTTCACAAGAGACAAATGCAATAATCATAATCAGGTATAAAATATTAATAGCTATTAATTGTTATAATAAGTATAGAATATTATTCCCTTCGCTCATATGAAGGGGAAAATGGATGCAGTGTGTTTCTGTTTCGGCTTCAAAAATTCAACGTGACCTCAGAGTCACCCTCGAACGGAGGAGAAGCTTTCTGCACTTAAAATTTATTCGTGGATTACAAAATCAAATGTCAAAACGTTTCAAAACTCTGGATTGAACACTGCATTCACTTTCAAATACTACCTTTTCATCTCAAATTATTATGAGCAAACCCTCTGGAAAAGAAATCATTGGTTACCTTTTGCAGAAAATTTCAAAAATATCATTTCAACCAGCATAATATCAGGTTTGCCCTAGAAAACCCTCTGTGAAACCTTAAATTGGAGGGGAATAAAAATTATATTTGTTAAAAAGCAAAATGTTGGGGCAACATTAACCTAGTTTGCTGTCATTGTGAAATATTACTTCCACAAAAAGTGAAATGGTGGTCAATTCAGTTACTGATTTGATCTTCTCGTGCTGTTTGTGAAGGTCTTTTTAATTTCATAATCACAGTAAAAAGACAGCAATTTTAACACTTCAGCATCAGTTTGTGCTTTAAGAGCTGAAAGCCATGCATCCTGAGTCAGAAATCCCACTCCTTAAATGACTGAACTGCTAAAACCATGGAACTTTAAAATAAGAATAAAACCACAATCATACCATTAAGGTTTGTTTTTAGTGTTGAACTTAATTGTCTTGAAACCCAATAGTCCCCACAAAAGTGAAACTCCGAGTAAAAGTAGGAGTCTGTCCAAAATTTTGTTGGCTTTCCAACATTACCTCTTACCTTCGGCCATGTTGCTGAGGGCTGAGAGCACTTAAACCAACTCGACATGCTAGTGCCCTTCCTATCCCTGGGGAATCTAAATACTGAGACTACTTTATTTTACTACCTTCCACTCTTTCTCCTCACGTTCTGCTACACTGGAGCTAAACCCAGCTTTATCAGCTATATTTTGTTCATTTTAGCTACACGTTAGGTTGTTTAGGTTAGCATGGCTCCCAGTCCCTGTATGGCCGTTTGCAGCTCCTGTAAGAAAAAGTGTGGTGTACAGAACTGTTCTGGAAACATACACTACCACTTACCCCATGCCTCCACGGCTCATGCCCCCATGCGATCCGCCTCCTCCTCGCATCATGCCCCTGTCAAACCCCCCACGGCCGCGTCCGCGGTTCTCCCCCCCTCCCATGCCACGGCCCTCTCCGGGACCCCCATAGCCACCAGACTCTGGGCCAGAGTAGCCTCTACCCATGCCATTCAGGTGGTCCTGCCTGTAGTTGCCTGCAAGACAAAAAGGACCAGCATTTAAACATGCTTGTATTTAAAAATATAAAATTGCAGCAAATATGCAAAATATAAAAATTACATGACACAATAGACAAAAGAGCGTCCAAAAGTTAAAAGTGTAAACAAGCTAATCAACATAGTGGATAAGATTAGATATTATCTGAAAAGAGATGCTGTCAATTTCATTCAAATATGCAGTTCTCCTGACCCTACATCTGTCCAGAAATGCTTCCTGATGCACTAGCTTGTGCAAAGAGCAGCAGAAACTAACCATACTGACTAGCTGGTTTGTAGTCACTCTGGCCATATCCACCCGCACTGCTGCCCTGCTGGCCATACTGGCTAGCGGGAGGCTGACCATACGATCCCGAGGGAGGAGCATAGGTAGAGGGTGGAGCCTGCTGCTGCTGAGGCGGAGCCTGTTGCTGATATCCCCCCTGCTGGCTATAGGAGCTCTGCTGACTGTAGCCTTGCTGGCCCTGGTATCCGCCCTGCTGCTGCTGGGAATATGATCCCTGCTGGGGAGGCTGGGAATAGGAGCTCTGTTCATAGCTGGAAGGCTGACTGCTAGAGCTGTAACTGAAAGAAACAGAATGAATACCTGATGTGTATGAAACGAACAGCATGCACAGAAAACATACACTGTTAACCAGTGAATCCTGGAGGTGGGAAGATCTTTTAAAGTCAATATTTGATTCCTTTTCAGCTTTTTATTAAATCAGGGAGGCCTATATGGCTGTGCTAAATATGAGTCTCAATTCCCTTCCTTTCACTCTGTTCACCACAACCAGTGTCAATTTTTTTTTCATATTCATTTGACTGAATTTGATTTGAACAAGTATGGCGTCTCAGTCAGTCAGTAAGCGTGCACAAGAAAAGCATTACCAGACACCAGCTCCCTGCTCTTTAAAAACGCCAGATTATCACCATCCCTAAACCAAATCCAGGACTCTACAGCAGTGACTACCTAGGAGGTGCAGAGGAGGCAGGCTGTTGTCCGTATCCAGGATAAGCGGGCTGGGATCCGTAGCTGGCCTGGCTGCCATATGAGGCCTGGTTGCTGCTAGAGGATGAAGTGGCAGCAGATGATGCCTCATAGCCACTGGTTCCATAACCCTGCACAGGTTGGCTATAGCCCTGTGAGCCAGCTGGGGTAGCGCTATAACTACCTACAGATAGAGACAAAGAAAAACAAGCCTGAGACAAGAAGCAAAGACAAAATAATGGATAAACTGTCCTTTCTGGTTACGCTTTCCATAATACACCGTGCAAATCGTCCTTTTCACGTCTGAGTAAAAGTCTGTCAGACAGGAATGACTCACCACTTGCTGGTGGCTGCTGCCCATATGAAGATCCATAAGCCTGTTGGCTGTAACCTGCAGATGAGCTGCCAGTTTGAGAGTAGGCTGAATCAGCTGGCTGTGTGTATGAGCTGTAGCCCTGCTGCTGACCATACGACTGCTACAGAAAACAGGAGGGTGATGCCTCATTATAAGCATGTTCAAGACTCAATTATGCATTACGTCAATATTTCAATTTAATTTGCTAACCAAAGACAAGTGTGTATTACCTGGGCACTTTGTCCATAGGCCTGAGAGGGCTGAGCCGTATAAGAGCTGTATCTGAAAACATCAAACACACAAATTACCATTTCAGCAACACTGGTCAGCAGCGTCCTTGCTGACAAAACAAATAAAATCAATTGAATTACTTACCCTTGCTGGCCTCCGGCCTGCCCGTAGCTGTTATAATCTGCATCAACAGAAGCAAACAATCAGAAACTGAAGTGTTCCTTTATTGCAGGTAAATATGCTCCACCTTTTAAAAGGTCAAATAAAAAATTTTTCACATTGATTCACTTCAATAACTCTGATTTTTCTGCTTCTCCCAGATTTCAGGAACAAACTTAAGCCAATCACTAAATGAAGTGGGAAAGTGAAAGTGACAACCCTTGTCTCTGCGAGGTCACAGCACAGCACACAGTGAACCACAACAAAATTGGACCTCTGTATTTAACCCATGCAAACACCATGCAGCAGTGGGCAGCTATTGAAAGCGCCCGGGGAGCAGTGACGGGGACGGTACCTTGCTCAAAGGTACCTCAGGGCAACCTACTTGTGAGGGAATCGAACCCACAATCTTCCGATGCGGAGGAACTCCCTAAACACTAGGCCACCGCTGCCCCATGCAAACACGTATATGAGCAGAAAACAAACATTTCAGGTAAATGATATGGATAATGAATGGAGTTTAATTTGATTTATTTTTAATTGCAGTTTATTGGTTTTATTATAATATCTGAAAAGGTTGATTGAATGATCATTAACTGGACACAACCAAGACAGTGGAAATTAAAATAAAGATAAATCCCGAGTGTTTCCGATTCATCACGGCAGCAGTTATTATAAAACCCCAAAGCAATTACGGTGCACACAGTAGACGTCGTTTACACTCCTGAGATTTTCAGAATTGCTCAGGGTTTTCACAGCTACTTTGCACCAGGAACCCATTTAGCCATATGAGTAATAAACCAATCAGGTCCAAACTGTGCATTGCTGGCCAACAGTTACTCATTCCTGACTACACTGACAACTTTTCTCTTTTTGGATTTTTATAAGAGAGTTGAGTGACTGCTTTCAGGACCAACTTGTCTAAACCACCATGAAGTTCAATCAGGAGCTGCTGATGGACGTTTACATAATTAAACCTGCGCTCTTAACAGATACAAGATTCATAAGATACTTGAAAACTTTTAATCTCAATTCTTAAATCTTTCTGCTCAGCGCTGTAAACATGCATATCTGCATTTTTAAATCTGTGTTTTTAACATTTGCTAAAAAAAAAAAAGTTTTTCTAAATCGATTAAGCAAATTTACATGGTTGTTTTGATGAAGGAGAATAGAACCAACATCATTCAAAAATGATCATATAAACACACATATCCATATATATATATATATATATATATATATGTTTATTTATACACATATATACAATATTCATAGCTATGTTATAGTGGACACCTGTAGTTGTATATACAATTATATTTAGTTTTGTATTTTTATATGACAGAACCGTTATATTGTTCTTTATACAACATACTGTTCTAGAGTTATTTGATATATATTTATAGTTGTACTATAGTAAGCATATACATTTTATTTATTTTATATTCTTCTTCTTCTTCTTCTTTCGGCTGCTCCCGTTTAGGGGTCTCCACAGTGGATAAACCATTTCCATTTCTTCCAGTCCTCTGCATCTTAACCGCAACCAAAATCCTCTTTCCTGGCAGCTCCATCTTCAACATCCTCCTTCCAATATAATCCTCGTCTCTCCTCTGGACACGTCCAAACCAACGCAACCTTGCTTCTCTAACTTTGTCTCCAAAACGTCTAACCTGAGCTGTCCCTCTAATATACTCATTTCTAATCCTGTCCATCCTCGTCACACCCAATGAACATCTCAGCATCTTCAGCTCTGACACCTCCAGCTCCGCCTCCTGTCTTTTCATCAGCACCACCGTCTCCAACCTGTACAACATAGCTGGTCTCACTACCGTTCTGTAAACCTTCCCTCTCACTCTTGCTGGTCCCCGTCTGTCACAAATCACTCCTTTCACTCTTCTCCATCCATTCCAACCTGCCTGCACTCTCTTCTTCTCCTCTCTTCCACACTCTCCATTACTCTGAACTGTTGATCACAAGTATTTAAACTCCTCCATCTTTGTCACCGATATTGATATATGGTTTAGATGGAATCTATAGCTTTACATGTACTGATATAGTTTTGTATATTTGATATTGTAATTATATACATCTGTGATGAATTTACTCCTGATTGAGACTGAATGAGCAGATGGACGGAAATGATGTGAGCTCATACCATGATGTCTAATCTAACAAACTGCTGCATCTACTGACAGCTCCGAAAATTAAATTACTGGGGCAAAAAAAAAAGTGCTTGTTTTTATAGAACAGAGCAAAATGGCGAAACTGTGTCGCCATTAGCAACGGCAGCTAACTGACCTCAGTGGGTCAAACAGCCAAATAAACCTAAAAAAAACACTAAAAACGGGACCATGTCCACGAATCCATGCTATATAAGCAACACCAAAGTCAAATTTTTACAGAGAGTTTATGTTTAAGCCTAGCAACTAACCTCGAATCGGCTAATTGGAATTCGTCGTTCCACCTTAACTGGGGAAGCATTTACCATCAGGCTGCAACGCTACTTAAGGTGGAACGGAACATTCTCACTGGAAATCCAACAGCCTCGTGCTAACGTTAGTTAACCAGTCAAATAAAATACAGCGTAACCCCTACTTATTAAAAACGCTTCACGAAAATCCGCGCTTTCGGTTTGTTATTTTTATTTTTATTTTTTGTGGGGGTTTTTAATAAATTTTTTTTTTTTTACCTGCAGCCGACGCCATTTCGTGCTCCCGCTTGCTCCGGATGGGCCCACAGAGCACAAAACTGCGCATGCGCGAAAAAGCTGTTTTCAGACGATACCATTCTTTGATCGCTTGAAATAGTAAAAATAAAAATCGTCATCCTGGTTTAAGGGTTGTGTCTATCATTGTCCTAACAGGGTCTTTATTTATTCATCATCATTTCCGTATTTGTGGTCAGGCGATGAGTTTTTCGATTGCTCTCTCAAAATGGACTCGTCCACACGGATGACGTCACCACATTCAGAAATACCCACAGGGATGTGTTGTGATTCAGAGAGTTAATAGATTATATCATTGTACTTCATCTAGAGTTGCTGACATATACTTCCCGAATAAAAATGCTTTTATACAGAAACGTTAAAAAAACGTCACTGAATCACTGTTTTCAATAATTTAAAACCATTTTGGCTGCAGGTGAGCAAATTAAATGACTGTTTTTGCCTTTTCTGCACAGGTTTCAGATCATTAGGACATGGAAAAGCTGCAAATAAACATGATTATTGTCCAGAATGATAAACTGAGTTGTAGAAGATTCTAAAATGATTAATAAAGCTGTATAGCATCAAGAATGACTAGGAATCAATTACTGGGTCAATTGCACTTTTTAAAATTTGAATTGTTAATGCACCACAACTTAAACTCCAACCTTCACCTCATCTACTCCCTCCATCCTCACTCTCAGTCTTTTTGTCCTACGGACTTTCATTCCTCTCCTCTGTGGACAAACTCTCAACCTATGCAGCAGTGCCTTAGTGTTTAGGGACAAGGCCCCAGAAGGTTTGAATCCCAGACCAGTAGGTTGCTCAGAGGTACGCTTGAGGTACCGTCCCCATCACTGCTCCCCTGGTGCTTTCAATAGCTGCCCCCTGCTGCATGTGTGTGTATGGGTGAAATGCAGAGGGTTGTGCTTCACTGTGTGTTGTACTGTGTTTCACAATGACAGGTTGTCACTTTCACTTCACTCTCCTCAAGCTCATCTTTAACTAAAAAAAAAGTCAAATTCAACTTCAGATGATATGAGCCCTTTAAAGCAATGACACGAGACAATCAGATAATCAGCCTTTATGAATGTTTTTGGAAATTCTGCTTTAATATGGTCATGAAAATTCTATCTAGTATGAAAGTGATGTATGACTTTTTTCTTTCTACTTGCAAAAAAACTTCGAGCAACATTTCAAGTATCCTTCCCATAATGTGCACATGTGCGTGTTTTCGGACCCATGAGGGAGAGACTAGCTGAATATTCCTATTTCGGTGTGGCATACAAAACTGTATCTCGAAAAATACTTATGGCACTTTTTGAAAGCTGATATGATGAAATGTTTGTAAATAAAATAATGAGGAGTCTCAAACAGCAGTCATATCTCTAAATACAGATATAACGCTTGATGATCGTCTCGCAGGACGACGAGTGTGAAACAGACTCTGGTGCTGTCGGCCAGCGCCGGACACGGCTGATATGGATGAGTTTGTCGAAGGCCGTCAGCGAGGGGTCAGAGGGGTGAAAAAGAGGGTCAGGGTGGCGTGAAGGAAGTGTGATGAAACGTCCAATCGCCGAGCTGCTGTCAGGACACAGGTGGCGTGTAAGACACGGTAAACCAGGGTGGATTAGCTGAGGACTCACACTTTCCTCACTGCTCACAGTAATCCATCCTGCTCAAAGACGGAGGGAAGGAGCGAAAAGTCGAAGGGGGCAAATTTAACACCCGTTCCGCTGTAGAATTTGTTCTGAAACTCTACCCTGAAAAGAGAAAGAAAGAGAGAGAGAGAGAGAGTGAGAGAGAGAGAGAGAGAGAGAGAGTGAGGAAAGAGGAGAGATCTGCATTTACACTGAATTTTGAAATTATTTCAGCTGTGTAGCACCTCAGGCAAAACTAAATGCTCCATGTGATGTATCTTTTCCTCAGTGACTAATTGTAGCACTGTATTCATATGAGTGTGTGTGTGTATGCGTGTACTGACCAGTGAAGGCGCAGGGCATGCAGGAAGGCGGAGAGTCCCTCCATGAGCAGGAGGATGGAGACAGTGAGGACGGCAAACAGACTGAAGACTGGGGCAAGAACCAGCGCCCCCAACTTGGAGCTAAACCTAAGAGCCACACGCAGGACCATCGCCCACAGGACCTCAGACAGTTCTGACACACACACACACACACACACACACACACACACATACATACAGACACACACACCAGTTAGCACTGTGCAAAGATTCAATTCTGTAGTTACTAGGCCTGTACAACACTATTCTAATAAAACGGAACTATCACTTCAGGTGTGTGTTTGCATGGGTGGGTATATGTGTGTGTGTGTGTGTGTGTGTGTGTGTGTGTGTGTGTTTATTGTATGTATATGTATCTCTGTGTGTCTATGTTTGTGTGTATATCTGTGTGATTATATATATATAAATATATATGCGCATGTGTACGTGTTTACATTTGTACATGTGTTTATATGCATGCATGTGGTGTATGTTTGTGTATCTGTGTGATTCTATATGTGTATGACTGTATGTGTGTGTTTACTGACGGGCATGAGCCAGGCTGAGGGCCCACAGTCGCAGGTAGGACGCTGTGTTGGAGATGCAGCCCAGGCAGTACTCGATAGTGTGAATGGCCTGGTGCAGGAAAACATCTCCAAAATCAAACTGGGATTAAAAGAACACACACATCAGCGTCAGTTACCGACACTCAGGTGGCACCCCCACCCCCTTCCCCCCCAAAAAGTGAAAGTGAAGCAAAAGTGACTAGTTTTGTCATCGTGAAACAGCACAACACACAATGAACCACAATGAAATTATACCTCTGCATTTTACCCACACACACGGTGCAGCTGGGGGCAGCCATTGAAAGCGTCTGGGGGAGCAGTGACAGGGATGGTACCTTGCTCAAGGGCACCTCAGGACAACTTACTGGTAAAGCATTCAAACCCACGATCTTATGATCTGGGGGCCTAGTCCCGAACCACTAGGCCACCGCTGCCCCATAAAAAGCTGAAGTTCTTGTCAGTCTCTGACAGTAAGTCCTACAGTGTCTTAAACCACACCCACAAGTCTGCTCCAGCTTAAGGAAGAGCTAGATGAGGTTTTAAAGGGTTGAGAGAAGCTGGAGGATGTATTTACAAAAAAAGATTTGGATACTACTGAACCTCTCATGTCCATCTGAAGAAGTAATGTCTGGACTCCAAACCAGGCATGAGCGAATGACTACATCCTGGGTGTTTTATCCCCAGACTATTCCTTTAAAAGTGTTGCTGGTGATGGTTTTGGGTCATGCTTGGTGTCTTACTTCTTTTGGGCTGACGTCCCGTCCAGGGTGATCATCCAGGCCTTCTTCCTCATCATGGACAATAGATGGGGACAGGTCATCTTCACTCAAACGGCGAACCCGCTCATAGCCCTGATTCCAGAATAACAAAGAAGACTATATGATTCTCTCGAATCCATACATTCCAGAAAATACAGGAACACAAGCGAGCAATGGACCACCTTGAGATCCTACTAACTGCTCTAGTAGACTAGCTGTTCGGCCCACTAGAAGGTTAAACTGAACCACAATCCCTCCCCACTTTCTGAACAAATGAAACATTTTATCTTGAGAGGTGTTTTATATCAATATATGCTGACATATAAATTTAAACTTGCTTTCTTTGTGGGGTTTTTTGTGGCCTATTCCTAATAAAGACACTGCACATTTTCCCCAAAACCATAGTACTTAAATATAAATAAAATAAAATAAATTAATGAAATAAGATTAAAATGAAGAAAAAAAGGCTATAAATCACCTGAAATACTAAATTGTGCACACAGTCAGGCTAAATTGTAAATAAAAAACATGTACCTCTAATAAAAATGCTATAACTATAAAATTGAATTGAATTTAAAACATATAAATAATGTAAAAAATGTAATACACTATTTGAAGGGCTGAAGTACAATCTAGGTTATTCTCTGATTGTCATTGTTGGGTTTGATAGGCTGGGATTAAAGTCTTTTACTGAACTACAGTGGAAATGTTGAATCTCCCCAGAAAATAACTCTCAAAATTTCCTTAATGTGTGTCTGCAAAACTGGCCCTTGCATCCCATAATAGTCAACACACACGTACACACACCCTGTGGACCCCCAGGCTTTTTCCTCCGTGATGAAGCCAGTAGAGGTAAAGTGGTTTCCCCAGCAACAGCACCGGGACACACAACAGGGCGACGGCCACCAGGAAGACCTGCAGACCCATCTGTCACAGCAAGAAACACACACTCCAACAATCACTCCACACTATCGATAAAGCGGCCAATAAAATATTGACAACAAATATGCCAGCTGTTGATTTTATGTTCCAACATTAATGATCTAAAATGAGATAAAAAACCTGTTTTTAACTTTTCTACATAATCTGAAGATCTGGCCTGGACACTGTGTTAGCATTTCACAATGATCGAACCAATTGAAATGGTCCAAAATGAAGTAGAAAAAAGACGCAGACCTGTCCAGGATAAAGCGGTGTGGTGGCATTTCCCTGCATGAGGAACATGCTGATGAAGTGGATGAGAATACTGGGGGCTGTCCTGGACTCCCGTGCAGAAAAAGCCAGCCATTTATAGAAGATCATGAACACCAGGTAGCCGAAGAGACAGAGCAAGAAGAGCAGCTCGGGCAGAAACAGCAGGTACAGCTTAAACCTCTGCCTGAAATGCCTGCAAACAGAGAAGACCAGAAAAGCAGGGCTGTGCATGAGGGTAGAACTGATGAACGGCAATGTACTCGAACAGTGAGGACATGTCTGGTGTTGGACATTTGCTACTTTACTGTCATGCTGGAACTAGGAGACAAAAGTTGGCAAAATATCTAGTGATGGGTAGTAGTTTACAGTGCAGACATCTGCCTTAGAAGCAGGCATGGAGGTAGATTAATATTTTTTGATTAATATTTTAATGAAGGTTTGGAGACAAACTCAGAGAAGTGAGACTGCGCTGGTTTGGACATGTCCAGAGGAGAGACGAGGAGTATATCAGGAGCAGGATGCTGAAGATGGAGCTGCCAGGAAAGAGGAGAAGAGGAAGGACAAAGAGGAGGTTTATGGATGTGGTGAGAGAGGACATGCAGGCGGTCACGGTGAAAGAGGGAGATGTAGAGGACAGGAAGACATGGTGACGGATGATCCACTGTGGCGACCCCTAAATGGGAGCAGCCGAAAGAAGAAGTTTTTTAATGAAGGTATGGGTTAGGCACAGAAATATGATTTATAATGGCCACAAAAACAGGTGAGGCAGGAAATGGGATGAGAGGAGGACAGGTTTACTCACAAGTGGTTGAAAACACTGAGCACCACGCCAAAGCTCATGTGCACGACTCCGATGATCACGGACATTTTCATCTTGTAGGAGTTCAGAAAGGTCAGCCGGTTCACTGCCATGTTCCAGATCTACACATGAGCGAAGTAGATCATCACGTTTCAATCATATTTCTGAGTCACCCTGCCATTTAATCTGCTTTGATTTCAGCGGACTGTGTGTGTGTGTGTGTCACATACTGGATCGATGCCCAGCGGATAGGGTCCAGTGAAAACTCCAGAGATGTTGGGGTCAAGGGTGAGGAGAGCATTTGTCTGTAAAGTTTCATTTCTGCAGATCATTGGAAAAAGTTGTGAATTTTACTCCAAGTAATCCTGGAGAATTTCTATCATGAGATATTCAAATGACGTAAAAGACCTGCTGGCGAGAGGTGTAAAAAAATAAATAGATCATAAATAAACATGAAAAATACATGGTTTTTTCCTGTAAACTGCAGAATTTTTCAATTTTTCCAGTAACCTTGTTAAGTTGTGTGAAGGTCTCCAATTAACAAACAATTGAACCATCAGTTTGCAGCAGTGGCCTATGGTTTAGGGCCTAGGCTCAAGAATCAAATCCCAGACCAGTAGGTTGCCTTGAGGTACCCTTGAGAAAGGTACCGTCCCCATCACTGCTCCCCTGATGCTGGATATGGCTGCCCCCTGCTGGACTGTGTGTGGGCTAAATACAGAGGGTGCATTTGGCTGTGGTTCACGGAGTTCTGTGTGTTCACAATGACAAAGGATCACTTTCACTTACATCCACTGCTGCTCTGTGAACATGGCCTTGATGTTCCAGCCCGAACCAAAAATGTTGAGAGATTTGGAGAAACAGTCATTGTAGATGAGTCCAGTGTAGATGGAGAAGAGTCCCATCATCAGGATGATATATCGGCCCTCGAAAAACATGCTCCAGATCTGAATTCACAGGAAAAGCAAGGGTTTTCAGCATCACTGATATGAAGCACTGCCCCGAAAGCTATCTGAGTGCTGATAGCACCCCCTGGTGGAGAAACAAAAGCCTGCCAAACGTGAGTAAAGGAGTGAACGGCATATCAAGTCAGACTTTTTTCTGATGGATGAGGGCGAATTTTCTTTTCTGCTCTGACCTCGTTTCCTGAGTGCTTTCGTCTGTGGCTCTTCTCAGTCAGCACCATCCACAGGGCGAACAGCGTCATGACCATGCCGTGTCCGAGGTCACCAAACATCACCGCAAACAGGAAGGGAAAGGTGATGATGGTGTAAGGAGCTGCAGATGGACATAGAGTTACACTACAATCCTTTGTTTTGGACTTTGGGTAAATCACTAAATGAGTAAATGTCAATGTAGGGTTCAGAGGAGGTGATTCATCTATCAGACAAGGAAGCCTTGCAATAAATCAAGGCAGGTAGGTATTTATTGACCCTGAAGGCCTCAGCACTGACCCGGACTGGCCTCCCTGTAGTCTCCAACTCCATACGCCTCCACAATGCTCTGGAACCCAGATGTAAACTTGTTGCTCCTCAGGAGGGTGGGCGGAGTGTCTTTACTCGGGATACGGTTCACAAATGATGGGACAGTGGCGTCTCCTTTTCTCTGTCAACATCGAAACAGAGTTAAAGATTAAACTACAGATTAAGGTTCCCCTGGTCCCTGTTGTAGGGCACAGCCAAGATGTGTTTGGTGAACCAGATCTGCTTCTGTAGTCCTACAGAGCTGGTGGAGCTGGAGGTGAAGATGGAGACAAAGTGAGAGAAGTGAGCCTGCGTTGGTTTGGACATGTCCAGAGGAGAGACGATGAGCATATCTGGAGAAGAATGTTAATGAGCTGCCAGGAAAGAGGAGAAGAGGAAGGAAAAAGAGGAGGTTTATGGATGTGGTGAGTGGGGACATGTAAGTGGACAGTGTGAAAGAGAGAGATGCAGAAGACCAGATAAAATGGGAATGGATGATCCACTGTGGTGACCCCTTAACGGGAGCAGCCAAAAAAAAAGACGAAGAAGAAGAAGAAGACGATGATGAAGAATGCACTGAATGCTTGTTAGTCACTGAATAAAAGCCTCTGCTGAATGAGTAAATGTAAATTTATATATGTGTACTTTGGCATTAATTGGCCTAACTGGCATTAAGTCAATTCTGGGTTCTTCTTGGGTTCTTGGGTAAATGATCATTGCTGAGGCTTCCCAGCTGCAGAGAGTCATTCAGAGCCCTGTGTTTTGTCTGCGTCCACTTACTGAGCCCTCCTCTAGCGCCCTCCGCAGGTTGGTAAGGTCATTGACTGGACACCACACCTCGGCTATGAGGCATTTGTTCGTGACATCAAAGCTGCAGAGATTGAGGATGTGATAAATGGCCTTCATCTTCTTCACCTGAAGGACCCATGAGTGTGCAGACTCAGAGGCTTTCTGGAGCACCTGCTTCAGGTAATCTTCAGTGCGATGGAGCACCTAACACAAACACATGCTGCATATTTGCATACAAAAGTACAGAATACCTCTATTCAAAAATATAAAGTAATACAATTACAAGTAATACAAAAATTTCATGGCCAATGTCTGAGAAAGCTGGAAAACATCCAAAATTTGATTCCAATTAAATCAATATATATAATATCCTTACTCTAGTTTTATTCAGATCATAGAATTAAATGGAAAAAAAATGTCCAAAATTCCTTGTCATTCATAAATGGTCTCATAAGTTTCATGGCTAATATTTTCAAAAGAAATCAACCCGTCCATGCAACCTGTTTTCAAAACCTCTTATCTGGGACTGGGTCATGCCTCTGATATCATAATACATGATTAAGATCTCTCCTTCCATTTGTCCATCTGAAAACACGCTGGACAGTATTCCATCAGAGGACGAACCCACACACACCGTCATATCTATGGAGCAAATTAGCATCTCAAGTTCACGTGACATGTCTTTAGAATGTGGGAGGAAATCGGAGCTCCAGGAGGAAACCCTCACAGAACATGGAGAACATGGGCAACAGTAGTGGTCTATGGTTTAGGGACTGGGCCCCAAATGGGATGATTGTGGGTTCAAAACCCAGACCAGTAGGTTGCCCTGAGGTACCCTTAAACAAGGTATCGTCCCCATCACTGCTGTCTGGGCGCTTTCAACTAGCTCCATGGTGTGTGTGGGTAAAATGCAGAAGTTCAATTTTGTTGTGGTTCACTGTGTGTTGTGCCATGTTTCACAATGACAAAATAATCACTTTCACTTTCAGTCATGGACACTCCAGAAGTGTTCCAGACTGAGAATTGAACTCAGGACCATCATGCCATACCATCACATTGCTTGACTATTATTAATATACTAATATAGTTTGGCAGTCTATTCCACCCTTTTTTTTCCTGTAGTGTAATCGTGTGTGATTAATGATCTAAATCGATTAATGGAGTTCAACTGTATTTTAGATTTATCCCAAAAAATAAGTACTATTAAAAACTCTGTACGTTGTTGAGGTCCTGAATGCGAGTCCTTAGACTGTCCATCACATCGGCGCGCTCTTCGTCAGTCTCCGGGTGGGGGTAGAGATGACAGTGGTAACTAAAACACACACAAAATGCACAAGAAGGAAACAAAAGTCAATAAAACATGCTCAAATGCTGGGCTAAAATGATGTAAGTACAGTGATAATGAACTCCTCACCAGTCACAGATTTTTTGGACCTTCTGGCCAATTTGGTCGCCCCAGAAAGAGATGAGAAAAACCACCCTTTTACCGATCTCCCCCTGCAGGGAAAAAGAAACAAAACACGCACAAACCATATCATCACACCGCCTGTATTATTAACCGCATCTCCAAAGAGTTATGGTGTAACAAACTGTCAGCACGGCAGCAGGAAGCCATGGACCGTGTTCCTTGCAGATTCATATTTGTTAGGTTTAGCAAAAAAATCTGACTCATACTGAGACTCACTTCAAGCAGGGGTGTGGATCGTCATCGGGCTCAAGTTTTGATGCAATTTAAAGTCAAAGGATTTGATTCCCTTAGAAGAGCAAGTACATTTTCTGCTCTACTATGTTGTTTTAGGTCATTTCTGAAGGGTTTAGAACTATGCAGCATAAAGAGTCCTGTATCATTTTCTTAGCACAACATAGATACCATAGGTATCAAGGTATGTACAGTCCCCATCACTGCTCCCCGGGTGCAGGATATGGCTTCCCCCTGCTGGACAGTGTGTTAAATACAGAGCTGTGCTTGTCGTTCACCTTGTGTTCACAATGACAAATAGTCGATACATATATTTAACCCATTAAATCGGAAATAAAAACAACAATAATCTGAATATCCTGAAGTGCAACTCAAACAAATTAATTCAAATTGAGGTTTTTGATATTTTGATGCTCAAATCCCACTGATGGTAAAATATATGTTAACTTAATATTCCCTTCATTTCTACATGGTGTAGGAGCATCAAAGCTCAGAGTGCCGTCTGAAGCCCTGACCTCACAAGACTCTTGAAACTTCCATAGAAGGCATTGCTTTTCATTACCACTGTGATTTACACGGACTGCATTTGCGGCACAAATCCGTGCTGGAGGTCCTCCAAGGGTTAACAAGGTACAAAGTCTATTAGAGATGAGTGAACACCTCCACCCAGTCTGAGGTGTGTGTGTGATAACTGAGTCATTATGCTAATCAGTTGGATGGACACTTTCATAGCATTAGTGTGGACGTTGGATGGAGACTTGGATGTAGCTCCAGTATAAAGAACCAAACTTCAGACACCCAGGGAACTGAGTAAAGAAGAATTACCACTTAAAAAGTGTGTCTTCGCTTCCACACTGGGTCCTACTAGGTCCTATTTCTGTATCTGTGTTTGCTCCAGAGGGAGCTCTCTCTGGGTGTGTGTGTGTGTGGTCACTCACTGTGTCTAGGTCAGCCAGGCTCTCGTCCACTTCAGCGTAGCTGAGGATAGTGTATCCTTTACACACTCGCCACAGCATCCGCTCAAACGCCTCCATCTTCACCCGCTGGATCAGCCCTGAGATAAACCTACACACACACACACACACACACACACACACACATACAGTACTGTGCAAAAGTTTTAGGCGGGTGTGGAAAAATGCTGTAAACAAAGAACGCTTTCAGAAATATAAATAATGATTGTTTATTTTGATCAATTTACAAAATGCAAAGTGAGCGAACAAAAGAAAAATCTAAATCAGATCAATATTTGGTGTTCATCCAGTGTGTCTGGATCACATGAAGAGACAGAAGGATGTGAGGAAGCCTACATCCACAGAAGATCTGTGCTCAGTTCTCCAAGATGTTTGGAACAACCTACCGGCCGAGTTCCTTCAAAAACCGTGTGAAAGTGTACCTAGAAGAACTGATGCTGTTTTGAAGGCAAAGGGTGGTCACACCAAATATTGATTTGATTTAGATTCTCTTTTGTTCCTTTTGTTGACTGATGAAAATAAATGATTAACACTTCCATTTTTGAAAGCATTCTTTGTTTACAGGATTTCTTCCACACCTGCCTAAAACTTTTGTACAGTACTGTATTGTGAGGGAGCGTTTGTGTGTGTGTGTGTGTGTGTGTGTGTGTGTGTGTGCAGTGTGTCTGACTTACCCCAGTTTGGCTCCCAGTCTCTGCATACTGGTGCAGCCGGCCACAGACTCGGCCTCTAGAGAGGGAAACTCTTCATACTGTGGCCCCAGTGCCTCATGCTAAACACATTCACACACATACACACACATACACGTGCACGCACACACACACAACATTACTTTTAAATTATCATTTAAAACGGATCACCAATTTAAAAAGGTAATGTCACGATTATGAAGCCTGGGAATGAATTAAGACATTAAGTATAATTAAATACAGCTGATATTGATTTTAGAGGCCTTTACAGTAGATTACTGATGCTGATGTTGTGAAAATAATAATAATAAAAAAATCAACATGGTGGATGGAGCAGGAGGTGTGGGACCCACCCTGGAGCGGCTGTGCATGAAGGTGTGCGTGATCTTCAGCATGTGTGTGTACTCGGTGAGCTCTAGAAGGTTCCGTTGGAGCTTCTCTTTGTTCTTCGCCACCTCGCTGAGCTCCACCTCCAGACGCTGTAGCTGCTCCTAGAAGTTTGGTCGGTTTAAAGCGTCCATCGTTACAGTGTTTGTAACATTTGTCTCGCAGCTTAAGATGCCTAACCTGTCTTGTCTGCATGATATGGGCAACAATCAAGCGTTGCAATTATGCTGCTTCATGTCACGGTTGTGAAATGGCATTATAGACCACATTGGGGAATTAAAAACAAAAAAAATACATGAACCCCTTCAGACATCTTGGCCAATCAGTGCCTTAAGTGGGGCAGTAAGGTCTAGTGGTTAGGGAGTTGGCCCCAGAATGGGAAGGTCGTGGGTTTGAATCCCAGACCAGTAGGTTGCCCTGAGCTACCCTTGATGAAGGTACAGCCCCCATCACTGCTCTCCGGGTGCTGGATATGAATGCACTGCAAGATGGTGTGTGTGGGTTCAATACAGAAGCGTTTGGTTATGGTAGTCACTTCTCTTTAGGGGTTAAAACTGGACTTAAATATCTTGAATACTGCAGCGGTTTAGACTCTACCACTTGAATTGGCCATAGACTTAGTTGCATCAGTATTCCAGAGATTAATAATGATGATGATGATGAAGAGGCCATGTATTGTGCAGCCGCACATTTTTTTCCTCCCGTTTTGCGTATATTGATTGGTCTGAGTCTGTGAGAATTATGAGACAGACATGTCAAAAACAGCCACACGTATTTAACCTACCGCACACAATCAATTCTGGGACAACAGCCCAAGGCCGTATGTGCTTCGCTCCATTACCCACCACAGCTGAGCCCTCCCGGGTCTTCCTCTCCTACACACTCAATTACCCGAAACCAGACAGCATATGGCGAGCACCGTCAACCAACACACACTCAAGAGCATGAAAGCAAGTCTCCCTGTAGCCACCATGCCTTTAAACACCGCTGTGACCTCCAAACTTTTAATCACAATAACGAGAAAGGATGTTCACTTGTTTGAAAACAGTCGCTACAAAAGATAAACTGGTGTGACTTCTTCAATTAACTGGAATAACCACACTAGTGCTCTGAGGCTTCGGGTCTCATGCAGGTCAAAGGCTTTGGTCTCGTGTCATTTTTAAAGGGTTTGCAAGGCAAACAGACATTGCGCATGTGCAGTTCTGTGCAAAAATCTTTCATTTCTTCATATTTCCCTCCAAAGAGTCAGACTTTCTTGTATTTTTAATGTGTTGCTGAGGAACAGCTCTCCAGGCTTTCTGTTGGACAACTTTTTTGTCTCTCAATTTCAGTTCAGTTTTTGTCTATGAAGTGAAAGTGAAGTGAAAGTCACTGTGAACACAGTGAACCACAACCAAACACATCCTCTGTATTTATCCCACACACACCGTACAGCAGGGGGCAGCCATATCCAGCTCCAGGGGAGCAGTGATGGGGATGGTACCTTGCTCAAGGGTACCTCAAGGCAACCTGTCGGTCCAGGAACCGAAAAGCCACGACCTTCCGATCCTCCTCAGTTTGCTTCTGTGTCCCATAAGAACTTTCTCCCTCAAAGTTTTAATCTGAGCTCACAGTACAGAGCACTGTTACTGACTGACTGCACATTTTCACTCCATCCCAGCCATTCTGTCCCGACAGTTCCTACTGAGCTGAAAGAACCCATTTCAATCTCTGGGAGAGGTGTGGGGGCCTGGAATAACGGCTGTGCTGTGGGTGGGGCGCAGAATTGAAGTTTTTAAGAGAAGCTCACCATGATCTCCAAGACGTGTTTCGGTGCAGGAGCCTCGGGGCTGGCTTCAGGCTCTGGAACAGCAATGTTCGCCTTCCGGATTTCTCTCAGCAGGTAACCTGTGCATGCACACGCGCACGCACACACACACACACACACACACACACACACACACACACACACACACACACACACACACACAGTGCCATTACTCTAGTTTTTTTTTCTGTCTATTTTATTTTTCTGTCCGAGGCTCTATACATTGATGACAGTTCATAAATTGTTTCTACGACATTTTGCAACCTCTCTCTTTCCCTTAGAATGTGCCTTAAAAACTGACATACAGTCCTGTGCAAAAGTCTTGACCCCCTCATTTCTTTATATTTTGCACGAGTTACTTTGTTGGTGTCAGACTGTCTTATCTTTGAGTAGATTAGACAAAAGAAATGGGAACAAATGTTAAAGTGCAGCTACAAAGATAAAGGTTCTAGATAAAGGGGTTCCAGGGCAGCGGTGGCCTAGTGGTTAGAGAGTTGGCCACAGGATCGGAAGACTGTGGGATGAAACCCCTTACCAGTAGGTTGCCCTGAGGTACCGTTGAACAAGGTACCGTCCCCGTCACTTTCATAGCTGCCCTCTGCTGCACGGTGTGTGTTTGTGTGCATGGGTTAAGGCAGAGGTCCAATTTTGTTGTGGTTCACTGTGTACCTGTTTCTTCTCTGCTTCGGTAAATTTGAACATGAATGGGTTTTCCTGACATTACAGGGATGAAGAGTACATTCTGAAAACAGATATGTAATATGAAATATGTTAACATACTATATTAAACTATTTCATTTAAAAATAAAGTGAATAAAGTTAGTTTTTCAATGATATCGGGCATTGAAAATGTAGGCATATGTATGTAATTGGGCACACACACGTTACAACCCAGATATAATATAACACCTTCTCGTGAACAGAGACACACACACACACCCACCAACAGTAATTAGCTCTGTGTGCAACTGTCTTCACTACACTTGTGTACGCAGTGCAGTTAAATATATTCACAGGTCATTTCAGGATTCATTCATCTTCCTCTACAAACGAGCTAATCTCAAACAAGGCGCGCTCACCAAAATAGCACAAACTTTCAGATCGAAAATAACCAGGGGAAAAAACTCTCAGGCTTCAGGCCTGCCCTTATCTGTTGTTTTTCTGTTTAAAGAGGAAAATGCACACAAGTAGAGTTTTTTTTTTCATTAAATAAGCTTGTGCTCTCCCTGTTGTGCACTACAATGTATTAAGAAAGAATAATATAAAATTCTAAACAACAATTTGATGACGCACAAATCAGTTTATAAAGAGCAGCCAGTTAAATAATAAATGGCTAAAGATTATCATGTGACACAGCTTTCTTCTGAACTTGATGATGGCTAAAAGCTTCTGTTTTCCTCATTCATCCATCTTTTCTTTATCCCAGCCAGGCTTGTGGGGGTTGTGGGGGAGTCTAGCCCCACACTCACAGGGCAAAATGTGGAGAAACAACCTGGACAGGTTGCCGATCGATCGCGGGGTCGATCACGCTCACACACACACACACACACACCCCTAGGGAGCAATTAATCATCTCCAATCCACCTGACGTTCTCCACACGGGCCAAGACTGGGAATCAATCCCAGAACCTTATCCTTCTGAGGCTGTGCAGACCATCTATTAATAATAATAATAATAATAATAATAATGTTATTATTATTCCACATATATTGCATTTTAATAATAACAACAAAAGCAATAATAATAATAATATTATTATTATTATTATTATTACACATATATTGCATTTTTAATAATAACAACAAAAGCAATAATAATAATAATAATTTGATAATTTGTGTAATATAATTTTGTGACACAGTCGGTAGTGTCCACAAATCCTGGGTTCAGTGTCCTGGGCCGGATGATAAACTGTCCCACAGGTGTGTGTGTGAGTGTAACGGTGGCGAGGTGTGGGGAGGACACCAATGCAGAGCCAGGAGTTCGGATCATAACTTTATTAACTATATTAACAAAACATGAGCAAAGGACTGCAGTTCAAACCAAAACCAAGGAACTGCAGCCTAAACCAAGTTACCCAGATTACCAAAACCACCATAACGTGTAGGCTGAGCCTAACGAATGAGCCGCGCTCTGTTCCGACTCGTCGGGGCTTCAATAGCAGCCCCAATTACACACACCTGTGCCCTCAGGTGTGCTCAGTCAGAACAGAGCACCCTCTACCGTGCCCAAAACACACCTCACCCGTGACAGTGAGTGTGTGTGTGTGCTATGCAATGAACCCCGTTTCTCTGCCTCTTTAACCTCTAGCACCACCCTAGTCAAAGTCAGCGGTTAGGAAAATGGAAGGAAACTTTTAAGGCCCTTTTCAGGCCAAAGTGTTCTGCTCCTCACACTGTTCATATCAGAGCTGATTCGGTGCCTGGACTTCACACAAACAACAAACAGACTACAACACAGCGATCGTGCATTTTAAAGCCATGGACCCCTTCTCATTGAGAAAGATGATGAAAACTAATGCTGAGTGAACAGCAAATACACCAGATATACCAGAACGTTGGACACCATGAAGAATTGGAAAATGAAAAACGAATCTCCCTTACCCAGAATCCTCTCCATCTCCTCACACCTCTTGATCTCATTGACGAAGCGGCGCTGGAAAGAGCTGATGCTGGGGTTGAGCTGAAACGACAACATCAGCCATCACCTCACGTGCCAAACTTGAGCCTTTAGGTTGTAATCACTATCCTACAGTCACATCAGTCTAGAAAGGTTTCCAGTGGTGGTGAACAGAACAGGACGTTTTAATGTCCCTCACCACATGAAATGGTGGTGAAGACACTGTCGGAGATGTTGTTTTTTAAGAGACACCTGGTTCAAAACAGAGTGTGTCAGAGCATGGATCAATAATTTGTGCAGAGCTCCTAAAAAATTGTAGTATAAACTTTTGTGAGCTCTTGTGAGCACACACACACACACACACACTCTCTCTGTCATTTACACACAAACTGTAAAGTGGGGGATAAATGTGCTAAAAATGCTGCAGGCAGACCAGAAAAAATAGGCTTTTAAACAGATTTGGGACACGTTTTAGTGGTCAATGGATCCAATTCAATCAGCTCTCAATCGACATTAAATAGCCCCTGTCCATCAACCCAGGACAGACTGTGTAGAGCAGCACACAAATACAGCAGGTCACATGAACAGCCCAAATGGGTCATTATTTGCATGTCATTTGCATAATAACAATTATTTAATAAGGAATGGCTTTTACTCTCTGCAACAAATCTAATACAGGTGACATCCCTTCTAATTAAAAATAACATTAAAACCACAAGATCGTTAAGTTGCGATAGTTAAGTCATGGCCATCAATTAGTAAAGCATGGGAATGAGATAATGAAGTCATTCCTACAGTCTTGTTGCCATGTCTCATACCTAGGCAATGGCCTAAGCTTCAGGATCACCAGCATCGGCATCAACCTCAGCATCTTCAGCCTCAGCATCATCAACCTCAGCTTCTGCCTCTTCACCCTCAGCATCATCAACCTCAGCTTCTGCCTCATCTTATACTTCTGCATTATTAGCCTCAGCATCAGCATCATCTTAAGCTTCTGTGTAAGCCTAAGCATCATCAGGCTCAGCATCAGCATCATCACCCTCAGCTTCAGCATCATCAGCCGCAGCCTCTGCCCTCAGCATCAGGATCATCAGCCTCAGCATCAGCTTCTACCTCACTAGCCTCAAACTCAGCATCATCAGCCTCAGCATCTGCATCCTCATCATGATCCTCATCCTCAGGTTACTCACATCTCTGAACTCCACCAGCCCCATCTCTCCCAGCTCACTGATGCAGTCGTACGCAGAGCCGGACTGCAGGAACAGCTGGGCCAGGCACATCTCCTCACTCCTGAAACTGGCGCCCATCACGACCACAACAACACAAACAAACAAAAAAACAAACAAAAACAACCGCGCGCGCTTCTTAACCACGAAACCGTAACATTTCTGATAGACGGCTGGTTCGGAAACCTTTAGAAAAATACTTTAAAGAGCGCGTTAATCTCGATTTCTACTCTAAAAACGGATATGTCCTTTAACGGGGAGATTTCTTGTAGAAATCATCTCTCCTGCATGAAAACGGGCTGATAATCTGCGGCCTCCCGTCCGGATCCACACCAGCTCGAACCGACCGGACCAGGACCAGGCAGGACCCACAAACCCACGAACCCAGCGATGGAGATGGTCCGAATCAGGAGCAAAAACGGAGGGATGAATAAAATCATCCCCAGCAGAAACGCCAGCCCTGCAGCCCGGTCAGCACTGGGGTTGCCAGATATGTAGATCCGAAGATACGAAAATCCCTCCCGAGCAGCGTGGTTGGGATCGCGGACAGAAAAGATTAAAAACCGAATTTGTTGGTCACATTAGTCAGTCAGCTCACACTGAACATTTGATTCCCCCCTTTTTAACATCCCGTATCCTTTACTGTGTTTTCGTTCAACCTGCCATTTCCTCACCACAGTGCGGGAGGAATAAATACAATCTGGCAACCAGAGCATCCTCTTAATATATTCTAGGCTGTATTCTTCCAAAGCAGAGGCCCATCTGACTGTCCTTTGTCTAAATGGGTGAGGAGACCTACGTGGCACATGAAGTTCTGCTGATGATGCAGGATCAGATTAGTGTTAAATAAATCATGGATCTAACTCTGCATGGTGCTTTTACAACCAACTGCTTATCCACACCTGACCCAATAAAAGGTGTTGAGCTTTTCTCCTGGTGTTTTATCATATTAAGTTAAGGAATATCAATTAAAGTACCGTCATATATTCAGATCCCTCTTTCAGTATTCACCCATTTAGTTAATCATAGCAGTATGCCAGGTAATCTGGGTTTAGTTTTTATCATGAACGCTTAGGGGGACGCCTTTTCTTGGAACCACACCCAGAGAGAAAAGCTTCATGCAAATTTAGACCCACTTAGGCTTATAACAGGACAGAATTCATTGGTGGCTCTCACTAACAGAGAGAACTCTTAAGTCCCTCATTTCTTCATATTGGGGAATCATCTTGTTGGTGCACAACTACTATTTATTTCTGTCAAACTGTCTTATCTTTGTCATGTTGAGATTCAATGAAAGAGACTGGCAAAGTGACTAAAGATACAAGGTTCTAGATAAAAGGGTTCCAACCAATCAGCAGTAAATCACCTGATCATCTGGAAGCATTCGCACCTGTTTCTTCACCGCTTCATGTCTCAAGTTAGGTGCTTTGTTCTGCTTAAAGGTTCAGACGTAGATCACTGTGTGGATTAACCAACACAGAACTATCAAACTGCTCAGGTACAGAGACTGGACTGAAAATGAGAGACAACAACACTGTCCTTCAGGAAGATCTGGAGAACTGTTGGTAGAAAGACTGGCTCTTTGAAAGCCAAATATGAAGAAACAAAGGGTGGCTAAAGTCTTTTTCACAGTGTTGTGTGACTAATGAGAACAGGTTCAGTTTAGGGTTAGGGAGTGGTTGGAAGAAGGCTGATAAGTTTGCAATTGAAGGTTTGGGGGTTCAAGCCCAGGACCTGCAGGAAAAATGTGGGAAGAATGCTTTTCCATTCCAGCATCCACACCTGAAGTGCCCTTGGGCAAAATGCCCTATAACTACCCTTCGGGGAGGTATTATGTGCGTAGGATGAGTTTCATGGAACAAACTCACTGCTCAGTGTGTGTGAATGCAGAGAAAGTTTTTGAACTAAAGTATTATTAAAGTATTTATTCAAGTGATTTTCCCATTTTTTCTGCTGCTCACAGATCTTGCAATACTGGATCCATTTCCTCCATAAATAAACAGGCAGGTGCAAAAAAATTGTCTCTAAATCTACTTTTAGTAATTACCTAAAATCCTAATGATTAAAATCTAATGATGAAAAATAAAAACTCTTCACACCTTTTGAGGATCCTTGTTTTTACAATGTAATAATAAAACTATGCCGAAATTTGTTTTATATATCTGCTGTATATTATTGGCCAGTGTATCAGTCAGTCCTGATTGGACATGCATGAACCCGTGTCAGCGTAGGCTCTGAGCCAGTCTGTTGAGTTCCTGAGAGAGAGCAGTGACTGTGTCCAGAATCTTCTGCCGGTCATTCTCCAGCAGCCGTCCTCCGCAGCGCTGGGCAAATTTATCAGGGTGCCAGAGGGCCTGCTGCTTCCGGAGAACCTTCCTGAAGACGGGAATATCGGACCGGTCAGCGCCATGCAGTATCACCGCCAACATCTCGTCTAATGAGCCACGGGGTGCCGGCCAGGGGATGTCGTCATATCCCAGCATGCCGCTGGGCTTGGAGGCAGAAGACGCAGAGCTGCTGTGGAAGGTTTCAGCACATCGTTCCTCATAACGTCTCTTCTTTCCCTGCCGCGTCTCCTCCTCCTTTCGCGTGGCGCGCTCCAGGTACTCCCTGTGTTCCTTCTCCAGTCTGGTGTGCAGCTCCCGCCGACTCCTCTCTTCCTCTTCTGACGTTTCCTTCTGCTTTCCCTTCCTGGAGCGAGTAAAAGCTGCGTCTCTCTGTGCCCTGGCCTGTTGCTTCGCTGCATATTCCTGCCTGATCTTCTCTGCCCAGTCTCCAAAGTCTTCTTCGTCTTTGTCATCCTGTAGAAAATCATCTGGAAAAATAGGGGAATCTGCATTAAATCACTTATCAGGTGCCTCACAGTGCCTTGCATGTATCCTCCCACCATAAATGACTTGGTTAGTTTCTCTAGAATGTAGCATTTTACACCAAATCACTCAGAAACACTGTTGATTTAATTGTAGAAAAAATTATAAATAGGAAATATAAGAAGAATTCCCCTTTATATTGTTCTGTGTTTTTACCAAACATCCCGTACTGGTGTCAGATTAAAACAGAGGCAACTAGTACTGGGTTACCCAACGATGTAACCATCTAACCATCTAACCATCTGGCCCATCATCAAAAGCTGGTGTAAAATAACGTTAAAAAAGCACCAGCATTGGATCATAGGACCAAAAATATACAACCAGTGGTGCTGATAACAGCCCTTCAGGTCAGACTGGGACCCTCCTAATAGTTCTGTTCAGCATATCCCCTCACTTACAGCCTGCGAATCTTACCGTCGTACTGCCCGAATGTCTCAAAGAACTCGTCCTGGCACTCGCCAAACAGCTTCTCCCGCCATTCTTGCTCAGGATCAGTGTGGCGAGAGGAGTCTCCTTCACTCCTCGTCTGAAAATAATAAGGGAGGAAATGATCTATTAAGTCCCAGAGAATCAATTAGCCCTGTGACAAACATTCATAACAGAATAGAACAGTTTAATGGCAGGTTCCCTCACTTTTAATCCAAATTAATATTATAGAGCACAAACAATGGAAACACAATGTAATCATGTTAATGTTAAATTAGAACATATTTAATACAGGGGTGGATCATCATCCATCCATCCATCCATTTTCTGCCGCTTGTCCCAAACGGGGTCGCGGGGGGGTGCTGGAGTCCAACCCAGCGCACACAGGGCGAAGGACGGGGGACGGACCCTGGACAGGTCGCCAGCCCATCGGAGGGAGGAGCGTGACGGGGACGGCACCTTGCTCAAGGGTACCTCAGGGCAACCAATCGGGAAAGGGTTAGAACCCCAGGGGGTGGATCATATGGCAAAAAATATATCTTGATACTTTCACAATAATACTCACATGATGATACACGATGCGTCCAGATATTTATTTGTTTAAGAAAATCTGATGTTTAAATGGCAGTGCAAAATTTATTGGTCTGATTTGTTTACCATTTAGGATTTGTGTGCAAACATGATTGTGTTTTAGGTCCTGTTTATGCAAAAATATAGTAAATTCAAAAGTTTTCATTCGAAACTTTTAAGCACTACTGTATTTCGACCCATTTAGCCTGTAGCCCTGTTAATTCACTTTGACGTTATTTGGAATTAGACTGCTTTTATAATGTGGTACGACATGGGTCAGCCTCTCACGTGTAAGCCAAAGAGGTCGGAAGGTGGTGTAAAAATATTTTTGGAAAATAAAACCATATAAAATCAAGAAGACAACATAAAATCAGGAGAATGTAAAAAAATTAAATTAAAAATAACTGAAGAAAAATGCAGGATATTGGGCCATTGGTTGATGACTGTCATTATGAGGTCCAGGTCCATACCTGCCCAAATCTTACTCCTTGGAGCAGATCGTGAGGAGTGACTCCAGCTTTGTTTGGCACATCCAGGGCAGCAGGACAGTGCTTTCGCAAAGGAATGACCAGATCATCATAATCTATAACAGCGGTGACAAAAATAAACAACACATACATAATGAGCAGAGATTCCTTTATATACTGCATCAAAATCACCTTGTTGGAACAAAGATATTATTTTCTGCCAGTCAAACTGTCTTATCTTTGTCATACTGAGTCTTCTTCTTCTTCTTTCGGCTGCTCCCGTTTAGGGGTCACAGCTGTGGATCATCCGTTTCCATTTCTTCCGGTCCTCTGCATCTTCCTCCTTCAAACCGACCCCCTGCATGTCCTCTCTCACCAAGTCCATAAACCTTCTCTTTGGTCTTCCTCTTCTCCTCTTTGCTGGCAGCTCCATCTTCAACATCCTTCTCCCATTATAATCAGTGTCTCTTCTCTGGACACGTCCAACGCAACCAACGCAACCTTGTTTCTCTAACTTTGTCGCCAATATATACTAATATACTCATTTCTAATCCTGTCCATCCTCGTCACACCCAACGAACATCTCAGCATCTTTAACTCTGACACCTCCAGCTCCACCTCCTGTCTTTTCATCAGCGCCACGGTCTCCAACCCGTATTACATAGCTGGTCTTACTACTGTCCTGCAAACCTTCAGGAAGATCTGGAGAACTGCTCAGGTACAGAGACTGTACTGAAAATGAGAAACAAAAACTCTAATTTTCTTTGGAAGCTAAATATGAAGAAATTAGTGTCTCCAGAGTTTTGTGAATTAAGGAACCATATTGTAAATCAGGGCTTGATGCTGCCTCACTGCATCTGTAGATATCTGGCTTATTTAAAAAAATGGATTATTCCAATTATTCAGTCGTTGAGAAGTCATTCAAAGTGGGTTTGATTCTATTTCATTCTAATTCTATTTATCCGTTTCATTCTGTTTTCATTCTAATTTCATTCTGTTCTGCTGCTTTTTAGTAATTTATGTTCTAGGTTGTAGTTGTGTTTTAGACCTTCAGGATCCAGAAGCAGAAGAACAGAGCTGAACACACTTGCTGATGAATGCTGATAGATTCATTTTTTTTTTTAACCTTAATGAGCAAAGATATTTACCTGCACAGTATCTGTTTTTCTGACAATGTTCTTGAGTTTCTTGCCACTGAAGTTAAAACATGACCTACCTCTGCTGGACTGCAGTTTTAAGTGTATGCCTTTGTTAGTTCACCTCTTTTGCTGTGTTTGAGAGCTCTCTTGGAGGCCAGGTGTAGCGGTGTGTCCCCATTTTTGTCCCTCTGGAGTGGATCTGCTCCGTGTTTCAGCAGCAGTCTGAGGATTGCATCATCACCCTGAGAGCAGGCGAGGTGCAGAGGGCTCCTTTGCTTCTTTCCCCGAGAAAAGTCCACGTCTACATCTTTGTGTTTACGCAGGTATGATTTAAGCTTTAGCAGGCTCCCTTCCTCCACATACCGCCAAACCTTTTTCTGCTTTCGGGACACCATCGTTTCTTTGTGGCCTCTGGCTAACTGGACTCTCTAAAATAATGGAAACAGACAGAGTTAATGATGTACAGATATGCAGGTCTCTCACAACTTTGCCACACACACCAAACACAAGTACTTGCGTTAAAGCCCTCAAAACTGGAACTGTCTTCCTCAAAATTGCTGTTACACATTTTCTGTCTTTGTTTAAAGCTCTCTTCCATGAACACTACGCTGCTTCTCCTAGTTCCTGACCCCTTCCTTCTACTTGGTCTTTCCTGCCTGGTGTCTAAGATGCTGTCATTTGTGTTGGCTTTGCCTTATGTTATGTCCATTGCTGCGATCAATGCCGTTTTACATCGTTTATTTGTTGTTTTGTAACTTGTAAAGCGAGATTTAAGAAGTGAGGTGAAAATGACCATTTGTCACACACAGTGAACGACAAAGAAATGCAATCTCTGCATTTAACCCACACACACACCGTGCAGCAGGGGGCATCTATTGAAAGTGTCCGAGGTGATGGGGACGGTACCTTGATCAAGGGTATCTCAGGGCAGCCTAGTGGTTTGGGATTTGAACCCACGACCTTCTGATGCATCATCTCTAAACACTATGCCACCGCTGCCCCAAAAAGGCCCTACATAAATAAAATGGATTATCATTGTTATTATCATTATTAATGCCATTCATCCCCATCCTAAATGTGTGCGACTGAGCTCCACCACTCTTGAGATGACAGTTCCACTGCTCCACCACCTACTGGAGGGTTTTTATCCTCCTGGCCAAAGTGTAGTAATGAAAGCAGGGATATTCACCTGTGCTGGAATAGAGGACTTCTCAAACTTTACTGGACAACATTCTTCCAGCACGTGAGCTGAACATCCCCTGCCTTGAAGGGCTTTTCCCCCAAAATGTTCTGGCTATTGCAGAGGTAAACAAACTCATCCAGAGTGGGTTTGGTGTGAAATGGTTCAGATTTCTTTTCAGTGGTGAATGGAACCAGATCTCCCAACACCAGTGAGGCGACACGTGTGTTCTGAGTGTTTATATGAGTTGGTGATGACGGTAAAATAGTGACTCTGAACTAAATCACCTTTCTTTCCTCACAGCACTTTTCTGTGAGGGAGATTTACAAAGCAGACGTCTGGTTCCGTTCACCAACATTGTAAGCGTTAAATTGATCAGCAGTAAGTTTACCTTTGAGAAAACGAACTCAAATCTCCATCCAGATCTTGTGTATATCGAATCTATAACCTGGGTTTAGTAGTTTATTATGCGAATGTTAAAAAAAAATGAAATTCCTCATACTAATTGTTTAACATCAGCCAACATCAGTGTCGGTACGTCTGCAAAATAGTTCCGCCCTCTCCCTGTTCCCCAGCGCTCCTGGGTTCCGCTGCATTAGTTCCTACTGTAGTTTCGTTCCGGTGCCAGCAGAGGGCGAAGCTTCCTCATGACGGAAATATATGAGTGAATAGAGTAGAGTGATCTTTTAAATGAAGAGAAAGTGACTATTAATCATTTTGAAACAGCACACAGTGAACCACAAGATGCAAACAGACAACTGAATAGATGTCTATTTAAATGTTCACCATTCAAACACTGAATATCATCGTTGGCCTACAAATCCCACACTGATCTCATTGATCTCGACTATATAATTATAGACTATAAATGAAAGTGACAACCCTCGTCATTGCGAGGTCAAAGCACAGCAGACAGTGAACCACAACGAAATTGGACCTCTGCATTTAACCCATGCACACTCAAACACCGTGCAGCAGTGGGCAGCTATTGAAAGCGCCCGGGGAGCAGTGACGGGGACGGTACCTTGCTCAAGGGTACCTCAGGGCAACCTATCGGGAAGGGGTTCGAACCCCGATCCTCCGATCATGCGGCTAACGCCCGAACCACTAGGCCACCGCTGCCCTATACACTTAGGCTCTTGAGGGCCTACAGTCACAACAAATAACTCTGTAAATTAAGTTTTAAAAAAATTCTCTCTCTGTGTGTAGTATATGATACCAGGATCAGAAGGTCATGGGTCTGAATCCCAGGCCAGTAGGTTCACCTGAGGTTCCCTTGAGCAAGGTACCATCCCCCATCACTGCTCTCCGGGTGCTGGATACGGCTGCCCACTGCTGGAAGGTGTGTGTGGGTTTAATACAGACGATGCATTTAGTTGTGGTTCACTGTTTGCTGTGTGTTTCACAATGGCAGACAGTTACTTTCACTTTCACTTCATCTAGCTCCAATAAGCTAAAGATGCAAATTAGATTAGTTCCTTTAAAAGTCCATTAAAGAACCTTGTAAGAGATTTTATCCAACGCAGAGGAGAACAATTAAACAATTTCAGTGAAAGTGACTATTCTTGTCATTGTGAACACACATTACAGCTACACAGTGAAACACAGCGAAATTGGATCTCTGCATTTAACCCATGCACCAACACACACCGTGCAGCAGGGGGCAGCTATGAAAGCACCCAGGGAGCAGTGATGAGGACAGTACCTTGCTCAAGTGTACCTCAGGGCAACCTACTGGTAAGGGGTTTGAACCCAGAATCTTCATGTTCTTCTTTTATAACCTATTGTTATAACCATGTAATTACATTTGTATAATAACTGACATGCTATTTCATTGTGTGTGTGTGTGTGTGTGTGTGCTACTATGCAGGAGGTCTCCTCAGAAGGGCACCTGTTTAAAGGAACAAGGCAGCGTGCGAGAACGAGTGTGTGCTTCAGCAAGTGTGTGTGTGGGATGGAGGTGTGTTTGGAAGCTGTTGTTTTTGCAGGCAGGAGAAGTAGCTGCATCAACAACATCCAAAAGTAGCAGCTGAGTAGGCCATTCAGGAATCCGCTGGTCTAAGTCAGAAGAATTTACAAGAATGTTGCGCCGTATTTGACACAGCAGCCTCCAGAATTCCCAGTGAGTTTTCTTCATCCACCATTTTCATCCTGAATGAATCTTGAATGGATGTGAATTCAAAACAGAAATTGTTTACTTTTTTCCAAGATAGACAACTTCTCACCACCTGTATATTGGACAGCTTATGACTTTCCTGAATGGAAGGATTCCTGGCCAATTCCATTGATTACTGCAAGGGTTTCCTGATCTCCAGACCAGAACTTCTTCCTACCTGAAATCCAGATCAGTTGCATCATCCTGGATCTCCTTCATGTGCTGCTGCCACAAACCAAAGCTCCACTGGCAGAAAATGAGCAGATGTTTCAGAACTTTTCCTGGAGGGTTATATTAAAGCTGGGCAGGTGTCTAAGTGTGTAGCCCTGTTTCCTCACAATGAGAAGGTCCAGGGTTCGAGTCCCAGGTTGTACGGTCTGGGTCCCTTCTGTGTGGAGTGAACATGTTCTCCTTGATTGTGTCTGATTTGTCCTGTTTAGGGTCAATGGCAGTGCTGGAGTCTGTCCCAGCTCTCATAGGGTGAAAGACTTTTAGAAAAGAGTCACTTTTATAAGAGCCCTGTAAAACCCAAATTTCCCATTCGTGGGATAATAAAAGAATACTCTACTCTACTCTACTCTACTCTAGACAGTCATGGACAGGTCACCAGGCCAACGCAGGGCAGACACACACACACACACACACACACCTACATACACGCGCACAAACACACACACACACACTTAGGGGGTCATTAAGCATCGCCAATTCACCTGACATCTTTGAGCAGTGGGAGGAAACCAGAGCTCCTAGAGGACACACACAGACATGGGGAGAACACGTCCACTCTGGGAATCGAACTCAGGACCTTCTCACTGAGACGACAGCACCACCCACTGCACCTTTGCTGTAAAACTACAGCAGACAGTAAAAATGTTACTTTAGCACCTCAAATCTCCAGTTTTGAGCTTTAAAATGCTATTGATCAAATTCTGAAGTCAAGATGTGACCCCAGAACATCTTTGTTTGGAATCTGATTGTGAAAAAAATGTGACATCATGGCTTTTTTATGTCTGCAGACTGCAGAGAATGTGTCCTGCTTAAATCAGATTTGACAGAAATCAGATTATATCGGCCTGTCTGAACAACATACAGCTGCTCATCTGTCCACCACACAGGATTCGGGGGAAAGTGATGTGAAAGAGATCGTTGGCCAAATTCAGATTTTCTGATTTTGATCTGTGTGTGTTGAGGGGAGAAATGTGTGTGTGTGTGTGTGTGTGTGTGTGTGTGTGTGTGTGTCTGTGTGTGTGTCTGTGTATGTGTGTAAAGGCTGTGAATACATGCAGCTGAGCCCCGTCTCTGACAGGGCACCCATTTAGTCGCAGTAGAGGGGGAGCGTTCAGAGGAGCCTGCACAATGGAGAGGATAGAGGGATGGTGGAAGAGATGAAGGGAGGCTTTGTGGTGCACGGAGGATGAGTTCTCCTGCAGATCCGGTGGGTTTCTGAACCTTTTCACCCAAGAGCCGAGGACGTGCTTCTTTTCACAATGTTTCTCAGAGCTGGACCTGGAGAAGAGGTAAAACCTCTCTCTCCTACTGTTGGGGTGAAGGTGCTCAGGTCTCCTCCACCTGCTCACTTCCCTGAACCTCCAGACTGTCCGTGGCCTGTTGTCTGATGATTCCATATCATATACGGACACTTGGTTTCATCTACAAAGTGTTCAGATCATAAAAAGGCATGATGGTTTAGATGTATCTGTTGAATAAAGCTGGAGATCTCCATCCATACCAAGGGATTTTTTTTTTAATCAGTCTTCACACTAATGCTGTCAATCACAATTAATTCACCCAACAATAATTCTACATCATTACATTAAGTTAAAAACTTATTGAGCAAAGACAACTAAGACTATAAGAGTGTTTATATTAAGCAAAAAAACCCCAACAAAATTAAATAAGATCTTATGATGAAGACTGCAATATATATATATATATCCTCAAAACTCTTTTAATCATTGAATTAAAAGTAATAAAGTCTAATATAAAGTCTGTAAACTATACTCTCTCACTCATTTTCTGAGCTGCTTGTCCTAATTAGAGTCACGGGGGGTACTGGAGCCTATCCCAGCACTCACAGGGCAAAAGAAAGGGAATGATATAAAAAATTTAAATTGTGATTAATATCTTACTCTTCTACTTTTGCCTGCTCTCGTTTATGGTTCACCACAGCAGATCATCCGTTTCCATTTCTTCCTGTCATCTGCAACTTCCCCCTTCAAACCGACATTAATTCAACTTTTACTGTTTACATTTACGGCATTTAGCAGACGCTCTTATCCAGAGCGACTTCCATACCCTGATTACAGGGACAGTCCCCCCTGGAGACACTCAGGGTTGAGGGTCTTGCTCAGGGATCCAGTGGTGGTAGTGCTGGAGGTGGGATTCGAACCTGGGACCTCTTGAGCCATAGGTCCATAGGCAACTACCCACCACTGGACCACCACCACCCCCATTTTGTTTAATGTTTAATGTTTAATGTTACTGTATACCGTATTACTGGCCTACAACACTCAAAACAAGAGAAACCCGTGAACATTTCGTGAAGACTGTATCAACAGATCACCCTCTTACTTCTTATTGATCTCATAAACATTTGTTGCATGAAAATGAATAAGAAATGTCCTTTTTTCAACTGTCCGGGCAGTCGTGGTGTTGGCACTGACCCTGATGTTTCTAACAGCCCCTCGGTAGCTGAGGTGGGTCGTGAGGGTCCTGTGGCAAAGAGATAAACGGGAGCGATGCTCCTGAAAGAGAGGATTTCCCTGCACAGGAACCTGCAGGCTTTATCCGGTGCTCCCTGTGGGGGTGGGGGTGGAGATTGGATGGGGGGGTGCGGAAGTTTAGGCCACACTTCCAGCAGGAAGCGCAAGGTCCTCCAAGATCTTCTTGGGGGTCATGGTGCGTTTCCCTGCACACACCCTGCTCCTTGGCCTAGAGGTGCAGGACACCGCCTGAGCCATCCCGCCGTCCATTGTTAAAGTCCAGCAGAGCTGCCTGCGCTCATTTCCTCAAGAGCTATTTCTGACCGGCTTGCTTTTCTTCTCTCTGCTCTGATATATGAGCAATTGTGTAGGTGGCGGGTCTTTCCCTCGTCCCTCTGAGGAACCAGATCGTTGGCTCTTGCTCTTGGGTCAAAAAGTCCGCTCTAATTAAGTGGATGGACAGATTTGTGGTCAGTTCACGGCAGTGCAACAGTTTAAAGATGAACTGAGCTGTTAGTACAGAGGTCCAGCACGAGTGCAGGGACATTAAACAGCATCATAAATTGAAATAACATCTTAACCCTGCACAGATTTGTAACAGTCCTGCAGCATTGATTACACAGAGTTTATTTATATTTTTCAACTTTTCTGCATAAATAACTACTTAAGTTGCAAACACAGTCATCCACAGGGGGGGTTAGTGGGAGTTCCCCGAGTGTGTGAATGGAACCAGACGTCTGAACATCCCTCAGAGATATGAAATGGTGGTGAAGATGCTCCCTGATGCCTGAGACATTGAGCTTGGAGAAGATTTTAGACTAAAGCTAAACCTGTTCATGGTGGAGGGAGGGGTTGATTTAGTTCAGAACTCTTTTACCATCACCATCATTTCATATAAACACTCAGAAGCTGCATGTACATTCACCGGTGGGTTTTAAGAGGATATAAAATGGCTTGGTTTCTGAGACATCTGGTTCCACTGCTCATACCCACTCTGGAGGACCACTGATTTTGGGGAAATTTGGAAGACTGGATGAGCTGAAACCATATAACGCTTTAAAGACAACGTGACCATTAATTAATGAAAGTTTCTAGTCCATTTATTAGGATTAAGCCTAAATTATCAAACATTATCACTTCTGGCACTGTCCATAAACCTAGGCTAAAGCTACATATGCCTTATAGCTCAAAAGTTAATCTAAAGAAACAAACTTCAGCCTTGGGTCATTTGTGCAAACGCGGGTTTCTGCAGAGCTATCACTTTAACTGTGCTCCATTGTCCCGCTTATAACGGCTCTGGAAAATAATGAAATGAGGGTGTGTTTCACAGGCCATTCAGAAGCTCCTTGCTCACCTCTATTCATATTCTTACACAACAGCAGGCAGTGCCCAAACCTGGCCAGTCAACACAGGGCCTCATCCATTCATGCTTTAACTGTATTGAGCCAGAGGAAATACTTTCATTCATCCCTAACACACTAATACTCGACAAACACTTTGTCCATCGTGAGCTGTACACCTATGGCTCGTCAACGGGACAGAGCAGTTTAGTTGGGCGTGCCTACAGGTCTTACAGCAGACTGACTGAACAGCCAGGCCCAACTAACATTCGATTACATCTGAGCTTAAAGTATCTACATCATAGACAGACAGACAGACAGACAGACAGACAGACAGACAGATAGATAGATAGATAGATAGATAGAGAGATAGAAAGACACTAGTGCTGTGATATTTATGATGTTCCTTTAAATAATTAATTAAACCTAGCCTCGTTTAGAGAGACTACATGTGTCTTATTTCTAAAGGCCTCATTTGGACAGGAAAGGATAAGAGTGTGTGTGTGTTGGAGGTGTGTGTGTGGAGGGGGGTGTACCTGGAGTGTATATTGTTAACTAAGTGTCACGTTTATTTAACAGCAGTGCTGTGCTGTTAGCTTAGCATCATTAATTCATGAGTAAATGCCAAACTTTTGCCATGATCAGAATCAACCACCCTGAACCTCAATCCCTCAGGTCCAATCTGGGCCATCGCGGTGAACATTTGGATCAAAGAGTTCCCCCAGCGGCCGGTTCTCACATTCTGTGCGTTCTTGTGTTTTCTTAATGGAGATCTGGAGTGTTTCGGCCTCCCTGCTGCTCTCAGTCATCAGAGCCAGCAGGACTGTGTTGGAGCTCTAAAGCAGAGTCCACTCCACACTGATAACCGCAGTGCTGGGGTGTGGACTGATGTGTATTGTCACTATAGTGGCCGGGCTGAGCCTCCAGGCGTTTCACACCATCACACACCCCTTTCATCTGCTTCCTCTGCTACTTTCACCACCAAACAATGAACGTCTCATCAGGTAATAAACAAACTCCACAGCAAACACTCTTCCAGCCAGGCCTGGGGGGAGCTTTCCTCCCTCGTTTATGGAAAACTTCTTCAGAATGGTTTAATTGCAGAAAAAAGCATGCTTATGCATTTTTGGGGTGAAATAGTCCAGGGCAGCCTGAAGCCCTAAGTAAGCCTTTAGTCCGATCAAAACCTACTAACTCCAGTATTACACACAAGAATATCTCAGCAACTAACAAAAGCGGGAGAAAATCAACACAATCTACATTCCTCACTCCCAACACAAATCTCAGCATGGAAGTTTACCCATTAGGACCTGGTCCATCTGTCCGTCTCTCCGTCTGTCCATCCATCCATCACTTGACACACTTGTCCAGTGAAAGAGACAGCCATATCCAGCACCCGGGGAGCAGTGATGGGGACAGTACCCTGGTCTAGAGTACCTCAGGGCAACCTACTGCTCTGGGATTCAAACCCATGGCCTTCTTATCATGGCGTCTAGTCCTTAAACACTAAGCCACTGCTGCCCAATCAGGGGAGAGCATGAACACAGCCCCTCACTTCTAGAAATGATGCAAATTTAGGGTATTCGCAGAGATGAGCACCTTCCTGATCATGCTGTCTCCTCTGCCAGGTAAGTATTGTTGAGATATTCCTGAAGAGTCCTTCTGAGGGTACAATTCGTCAGTGATTGGGTGGGACTATGATAGTTATGCTGTGCGATGTGTTTGTGAGTGAAGGCTGTAAGGGAGGGAGGGTGTTTTAAGAGCAGAGTTTTGAATTCATTGACGGCTCAAGTCCTTCTCAGGTTTCTCTCTTCCGCTCGCAGACATTTCTGCCTTTGAAGGACCACAAGTAAATCACCACACTGCTCCACAACTGTGAAATTCATGAAATCGACTGGATCGGATGGCTGTCCCATTTTTTTTCCTTTTTTATGACATCTTTGAATGTGTGCACGGAGATTTGGTGCAGAGCGTAACCAGAGACTCCTGAAAGGTATAAACTGACGCTCTAAAACTCTTCAGCTGTCACAGAACAACAGGGGCGGAAGCATTGCTTGCTACACTGTTGCTGTTAATGATTTATTGAGAGTTGCTAAGTTTCAGCAATATTATCAACACAATATGCATGTTGTTTCACCAAAGAATAGTCATGAATGGTGAAGGATTCAGTGTAGAATAAGAGGATTCTTCGCTCTTTATCTATCAGTCTATTGTTGAAGGAGGGTAGAGATGAGACTGATCCAGCAATTTATCATTCTGTTACTCTTTGATCCGAAAGTTTGGCCACCAAATTGGGATACTTTATACCAAAAATTATGCATTCTGGACAATCTGGGTTCATGGCTTCCAATCATTCTACATATGGAAAGGATTTACAAGCTCCTGTCCCATCTTCAGACATTCAGAAAGCATTTGAACAGCTTGATTGGCCCTTTATGTTGGAAACTTTAAAGCAATTTGGGTTTGGTAGATAATATATTTAGATCCTGTATCATCTTTCCTTAATAATACACTCTCACTCTCATTTTCTGAGCCGCTTGTCCTGATTAGGCTCACAGGGTGGTGCTGGAGTCAGTTCCAGCTCAGGGTGAGAGGCAGGGACATCCTGGACAGGTCACAAATCCATCACAGACACAAAGATAAACACACTCGAACACACAAACCTAATTTAGCATCTCCAGTTGACCTGACGTGCAGGTCTGCTCCACACAGAAACAACTCAGATTGTTCCGCCTGGGAATCGACCCCAGGACCTTTTCGCACACTGTGTCACCCTTTACCAATACAGCTTTCTGTAATATTTCAGTAAGCCTACTCATAGATATTTTTTTTCTTGATATTTTGTATTTATTTTGCTTAGACTTGATGAGTTTTATTCTGTGTTGACATCAATCAGGGGATCCACTGAAATGGACAGATTGTGACACTGGATTTGGTTCTAACGTCCCATAGAGAGATGCTGTTCAGCCCTTTTGTTTATTGTTCTTATAAAAGTGAAAGTGACAACCTTTGTCATTGCGAGGTCACAGCACAGCAGACAGTGAACCACAACGAAATTGGACCTCTGCATTTAACCCATGCACACTCAAACACCGTGCAGCAGTGGGCAGTTATTGAAAGCGCCCGGGGAGCAGTGACGGGGACGGCACCTTGCTCAAGGGTACCTCAGGGCAACCTATTGGGAAGGGGTTTGAACCCCTCCGATCATGCAGCTAGTGCCCGAACCACTAGGCCTCCGCTGCCGGTTTTCTGGATTGTGTTTGTTTTAAAGCACCTGTGACATTACATTTTTTCTTTTTTAGGACAGGTTTCACCCTCCGTGCTTAGCGATGCAGCAGGTTGTGTTAACGAGGCTTTACTGGATGAGTTTCATGCATTTTTGTCCGAGCAGCAACTATGGATATACAAACAAACAAACAAACAAACCCAAATAAGGACAAAGGTGTGTACCAGCCCACACACAATCCAGTGGAGGTGGCCAGTGAACCATGTGTCTAAACACACACAGACACACACACATTTGTGTGGTCTCAGAGGGTCTTTCTGTATAACAGAAACTCCCTCCATTCTCTCACGTTTCCGCTCCTATCTGAACTTCCCCTGCTGTTGTCCGCTCTCTCCACAAACATACACACACACACACACACACACACACACACACACACACACACACACACACAGATTTCAGCTCTTAATCTCTGTCTCATCATTCACACACACATTCCTAATCTCTAGATTATACACAAACTGTTCATTTAGTAAGGGCTAAACATATTTCACTACTTGTGCACGCACTCACACTATGTATATTATTGGTGCATTTGCATAAATTACACAACGTAATTCCAAATTTCAAGGAAAACTCCACTGATCCCTCCATAATTCAGTGTTTGAGATGGAAATCAAGTTTGGTGTGAAATCAAACTCAGATCTATTTTAATGTGATGCTGTTTAACTCCAGTGAAGCTCTACCTAGAAATTTTGCAAATCTGTGCAACTCCTCTCAGCTTCCTGTACTTCAGTTCATTAGTTCGAAACTAAATAATAATCCTAGAGAATGTTTACGTATTAAACCGACGGGCTGAGTGAGATTAAGGTTGAGTCTTGGTGATTCATTTAATTTTAGTGAGGTACTAAATAGTTTATTACCCTTTGGAAAGTGCTTAAAAAACTTCATACCAATAATAATAAATCATCGTAATGATCTAAATGTCTATTTTGCATTTGAGTTATCATAGCAGATATGGAGTTGTTGTTTTTTTTCAATAAAATGCATTTTATTAATGTTTGTAAGAAAGGCAACACTGTAATTAAGTCCAATGTCATGCATATAACACAGTGTTGCCTAACTTACATTATACCATTATGAAAGCCTTGTGTATGACAAAGCAGAAGGGAACATGAGCGCCTGCTGGCCATGAGTTGGTGAGATTAGCACATTTTCAGTAACTACCGTCATCCGAGAAAACGCCCAGCCCAAAGCTCATTAACGCAGACCTGGCTTAACGCAGGAACGGGCCATACTCACCGGCATTTGTTTGCAAATGCTTAATTTAGATAAATAATGAGCTCATGCAAGGCCACTGACATCTATCCATTGTTTTGCGGCTCTATTTGGAGCCTGAGGGATGTTAATTAAGCATAAGCACTGTGGACGGTGGTCATGATGTATGTATATAACAAAATTATCAGAGGAAATACCACACATTTCATGATTACACTACACATGTACTGCAATTCCCCTGAACGGCTGATGTTTGGGGGCCAAAGAAGTAAGGGAGAGGAAATCTTTGTGTAACATGCATTTCCTGTTGGACATTTGCTTTGATTCTGGACGGTCAGAGGACAATAACTGACCATTCTGTTGGAAAAACGGAAAAAACGGCCCGCATTACTCAATGCCAGAGGTATTCAGACATAGTCTGTGAAGGAAAACCAAGAAGAGCTGACGTTAGGTTGAAGAAATGTTTTTATTCACAGAATACAGACATTTATTTACAGATTAACTCATGGCAGTGTCAGGCTAGGCTAGGAAAGTTACGTTCCACAAACTTCCACCGGCACACACATGAACACACGTTGCAGTCTCTCATCTGTAAAAGCTGCCACCTATTAATTGGCCCTCCTCCCACAACATTTGTCAGTTACCATCTGCCAGTCTGATCCCCCGTCTCCTCCTCTGCTCCCCCCAACCACCTACCCACCCATACACACACACACACAAACTCTTTAATCAAGTTGCAACACTTCTCGACTGACACCTCCCTCCCACCCCGAGTTTGATCCCCAGTCGTGAAGACAATAGCTAATAGCTAAAATGATCAGACTGAGACGACAACATCCAGGTCTGACCAAGTGCTTAAGAAATATAAAAAATGTGGAGTAGTTTTAAATGTGCTCGCTTGCAGGTTGTGAGCAAATGTTTCCTGGTCAGGCCACCCACCAGGTGACCCCATGGGCTCCAAGTCCCCAGAGTAGGCCTGGAAAGTCCAGATGATGCACTGAGAGACTCCTCTAAATGTCTGGAGCACAGCTGTCCTCTCTCTGGAGGTATCACCAGGCACCAAGGTGCTGAAAGGCAAGGAATCATGGCCCTGAAACTTGTATGTCTGGAATCTATGTGCATCTTTGCACAAGTGTGTTGAATTCATTCTTCACAAGTCCAGTCAATAAAGACAACCAGCACGCTCATTCACAAGGGAGAAAACAGTTCCTCAGTGTCTTTTGGTGGAACACACAAGGGAGATCTGTTGAGTTACCATTAGGTTTAAACAAGATCTTCTTGCAAGAGTCTGAAATCTTTAGAGGTACCTTGAAGGCTCAAATGGGGTGACTTCCATCAGGAGCCTAGTTGCTTTTTCCCCTTGAAATTAAGGACCTTTAATTTGTGAAGGCTTGAACGAGATGAGGCCACACTACCTTTAAGAGCCTCAGTGAGATCAGCCGAGACTCAGTGCTGACTCCCTCCCGTCTCCACTTGCCTCCATCTCACACCTTGGTGGCCAGCGTCTGCGCCTCCGTCTTCTGCGAAGACAGGGAACAGGCCGGGCTGGCATGAAGTGCCTTCTTTAGGTTCAGCAGGCACAGGCACTGGGATCGGAAGCGCAGGTCGAAGAAGGCGTAGAGGAATGGGTTTAAGCAGCTGTTGACATAGGCCAGGCAGGTCGCGTAGGGGTGGGCCAGGAGCAGGAAGGTGAGTAAGGTGCAGGAGTCTGGCGCCAGGCCCAAGTAGGACAAGGCATCCATGCTCTTCACCACGTGGAAGGGCATCCAGCAGGCTGCGAAGACCACCACCAGCGTGGTGATGATCTTCAGGAGACGACGTTTGCGCTGGTCCTCCTTGCGCAGGCTGTTGAAGTGGCGTGTGACGGTGCTGCCGATGAAGCCGTAGCACACCATCATGGCCAGAAGTGGAAGAATGAAGCCCAGGGCGGTGGAAGAGATGCTCAACCCGGCGATCCACAGGTTCTCTTGTCCCGACTTGGTGACCACCGTGCTGAAGTCCATGGCGCAGGAGGTGCGGTTGGTTTCTTTGTCATAAATAACGTTGCGGAAGAGCAATGTAGGAGAAGCCAAAGCGACAGAGCTGAGCCAAATGGCAGCCAGAGATGCTCGAACATGGCCTCGGGTGCGCAACTGGGAGCTGGTCAGCGAGTGCACGATGGCCAGGTAGCGGTCCAAGCTCAAGCAGGTGAGGCAGAAGACGCTGGCGTACATGTTGAGCAGCACAATGTAGCTGCTGATCTTGCAGAGAGCAGCACCAAATGGCCAGTGGTACTCGAGAGCTGTGTACACGGCCCATAGCGGAAGGGTCACCACAAAGGTCAAGTCTGCCAGTGCCAGGTTGCCAATGTAGATGTCTGCAGCTCTCCGCTTTCCCTGAGCTTTCCAAACGGTGAAGATGACGATCCCATTGCCTGAAAGTCCCAGGATGAAGATCAGCATGTAGAGCACTGGGATGACGGAGTATGACGGCCCCCACTCCTCGTAGTCACACATGCTGCTGTTCTGAGACTCTGAGTCGTAGTCTGGGTCTGTGTAGTACTCATCCATTATGGCCTCCATGATGCTGTTGTCCACTTTGCAAGGCTGGGACACAAAAGTTGGATTTTGTGCTCCTTGTAGAAGTTTCAGGCTTGATGGACTCAAATCAGAGGAGCACCCAGTAAGGTAGGGATGTGTTCTCAGAGAGCAGTCCAAGCGTGACTGTTCTACCAGACACAAACTCTGCCTTTTTAAAGACCAGGAGCCCCACACCCCTCTAATCCCCCTCCTACTCCTCCTCTCTCCACCCCTTCATGCCCTCCTCCTCCCCCCTCCTCCCATACAGCTTGGTCTTCCCTCTTCACTCCACCAGTCTGTGCATGGGAGCCAAATATTCCCAAGATATTTACTAATACTAAACAAATCTCTAAAGTTTGACTAGAAAAGTACAGCAAGTTGTAATGGGGAGACATGAAAATAGTTTTCTACAGATTACTATTTTCCTACAAAAATAAATGTATATAATGTAAACAAATAACATATATGGGCACACACACACTTATATACACACCACTGACATAGGTTTAGGCCCATTTTGGATTGAACAATAATAAATTTATTGCTTTTTAAAGAAAAATAATTACAAGAAAAAAATATTAGAAATATAGGCTTTCATCGTGGCAGCACAGATTGCTCCATCTTTTCCAATTTTTAGAAATAACCTGTGTCCAAACCCCCCCCAGAACTTTTTCAAACAAGCAGTTCTGTCTCATTTGTGGAAACTCGTTCCACCTTGCAAGTCCTGCTCATCCCTGCAGCTCAGTGAGAGAAAGATGTGGACACAGGGGAGGACGAGACATCATTCTTTAGCTTTTAGCTTTTCTTTGCACTGGATTTGGTCATTTCAGCACAATTCTGAAGAATGTTTGGGATCAACATCCTGCTGAAGAAAGAAATTAGTGAAGTGAAACGTAAATCAGAAAGGCCTGTCTGATGTTTAGGAACTGAGTGGTATCTCTTTTTTCCCATGATCCTTTTAAGTCTCCTGATCTTCCTCCACTACAGGATTATATATATATATTTGCAGTACTGTGCAAAAGTTTTAGGTAGGTGTGAAAAAATGCTGTAAACAAAGAATGCTTTCAGAAATATAAATAATGAATAATAAATATAATATAATATATAATATATAATCTAAATAATATAAGAAATATAAAAATAAATATAATTATAAATCATTTTTATCAATTTACAAAATGCAAAGTGAATGAACAAAAGAAAAATCTAAATCAAATCAATATTTGGTGTTTCTACCTTTTGCCTTCAAAGCAGCATCAGTTCTTCTAGGTACACTTGCACAAAGTCAGGGATTCTGTAGGATTATAGTCGGTGTATGATCAACCAATTTTACCAAACAGGTACTGATGATCATCAATGCCACATGGAGGAGAAACACAGTCATGTTTGGAACGACCGACCAGCCGAGTTCCTTCAAAAACTGTGTGCAAGTATACCTAGAAGAACTGATGCTGTTTTGAAGGCAAAGGATGGTCACACCAAATATTGATTTGATTTAGATTCTCTTTTGTTCATATATATATATATACACACACATATGGTATAACTTTTCACTAAAGTATCAGTATAAAAGTATTTATAAAGTATAAAAAATGCAAAAATGGTGGGATTATAAACTCAATTATTTATCTTAAAAAACAAAGTGTCATTTGAAAAATAGCCTAGAAAGTAAAAATTAAACTATAAAATTTTACATACACACATATATTTAATTCCATCGCTCTTGATGTAAACAAACATAGTTCTATGGCAGTATGTTCTTTACCTCTTTATATACAGTGTGTGTATATATATATATATATATATATTCCTTTTCTTATTAAATGGAGTAGTTGTTTTTGCATTACTGCTAAAATAGTCTCAGGAAACATGAGGACAAGCCAGGACTCGTGGCTACAGCTCTATAGAACTCCACTAAAGTCCTCGCTCTCAGAGGAACCTGTGAACGACCCATTCACAGCCTGGAGAAACACACACTTCTTCATTTCCATCTAAAAAAACATGGAAACTGCTCTAAAGGCCAGTTTCATATGTGTCTGTACATGTTCTGGGAACACACACAGCCTTAAAGCCTGAAACCATTCAGTCCAACATGTCCTTCAGCTCCAAACAGGAACACAGCAGGGCAGGACAGGACAGACACCAGAGCTGCTCCACAGAACAGAAACATCCTCATACTGACACATTCCCACAAAGATAGACAGACAGACAGACAGACAGACAGACAGACAGATAGATAGATATATAGATAGATAGATAGACAGACAGACAGACAGACAGACAGACAGACATACCAACAGACAGACAGATAGATAGATAGATAGATAGATAGATAGATAGATAGATAGATAGGACAGACAGATCAATAGATAGATAGAAAAACAGACATAGAGAGAGAGTGACAGATAGATAACTAAATAGATAACTAGATAGATTGACAGACAGACAGACAGACAGACAGATAGATAGACAGACAGACACACAGACAGATAGATAACTAGATAGATAGATAGATAGATAGATACACAGAAAAACACAGAGACAGATATACTGATAGAAAGATAGATAGACAGATAGACAGACAGACACACACAGACAGATAAACAGATAGATAGATAAATGGAGAGATAGATGGATAGACAGCCAGATAGATAGATAGATAGATAGATAGATAGAAAAACAGACAGACAGATAGATAGATAGAGAGAGAGATAGATAGACAGACAGACAGATAGATACATTTGCCCTGAAACCTAAAGAAAGAATGCACATGATATTGATTACTGTGTGTGTGTGTGGATCTCCACTCCACTTTGAGTGGTTCTGTTTCTGTTGGCCTCCACTGAAGAACCCATGAAGAACCCAATGCTGCGTCCGCTCAGACATTCACATTAGCTAACAGGCCAGAACACACGCACTCTTGAACCCGGGAACATCCTTCAGCAGTGTGTGTGAGATACCATCGCTCTATAGAGCCCAGATGTGCGTTATTTAGGGGAGGCTGTGTTTGTGGAGGACAGAAGGACATGATATATTTTGGGCGGATCTGTAAAGGAGTAAGCGGCACTGAGGTAAGTCCTGGGACATCCCAAGAGACAAAGCTTCCATCTAAAAAGGAAGGAGACAAAAACTGATTAAAAACTTTTTTTAAGTTTGATCCTTCAATTATTTGATAGCAGAGCAAGCTCTGTCCTAGAGAAACATACACAGTTGGAACTAATCCCAGTGGTGAAGGGAACCAGACGTCTTAATGTCCCTCCCAGACAGACGCTGTCTGATGCCTGAGAGATATTTTGGAGAAGATTTTGGATTTAAACTCATGGTGGAATGAACATGCTGGTACCAAAGAGAAATCAGATTGACTATTGAGAAAGTTAATGAAGCTGAAAGTATAAATCCAGATCCAGCTCTTTATAAAAGTGGCACAGACTTGTAGGTTTAGGGCTTCTGGTGTTTGTCTGAAATTCATGTTGCTAATGCTAATGCTAATCAGAAAATCCTACATTCCATTTTTAAATCTGAGGCAGCGGTGGTCTAGTGTTTAAGTCAGGATTGAAAGGTTGTGAGTTTGAATCCCAGACCACTAAGTTACCCTGAGTTTCCCTTGAGCAAGGTACTGTCACCATCACTGCTCCCCGAGTGCTGGATATGTCTGCCCCCTGCTGGACAGTGTGTGTGTTAATTACAGAGGATGTGTTTGGTTGTGGTTCACTGTGTTCACAATGACAAATAGTCACTTTCACTTCTTTGTTCTCTTGTCTCTTTCTTTTCTCTTGCAAGTTTTAATTTGCTATTTTGTTACATATTTATATATATGCACATCTTTAAGCGAATCTTTAAGTGAAGTTTTCTTACCTGTGTCTAATTTACGAGCATGTCGGCCTCAGGTGCTTTGCTGTCGGGAGGAAATGAGATAAGGCTGGTTAGTTAAAGCTGCACAAACATCATCTAATTTAATGCTAATAACTTTGTACTGCACCAGCAGATCAGATTATTCATTTTTAAACCAAATTAAGTGCACAGAGATTACAGACTGAAATCATTTGGGGCAGCAGTGGTCTAGAGGCTATTGACTAGGCCTCGTAATTGGAAGGCTGAAGAAAGGGCAGCTTCCTGCTGCACTGTGTGTGTGTGTCAGGGGGGCTAATAATCCATTTTAATTTTATCTGAGCAGCAGCAAGCAGTAGCTACACTGTTAACATAAAAGAAGTCCCATCCAGTACTGATCTCCTCTACTACTGAACGCCTCCATTATTGATCTCCTCCAGTACTGATCTCCTCCATTACTGATCTCCTCCAGTACTGAACTCGTCCATTACTGATCTCCTCCAGTACTGAACTCGTCCATTATTGATCTCCTCTAGTACTGATCTCCTCCATTACTGAACTCGTCCATTACTGATCTCCTCCAGTACTGATCTCCTCCACTAATGAGCTCCTCCATTATGGATCTCCTCCATTACTCCATTACATCACAGTAATGGAGGCGGGGCAGCGGTGGAAAGTGGTGAGGGAGTTGCGCCCTGGATTAGAAGATTGTGGGTTCGATTCCCTCTCCAGTGAGTTGCCCTGCAGTATCCTTGAGCAAGGTACCGTCCCAGTCACTGCTCCCTGGGCACTTTCAATAGCTGCCCCCTGCTGCACGTGTGTTTGGGTGAATCGCAGAGGTTTAATTTCGTTGTGTTGTGCTGTGCTCCGTTTCACAATGACAAGGGTTTTCACTTTCACTTTTCCACTCCTCCAGCACTGATCTCCTCCACTAATTAACTCCTCCATTATTGATCTCCTCCAGTAGTGATCTCCTCCATTACTGATCTCCTCCATTATGGATCTCCTCCAGTACTGATCTCCTCCATTAGTCAAGTCAAGTCAAGCAGGATTTTATTGTCATTTCAACCACATACACAGTACATAGTGAAACGAAATAACGTTCCTCCAGGACCCTGGTGCTACACATAAGACACAACATGAGACACGACATAAGATAAACAGACAGTGCAACAACAACAGACAGAACAGTAAACAGAACATGCAGTGAATTCATCCGACGCTGCTTTGTTCTTGCAGTGATGCAGACCACAGCAGCCCCTGTTACTGGCAATATGATGGAGCAGCAGTGTTTTGGTTAAAGTGTGGAGTGCAAAAATAAATACCAGTAATAAGTAGTAAGTATTATGTATTGCAGTAAGTAGTAAGTGTAGCAGTGGTAAAGTGATTCAGTTCAAGAGTCTGATGGCCAGGGGGCAGAAACTGTTTCTCATCCTGGAAGTAGAGGCCCGAATGCTGCGGAACCTTTTCCCGGATGGCAGGAGGGAGAAGAGAGTGTGGGATGGGTGGGAGGGATCATCCATAGTGCTGGTTACTTTGCGGATGCAGCGAGTGGTGAAGATGTCCTGAACAGAAGGCAGAGAGACACCGATGATCTTCTCAGCTGTTCTCACTACCCGTTGTAGGGACTTGCGGTCTAAGACGTTGCAGTTCCCGTACCAGGCAGTGATGCAGCTGCTCAGGATGCTCTCGATGGTTCCTCTGTAGAAGATGGTGAGGATGGTGGCGGAAGATGGGCTTTCCTTAGTCTGCGCAGGAAGCAGAGACGCTGCTGGGCTTTCTTAGTGATGGAGTTGGGGTTGAGGGTCCACGTGAGGTTGTCTGTTAAGTGACTCCAACTGCTCCATTACTGATCTTCTCCAGTACTGATCTCCTCCAGTGCTGATCTCTTCCAGTACTAAACTCTTCCATTACTGATCTCTTCCACTAATGAACTCCTCCAGTACTGAATTCATCCATTACTGATCTCCTCTAGTACTGATCTGCTCCATTACGGATCTCCTCTAGTACTGATCTGCTCCATTACGGATGTCCTCTAGTACTGATCTGCTCCATTATTGATCTCCTCCAGTACTGAACTTGTCCATTACTGAAGTTCACCCCAACACGAGAACTCAGGAACTATCCAATTTCCAGGTCAGCAACTAATTTTTACCATAATTCCAAGCACATGAAGCAGCATAAGTCCCACTGTGTTCTAAACCACACACACAAGTCTGCTCCACCTTAAAGAACAGCTGGTTGAGGTTTGAGTGGGTGGAGAGACATTTTGGGGATGTATTTATGGAGAAGATTTGGGGGACTGTAGACTTCTGCTGTTTGTTAAATTCACAGCTGCATTTCTAAACTTAAAAATCTAAATCTGACTTTAAATTTTAAAAAATATTCTTAGTGCACAACTTTTATTGTTGTCAGAATGGTCACCGGCTGTTTGCTGTGTGCGTGTGTGTGTGTGTGCGTGTGTGTGCGTGTGTATGAGCAGGCGGGACGCTTCACTCGGCACGCTGACCCATCTATCAGCACACACACACAGCCAGTGGCGCCAAGGCCCTGACCCATACAGACACAACTATCCTCCATCAGTGCGCGTACACACACACACACACACACACACACACACACACACACACACACAGTACAAGTCTGCTGGAGCTCCTGCAGTGAAATATCGGACCGAGTTCAGACAAAATCTTGTTTTTTATCCCCACCATGTCAGAAACCACACAAGCCAGTTTATTAGAAACGACTGACTTGGTCTGAGGCGTGTGTGTGATGATTACCACACTAATTAGTGGAGTAAAGTTGTGTTACTCCTTACGTACACTGACCTCTTAACTCCACAGTCACCTAAATTTGGACTGTGTGTGTATGTTGGTGGAGGATGGGTGCATCTAATTTCCTTTAATGGCATCAGTAACTCCCTTCACACGTGTTAAACACTCTTATCTCCATGGGGTTGGGGTGTGCCCCTGAGCTCTGCTGTTTTTATTCTGAAAGGGGATTTTTTTTTTTGAATTAATGTGTTTTGAAAAGGATGATCAGAAGGTCAGACCAGTAGGTTGTCCTGATGTACCCTTGAGCAAAGTACCGTCCCCATCACTGCTCCCCGGGTGCTGAATATATCTGCCCCCTGGTGGAAAGTGTGTGTGGGTTAATTAGAGGATGCATTTGGTTGTAGTTCATTTTGTGCTGTATTCAAAATGACAAGTAGTCACTTTTGTCTTCACTTTCCCTTCATTAAATCCAGGATTAAAACACTCTTGTTCCACCGGGCTTTAAGTCTGTCATTTTTTTTATCGCTTTATTTCTCTTACTGCATTTCTGTTTTAAATCTATTCTTATTATAGATTTCTTTATTAAATCCATTGTCCAAATCCTGTATTTGCTCATATTTAATGACGTATAAAAGCTTTTTTTCAGATTCAAAATAGTTTCTTTGATATTTAATAGATTTGTATTCAATATATTTTATAATTCCTAATTAATTTCAAATTTTTATTTGCATCTGCTAACCTGTTAGCAATTTCCCTTGAGATCAATAAAGTTTCTTTCTATTCTGAAGTCTAAAACTGCATAACTGATCACACACACACACACACTTTCACACTCACACCCCCACCTGGAGACTCCTCTTATCTCCTCGCCTGCACTTTAAGGGCACTGATAGGCAAATCTGATGAGCCAAATGGTTCAGATATTCAAATTGACGCTCACATAAACACCACCGGAGCAGCAGCTGCTCATTTCTTATTCTCTAATCAGCAGAACTCCAGCTGTGCGGCTTCATAAATGACCACCGCCTGCCTTTTCATCTGGATCACACCGGCCCGATCAGTGCTTTATGACCCTTTACTCTGCAGTTATTACTGTCCTTTTACTGTCCTATCAGCACATAGTTTCTTATTCCATTACATAGTTTATTGAACTTAAGGGCGGCTTTTATTTCATTCACCTTTTGATTAAGTTTAAGTTGTAATCAAAGGTCTCCTCTTTAACTTCCGTAAAATCAATAAAACCTGGCAAATCCTTCAAACCAGCTCAATGAGCGAACCTATAAAGACTGCAAAGTTACAATTAAAATAAAATCGTTAAATCAGTAGTGTCAGCGACTTTATAGAGTCTGCAAAGTTAAAGATTGTAAAATTAGTTAGCAATTTATAAGGTATGCAAAATCAATTAAATCAATAAAATTAATAGAGTCAGCAAAGTTTGTAAAAAATCTGTATAAAATCTATAAAAACAGTTATTAAAATCTGTAAAGTCAGTACAAAACACAGTTAATAAATTGTACATCTATTATTATTTGAGTAGTAATATTATTTAATTATTTATTTCACACACACACACACACACACACACACACACACACACACACACACACACACACATTATCTGCAGTTTAAAATATCAACAGATTGTCTTTGATGATTTTAAGCAACAGACTTTTTAAAGATTTTTTTTTCTGAAGGTGATAAATGTGACCTATGCGGTGATCTCTGACTTCAGTGCAATCCCACAAGAAAGTAAACTGTTTTAATGTCTGTAAAGTGAATAAAATCATGATGTCAGTGAATCTATATTCTGTAAAGGTAGTAAAGACATTTGTAATAAGCACGGTTAGTAGAGAAGGATAAAGAAAGAGAGTAAGAGAGGTCTAAGAGACCTTTAAGAGCAGCTGGAGAGAATGTGTGTGTGTGTGTGTGTGTGTGTGTGTGTGTGTGTGTGTGTGTGTGTGTGTGTGTGTGTGTGTTGGGTCACTTTGATGTGTTCCTGCCTGTAAGATTAGAAGGCTTTAAAGTTTATACATTATTCTAGTTTGTAATGTAAATTGTAAAATCTGTTAAGACAATAAATTGTGGAAAATACAAAATATTTAAATTGTAACTCTCAAAATCTGCATTTTCTGGAAGGTCACCAGTGGCGGATTCAGTCTGTCCAGTCTGTAGATTCAGTCAAATATGTAAAATCTGTAAAATGTGTAGTGTATAGTATCATTAATCTGTTAAAATCTGTCAAATATATTAAATCTGTAAAGTCTGTTTCTTATTCTTATAGAAACAGTCACAGAGAGAAACAGAGTCAGAGAGAAAGAGCAAGACAAAGACGGGGAGACAGAACAATTTAGAGAGAAAGACTGGAGCAGAAAGAGAGGGGGCAGGGAAGAGAGAAAAGAGTCACAGAAAGAGAAGGAGAAAAAGGCATGGACAGGATGAAAGAGAGAGAACAAGAGAGACAGAAAGAAAGAGAGGAAGAGAGAGGGCAAAAATGAGAGAGAAATCAAGAATGAAAGAGAGAGAGAGAGAGAGAGAGAGAGAGAGAGAGAGAGAGAGAGAGAGAGAGGCCTTGCAGTGAGTGACCATTAAGAGCAGCTGGAGTGTGTGTGTGTGTGTGTGTGTGTGTGTGTGTGTGTGTGTGTGTGGTGTGTGCAAATGTGTGTTGGGTCACTTTGATGTGTTCCTGCTTGACCTTGGTTGTGTTTAACAGCTGCTGCTAAGCTCCCAAACCACAGTAGAGTCTCTGCAGTGTGTGTGTGTGTGTGTGTGTGTGTGTGTGTGGAATTAGCAACCTCTCAGTGTTTTATTCTACTTGAGAGACAGACAGGCAGACAGACAGACAGAAAGATAGACAGATAGATAGATAGATAGATAGATAGATAGATAGAAAGATATATAGATAAATAGATTGACAGACAGACAGATAGATAGATTGACAGACAGACAGACAGATGGTTGATAGAAAGACATCCAGACATACAGATAAAACAGACGGATGGACGGACAGACAGACAGATATGGATTGATTCAAACACAACTACAAAACGTAATGATCTATTTCTGTGTATTATTTAAACTGTTAATGGACATACATTCCCTGTCCAAAAGTATTTAGACGGGCCTTGTTCTCGTTCAGCCAGGCTGAACTCATGGCTCTCTTGCGTTTTGCTCACAGCTGGACTGATAGACTCCTAAGGTCACCATGCCTGTCAGCTCCAGACCAGCCCCCCGGTGTTGGGATGAGGGATTCTCTGGAGCGCAGGAGCTCATTTTGGATGAGCTGGAGTGGCGTTTGTGATCCAGAACTAATCCTCTGGCATCAGTTCCTGACCTCACTAATGCTCTTGTGACTTAATTCAATCAAATCCTCACAGCACTGCTCCAGCCCTATCAGAGGAGTGGAAGATTTCACTGCAGCAAAGGGGAGACAAACTCCTCCAGTTAAAACCCCACATTTTGGAAGAAAAGCTGCAGAACGAGAACAAGATACTTTGTCATATTAGATTACATGACTGAATGTGTCCTGTTTGTCAGAATGTGACAACTCTTTGAAGAGCAGGAATGAATGGCAGCAACTAAATGAAAGCAGAAACATCATAAACCAGTGAATTCAGAGGAAAATCTGAGCTCTGTGAGCCCATGAGATCCTGCTCTTGTCTCCTTGCTGAGCGATGGTGGTTGATTGACACCAGCCTGCTAATCACCGCAGCCAGCAGGATGGACGAGCTCACGCCTCAGTGCTCTGAACCCCCCGACCCCCCTTCTCTGAGCCCAGCATGGCCTCCTCCAAATCACACTTCATCATGAGCCCAGGAGCATATTGGAAGTGTGGATGTTTGTTTTTCCAGAACACAAAGACTCGAGTAAAGACTAACATGTTTTCTGTCCTCATCCCGTATCCATATTCTTCATATTCTGAAGGTTTTATAAATACCTGATAAATGTATTTTAGGTGCTCTTGTTTAACCCCATGAACACTACAGTGTGGGTTTAGGAGGCACATAAGAAGAAATCGACCAAAACTTGAATGTACCCACTGACAACAGTGCAGTCGACCAGCTAAGACACGTATGGAGTCCAAATTTAGCTTCCAGGCCTGCATTGCTAATAAACACCAGACGTCAATAGTCACCCAAACTGTTTTCATAAAATCCATTCTCAAAAGTTCCTAGAAACCACATCCTGCTATTCATTAAGGTGGATGTGGTTTAGGACACGGTATGACTTAAAATCAGCTTTGATTTACTTGGATTTGGAACAAATCAACCATATTTATGATGGTCCTTGTAAAATGAAGTGACCAGAGTCACTGTATTTCTGGAGGAAGCACTGTCTCTTAGCAAGCTGAACATTTTCTCGGGATTACAGGTGGAGGAAGAGGGAACATCAATCATGGTAGAAAAGAGGCTACAAAACAGTTTGGGTGGAGGAAGATCAAAAACTGGAGCATGATCATCAACCGGAGAGTCTTCCTGGAGAAGGGATTCCGGTAAATTATCGAGGACAAAACATTCCTGATCACAAACAACCTCCATCCTGTCTCTCTGCAGCCTTGTCCTGCCATGACCCAACAGACTGGACAGCAGAGGACAAGCTAGGTCACATTAACCACTGGATACAGTTTAGATGTCACTAATGTGATCTAATCCACATCTGAAGGTCTGGAAACAAAACTTATAAACTTATAATTAAAATATATTAATTAGATTTAAGAAGTTTTTAAATGCTACAAAATACTTTTTTGCTGCCCTTATTGTTGGATGCATCTAAGGCTTTCCCAGGGCTATGGAAACAAAAGGAGAACAAAAGAAGAGCTTTGGAGTGTCCTTCAAGAAGCCTGGAGAAGTGTTCCTGACTTCAAAAAAGGAGCTGGTCTAAGAGAGTTGAACAGTGCTGAAGAATAACAGTGGTGGTAGTGAATATTGACTTTAAAGCTGGTTAGAATCAAACTCTGTTTGTGTTTAGACTGGAGTTACATGTGTTTGTGCACAAATCACCGAACTACTGTCTCGAGTCTTGAGATTTTTGCACAGCATACAATCAAATCATCAGACCAATGAAATACGTCTAGTCCAAGCATCTTTAGGTATGTAAAAATATGTCAAAATAAAAATTAACATTCTCTTAGTAAGTAATAAATATGCATAAAAACAAGTGAATTATAAATTCCTGCTGTCTGTGAGCAATCATGGTAAACCATAGTCCCCTCAAGTTTTTTATTTATTTATTTATGTTGATGAGGACAGCTGAGGAGTGAAGGGGGAAGATGCAGAGGACAGGAACAAATGGAGACGGTTGATCCGCTGTGGTAACCCCTAATGGGAGCAGCCGAAAGGAGAAGAAGAAGAAGTAGGACTAAGGGGTGATGATAAATGGGCTGGCACACATCAGAGTGGGACAATACGAGCAGGGTGAGAGTTTCCTCACCCGACTACAGATCAGACACACCAACACGTTCCCCCACAGCCAGCCGAAATATCTAGACTCACAATCACCTCGGCTGGGTGTTCCGGTATAACGACCTGCTGAAACCATCGGATGCTGAGCAAGCTGGCATGCAAACATGTTTCTGCCTCTCCTCCCCTCTCCCTCTCTCTCTCTCTCCAGCTGGGCTGATTAGGTCTCCAGGCCTCTGTCCTGTCTAATTATCCCAGCTGAAAGATGGCCTACCACTGCTGCTGTGCCTGGCTCACTTGCTGGTACTTTGCAGCCTTTCTGTTTATTTAGCTCCCCCTTATCTGCTGCCCCCAGAGAGACGGGCTGAATCTGAGCTTTTAAAGAATGTAAGAAGGCCCTTTGTCTCTGTTTTGCGTTCATTTTCCTTTCCACGCCATGCCCCTCTCCTCATATGTGCCTCAAGGAAGTCAGCACTCCGTCAGTGTGTTCAATCGCAGCCTTTTTTTAGATCACGCCGCGGCCGACTGAAGTGTGGCCAGCACTGTGGCGTCCACTTTTAAACAGAGTAATGATGGACTTTGTCATTTGGCTTGCAAACAACGGTCGTTCCTGACACTCTGCCTCAAGACAAAAGCTGTTTGTTGGGTCCCTGCCCACTCCTCTGCTCTCTGCTGGATGTTGTCTGGGATAGGATGGGCTGTCTCTGGTACCTTAGCTGACGTAAACGTGTCTGGCTTGTTTGTGGGTCATTTTAGGAAGGGGCAGTTCACCTGAGGCAGTCAATTTCTGTCACACAATTGTTATTCCTCTGTTTGGAAGGGAGTGGATCCCTAGCTGGAGTAAATATTTGACTCTTAGGCCAAAACTGCATATGAAGGGGCTGTGCAGATTTTTGTGGGGTGTTTGATACGACATGAAACTTTTCCGACCCCAAAAAACATTGTTCCCCACTTGAAATTCACTTGGAATGAATGCTAAATTAATTGATGTAAATGTAAAACCATTAACAGATGAATAATGTTAATGATCTGGTTAAAATGTCTCCTGTCAGTGGGCAATAGATATTAGGCAGCAAATGAACAGATGGTTCTTACATTTAGCAGACGCTCTTATCCAGAGTGTCTTCCATGTCCTAATTACAGGGACAGTCCCCCCTGGAGACACTCAGGGTTCAGGGTCTTGCTCAGGGACCCAGTGGTGGTAGTGCTAGAGGTGGGATTTGAACCTGGGACATCTTGAACCATAGGCAAGTACCCTACCACTAGACCACCGCCACCCTAGAAACAGAGATGCAGGATATAGAACCCCGGACCTCATACATGCAAAGCATGCACTCTACCACTGAGCTACATCCCCCAAACTTCTTGAAGTTTGATGGGCAATTTTTAAGGATCTGAGCCAAACAAACCTGGCCATCTTCGAATCATGCCTAAGGAACAGACATATGGGCACGTAAGCATCAGAACTGGACCATGGAGCAATGGAAGAAAGTTGCCTGATCTGAAGGACCTTGTTTCTTCTTATCATGTGGGCGACCAGATGTGTGTGTCCTTACCTGGGGAAAAAACAGCATCAGGATGCACTGTGGGAAGCTGGTGGAGGCAGGGTGATGCTCTGGACAGTGATGTGCTGAGAAACCTTGGGTCCTGCATTTATGTGGACGTCACTTTGACACCTAAGCATCGCTGCAGACCAAGTTCACCACTTCATGGTGTTCCTCCACTTTCAGGAGAATAACACTCCCTGCCATACTCTAAACACTGTTCAGGAATACTTTGAGGAACATCTGTGGACAAGCTAGCCTGATCCATGGATGTCCCTTCTCCCAGCTTAAAGGATATAAAGGATCTGCTGCACATGTCTTGGTCCCAAAGCATACCTTCAAAAGTCTTGAGGAGTTCAGGTCTTGAAGGATCCGAGCTGTTTTGGTGGCACCAAGCCAAGATCATATTGGGAAGGCGATTTTAATTGTGTGGTTGTATGTACAAAAAATATTTTTACCTTTTCAGGAGCGGGACGATGCCCATGGCCACATGCAACAATAAAAGTGACAACTTGAGGAGCCGTCGCCACAGTGGCTAACCAGAATTCCCCAAGGCCAGTCATTACTGCCCACTCCAGCAGCCGTGCATGGCCTTGTGGGCCACAACAGGAAGGAGGGTCTGGCGGATGGGAAATGACCTCTGTTTGTGTTCATTTTACCAGCTTGGAGTCTCTAAACTGAAGCTCTGCTGGTTCCCTTATTGATTAGGCCATTGTTTCTCTTCCTGCTGAGGGCGAACGCTGGCAGTGGATTGAAGACGGTGCAGGAAAACCAAAAGAGCGAAAAATAAAACATGACAGAGAGGAAGAAAGGACAGCATTCACTGCTGTCATTGTTACCCACAAATCTCTACAGAGCATGAAAATCTATTTATAAAGTAATTTATTAAGAGTTTACCGATACTCTCCCCTCAGTCAGAGATATTGTTCTCTGGCTCCATCCTGCACTAGTAAGACCTTTCATGTCCTGCTATTTACAGCCTTATGGAAGACACCCACAACATGCATGGACAAAAGCATTTTCCCAACACAGAGCTGATCTCAGTCCTGGATGATGTGGACAGAGACGCTAATGGTTCTTTCGTTGCCTTGTGGCTTTGACCACAGCACCTGATCCTGATTAGCGACTTCATGCCATGTTTATTTACTACAGTTAAGAGCTCATTAAACACAATGGATTTTAGGAGCTGACAAATCCAGTTAAAGCAATTCAAACAAAAGAGAAAGTATCGAGTTGTCAAGCAACAGTTTGTTACAATTAGAGAGAAATTAAAGGGCCCGTCTCCTTCATTCAATAGTTTCCTTTAAAATAATGTAAATCTTAATTTTGAAGGCAGTGGTGGTCTAGGGTTTAGGTACTAGGTCCCAGGATTGGAAGATTGTGGGTTTGAATCCCAGACCAGAAGGGGTACCCTTGAGCAAGGTACCGTCCCTGTCACTGCTCCCCAGGTGTTTGACTATGTGCGGTGCGGTGGTTCAGAATGGTCACTTTCTTTCACAAAAATTGACCCGTTACTTTTATGTGCAATCGAGGACGTGGACAGAGAGTCTGCACTGGGACTGACTGATATTGGGAGATAACTTTCGGGATGCCTCTCGGATAATCCCATTGTGACTGGTGTGTGACTTTCCATTTCAGTGTCTATCTCTGCAGCCTGACCCACTGAATCACTTCAATCTTTATCCAATTTGACAGTCAGTTCTGCCTATTCAGCCTCTCTCCTCCCTCTCTTCTCCTCTCCCACGGAAGAAAACAGCAGGATTCTTTCACACCGGCCGGCGGGGATAAGGGCTCAGTCAGGAGGACTCAGATAACAGCTCACACTCCAACTCCTGCGGTCAGCACAAACACCAACAGCACTAAAGCTGTAAATAAAACCAGCCTTCCTCTTCCTCTCACCAGCACACACCCAAGAGGAAGCCTCTCAAACTGGAATTCCACTTTTTTTTGCAAACATTGTGCTTAATTCTGCCTTAAACAGAGGCATCCCGAGTGGATTTGCTGTGAAATGGTTCATTATGCTGATTTTTTTTTTTCAGTGGTAGTGAATGGAACCAGATGTCACATTTCGTTTCCTCTCTAAACCCACATGTGAGGCTCCACATATCAGTCAACTAAATCAGTGTCTAATATCCCCTCACATTTGTCCCTCCATCATGAATTAATTCAGTTTTAGTCCAAAATCTTCTCCAAATTCTGGTAAAACGTCTCAGGCATCAAGCAATGTCCCCACCATCATGTCATGTCTGTGCGGGACATTTAGACGTCTGGTTCCGTTCACCACCAGTAAGAAAAATTCTATGTTTCTCTAGAATGGAGCATTCATGACAATCCTGCTGTGAATGACTCTATTTACTTCTTAAAGACTAAATTATACCTAAGTTTTGAGAAAGGAAATGATAAAGGTCAAGGCCATACTCACACACGTGACTTTCAATAGTGAATAAAACTCACCATCACACAATTAAACTCCAAGGTCCTTTTATATCTTGTAGCACTTTATTTCCCCTAAATTTCTCCATTCTTCAATTAACCCCCCTAAACTCCTGAAAACCTGAATTTCTGTTTCATTTTTATGTGATTATTGCACTGTTTATAGTACTTTTACAAATTGCATCACTAAATAAACTAAATATCTATTTATAATTGTGTGCTTTCTAAAAATAGCAGGCAATCTATGTCTTTGGGCACCTGTCAGTCACTCTGGGAGTCACTGGTGATTCGGTCCTGTCATCACTGGTTGGACACTCACACATCACCAGGATGGGACCGCGGGACTGTCAGGAGCAAGGATGGACAGGATTAGAAATGAGTATATTAGAGGGACAGCTCAGGTTAGACGTTTTGCAGACAAAGTTAGAGAAGCAAGGTTGCGTTGTTTTGGACACGTCCAGAGGAGAGACGAGGATTATATCAGGAGGAGGATGTTGAAGATGGAGCTGCCAGGAAAGAGGAGAAGAGGAAGACCAAAGAGGAGGTTTATGGACGTGGTGAGAGAGGACGCGCAGGTTGTCGGTTTGAAGGAGGAAGATGCAGAGGACCGGAAGAAATGAAATGGATGATCCGCTGTGGCAACTCCTAAACGGGAGCAGCCGAAAGAAAAAGATGGAGTAGAATGGAAGAAGTACAGAAATGTTTATTCCTTCAAAGAAAGTTTTTCCAGCATCTGAAAGTGAACTGAATCTCACTCCATATTAATAGAATTAAAGACTATTAAAGCCTCGAACTTCAACTCCAATAAAAACAATCTACTGAAAATAATCCACATGAACTTCACCGCTTCACTTTCATCCACGTCTCTACTAGTTCTCCATCACGGACACACACTCAACACACGCCTGAACTCCACCGTCAACTCTCTTGTCTTCTCTCTTGGGTCTCCTTCCATCTCTCCTGCACAGATGGACACACAGAGGGACCATCTTGGGAACAATACCTTGGTCATGAGAACCTTAAGGCAGTCTACTGGTCCAGGATTCAATCCCACAACCTTCTAATCCTGTGGCCTCGTCCCTAAACACTATGTCAGCAGTAGAGCTTCTAAGCAATGAGAACATTGAAGAGAATTTTGATTCAGTGAGATCTTGAAGTCATGGAGAAACTGGTACAGAGTGTGTCAGTGACCAATATAGGTTTCTTTTAGCAAATCAGTCCTATCAGTCCTTGTATAGGATCTAAATTGCACCACAAAATTTCCAGAGGGCACTGAAATTTCTGCAAAATTCATAAGTCTTCAGGTAACATTGCAAGCTCTTAGGAACGTTCCACAGTGTGCTGTCACATCAGTAACAAGCCATTTGCATAAAATTGCACTGAAGACTGACACACATTTCACATAATGGCTTAAAGTGATTCATCTATGAACTATTGAGCAAAAATGAGCTGCATAATGAATTCCAGGAATCGGCTTCTAAAGTATTTAGCTCAGTCCGGACCCCCTTCTCAGATGGGAGTGCTAAAAATACTCAAGGTCTTTCGCTAGTGGCGAGTCTAAATCAAGGATAGTGATGCCAGAGGATGCAATTGTTTTTATTTTTAAACATTTTTATCCCTGTTTTAGTCACATCTCCATTATTTAGGACTCTCTTACTCACATGTGGCTGCTAAACTGGGAGGCTGAGGGCCAACATGGGCTTTTACTGAAGAATCAAATCAATTTTTTCCCCAGTTCACATCCCCCAGCTAACTCAATCTTCTCTAATCATGCAAGCTCCAAGCTGTCAGGGGATAAAGTGAGGACGTTCCTACTTCTGAGACATATCCAGCAACAGCTCAACACACTTGGAGGAGAGTACTAACTTCTTTAGCTATAGACACCCGATTGGCCAGCATCACACTGAATAACGGAGGGAAGAAGACAAACCAACCCACTTAAACCCTGGGCAGTGGTGGTCTAGTGGATAGGGAGTTGGCCCCAGGACCAGCAGGTCATGGGTTCGAATCCCAGACCAGTAGGTTGCCCCGAGATACCCTTGAGCAAGGTACTGTCCCATCACTGCTCCCCCAGCAGCTTTAAATAGCTGCTCCCTGCTGCACGGTATGTGGGTGAAATGCAGAGGTGTAATTTCATTGTGTCTCGCTGTGGCCTGTTTGCACTAACAAGAACTGTTTTAAAGGCTACACCCTGTCATAACAGAAGACATAGGGCATATTGTTGGTTTATTAATGCGGCTGACGTGGACCACTGAGGAGAAAGTCAAGTGTTCATTTATATTTTTAATGCTCAGGAAACTAGGTATCCCTCTATACAACAGTGCTAATTTTTCTCCATTTCCATGGTTACCTGAGACTGATTTCCATCTCCTCCATCTCTAACAAGAGAAGGGCCACTGGAGATTCGTTCCTGCTGTGTGTTTGTGTCCAATCAGGTAAAAACCTTGAGTGTAATATGGAGATTATACATAATCTATGTACACACACACACACACACACACACAGGGTCATATGGTTATGATGGTGGGCCTACAGCAGTTGGAACACAATAAGCCATTGTCCTGCAGAATTAGAAGACCTCTCTGCCATATGGCTTTGCAATCAGTCTACATTATACCAGTGCTCCTAAGTGGCTATCCATTGTAAACCACATCAGCGTCAATCCATTCACCCTTCAGAACACACACACACACACACACACACACACGCACACACACGCACACACAGATGCACAGAGGCATGACATCACCTGAAGTTTCATTATTCAGTATGGCTGTAAACTGGACAGCGATCAGTATTTGTGTGTATTATATTCCCATGTGGACACACTTACTGTAATTGCATCGATATGCATGTCAGTTAAGGTCACTCTGTTCTATCTTCTGCCTCTTTTGGCATCTATGACTTGACTCACTCAAAACAAACACTACTAAACACATGACTAACCTTCTTTAACAATAAGCGAACCCCAGTGACTATTTAAAGGGTCCATATTACAACATTTAACATTAACATTTACGGCATTTAGCAGACGCTCTTAACCAGAGCGACTTACATTTCCTAATTACAGGGACAGTCCCCCTGGAGCAACTCAGGGTTAAGGGTCTTGCTCAGAGACCCACTGGTGGTAGTGCTAGAGGTGGGATTCGAACCTGGGACCTCTTGACCCAAAGTTCCGTAGGCAAGTACCCTACCACTAGACCACCGCCACCCTTACAACTTTTCCTTACTGTTTAAAAATATTTCAGTTTACATATATATTATACACACAAATAAATATATCCACTTTAAAGCCACCGGACAGTAATTTAATCCTGCCAAGTCATATTAAGGAGGCCAAGGCTCCCTTCTGAATGAAAGACAGCCAATCAGAACCGAGGCCATTTACAAACATTGCCTAATAAATGTATGTAAAAAAGTAAATCCGTGAGAGTTTTGCGTTGGTAAAAGTGATTAATATATTTCAACAAGTTATTTAACCCCAACTGATGCTGCGAGTAGCTTCTCAGTTCTTAAACAACCATGTCGGGAGACACATCATATGGCTGCAGAAAAGATGAATGTTTCACATAATTGTGAAAAAAAAAGGAGCTATTAAAGGAACTATTAAAATTGGGTCAAGAACTGTCCAATGCCTTATTAAAGCCTGAAAGGATAATGGGGACCAGACCAGATAGTCTTCTAGATTGAATCGGCCATCATCAGACTCTCCTTACCGCCTGAACTCCAGCTACACCTTCATGTATCACCAGCATGAGCTGCTGCCACAAACCAAGACCAACCAAAGCTCAACTGACTCAAACACAACTGCTACCAGCAGCTTTAAAGAAAACCACTCAATGGGACAATCGGTCATTGTGAACATTCAGTGAACCACAACCAAACACACACACACACACACACACACACACACACATATACACACACACACCATCCAGCAGTGGGCAGACATACCCAGCACCTGGGTAGCAGTGATGGGCAGGTACAACAAGGGAACCTCAGGGCAACCAACTGGTCCAGGATTAGAACCCAAGACCTGATCCTGGAGCCTGGTCCCTAAACACTAGGCCACCACTGCCCCAAAAAGGTACCTCAACTCCACTGCAAAACAGGTGTGAGGATGCAGCCATAATGTTAAAACACAAATTTGCTTTTTATTGGTGTTTTTGTTTAACCTGGTTTAGAGCTCTGGCTGAGGAAAAGCTCTAGTAGAAATCTAAAGAAGGAAAGGTCAGACACTGAACACTGGGGAAATGTGTAAGATTGTTTTGACCGAACTATCAGTTAAAGAAGGGAAACGAAAAATGTGGAAAAACAGACCCGACCAGTTGGGAACTCCTCTTCTTCATTATCAGCGGCTGGACGGGGCCTGCTCTCTGCTATCAGCCTTCCACTGCTAACTCCTTAAAAACACCCTGCGCCCACCGCGGCCAATGGACACCAGAACTTCTGTTCTGATACTGCAGGAGAGAATCAGTCCCAGATTTCTTCTCGGTTCACTATGATTTAGTTGTTTTGGAGCAGTTCAGAGAATCAGTCATAGAAATGTGACTTGAGGAGCGGCTGAGGGATATTTTAGCATATTTATGGATAAAAATAGCCTGATAATTTTATCTGGGTGGATATCTTTTTATCCCTTCATTGAAAATGATTGATATATATATGATAGTTGACTGGAATATTTCATAATGGATGCAATGGGATACGTCCATGCATTTAGTGACCACTGCTACCCCAGTTACCTATTGCTGTGTTGTGTGTGTGTGTGTGTGTGTGTGTGTGTGTGTGTGTGTGTGTTTGTGTGTGTGTGTGTGTGTGTGTGTGTGTATCCTGTATCTGCAAACCCAGTTTCCTCAATGAGGAGGAAGATGGGAGACAGTGGAGCAACAATAGCAGGAAAAGCTTCCAGATCGCATCAAGATACACCTCAAAAAACACACCAAACACACTCCAGCAATCAGCTCACACACACTCTCGCACACACATACACACACACACACACAACCCTTCATTTAATTCTAGAACATATATACACCCTAATATGGCAAACTAATAATGAAATAAAAAATATATATATATGTATAAAAAATATATTAATACTAAATAGTATTTAGACTTTTAAACAGAATAATATACAGACATTATATTTATATGTATAAGACAGGTTCACTGGTTTGGAACCTTTAACACAAGTAGTCATGGTGACGGTGTTGGAGCTTCCTAAAGGAAGGAAAGATAAAAGCTACATAAACCCAAGACTCTAAACATCCCTGTCAGAATATCTGGTTCAATAATAAACGAGTGGCAACAGCAGCTAATTGTCCCCATACAAAGATGGCAGGCATGATTTCTCTCAGCCTGATAAGGAAGGATAAGGAAGGATCAGGCCTCACAAACCAACACAAACCAAAACAGAGCCCTGATTCACCCTCTGCCCCGAGACACAGTAAAAACTTGGCAGCTTCTGCCGAGTGACAGCCCCTAAACAGTCCCATCCCGTAAACACGCCCGGAGACATAAATACGCCGGCGTAAACATTAAACACACGCAGGCCCAGGGTCGAGTGTGACTTATTGTTGATCACGGGGTCGTCCTGCCCAAAACCAGTAAACAGGTAAATCCACTTCCTGTTCGCTTCTGACGGCTAAAGCATCTGTTTGACCTTTGAAACCAAGGAGTCCCCAACCAACTTCCTGCCCCGTGTGCAAAACTTCCAACTGGTGGACTCTTCTCTTCCAGTGACCTACAAACTAAAAATTAGAATAAGAACTAGAGACCTTTAATATCATTATACCACAGTATATTGAAATTGCAAAACAGCTGCACCTTCACATCGAAAAAAAAAAGCACACACACCGAGATAAAAGCACACACACAGACACACACACACACACACGCAAGTGACTAATTTCATTGTAAAACACAGCACAACATACAATCAGGCACAGCAAAATGCTCACCCTGCATTTAACCCACAAACACAGTCCAGCTATGTTAAGCACCCGAGGAGCAGTGATGGGGACGGTACCTTGCTCAAGGGTAACTCAGGTTAAACTACTGGTCTGGGATTCGAACCCAACGGCTTCCAATCCGGTTGAGTTCTTAACCACTAGACCACCGCTGCTCCCTTCTTTCATAAGCATATAAAAGGAGAAAAAAAGGTTAGTGCATATTCTTATTTAACGTATTTATGACTACACTTGTCTATGGACCTGTGGCTCCAGTGGTCCCAGGTTCAAATCCCACCTCTGGCACTACCACCACTGGGTCCCTGAGCAAGACCCTTAACCCTGAGTGTCTCCAGGGGGACTGTCCCTGTAATTAGGACATGGACGACACTCTGGATAAGAGCATCTGATAAATGCCGTAAATGTAAATGTAAGGTCCTGCTGATATTATTATTAATACTAACATTTATACTAATACTCTTTCTTAAAATACTTCTAATAATAATAAGTCACAAAATTCAGTATCTGCCCATTGGCTTCTATTGTGTCTATATCGGAGTCTTTATTTTTCTTTTCTTAAAAACAGAGAGGCGAGTTAAAATCCCTGCCTTCTGATCATACATTACAGATGTTTCAGGCAGAAAGCAGGCTGAAAAACTCAGGACTCCCTTAATCCACTAATGAGCTGCTCTACACTCGGCCCTTCTCACTCTCAGATAAACACCCAAAGGAGAACATTCTCTGAAACATCTTCTTCCCATCACGAACTCCTCCACTTCTGACGTTATTAACAGCTGTCATGTAGGAAAGCAACGGGTCAACTATGTTAGAGGTTACGCACAGTTATTCCATGGCAAAATTGTTAAAAACGTATTAAGGGATTAAGGATGGTGCTGACTCACTTTAATTACGGTCATCTTACACATAAACTACAGCCAAGACAAGATCATAACTTAAATTATGAGGTCAACCCACATTCATTATTTAATGTCAGTGATGGGAATGTCTCACTGAAGAAGAAAATCTGGCCTTAAAATAGATAAACTGCCCCGGCCGGATATTGCACATAACGTCCAAGAAGACATAAATGGGGCTGATCCTTCTCAGAATCCTTGAAGAGGTATTGTGAGAAACTTTTCAGAAGTGAGAGAGAGAGAGAGAAAGAAAGAGACAGACAGAAAGAGAGAGACAAATAAACATAAACCCCTTAAAGGACACGCATGGAGATCGGCAGTTTGATCCCCAGTGGTGCCACATCCATCCATGGCTGGGAAATCGAGAGAAGACTACTTGCTTCGCTTTCTCTGGGTGGGTAGAGGGGTCCTCCCTCTCCCCCATCACTCAGTATAACTGTCCTCTCTCTCTGGGTGTGTAGGGCGGTCCTCCCTCTCCCCCATCACTCAGTATAACTGTCCTCTCTCTCTCTGGGTGGGTAGAGGGGTCCTCCCTCTCCCCCATCACTCAGTATAACTGTCCTCTCTCTCTCTCTCTGGGTGGGTAGAGGGGTCCTCCCTCTCCCCCATCACTCAGTATAACTGTCCTCTCTCTCTGGGTGTGTAGGGCGGTCCCCTCTCCCCCATCCTCCAGTATAACTACTCTCTCTCTCTATGGGTGGGTAGAGGGTCACTGCCTCTCCCCATCACTCAATGTCTTTGTCCTCTCTCTCTCTGGGTGGAGTGGAAGAATTCCTCCCTCTCCCCATCCTCAATGCTCTTTCCTATCCTCTCCTCTCTCTCTGGGTGGGTGGGGTCCTCCCTCTCCCCCATCACTCAGTATAACTGTCCTCTCTCTCTGGGTGTGTAGGGCGGTCCTCCCTCTCCCCCATCACTCAATATAACTGTCCTCTCTCTCTCTGGGTGTGTAGGGCAGTCCTCCCTCTCCCCATCACTCAGTATAACTGTCCTCTTTCTCTGGGTGTGTAGGGCAGTCCTCCCTCTCCCCATCACTCAGTATAACTGTCCTCTTTCTCTGGGTGTGTAGGGCGGTCCTCCCTCTCCCCCATCACTAAGTATAACTATTCTCTCTCTCTCTGGGTGTGTAGGACGGTCCTCCCTCTCCCCCAAATGCATTGTGTGCTGTGCTGTGACCTTGCAATGACGATAGTCACTTTCACTTTAAAATGTCAACGATGAGGATTTTCTGAAAGCTTCCTTTCTGCACTGTGAGGTTTCTTTTCTGTAAAGAAAAGCACATTTAGATGGATTGAAGTTACAGTCTGTGATCAATGTTCCTCCGACACATGAAAACAGCAGGAAAGTCCTTTGAGACAATAACTGGATAAGAGCCTACAGTCTGAGGGTTCAGCAGACAGAGGGAGGGTCTGCTGCTCTCCGGGTGTTTTAAAGCTCATTAGTGGAGTTTTAATCCCTCAGACCGTCTGATCGTCCACAAATACAGACGGTCAGGAACAGCGCAGGGAGCAGAAGAACAGAAGCAGAAGGGGGCTGAAGAACTCAAAACAGAGCTGGGACCCAAAGGGGCTGCCATACCTGAAATACAACACTGCTCCATACCTCCCCTGGTTGTTTTCAGGGTCTGGGGTCATCCAGCGTCGGCAGGGTGGAGGGGTGTGAGGGTCACTCGAATTTTCCACATCTCCTGTTACAATACGTTACAATACTGTACAGCTGCAGCTGCAGGGACCCCAGTTTCCACAGTTTTCCAGCAGCAAGAAAAGAAATAGTTTTAGAGGCAATTTTGTATCTAGAATAAAAAAATAAAACCTTACTCAGAAATATTGGATCACCGATTGGTTCCATTTCCTGTTTAATGTTCTTACATTTCCAGCTCATGAAAGCCTATCCATGTTAATGATCCATTTCTATGATATTGATTTGATTGTTTGGGCATCCTTTTCATCTTTTTATTCTAAGTTTTCTTAACGGATACATGATCTGATTGATTTAAATTAGGTATATTCTTACACTTTTACTTTATTTTGTATTTAATTTGATTTTATGTTTTGTTTTCTTTCTATGTGCTACAACATATTTCTATTTTAGCTGGTTTCAGTAAATAATGGTCACCTTTAATGCTCTATAAGGTTAAATGGTTGGTTGGTTAGTTAGTCGGTCAGTAGGTAGATTGATTGATTGATTGATTGATTGATTGATTGATTGATTGATTGATTGATGGGTGGATTAATTTTTTTGATTGATTGATGGATGGATGAATGTATGGTCGATTGGTTGGTTGGCTAGTTGACTGATTGTTCAGTCAGTCAGTTGGTTGACTGGTTGGTTAATTGGTTTGTCAGTTGGCTGGTTGTTCGGTTGGCTGGTGGGTTGGTTGGTTGACTGCTTGATTAATTAATTGATTGATTGACTGATAGACGAACCTATGTGAGATCTTCAAATGGACTTTTTAATAACCTATTCTCATTTCTCTATTCTCCAGCTAAAAGGTATCTCAAAAATGATTCTTAAATTTTTCCAGCTTTAAAGTACAGCACAAACAATTATATTTAATTAAAAGGAGTCTGCCTTTTTAAATCTCCCAGCAATCATTAGACCTTCTGTGAAGGCTTTGAAGGTTCCTCACTGTGAAGTGGACCATATGTATTTCTAGCGTCCAGCGCTTGTGCACATTAGTGCCTGTACACCCTGAAACACATGGGTTGGTGGTGTAAAGTCACACATGCTGTCATGTGGTTTTGGTGTTCCAGCTGTTGCGCTGCTGTGCTGCTGCATCTGGGCTGTTGCTCCACAGGGTGAACTCTTTAAACTGTGGTGAGGAAGCAGGGCGCTTTTTTATTGCCCGCCTGTCCTCTGTCCTGCCGCAGGTACGGTGCACAGCCCCTCTCCACTCTTCCCTCTTTTGTCCATCTCTCTCTTCCTCCTGCTCTTGCTCATTACCACTCACTTCCTGTCCTGTTCCGTGCTCTTTTACAAGACCTGTCCTCCTGGTCTTCAGCACACTCCCTGCTTCCTGTTTTCACCCTGACCAGACTAATTGACTCTGGTGTGTTTTCGCTCCTTCTGATTCATTCTGGCTGCTCGGCAGCTTCGTCCCATTTTTGCATTTTTCCTCCTCAATTCTACTGATTCTGCTCATCAGAACCAGAGCCACCATCTGCATTTTGCATTTTGCCATTTGCAAAAAGCCTAGTAAAAGCATGATGTTTCCACAAGTAAATGAGGGATCGTGACCTCAATGTTGACCAAATTCATCATAATTGAGCAGCCCTACTCCCAACTTATTCCATATGTAGTCGATCAGAAACAAACAAAAAACAAACAAATGAAGCACAAACTAAACAGGTTAAACTTGAGACAGGAGCGGGAGAACTGTCCTTCTAAAGCAATAAATGACTTTTATGAGCTGCTTATCCCATCCAGGATAGTGGGGGGTGCTGGAGTCTGCTCATAAAGTTGTTCCACCATTAGGGAACCGGTTCTGTTCTGGTTCAGACACCAAAATTTTAAACGTTTCCTTCCGTGTTGCCTTCGAACTGGTGGGAATGTGGGCTGGTTCGTCAGACGGCACCAAATTGCAAAGAATCCTGAGTGAAACCTGTCCCTTTTTGGTGGAACTGCTACTACAAGGGGGCAAATTTAGCATCTCAGTCCTCCTGGCGTGTTATTTCCAGACTGTTCGAGGTCACCAGAGCACTGGTGATGTAAACTCAATGCTGGACTGTGAAGGGAGCCAATCAGGTCACACTCTGTTTACACACCATCCAGATACAGGATTTCCAAGTCAAGTGTGAATTGGGCCATTAGCACCGTTATCTCAAAGATAAAAACAGCACATCTCAAAGCCATTTGTCTGCCCTTCTCCATCTAGATAACAGTATCATACAGCGTCCGAAACCGCATAGGCGAGTCTGTTAGAGATGACTGAACGCCGCTTTTGAGGTGTTGATGCATTTAGTTTCCGACACCAGTCCTGTCTCAGGTTACATTTGGGGCGGTGTGGATCAGGAAATGAGATTTTAAATCAAGTTTAGTATTTATAAACATTTCCCCAAAGTTTGAAAATTGTGCACTCAAGTTGCCACAGCCCAATAAATATCACATAAAAATCATAAACTAGCATTGAACCTATTGAACTTTTTAGACAATCCCTAAGCTTTCCTCGTCCCTAGAGAGAGTGAGAGAGAGAGAGAGAGAGAGAGAGAGAGCGCAAGAGAGAGAGAGAGAGAGAGAGAGAGAGAGAGAGCGCAAGAGAGAGAGAGAGTTCTACTATCCAGTAGTGCCACAGATATCAGTGTATAAACAGCAGTGTTGACTCATGTTCATGTGAGGGGGTACCAACATTTCTGCACATCTCAACGATGCTCCACCGCAGAGAGTTTAACTCTCAGATCTTTCTCAAGTCCAGTCTGGAACCAGATTTAGTCTGAACTGATGTCAAATCAGCTTTAATTAAGTTGCTGCAAAGGGCATGCCATCATATCTTGTTTTAGATCAAAAAATAAGATTTCATTTCCGCCATTACTGTTTTTGTCTTGCTCACCCCCCTGGGCCAGCACCACGCTTTGGGAAATACTGTCCTGCACCAATCCAGCAGTGCAGAAAAACAAGTGACTCAGCTGGAGAGGTCATCCTGATTTAGCCACAAATAAGCAGCTGTGGGAGAGACCTGTACGACGGAAATAAAGACAATCATGGAAGTTATCAGGCTCTGTATCATCACTTCCTGTGAGACATTAGATAATTATAAACTGTTATGCTTAAGCTGATGGGACACAGAAGGAGGACACTGCAGAAAGAAAAAAACAGAATAAAATCAGGAAAACATCCCAACTAACATTTTACCACAAACTCCTAGTTCGTACCCCGAGCCCTGTAGCTCATCTGTTGAAGGTTGTGTGGGACGTCCTCTAGACCTTCAGCCTCGGATGGCAGACAGAAGACAGAGGGATGAACGGGGCAGAGGTTCATGAAGTGAAAGTGACATTCTTGTCATTGTGAAACACGGCACAGTACACAGTGAGACACAACAAAATTCAACCTCTGCATTTTATGCACACACACCGTGCAGAAGGGGGCAGCGCTTGAAAGCACCCGGGGAGCAGTGATGGGGACGGTACCTTGCTCAAAGGTACCTCAAGGCAACCTACTGGTCTGGGATTCGAACTCATGTCCTCCTGATTTTGGGGCCTTGTCCCTGAATACTAGGCCCCATAAACATATAGACGAACAACAGTCTGTAACTGTACAGACAGAATGATACTGTAAGGGAGGTGTTTCCAATAAAGTGGCCAGTGAGTAGGTGCACAAAATGGGTGTTTCCAATAAAATGGCCAGTGAACAGATGTGCAAAGTGGGTGTTTCCAATAAAATGGCCAGTGAACAGATGTGCAAAGTGGGTGTTTCCAACAAAGCAGGTGTTTCTAATAAAGTGGCCGGTTAATAGACACACTAAGTGGGTGTTTCTAATAAAATGGCCAGCGAGTGGAACTGCTAGGTGGGTGTTTACATTTACATTTACGGTTTTTAGCAGACGCTCTTATCCAGAGTGTCTTCCATGTCCTCATTACAGGGACAGTCCCCCCTGGAGACACTCAGGGTTCAGGGTCTTGCTCAGGGACCCAGTGGTGGTAGTGCTAGAGGTGGGATTTGAACCTGGGACCTCTTGAGTCATAGGTCCTAGGTCCATGTTTCTGATAGAGCGGCCTGTGTGTGGAACTACAAAGTAGATTTTTTTTGAAAGAGGACGTTCATGGAAATACAACGAAGTACGCACTGAACTGCCATCTTGGAATTTGAGGTTGGGATGCTGAGGTTCCTCCGACTTTCCGAGTGGGAAACCTGACTTTAGGGGGTATTCCTGTTACAACTTCCTACTGAGAATGAGGAAACCCTCCATCAAAAACCTTTCCTAACAGGAATCTCTTCCTTAAGCATCAAATCAAAATCAATTATTTGAAAACCCAAACAAAGAGCTTTATCCACACATTTTGGTCTGTAGGGCCAAAACATGGCTTTGCTCATTCTTTTATCAATAAGTGAAATGTATATAAAGACGTCCTGACAGGTAAAGGTGTCAGTTTGTTTTAAAATGAATGTAAAGTGACTTTAGGAACAGGAAGGGTGCTTTGATTCTAAAGCTCCTAAACCATTGCTAGACCTCAGTCCTGCGGCTTGACTGGACGGACACAGGAGTCTGCAGTGTGCGGTTGGACGGTGGGGGCCCTTAACATCCGCTGGGGGCTGAGTGGAAAGGGGGGAGGCTTCTGAGAAATGTTCGGAAGGCAGAAAGAGAAGAGAGAAACGAGTGCCAACACCGTTCACATGCAAATCTGTGCAGGGAGCTGAAGAAGGGGGAGAGAACAGGTGTCCCGGGGGGACACAGACAACCCTTTCACCTCACTCGTTCAGCATCTCTTCCTTTTTCTCCCTCCATCTCCTCCCTTTCTTTTCTCCCCGCTCTGCCTGACTCTGTAATGACAGCAGAGCTCGACTGACAGCCATCGGCCTTGTGAATGAAGACATATTATATTGTATACAATAAGTATACAAGTACAAAATATTCAGAATTCTCCATTTTTTGGATGTTGGTAACGCAAAAAGGACCAATAAATAAATAAAAGCTCTTGATGTGGGCAGTGCAGAAATTTCCCAGAATGCCATTTTCTGCAAGCGTTCGATTGCTTTAAAGTCAATAAGCTATATGTGTGGTTTTTTTTTTTTAACAACCAGCCTTCACCTTTTTCCTTAGAAACAAGCTGCTTTTCTCTGCCTTTAAGGCCGAGATATGTCAATTCTGATTGCCTGCCTCGTTTTAAAAAGCAGCCCGGACTGAAACACTCCTTACATCTTGAATGAGCGGAGCTAAACATCTGATCTTTTGTGGCATGAATTAAAAATGTGTAGATTTGGCAGTTTAGTTCGTTTTTTAGTTTTCATACTGAATTATGTTTCTAAATCAATATTTAAAACATCAAACTCTCAGAAAAAGTGACACATTGTTGTCCAGAATGGGCAACAATGTGTCATTGTTTAAAGCAAAACTTTAAAGCAAAACTCACATAATCAACTTCACTTTGGGTGCCAAAATTGAATACAGTATCTTTAAAAGTCCCATATGTTGCCTTTATGATAAAAGTCCTGCTTTCTAGGACGTCCCCTGAACGTGAGTGTAAATAAGGCGAAAAAAGCTTTGATATGGAATTTTAATTCAGGAATTACTTCCTTAAGCAACAAATCAAATGCGCTGATCAGGAAAAGTGCTTCATCCACATTTCAGTCTGTAGTTTCAAAATAAGGTCTATTTACAATAAACCATTTCAGTCAAAGGGGGACAAAGACCCTCTCCTTGGTTTGCCTTCGGCATCAGCAAATTAAGACAAACGACACGTGCAAACGACACCTCTGTACGCAATCAGGACCAATCTGAGCATTTCTACTGTAGAACATGAAACAGCTTAAAACTGATGATGAAACACAGAAATATACATAAACAATAACTACATACAAACTACTTGCGATTACCTGGATTCGAAGGAAACTAGTTTTTCACTTTATCGTCTATCGGCCACATCCGTAGGGTACAGGTGACCGATATGGACCACAATAAACCCCGTACTTCATAAACAATCAGAAATATAGTTATAATTGGCACCGATGAGCAGATGTTGAAGCTCCAGCCCATATCTGTGTTCTGGTGATCAACCTTACATGACAGATGTGGCCGGGAGACAAAAACCACTGGAATCTAATGTTTGAAATGTCCCTCCACCATCTCCACGGCATCATTACGCTATGGAGCTGAAACGGTTGGATGCAAACAACTAAACCAACACATTCGCTCCCTGCCCTCTGACCCCCGATCACCCAAGACACGTCTGGAGTCCAAATGTCGCTTCTTCACCCAAATCTGTTCTGTAAATCCAAAAATGTCCACTCGAACCGGCTCTTCATTTAGGTGGACTTGTGGGTGTTGATTGGGACACACGTGAATTAAACCAGACACCAGAGCTGCTGTGCAGACTGATCTGGGATCAGAGTCTCCCATATTTACGACTGATTCAGACGTGCTCCTGAAAACATCTCGTAGGTTAAAAAGACAGAGGTTCTGTCCATGTTCCTGACTCCTAAACCACACCCAGAAGTCTGCTCCACCTGAACGAAGAGGAGGATGTTTGAGTTTAAACAAAGGAGTCCATGTAGAGATGGACTCTAAACACATCCAGGCCGATTGCCTTCGTTCAGTGTAAAAATCTTGATTTGTATTTTTTCTGTTCCTTAAAAAAAAAAAAAGCTTTAGGACATTGGCGATTGATGGGGAACCACTAATCAGCTTTCTATCAGCATTTGTTCTTAATGACTTGTAATGGGATTGGGTGAGACGTTTATACAGATACACTTCTACAGTCTGAACGTCAGGACGCAGAATAGACGTGGTTCATTTCTTCTGAAATATCTTCAGCTGAATCTGCTTGCTGTTGAATGTATATATCCTGGCCTCTAGCTTTCTCACAAATTTGGCACAAGCTAAAAGCTTCTTCCCTGGCTGGAGCCATAAAGTCTCGAAGCACATTTCATCTTTCGCTATGAGTTTACTCTGAAGTGATGTGCTTAGAATTATCTCAAATAAAACTGACTGATTAAGCCATAAACAGTAGACGTGTGACAGCGGAATACAATCTTTGGTCATAAAATATGGGTTCCTATTAAAACCTACTTTTTATCTGAAATCATCTTTCATTCAGGAGCTTGGTCAAAGATACAAGACCGAGTGCGCCCTCTCGTGGTCAAAACCACACACTACACGCAGAAGACTGCCTTCAGCCACCTTTTCAGAACTGATGTACGCAATTAAGCGATCAATTATGATGTCAAAATTACAATTTTAGCTTGCCGGAATTTCATTTGAGAATCAGCAGCTGCTAATACATTGAGTTTAGGTTGGGTTTCCCAAGAGGTCACTTAAAATGAAAAGTTTTGGGAAAGCGGGCCCTGAAAAGCAAGAATAAACTTTGATCATGACAGGAGGACCAACTTCTACGAGTATGAACAGAAACTGAATAATGCGGAAACTGAAGTGGAACCGGTTGCATGTTCAAACGTTTTACCCAGAAAGGTAAAATCTAACAACAGTATTTATGTACTAGATGAACTAGAATTTCAGTGTGTATCAGTTTGTGGAATCCAGAAACTGCGGATTGAAGGCCACACCGGCTTTCAAAGAGAAACACGGACCTGCATCTGAGAGGGCGAGACAATGGGCTGCACTCCTGAGACTGGAAACGGAGTGAAACAGGATCAGACATTAGTCTGTTAACTTCTGCTAAAATGCAGAAACACTGCTGCCTTTTGATTGGAGTATCACACAGTGATGTTCCAGTGATTACCTTAATCTGCAATGAACTGTGTGTGTGTGTGTGTGTGTGTGTAAGCTGAGGTAACTAGTGCTCAACTTGGTCATCCAACCAGCCGACATAAAAAATGAACGTCTTCATTATTTAAATGGACTGGGGAAAAAAAAACAAAAAAAACAACTCCCATGTGATTTCTCCCATTTCTCCCGGGAACTGCAGTCCCGTTAAATTGGTTAAACTGGTTAACACCTGAGAGTGGGCCGCTGGGGCCGGAAGGACAGTTGTGCTGCCCTCTCCAGGCTTCACCTACAAATGCGTTCTTGTGTAGCAACTGTTGTTTTTTTTTGTGTGTCAAAATGCTGAAATCTAGAGCTTGTTACTAAATGCCAATTTCACAGTTTCCTCAAAACATCTTCATAATGAAGAAAGTAAAGTGTAAACGAATACACTGAGGGTGGGAACCTCGGTTCTGGAGTTAAAAGTGGTGGTTCCAGGCAGAACCAGACGTTTCCATCACAGATCTGAAAAAAGTGAAAGTGACAACCCTTGTCCTTGCGAGGTTACAGCACAGCAGACAATGAAACACAACGAAATTGGACCTCTGTATTTAACCCATGCACACTCAAACACCGTGCAGCAGTGGGCAGCTATTTAAAGCGCCCGGGGAGCAGTGATGGGGACGGCACCTTGCTCAAGGGTACCTCAGGGCAACCTATTGGGAAGGGGTTTGAACCCTCGATCCTCCGATCATGCGGCTAACGCCCGAACCACTAGGCCACCGCTGCCCTGATCTGATGTTGATTTCGGAGACATTTTGCAGAAGTCTTGCTTTTGGTCTAAAACTAAACTCATCCTTGGTGGAAGGATACATATAAGGCTTCGGAAGGCAAATTGTTCAGAATAAAACTGTTTTGGTTCAGATTTGCTTTAGTGTTGTTAAAATCACATAGAAATGATCGGTTTTATGGTAATGGCCTAAAATATGTTTTTAAAATCCACTGAATGGAATCCATCCAAAAAAATGAAGCCGTGCTACAGTTTTTCAATAAGGAGATTTGACCTGAAGCGGATTTTTGCCCATGTTCTGACAGGCTTGTCTGACCTAGCAACAGTTGCTATGGAAAAAAGAACGCATCTGTGGGTGGAGCATGGACGGGTCAATTAGTAAACAGATCAGAGGTCAGGACGATGCTCAAGCATCTAATACGCCTCTGCTCTTGCAGTGGTCCCATCTGTGACACTCGCTTCTCTTTTTTCGGCTGAATCTCAAACGGCTCTTCGTGGACGTACAGGGCACTACGCCCGCAGACGATAAGGCTGTAACTTAAATTGTTAAACAGGTCTGTGCTATTGGGATTTGTAGTCCTGTAACTGGATTATTATTAAAATAATAAGCTAAGTGTTTGTTTTCTGACCAATCACAGTCGTGGATGAATTTGGAAAAATCAAGGTACTTACTAGACATGAAACCAATTATTGATTTTATCTATAAATATTGATTACGGACATGAACTGCATTAGAAAATAGCATTATTTGTCCGTAAAAATCCACACGGTGTGTGAAGACATTAGGCTTTGTTGCCCTCCTCTAGCACAAAATGAAAATAGATAAACAGAATATGGATCTACAAAGATGATATCATCTTAATTTGATAAAAATCTCAGCCATTGCATTTATGTCATCCAAAAAAGTAAACTATTTTGTAAATAATGCTGATTTTGTGTCTAATTATTGGTTGGCAGATGTATTTTTAATTTAGAGTGTAACCATCACCCAATGTAGTAATATTATCATATTCTAGTTATTATAAATGAATGTTAATTATTTGCTTTACTATTTTTATATTTTAGGGACCATTTGGGATTCAGCCTCTCTCTGCGATTGATATTTTCCCTCTTTAGAGATATGTGTCTTGTTCTGTGCTACTCAAACTCTGATTGGACCCTTGGAGGGTTGTGTCCTCCAGCAACGGCTGTGGTTGGCCAGGTAAAAGTCCGTCCTGTAGTGATGGATGCTGATTGGTCGTAGCATTTTTGCCAGTTTTCTTCTTCTTTTTGTCCTTCTCCTCGTCTGAGTTTTTCGAGTTTGTGACTGCGTCCATGGTGATGGTGGGATTCTGACGCAGGTCGTGTTTGCTGGGTGGCTCGGCAGCCATGATGGCGCGAGCGCCGTGCATTCTGGGAGGAGATTTGCAGTGCAGCTCTCCTCTCGACTCCTTCCACAAGCGCAGCTGTTCAAAGTGCTCCTTCTCGATGTCCCGCTCGGACACAGACAGCTCTAGAATCTGGAGGAGAAAAGAGACAGGTGGAGACTTTCACAGACCCAGAGAGGACTGAACGGGTTTGACGGTATGTTGACAAAATTCAGGAGACGACCAGTGAAGCAAATCCCTGATTAATTATTTGTGGAAAACTAAACGTTTTATTTCTTACTCTTTTCTTTCTCCTTTTATTATCAGTAAGGACAAAAGGGGAGAAAGGAGGGCAAAAAGAGTGAGAAAAGTGAAAGTGACCATTCTTGTCATTGTGAAATAAAGCACAACACACAGTGAACCACAACGAACCACACACGTGCAGCAGGGGGCAGCTACTGAAAGCACCCAGGGAGCAGTGACAGGAACAGTACCTCAGGGCAACCTACTGACCTGGGATTCGAACCCACGATCTTCTAATCTGGGGCCGACTCCCTAAACACTAGACCACCACTGCCTAAATAAAGAAATAAATAAAGTAAAGAAAGAAAGAAATGGAGAATAGAGGGAGAGAAAGAGGGAGGAATAGTGAGAGTAAAAGAGTAGGAAATAGAATGGAGTGAAGGGAGCGAGAGAGAGTAAGAAATGGATGAATAGAGGAAGGGAGTGACAGAAAGGGAATAAGAAATGGAGAAATGGAGGAACAGAGGAAGGGAATGAGGGAAAGATGGTGAGAAATTAAAGAAAGAGGAAGGGAGTATGAAAGAGAATGAGAAATGGAGGAATAAATAAAGGCAGTGAGAAAAAGACAGGAGTGGAGGAATAATGGAAAGTAGTGAAAGAAAGAGGATGAGAAATGGAGGAATAAAAGAAGGGAATGAGAGAGTGACAAATAGTGGGAAAAGAAAAAGGGACTGAGGCAGCGACAAATGGACAGTGGGAAAAGAAGAGAGAGAGAGAGAGAGAGAGAGAGAGAGGGAGGGAGTGGCGTTTATGATTCCAGATTTAGTGTGGGGTCAAGGTTTCCTGCTTTCTTTGATGATGGAGGGATGTTAATAATTACTCCATCTTGTGAACGACAGTATAAATGTGACGACGCCGCTCAGCAAACTTTATGTAGAAGCGAATCCAGAGAAAAAAAGAAAAGACTGAGAGAAATAAAACTGAGCAACATAACAGTGTCATTATTCCTGCAGTAACACAAAATCACCTGCAGGTGAAGACAAACTCCTTTTGATTCCATTTCTGTGTGTGTGTGTGTGTGTGTGTGTGTGTGTGTTACCTCTCTAATGAGGAATCCCTCTTGCATGTAGCTTGGCTCTATGGCCCGAAGCAGTTCCATCGTCTCGTACTGACCCGGACACGCCTTCAGTTTCTCCTGAGACCCCAGCATGCACTTCAGCAGCACCAGCCCCACACGGAAGATGATTTTTACTCCTAAAACAAAAAAAAACATCTCACTTTGTCATGATACCAGATCAGTCATGATACCAGATCAGTCTGATGTCAGTGCTGGATGTCCAAGTGGTGCTCAGAAAATCATGTGGAGTATGTAGACAACTGGTCCACTTTTAAGGAGCAAGCCTGGTCCTTTTAAGTCGGGATGGTGTCCACCCCTCATGGGACGGTGCTGTTCTCGTTTCTTGAAGCCCATAGTCTGTTATTAGTCGGCAGAGTAGTTTAGGTATCTGCTGCTATCAATCCAGGGCCGGGACCAGGTCGCAGACAGACTGGCTAAATATCGCCACTATTGGCTAATTGAACTTCCTGTTACAGACTCTAACGGACTCTTTTATAGTAACTCATACTTTACCGGAACTCATCACTAAATCTGTTCATTTATAAAATGAGTGTGTGTTGGAAGCGTACTGACAGAGTCTGAGATGTCTGAGTGTGAGAAGCCCACCCTCGCAGAAGAACATGTCCCAGACTCTCAGCACAGAAGCCCATGGCAGAGTTCGGGAGAACGCACACATAAACCACTCGGTCATGTAGAGGATGGGGTCGATCTTGTGTTTCTTCAAGTGCCGATGGGCCACGCTGGACACACGCTTCAGCAGAGCAAACAGAATCTGCCCATCCAGCTGGATGGCCTCCTGCAGTTACACACACACACACACACACTTTTTATACAATGTCAGGATGTGGGGTCATATATATACACTGATCAGACCCAACATTAAAAACACAGGAAGTGAATATTGATCCTCTGATTCCAGGTTCTCCTCTGAGTGGAGCAGATATTAGGCAGTAAGAGAACAGTCAGTTCAAAAATGTGACGTTTGAAGCAGGAAAAATAGATGAGTGTGAGGATCTGAGTCACTCCAACTAACTGTAATGGTGAGATGAACTAGGCAGAACATCTCCAACACGGCAGGCCTTCTGGGGTGTTCCTGGTATCCGTTCCGAATTCATGTTCGAACACCGATTTTTTCGAGAATTGAACAATATTTTTTGGGAATGCAAATAATTTGTTCCCAGTCCCAAAAATTAGACATATAAATTCATTTCCCCAGGACTTTAAGTCAAATTTAACATGCCTATATTGCAGAAATAACATCTAAAAGCTATAATGTCTTTCTTCAAATCTATCCTTCCCTTTGTGACTCCTTGTTTACGCGGAGAAATGAAAACGCGTGAGTAATTCTGACCCGTACAGGTTCTCTCAAGTTTTTTCAAGTTGTCGTGTCGGGTCGAGATTCGAGAAATTGTATGAATATGGAGGGAATTTTTTGCGTGCAAAGCTGTTCGGGTGTTAAAAAGTTCCACTGAGGAGCAGATCGAGATTCGAGGTAACGCTGTATATAAATACTATGTAGCCTCGGTAATCCAGAGCCCTGTTTTCAGATTAGAGTCTCCCTTAGGGTTTGGGAGTCTGAGGGACGAGAGGTAGAACAGTTTTATTTGCTGCTGTGTGTTGAAGATCCGTCTGCGTCTTTGTTAATAAATAGCCCTATTCGGTCGACCAGAACGGGACCTTTAAACCGCACACTCCGACGCATCAGCAAAAACAGCTTAATGAATAAAAGCATTCACATGCTCGTCCTGTACAAGGTCACATGCTTCACGCGTCTTTCACAGAACGTCCAGAAGGATGAACAGATCTACAGGTGCGTTTTAAGGTGAATGTGAAGCAAACAAAAACGAAAGTACTAATAAAACGAATGTCTAACATTGCCCAACATTATATAATCAGTTAGTAAAATCATTCTAAAACTTTTTTAGATAGATATAAAACAAATATATTATTTCAAGTATAAAGTATAAAGTGTACAAAGCTCTGAGCACTGAGCTGAAAAGCTCCATCCAGGATGACCTGGAGTGATGTTTGTGGTTTGTGGCTATGCCCTCATAGCTGAATGCCAGCAAACCCTCACAGCAATGTTCCTAGAAGAATATAGGCTGTTAGTGCAGCAAAGAGGGGCCAAGCATCCCTGCTAACAGCTTCAAGCTTCTGGAAGCATACCGTGCTCGTGGAGTGGAAGAAACAGAGAGTGTGTGAAAGTGTGTGTGAGAGTGATCTCACCAGGCCTGCGCTGTAATATCCAGGCAGATATTTTTCACAGATCTGTACCAGACTCCAAAACGCTTCCTGAAAACAGTAAACAAACACATCTCATCACTAACGCAGCAAATACAAACTAAAACCATGAAAAGAAAGTGCAGACCGAAGAAATAAGAAGACAAAAAAAACAGCATGATTGACTGCAGATAGATAAATAGATAGACAGACAGATAGAAAGATACAGCAGGGAAAATAGGGACAATCTACCTGCTGATAGCTGAATAGACAGAGAGACAGACAGAGAGACAGGTAGAGAAAGAGACAAAAATCCCAACATATTGTATGTGGCCAGTAGTATGTGGACGCTCCTAATTATCTAGGGGGAAAACGCAGAGTGAGCCCCTCTGTTGGGTTTTCCTGACCTCGGCAGGCATGTGCATGAGAAGTACTGCAGCAATTGGAGCCTGAGCCTGGCAGTAGCCCTCCTCCGGCCTGTGCAGAGTGTAAGCCTTCAGCACTCGGAACAAATCCTGCTGCCTGCAAACACACATACACACACACACACACACACACACATATATATATGAAATTAATAAAAAAAATAATAAATAAAAAAAAAATAAATAAAAAAAACACACCACAGATTCCACAAAGGTGGTTTCAACAAAGCCGCTGAAAAACCTAAAGTAACCAAACATGACTTTGTAGATGGAGTACGCTAGGGAGGAGAAAGGGAATAAAATGTCATTCCCCAACGATCGCTCACCCGTGGCCTCCTCGAGCTGCAAACATCTCATGGAAAGGAAACTGTCGGTGGAGGTCTTTCTCTATCACATCCACCCATTTGGGATCTCCAGGCTGCCTGTCCAGCTCCTGAAAAGGACTCTTAGAGTGAACCGCTGTCAGACTGATCTAATACATAAAACAAGATGTTTCTCCTAACCTGGAACCTGCCCTTGTTCTGCTCCTTTTTAACTTTCCCCCCGCAGAGATAGAGCCAGACACGGCCTCTGAGCGAAGGTGGGATTCCCTTCTGACAGCGCATTTTCACCTAAAAACACAAGTCGTTCGGAGAAGAGGAACATATCAGCGCTCCAAAAAACCCTTAACAACCCTTAACCCTTAACCCTAGGTTGTGGGTTCGACTCCCTCACCAGTGGGTTGCTCTGAGTTACCCTTGAGCAAGGTAGCGTCTCCGTCACTGCTCGCCGGGCGCTTTCAATAGCTGCCCCCTGCTGCACGTGTGTGTGTGTGGGTGAAACGCAGAGGTTGAATTTCGTTGTGTTGTGCTGTGCTGTGTTTCACACTGACAAGGGTAGTCACTTTCACTTTCATATTAAACTGCTATATACTGTATATATGCAAGTAAATGTATACAAATATCCCTTTAACTTTTATAATAATAATAACAACAACAACAACAACAATACTGGATCCAAGGATGGAGAATCCAACGTCATACACACATATCTTCCATTTTAAATGCTGTGCTATGCTGTTTAGGACATATCAGGCATGCTGTCACAAAAATGTACATTTATTACACTTTTATCTGGAGCAACTTCCATTTTTTAATTAAAGGGACTGTCTCAACTCAAGGGTCTTGCTCAGGAACACAATACAGTTTACTAGATAAAATAGTAATGAGTATGATTATAGTGTGATTATTTTACTCTGTTTAGCCAAGCAGTGTATAAATTATGCAAATGGGGCAGAATATTGCTACATAAAAATGTATAAATATTAAACTTCCTGGATCTTATTACTGAATATAGATATGCACATTATCTATTATAAATACAGGAAACACAAGGCAATAAAAAAAAAAAAAACCTTTTTGTGTTTTTTACTCATCCACTTGTCCCAACTGTTAAGCATCTCCAGCCATTTCACTTCTCTCTGCCTCAGCACCTCCGGAGGGATTTCTTCAGTGCTGTAGAAAAGAGGAAAGAAGAGTGTAAAGATACAATCAATGATCAAACAGTCTTTGGTTTACACTGTATGTCTGCACTTGTTTCGTCGTGTCCTTTGTCATGTTCTACATTGTCTTCTGTGAAGCACCATGATCCTGGAACAACGTAGTTTCATTTCCCTGTGTACTGTGCATATGGACACGGACACACACACACACACACACACACACACACACACACAGTGTTTAGACGGTTTGTTCATTAAAGGTCTAGCATTTTCAAGTGTCTGAATATTTTTGGCCATTTAATGCTTCATATTCAGCTACACTTCTGCAGCGTAACGGACTTAACAGGACGTTAATGTTCAGGGACTTTTATTTTCACAAAGATCAAAATCGGACCCAAGCTCGAGTTTCAGAAGAGGCGGGCAGACCGATGGGGATAAACTTGTGGTTTTTCTTCTCCGAGGGAAGCTCATCTTTCCTCTCATTCTAAACCATGGTGTGAATGTGTGAGACACGGAGCTCCCAGAGGTTTCTCAACGAATGAGCCTTTATTAAAGCCTGCCGATCGACACGCCCTGGGCGTGTAGAGAGCGATAGATTCATCTGTGAGTGGGCGAAGAAGGGGAAAAACGGCATCAGCGTGAAGCAAAGAGATATGGACCATTAAGAAAGAAGGAGGAAAATACATCGTTCTTAAAAACATCCTCACAGTTCACCAGGGTCTGAATTATTCCAGCAATCAAGATTTTTTTGTTACATTATTTAAGCTTCGGTAAAGTATTCAGACGTAGAAAATGCACAAAAAATGCTGGTCCCAAGCCCGGATAAATGGGGAGGATTACGCCAGGAAGGGCATCCGGGGGAAAACTTTTGCCAAACCAATATCCAGACAACGAAACAGACTTCCATACCGGATCAGTCGAGGCCCGGGTTAACATTAACATATATGTTCAATGTTTAAGCTCGGAGGTGAAGTGACATGGATGCATAAACAGCTGGTATAAAAGGAATCCCATAAACAGACGTTTAAATGCTCAGCTTTTCCTGTCGTATGAAAAAACATTTTATAAATACAGTTACATTTCTCAGAGCCTTACACCCGTCTGTGGGAGAGTTCTGGCAGCGGATGAGGAGGGAAATCACTAATTAGAACAACAAACAATCTAATTAACTTCACAGTCCTTCTCATGAATCCTAACGGCTGTAGTTTTAAGAAACGGGATGCGTTTTGAACTGCAGTTGTGAAAATTCTTGAAAAGTACGGTTACTAAAATCAACCTGATGTATACTTGAGGATGTGTCAATAATTTGAAATGCCCCATACGGCAAACAATACGGAGGATTGGTATAGTAGTGCACTGTTTGGTTTTAAGGAGAAAGATGCAGAGGACCGGAAGAAATGGAAACAGATGATCTGCTGTGGCGACCCCTAAACGGGAGCAGCCGAAGGAAAAAGAAGAAAAATTAGAAGAAGAAGAAGAAGAGGGTATAATAGTACGCTGCCTGTTGACTAAATTAAACCACTGTTCCATCAAAAAAACACCAGAGGTGGGTTAAATCATCATAAGGGAAGAAATAGCTTTTTCCAAACCAATTTTACTGATAAAACGGAATTCATTTTTATGTAACAAGTGCTGCAGTTCACCTGAAACCTGACATAAACGATGAAATAAGATTATACTCGTTAAGGCCTTCTAACTGAGTCGTCCATACGAGTTGTTGGTGTTTACAGGCTCTAAAACCGGCCGATCTTTATGATCCAGACAGTTGTGCGGTGTTTTCTAAACCAGTTTAGATCCAGTGAGGTTCTGAAACAGAGAAGCAGAAGGAAGTTAATAATCCAGACGGTGGGTCTTAAGCCCTGGATGACGGACAGTCACCTGCTTTAGGCGGGACATAAATACACACCTAGGCAGATTTAAAGGGGGTGGATTATCAGAGGATATTAGATTACAGGATGAAGGTATGAATGAATGTCTGCTCGGGGTTTCAGTCTCAGGTGGCCAACATGTCGGTATTGTTATTTTAATCAAATCGAACCGACGATGGGCATCGTCGTTCAGTTTAACAGTAAAAACTGGATATTGGCCAATTTTATCCTCTTATTTTACACTACTGCTACTTTTCCAAATGGATTTAAGATACATTACTGAAAATAAAAACAATATTTTTTAAGTTTATGATGTGCAACAGTTTGAACAACCCCAGTCAAGTGGTTATTAGTTGTTAGTTTTTTTTTTGTATTTTTAATAAGTTTACATTATACAAATAAACAAAGAAAATTTAACACTTTAAATCAAGAAAACAAGTAGCCTGACCAGGGCGCCTGAACTTTGAACTACATTTTTATGTCCTGTCCTTAATTTCAGACATTTTTCACAATTAACAAAAAAGAAAAAAAACCAAAAAACTAAAGCTCCTAATATAAGGCAAGTTACACTCCGAGAGAAAGGAGCTGTGACCGGCGACACACCAGGAAAACAGGAAGCACTGCAGTGGAAAGAACTTTCCACTCGTTCTCCTTCCTTCTCCTCCTACACTCAGTAACACTCAAGCCAAAACTGACAGCCAATGAGTGAAGCTCCAGTTGGCTGGACAGAAGAACAGGGTTCAGAAGGATTTCTAACAGCACTTGGGCAAAAACCACATCACGACGAGATATTAACAGTGTCTGCTCGAGCACCATATGCTGCTGTAGAAGGTGCAATTGTAGCCTCTTGTTCAGATTCAGTTTTTGTGTTTTAACGTCAATAAACTAGAAAAACTATTTCATTTTTTAAGTTAGAAACAGTTGCAATCAGCGTTCCCCTGACATTTCACTGGCAAACAAGTTTTAGCTCCCGGTTTTACTAAGGTTTCACCACAGTGTACTGCTGGATAGTATCGCCACATGTTTAAGAAAATTCTTTTAGTGTTTCATGCTTTCATATCAAACACTGACTGCAAATGTTGCACTGATATTTTTCCATAAAATTGGAGCTTTGGAGCACATGAGGTTTCAAGTGTATCTGCTATTTTACATCAACAATTAACAACAATTAGCGTTTTAAAAGCCCTTGCTAACCCCCATGCCAAATAAAAACAAGTATTTGCATACTCAGTCTTTTTTGGGCTGTCCCAAATGATCTATCTGAGGTTATATCTGATTCCATTTTTTATATTAAACTATATTATATTACATTATATTTCAATTTAATTCTATGGAGGTGAGTCTCTGGTTCGATTCCTTATCAATCGATCGTCAAATAAAAGTTCAATAAACATTCTCTGGGCCTGCTGTACCGCCGCCTGACAAAATAAACTCCCAAAATTAAAAACCAGAGAATTTAGCAGGTCTACAAAAATAATCAGTCGTTACGAAGGCCAAACCCAGATGTCTGGCTTCCATGACTTAAGTCCCAACATTTTCATTAAATCAAACCCTTTTTGATACATTGTTGCACCGTTAAACCTCTCTCTAGAACCTTTTCAAAGCATTTCTGAGACAGATTTTATATATTTCCACATTCTTAATCAGGATTTAAGAAGGGGGACCAGCAGACTATATATAATTACATAACAATTTTAGTTCTTTTTCAGTTACCAAAGTTAATCTGCCAGTCAATGGGATTCTGACTGCAACTGCTGAAAATGATTTAAAAATGTATTTTATTTAAGATTAATAATTTAAATGCTTATAATACATCTGTGACTTTGTATTTTCAAGTACGCATTATTGTGAACTACAGCAAACTACAGCCATATTTAATTTGATTCTACTTTCCATCACAGAACATTTTATATATATATTTTTTTTTTAAACCTGTAAACAAAAATTTCACTCTATTTTCAGAACAAAACTCCATATTTGAGTGGTACATATTTGAGTCACAGGAAGTATGATCGGGGTTTTCCAACATTTGCATATGTTTTGTAACAAGAACTGTAATGTATAAAGCATCAACCACAAGGAATTATAGGCAGGAATTATAATAAAATGAAATACTCTACTTAATCTTTAATGCAATCCTTCCCATAATAGTGTACCGTTTCTGTTCCATCGCTGTCTAAAAGTAGAACTTTCATTAAACGTTACTTGAATTGTAATCTGAGTCTGAGATTCGTTTCCTGGAGTGGACACAACTCAGAGCACCTGAGAGGCAAAACAAAACCAAACAAAGCCAAAACAGCCTGCCCCTCCCTGCTGTTCCACTAAGAGTCTGTGGTGTCTCACAGGGGTGTATACTAGGCTAAATCCCAAAATTCTTCTCCATGACAGAAGTAAACCATCCCCTGGTAAACAAATCCATCAACGCTCATAACTGAGTCAATAGCCTTCTCTCTTTGGAGACCATTCATTCATACAGAGTCCTTTAGAGACTATGAAAGTGAAAGTGAAAAAGTGAAAGTGACAACCCTTGTCATTGCGAGGTCACGGCACAGCACACATGAACCACAACGAAATTGGACCTCTGCATTTAACCCATGCACACTCAAACCCGTGCAGCAGTGGGCAGCTATTGAAAGCGCCCGGGGAGCAGTGATTGGGACAGTACCTTGCTCAAGGGTACCTCAGGGAAACCTATTGGGAAGGGCTTTGAACCCCCGATCCTCCGATCATGCGGCTAACGCCCTAACCGCTAGGCCACCGCTGCCCTGTTCAAGTCATTAACCCAGTTAAAAGCTGCTGACTCTAAGAGACCTGTCACGCTTGTCCTGAAGCAAAACCATCCTCACTTCAATTTCTGTTCGCAGTAAAATATCATTTACTCTGCGAAGACTTTCTGCTTTGCGACAGCAAAGAGATCCCTGCCTTTAGTTAAATCCACAAACGCCTCCACTTACAACAAAAGCTGCAGATGGATTATTTACCAAGAGATGGAAACAAACATTTTTACCTTCCCATTAACCTTCGTTTTTTGTTCTAATAGCATTCTTTAATGAATAAAAGAAGAGTGTGAATGAAAGGGAGGACAGTGGAGTGGTTAGGAAGCAGGTGACAAGAGGTGATAAAGGTGCAGGAGTTGAAATACTTGGGATCAACAGATCAGAGCAACGGCGAGTGTGGAAGAGAGGTGAAGAAGAGAGTGCAGGCAGGTTGGAATGGGTGGAGAAGAGTGACTGGAGTGATTTGTGACAGATGGGTACCAGCTAGAGGTTTACAGGACAGTAGTGAGACCAGCAAGGAGGCGGAGCTGGAGGTGTCAGAGTTAAAGATGCTGAGATGTTCGTTGGGTGTGACGAGGATGGACAGGATTAGAAACGAGTATATTAGAGGGACAGATCAGGTTGGACGTTGTGGAAGTTAAAGAAACAAGGTTGCGTCGGTTTGGACATGTCCAGAGGAGAGAAGAGGAGTAACACACATTTCTACTGATTATGCCTTAAAACCAAATGTACCTGCTCACTTCATATGTCTTGTATTTGGACCTGGTGTTCAAATGTGTCTCTGTTCATCTGAACTGAAATCCAATTACTATGTGGAGAGTAAACATGGAAAAAAATGTAATTCTTCTGTACTTTTCCAAAAAATAACACATTTGCACAAAATAGTCTGCATTTTTACAATAAGAGATCATTAGATTATCTTCATCATCGGCATCATGGACCACGAGGACTAAAAACCACGATGAAAAACGACGAGGCTATGATCATAAAGCGGTTTCAATGGTTCAGACCAGAATCTGGTTTAAAGTCTGTTCACACCGGCACATTTAATGTGGATCAACCCAATCCACATTCAGTCCTGATAATCCAGATGCATGAAACGGCCAAGTGTGAACAAGGTCAATGTGAATTTTGCAGTCTTATTAAAATCTGTTCAGGCTTTGACTGAATCATAGTAAGATCATTTTCAGCTACAAATAGAGGAAATGATGCTGTTGTCCAAAACCAAGCTAACACAACCTTACAGGCAAAAGTCTGAACCCCAGTCATGTTAGCAAGCGTCCTAAACGTGGATCAAACGTATACATTTGAGTTTTATGTCAAGGAATAAAATAAAAATGCATCATTTTAGCACCACTTGTTTTATCTTCTAGCAAATAAAAAGTAAATATGCCTTTAAATGTGCACAGGACTCCGGCACTACAGGGAAAACCTCCAAGCTTTACAACATGAGTCTTATCCTAAACTATCCATTCACGGGCTAGAACCTCTCGAGGGGATGGTTACTGTAGCTGGGAAAGAGAAGTCTTTGTGGGTGAAGACATTAACCAGAAGTGCTGACTTAACCATGGACAGATTGGATTTCTCAGTCCAGGCCGAGGAAATAAAGCTTCGGCTCTAAACTGGAGAAATTGAAGACGAACGACTTGTGGGGCGTCCCGGATGGGGAGGCTGTGAATGTTCCTGAAAAATTCTGAATGAGCATTTTAATCATTATTCTCAGAAAATGTGATAGTGACATGTTATTACATAAACATACTTGTTAATGTTTTCATTCATGTAAAGTGAAAGTGACTGTCCATCATCATGACTCATAACGAAATACATCCTCTGTATTTAACCCACACATACACCGTCCAGCAGAGGGCAGCCATATCCAGAACCCGGGGACCAGTGATGGGGACGGTATCTTGATCAAGGGAACGTCAGGCCAAACTACTGATCTGGGATTCGAACCCATGACCTTCCGATCTTGGGGCCTCGTCCCTAAACACTAGACCACCGCTGCTATATGTCGCATCTAAATGTCTGTCCCTCTTGTTGTGTCTCTGCAAAGTTAAACCCCTTCAGTCCAGAACAGGTCTAATGTCCCTCCACTACTCACGGTCCTCAACTGGCTGTCCAATCAGAATTCAGATCTCTAACACTGGCCTACAGAGTGACGCCTGGATCTCCTCCCGGCTGTTTAAACTCCATTACCCAGGCTGATCCTCCTGCATGAAATCCTGGTGAAACGTTAGTTTAAGCTGCAAATGTTGGAAATATTCAGCACTGAATGGCAACAAAACAAAGATACAAAGTGACCTGAAATGAGTTTCTTGATCCGTCCCTCACTGAGGCTCCGCGCTGGTTCAGGTCATGGACGGATTTATTCTGGAGCTTTTAGTATTTTTACACCAAAAGGATCCGGAATAAAACCAAACACGACTTTTCTGTGCTGGTGAACGGAGCCAGACGTCTGACGCTCCCTCGCAGACATGAAATGGTGCTGTTTTACTCGGTTCTATTCTATCCTGGTGGGATCTGCCCGGTTCTATTCTGTTCTATTTTGTTGTTTTATTCTATTACGCTTAGTGCTCTTGTATTCCATTTAATTCTATTCCATTCTGTTCTGTTCAGTTTTATTCTACTGTGTTCTGAACTGTTATTTACGTTATTCTGTTCAATTCTACTGGGCTCGGTTCTATTCTATTCTACCCTGCTGGGTTCTGTCCTGTTCTGTTTTGTTCTATTTTATTCTAATACGCTATTCTGTTCTTTTTCGATTATGTAAGGTTCTATTATATTTTGTTTTGTTCCGTCACGCTCAGTTCTCATCGTTTGAATTCTATCCTATTACGTTCGGTTCAATTTAATTCTGTTCTTCGTTCCTGGTGGGTTCTGCTCGGTTTTAATCTTTCTCGTTCTATTTAATGTTTTATTCTATTCCGTCATTCCAGTAAATTCTACTCTGTTCGATTCAATTTGATTCGATCCTATTGTGTTCTAGACTGTTATTGTGTTCTTCTGTTCAGTTCTCCATCCATTAGATCTGTTCTGGATGAAATCTAATCGGTTCTAGATTCGAATATGATCATTTATTGAGAATCTCAGATTATTTATGAATTGTGATTCTTTCTGCCACAAATCTGATTCTGTATGAAACTAAACTCGGATCTGTTTTCTATTTTACCCTCATCATCATCATCATCATCATCATCATCTTCTTCTTCTTCTTCCCACTGAGAGGAGCTTCACTGCTGGAAGCCAAGGACGTCTGGTTCCGTTCACCACCACAGCTCGGAGTGTTAGTGTTCGTTCGAGAGGAGTGTTAAGGGGTGATCGGTCCAGGGGTGAGAGGCAGTCCCGGGACGGTTCGGTTCGGTTCGGTTCGGTGGTTAACCCTCCACACACTCACAGCGCTGCTGGACACCGCTGAGCCCCTCCGAGGAAGCCGTATCGGTCAGCCGAGCCGTTCAGCTCAGTCTGCGCTCCCAGTGAAGGGCTCTCCGGCTCGGCCAGGCTCTCTGTCGTCCCCCGGAAACCCTGTCCATCCCCGGGCTGCAGCCCGTTCCCCTCGAGCCGAGTTTTGGCCATGACTTCGGGCTGCAGATCTCGGGCCGTCCGCCGCTCCGCTGCGCAGCTTCACACTGAACCCCCGACTCTCCCCGCACACACTCCTCCTCCCAGCGGCTGTTCACCCCCACAACACGGCTCCCACACCTCTCCCCGACATTTCTCACACCGGACCCCTCACTTCACCTCACAGAGACCGCTCCACTCCTCCACAACATCCCCTTTAAACTGCTCCGCTCATTTTAGCAGCTAGCATAACATTAGCGAGCTAATTCTCCCGAACCCACATTAACGGCGAGTAAATGCATGGTTCTTGGTTCAAAACAGTACTTCTAACGTTTTTGTAGGAAACTTTCCATATTTCCTTCTTCTGTTTGCCTGAAAGGGAAAAAAACGTTGAAAACCGTGTAAAGCTAACAGACTAGCATGCTAGCGGGATGATTTGCGCAGCCCCAGCAGTAAAAGCGGATGATTTTTAGGATGAGTTCGTCCGGTTTTTGGTCAAATAAAGTGGTGAAGTTATGGTTTCTGTTAATTCCAACGCCTTCAGTCTAATTTGTGCCAAGCAGCAGCCGCGTAAGCCGATGCTAATTAGCTTAGCAATGCTTCAGAGCGAGGCTGCGCTGCGTTTACGCAGAACTGCTGTAGCGCGTCACAATAATAGCGCAATAATTTAGAAATTAATCATAAAAGAACTAATAAACAATCAATTTAAATAATCCTCCAGGAATGTAAAGGTATAAAGTGAATTATTCGTGCATTTAAATAATGAGTGCTGTAAATAAGTATTTCACTACAAAAAAATAAATGACGAAAAGAAAGCGACTTTAATGCTAAAGTAGCTACTGAGCTGCAGTGGAACTTCATTCAGCATCAACTGCAAGGACAGATGCACAATACACACAAAATGAATAAAAATCAAATACATTCTTGAAATAAGTTGACACAGAATGCACGCTGTAAACACCTTTGACTTTTTTTTGTATGTAAAATCCAATTTACTATATAATCTGCCGCATGAATGGAACTAAAGATGCGTGTTCCTCTAAAACATGCTGTTATAATAGTTTTTGGGTTGATCTGGTCAAATTCTACAAAAATTTACATTTCTAATGAGCCTTTATTTACATGTCATTACAGTGAAAGGCCACGAGATGGCGCCAAACCACCACAGCTGATTAATGTGGTTCTGCTTTTACATTTGCAGCATTTAGCAGACGCTCTTATCCAGAGTGTCTTCCATGTCCTCATTACAGGGACAGTCCCCCTGGAGACACTCAGGGTTAAGGGTCTTGCTCAGGAACCCAGTGGTGGCAGTGCTGGCAGGATTCGAACCTGCAACCTCTTGATCCAAAAGTCCGTAGGCAAGTATCTTACCACTAGACCAAGTTATGATACTTCATCAGGCATTATTATAATATCTTTATTTAAGAGGACAAACCCAAAATCCTGCATCATTAGAAACATCACAGCTGGGGTTGGCTGCAGGTTCGAGTCGAAGGTGCTCAGATCAAGATGGTCAAGAAGGGGGGGGAAAAAAAAAAAAAAAAAAAAATTCCTCTGTATTTAACCCACAAAAACTGTCTAGCAGGGGGTAGCCATCAGGTCCCAGAGCAGCAATGGAAGACGGTACCCTTGCTGAAGGATACCTCAACCCACCAATCTGAGACTCTAATCCAAGACCCCCTGACCCTGGAGCCTAGTCCCTAAACACTAGACCAGCACCATTCTCTTGGGACAAGTATTTAGGGTTTAATATCCTCCCTAAAAACCCTGTCGTACCTTTAAGGGAACTTGAACGCTGTTCTGTGTGCTGTACTTTTTAACACACAGAGACAGACAGAGAGAGAGACAGAGAGACAGAGACAGAGAGAGAGACAGAGACAGAGAGAGAGAGAGATGCACATCTAGGTCATCTATCATGTGTCCACATGCAGACTGACGCCGAGACATCCTCTCGACTCTTATCAACCGAGAAAGAGGAAGACAGAGACAGAGAGGAGTAAAGAGAAAGGGGAAAAAAAAAAAAAAAAAAAAAAAAAAAAAAAAAAAAAAGCACAAAGACAATAGGATGAAGGAGCGGTAAAAAGACAGATGGGAGAGAAAGAAGAAACACAGGAGGGGGAGACAAATGTGTGAATAACATGAAATGAAAGTGAATGTAAAGAAATGGGCATAAAAACATCAGATTAAAGTATAAATACTGTTATTTTTATTGAAATATTTTACAACCTGGAAAACATATTTACAGAAACTAGGTTTACATTTTACACTGAGCACAAACACACGAAAAAGAAAAGTTCATCATCTAATCAGACTCATCCGCTAAAGCACCATCGCAAAACCCCAGAGACAGAGCGAGAGGGACAGAGAGCGAGGGGAAATGTAGAAGGACAGATACTGAAATGGGGGAGGGAAAGAAGGAGAAAAAAAAAAAAAAAGTCATACAGACATGCTGGCAGGACAAACTTGCTTAATGCTGTTTAAGGCGGAATCGATAGTTTGTTCTGCTCGCTCACAAACACACACGCGGGTCAGGAAGGTCTTGATCGCAAGGCTGCACAATATTGGCCTCAAGTATTTATGCTCAGTACAGAACATGCAATTAACCAATCACCGTGTTCGTTTACTGTCAGGATACGGTCCAATCACAGCCCCAGATTATCTTCCTCGCTCTGCATGTTTTGTTGAACCCAGTGCACTCGAAAACCTCATCAATCTGTTTCAACACCCGATAAATTGATTCAGATCATTTTTATTTATTTTTTTACAACCTCAAAAAAGTCCCATTTTAAACAATTAAAGCCGCCTTTAACCGATAGAAGACAGACGGAGCTTTTCTCTTCTGAAATTAATTTCAATTAGGTCAGTCACTTTAATCAATTTGCTCAAAAATCATTCCTAAAAAAGTGATTTACTAATGATTGAATATTAAAGGAGTAATCTTGAATCTGATGTTTGATGCATTTGAGCTCCTGTTGGTGTGGATCTCTGCGCTAACAGCGCCCCCTGGTGGAGCGTGTTCAGAACAGATTTACAGCCTGTTTTAAAATGTCAAAGAATCACTAAACATACATTTTGATTTTAAAAACCGAAGCTAAAGTTTGTCCACATTGTGCAGCGGCTGCTTAATTAAAAAAAAAAAAAAAAAAGCATCCACAGATCTTGCGACAAATAAAAGCAGCATCTAGAAATGAATCTTTGCATCGAAACACCGTCCACACTTCATCACGTACACAGAATCGCCCGATAACGTACAGAATAAATAGAAACAGTCCCCCCACCAGATCAGTCAAAGACTCTAAAGCGAACGGAGTGAATGGATAAACGGATGGAGGGAGGGATGCCTTGGTTATGCTGGTCATATGGCTTTTTAACTTTGGTTTTTCTCCGTCATCTGAAGCTGAAATCGCTTTATGGCTTGGCGTGTGCAAGAAGGGATAAAAAGTTGGAGTTTTAATCATTTAAAAGCAGAACAGATGGAACGAATACAGAACACCGCTCTGACCAATCTTACGATCTTCTGTAACGATCAGTCTGTAGCTTTTGTTCTGCCACCAAAAAATGGATAAAAACGGGAAAATAAAAATCTGTAAATGTCAATTCAGAAAGAGAGACATCAGGAAGGAAAAGTGCACAGAATCCCTTCAAGCCCAAACTGAGGATTGTCCAACACGAACCTTCATGAACCTCCTTAAGCTTGAGCTCAGACTTCAGGCATCAGGATCTTGCTTTGTGAAATGCCTCCAAGATCACCAGTAAGGCTGGACGACTGGGAAAGAGTTTTTATTTACCAACTATACTTTAATTTTAAATGTTATTTCATTCATTTTTACCTTTTATTTTGGCCAAAGTCTGTTTCAAGACTTCAGGCTTGAGCACTAAATGTGCCCACGTTTTGCACGATTTTTATTCTAAAATATTGAAGCCATCAGGATTTCTGACAAAATTCATCAAATTGTTGTTGATGAACCGTTAATGTTTCTGACTTTTGTCAAAAAATACTGTAAATGGAGAGAAATCCTGCTGAAAACCTTTAATCCAGCGTTAGAACTGTCCAGGACGCATGACTGACAGGCTTCAATTTGGGCTCGTTATCTGACTAATCAGGAGATGCAATTGTGTAAAATTTCCAAGAAATGTGTTGGAGGCACAGATTAAAAGGACGCAGATGTGGCCAAGAGAGCCACAGCTGGAGAGCCCAAACCCAGACACCTGCTCAGAGAGACACAAAGGTAAGAGGCCCAAGTTTGAGACCCAGATCAGGCCTAAACTTACTCAAAAAAGGCTCCTTGATGGGGAAGTTTTACTGACGTGATCTTAGGCCATGATCTTTCTAACCATTTACATTTACGGTATTTAGCAGATGCTCTTATCCAGAGCAACTTCCACTTCCTGGTTACAGTCTCTGTGGAGCAGGTTGGAGTTCAGGGTTTTGCTCAGGAACTCCGTGGTGGTAGTGCAGGAGGCAGGTTTCCAACCGTTTGAGCTGGACCACCACCAGCTGCTGTTGGACTTGCATGAAGTAAGAGTTTAAATTTTGGAGGAACTTTCTTCAGCAGGCTTTAAGAGCTCAGGACGACTTTCTTGCAACAAATCATTAACTCCATTGTTTAACAAACAATGGCTCTTTATTCATGTGACTGGCTCCTTTGGGCAGAGCTCAGTCTGAAATTTGAGCAAATCCCACAGCACTGTTCCTCAGAGTCCCTCATCGCAGTAATGTGAAATTTGAAGATCCCAGGAGTTGACGAAGATATCTACCCTGCACCTCGTCATCGGGCCACCTTAAAAGCTTAACATTCATCTACACGTCCACATTCGGGAATCTGCTCTGGAGGACGAGCACAAGAAATCATTCAGACAGAAGGGTCAGTCACTGTGTCATGAATTGCATTGCAAAATAAGACCATAAAAATCGATAAACAATTAAAAAAATAAGGGGGCTCGTGTCTTCATGACCACAGACGGACCAACCGAAGACATGGACCCCCGTCCCCACGACTTATTATACAGATCAAGTACATTCGTATAAATAAACGTCATGACATGCATGCACAAATTTACAAAACAAAAGCAGCATGTGAGAAAGTTCTTTAAACAAATCTAGAGGCTAAAAAACATCCAAAAGAAGTCCATCAATCTGCAGAAAGTGGAAATGAACATGTAAAGAAGGGCACACACTCTAACATACGTCTACTTTCTCTTTCGCTAGCTAGAAACTATGATTTTTTTTTTTATAAAAATAAAACCATTTCTTTACATACCTGACCTAGTGATTCCAAAAAGCTTCACGGGACTGGGTTTGTGCGCGTACAGCCCACTTCTTGGCTCGACTGGTAAAGAGCAGAAGTTACACAAACGTACACGGGACTGTCATTCAGACGGCTCTACGGTCTGCCCTGGTACAGATACACATTTCCTTATTTTAGAGCTTCCAATCTAATTACTACCTGTAGCATAAGGTCCTTTAGCAGAAACATCATGGTGCTCTGTAAAGGAACCGAAACCCCACAAACAGGTTTCCATTATAAACGCCAGTCGTCCGGTTCTAGTGTGATTTTAGGGAAACACAACGGTGACCAACTCCATGCTACAGATGCAGCAAAAAAAAAAAACCCCAGATCAGGTGGGACTACTCCTTTAGCCTGTAAAGCTTATTGGGATTATTTAATATTGCACAGTCAATAATTCTCCCAAAACGTCCCAGACGCTGGTTTCTACAACTGCACAAACCCACGATTAACACGGTTTTAACTGATCTGGCTGTTCCTTCACTCCACAGTTTGTGTGGGTCGAGGCCGCGTCGCCTGCTGCGATGTCTGTCCGGTATCGACTTACAGTCGGTTTCTTCCTCACAGCTATGCAAACATCTCCAGTGACCAAAACAAGCTTTTCACCTTCCTGTGCCCTCGCAAGCAGCGCAGCAGTGGCCACAGCCTCAATGCAATGTTTCCATGGTTACAAGGGAGACGCAGGCCACTGATCCACGACCCAAAATGAATGATTTTATAAAATCTGTCTGCAGTACCGAGTCTTGAGACCGTCGATTCTTTATATTTTGCTTTCTTGAATTTTTAAGGCATTGTCCCAAAGGATTTTTTGTCTCTCATTTTCAGTACAGGCTCTGTATCTGAGCAGACAGAAGCAGTGTGGGATCATCTCCACAGAGTGGAAAACAAAATGCAGCCAAAAGAGCAGCTTTGGGACGTCCTGCAAGGAGCCTGGAGACGACTTAAAGAAAGCAGCTCTAAGAGAATTACGCTATAAAATACTGACTTTTAAACTCTTTAAATTCTGTATTTTCATTTTGTACATGCTGCCATATATTTCAGCGTCTATTGTCTCACTGTTGACAAAATATAAAGAAGAGTGGCTGCTCAAAACTTTGCACAGTAACATGTACTGTAGTTACATTGCAAAACTTTTGAAAATCAGTCCCATTTATTAAATATTTAGTTTGAAGCGTAACTGGCTTTATAGCGTTAAAATGGAGGCAGGGATGACAGGACACCTCTTGAAGAGCTTGCCAAACCCACACAACCCCACGTCCTGCTCTTTAACCTCCCATTGGCTTACAGTTAAACCACGACTAAGCTGGCAGAATGCTGGACTGGCACAGCTCGCATACACAAGAGCTTTAGCTAATGTGGTACACTATTAAAAAATTAGGGACCTGCAAAGCTTTCCTTGGAGTGATGCCATTTACAAAAAGGTTCCACACCTGTTAATGGATTCTCCAAGAACCCACATTCAAGACCTGCTGAGGAACCTTTATTTATAAGCACAGGGCTGCATAATATACTGTGTTCAGCAAGTTAATGGGCTTTGTAATTGATGTAAATATGCAAATGAACCAAATCACAGCCAAATATTTGTATCCTTTACCGTAGCAGCACTACGATCTCAATTAACTGGACCCGAGACTCTTGACCAAAAAAAAAAAAAAAAAAAAAAAAAAAAAAAAAAAAAACACATCAAAATGGCTCACAATTTCTCTTTACAATTCTCCCAGCTACAAAAACGTCCAAACTAACCCTCTTCTATGACTTCCCATAAAACGGCTCCCTCATTTAGAAGCACCTTTAGATCACATGTGGCCGTCTCTCTGCTCCGGACCTACGACTTAATCACACGAGAGACGAGCGGGTGACGCAGACCCTACTCGGGCCTGAACGAGATCATAAACTGACCACAAACAGCCTCCAATAGAATCCTTCGTCCACCCACTCTAGTCCATGCGTTCCTCTTCCTCTGACTGCTCCATCAGAAAAAGGGGTGACAGGGCTGGACCGGAGAGAAAGTTCCAGACGAAAGAAAAGCAGAGCGACAGCTGGGAACAACGGAAGACACGAGAGCTAGAGAGGACGACGAGGACGGTCAGTCCGTGTATTCTGCTACTATGGACAGCAGCACTGTGATGTCATCAGGCTTTCCCCCTGCGGAGCAAAAACAAGAGAACTGCCTCCTTTAAAATAAAGAAATACATCAGAGAAAAAAAGATTGCAAATCAATTACATTTTTATTATTGATTAACTCAAGATACTCTGTGCTCAGATAATTAACTTCAGAACTAAAATGTTAGGGTTAATTAAGAGTACATTAAAATACAATTATGGTAAAGTTAAAACACAATGAGTAACAGATTCTAGTTTAAGCTGATTTTATATTTTTTTAAAAAACGCTCTGTTTCAGTTTATGATAGATTCTAAAAAAGGTTCTTGTTGAAAATCTAAATAACAAATGAACCAATTTGTTAAAAACCAGACACTGCTTATTATAAAGGTGATCCCTTTTGACGGATAAGAGCTGGACACTGTCCAACCCATTTATAGTCCAGTTCAGACACAAAGTCCCAGCTGGACGAGCCAGGTCCGTCCTCTCACCTCTGACGTTCAGGCCGTTATCGCAGGCGAACTGGGCGAAAGGGGACATGTAGTTCGGGTCGTAGGCCAGCTCGTGAGCCTGCTCTGCGATGCTGCGGGCCGTCTGCTGGATGCTGTCATAGTTGGTGTTCTGTTAAATAAAAGAAAATGTAAAGGATGCATGTTCAAGGTCTTTACCAGCCAAAAAACTTCAAATACACAACCAGACAATCTGTGCACCTGCTAGCAGTAAGGGATTACTGAGTAATCAGAAAAGGTCGTTATAAGACACATTAGCAGCTTTTGTTTTCTTTCTTGCAGAGGTTGCACAGCAGAAAACCCTGATCAACAGTAAGCACAAAGATAGAAAGTGCAAAGAGACCAAAAAAGAAAAATGCTAGTGGGAGTCTTCAGCATGGGAGGATAAAATTGCACACGTGAGGTCAAAGTGTCCAAAAATGTAGCTTTATTTCCAATTCAGCTTTGATAATTGCTAGTTTTTTTTTAATTGTTGGGTGTCACCTTTCCAATTTAAATTAAGGATGGGTAGAGATGGACAGGTGCTTGTGTGTGTGTGTGTGTGTGTGTGTACACGTGAGAGGTGGTCTTGCCTTGAGCTTTTTGAGCTCCTGCAGGATCATGTAGTCTGGCATGTTGTCAAAAAGGCCGTCAGTGGCCGTGAGAATAATGTCACCGAGCTGGACGTCAAACGAGGACCTGTCCGCCACCTCAGGGCTGAGAGAGAGGGAAGAGACAGAAAGGGAGCGAGAAAAGCAGTCAGTAAATAAACACATCCTTATATCCGTGATGGCTGTTGTCCTAAAAACTTTAAAAAAAAATTAAAAACCTAAAAAAAATTAGTGAGCAGCACTTCTAGTCCTTCCAGCTTTAAAGACCAGGTCTTGTGGTTTTATAGCAAATTAGTTCATGTTTACAGCTGACTGGCCAATTTCTCACCCACGAGTCACATTCTTCTCACCTACAGCATCTTAATGAAGAGCTGAACACTGTTTGAGAGACATTGGGGGTGACTCACAGCTCCTGTGCTAAACAAAAGAAGCTAAATTTGGGTTTTGGCTGCTCCATCACAACTTCGGAGTTAAAAATGTTCCCCTCTCCAGTCTCTTAACCCAAAATATTCTTGGATCCTGAAACTTTAATCTATAAAATAAATGGAATAGGTAAAAAGCAGCCATGCTGAAGTGAGAATTGTGTGTCTCACAGTGTCAGAAACCACATAAATCATTTTTTGGGCAAAAGCTTTCGCTTAAAATAATGGGGGGGGGTCTTTAGTTGTTCTTGGCTGCGGTATCGTTTTAATATTTTTGTTTTTCCAATGTCACTGACCATACTTCACTAAAACCCCTTCGATTTTTGGAAACAAATAAAGCTATAAAATCAATAAACAATTCTAGTTTGTTTGAAATGAACATCCTCTGCAGAGGCCGGTGATCAGCATCAAGGATAAAAGGACGTTTGGGAGGAAAAGCGAGGACCTAATCCCCTGTAAGTAGCGGCATCTAATCTGGGCTGAAATTCCAGCTGGAGTGTGGGTGTGCAGGGCAGCAGGGCAAGAGTTCACAGCGACTGTGTGAAGGGGGAAGAAATGTGGACGGTAACTGGACACCTGTGGAGAGACTCCCTGTCCAGACGCTGCATGCTCTTTGGCCAGAGTCTAGGGTGTTGCTTTGGCTTCCTGGAATCGGGCCCTAATACACAGAGTTTCCATCTGAACCGACTCCAGCAGCCGTCGGCCAGCAAGAGCTTAAGGTCCTGAAGAGCGGCGTGGGCTCTGGGGTGTGTTCCCAGGTGCGTGTGCTTCAGGAGGTGAAGGAAGAGCGGATCAGGGGTGATCTCGGAAAGACTGTGGCCTTCCTGTGGCCTAGAAGGTCTGAAAGTCTGGGTCATCCAGAGTGCATTCAGAAGATCTTTAACGCAATATCAGCATTGACTACCTTACCGAGAGAAATGAAACCATTTCTGAGCATCCTGAACGTTAGATAACCAGTGCCTGAAGGTGATTTGATGATCATGGGGTTTACACCGTCCAACAAGAGTTAATATATATGTTTGGTCAAATGTGCAAACCACATTTTAAGGCTCATCAATCTGCAGCATTTGACAGTAGAAAGTTCTGGGCTTCAAATCAACATTTTTCCAAAAATTTTGAATCTGTCTTTTTTTTGCACAGCATTTCACAACCACCCTAAACCCAGGTAACCTGGTTTTACTATCTCCCCTTTTCATTATACATGAAGCTGGATAGATAGATGAATGAACTGAGACAGTCAGTCAGTTAAGGTTCCTGTAAAAGCTACACGACCTGATCATCAGCTGAGCTCCCTCACATCTAAATTCACACCTGAACACAATGTGCAAGTGCAGTCTGAACATTTGCTCCTCCACACCAACCACAAGGAAACACATTAAAAGGTGATCCTTGTTCTGAACATCTCGTGAAAAGTCATTCAATGACCTCGTAACTCCAGTGGAAGTTCGTCCCGTGTCTGCTGACGCTGTTGAGGGAAAGTCAGATTGGACCGGGTGTGAAGCATTAAAGGTCCTGCTTAATTTTAGCATCTCACACCCTCCAAGATCCTACACTGACTGGGAGACCACCCCCCTCCAAAAAAATAAGTAGTGCTCTGATTGGCTGAGCTGAACAAGTCCTGTAGTCTCTGTATTGTGACTGGGTGTTTCAGTTTTGGCTGGAGGCCCCTGGCAGGCCAACGGGAGTGAGGCGATGGAATCACATGTCTCTTGCTGTGTCCTTCACAGAAACCGAACACACTCTGATTAAAGAGGTTGTTTGGCCACAGAGCCAACGCAGGACCGATTGCGCAAGAGCTGTCAAAACACCGTCAACCAGGAATAACCCACCGACCCCAGTCACCTTCATACAAGGACTTTAGATCATGCCGCAAAGCCAAATTTCACAAAAGCTCAGCAGACTGAACTTCACTGATCAGCCGATTTCCTGCCAAGAGGTGGAACTGAGCCTGATCAGCCAAATATGCTGGACTTTAAACAATGGCATGAAAAAGATGGAAAAATCTAATTTTTACATACATATGAGAAGCATCTTCTCAGAGTGTTCTCATCGAGAAGAGATCCACTCACCACAGGAGATCCTGTGCAAGTCTAATCAGGACCGCACGCACAACTACAGAAGGTGTAGATCCATGCCCTGTCCGTTTAGGTTGTGCTAGATGCCCTTTCACTTTAAAATAAAGAAAGGTGGCGCTGTCAGCTGCTTCTCCAGAACGAGACCCATTACATTCCCATTAGAGGGAATAAAATGGCGACAGCAGCTCGTTGTGAGGAACTAAAACGATCTAGAGATTCACAATGTGAGCAGTGCTGAGCCGATCGTGCCTTACAACGGTCTGGAGGACGTTTACCACGTTGGAGAGCTGAGCATTTAACCAGAAGCCGAAGGTGATCAGACTGACGTCGGAATGGTCAGAAAAATGAGGTGTAATGTCGGCAGTGAACATGGTGGAGAGGAACCTGATCAATTGAGCAAATTCACAAATGTTTTAGTGAACATTTCATATAAAGTAGTTTTAGACTCTTGCTGCTCATGCAAAGCAACCAAGATCAGTTGGAAAAGTGGACGCTCATCCCAAGTCAGGTGAAGCAGTATTTTTGTGGCGTCAGGGAAAGTTCCTGCCAAAATCAGCTTTCAAATCGAGCAACAACACAGTCTTTGTTACCAATTTCTATCTTAAAACCTCAACACACTCGACTGCACAATTTGGGAAACGGGACGACCTGGCAAGCCGATACTGAGCTTGTAAAAGAGATCCGATTAAAATTTGATTTTTTTATTGAAACATTGTGTGTTTCAGATGCACATAAAAATGATGAATTCATGATCACAGTAAAAATAAACACTGTCCAGTAACTCATATCCTGTGCTTGAACAAATATGGTAAGGCAGGACGTTAAAGAGGATCATGTTCGCTGATGCAGTCTGACACCTCGTGACGCGTCAAAACGCTTCCATTTCTACAGACACCATGGCATCGACTCTGGAATATGCACAATTATGCAGACTGGACTCTGTCTGAGGGCAGTCTAATCATTTAGTAATCGCCACGGTGATAACTGTTGCAGTACAGGCTGTGATCACTTTAAAGCCTAAAACTGCAAACATATTGGCAACACTTAAAATAAAGGAGACGATTGCGTAAATGGGATCATTTTGCTAAACTTGCCCTTAAAGTGATCTTTATTCCCCAGAGCAACACAAGAGAAGACTTTCCCAGAAAAGGTGCTCTGGCTGCTTCTACGAACGCCAGTGTTTACTGTTTAATTATAAGAAAGTATCTTGCCAGAGGGTTCACATCAGTCTGTAAAATATAATCTTTGGAGGGACAGTGAGTACACAAACCCACATCAGAAATAACACACTCAAACGGGACACCCGCGTGTGCTGCTGCCAACATGAAGCCCTGCTGGTGTGTGTTACGCTACGAGCGAAGGAAGAGGTTCTGTGTAGAGAATGAATTGCATAGGCAAAGTGTGAACGGCCTGAAAGGATTATATTAGCGTTAATAAACATTTTTTGTTGGAATTAGAAATTTCGCTTCCTCGATCGCTCGAGACTCAACCCACCTGTCGCTCAGCACTACTCCCTCAGCCCCCGGGGGGGCGATGGAGAGCTGGAAAGGGGTGTTAAAGTAATGCTGCTGCTCGTCCGACCGGTGGACCACTTCTCCACCCCGGACCACCAGGAAGCCAGAGTCTCCGAGGTTGCACGTGTGTATCCGATGACTCCTCCGGTCCAGAACCACAATGCAGGCTGTGCTGCTCCCTAAAGAGAGGAAGAGGAGGAGTTACGTCTGAGTCATATGATTAATGAAAAAGGAAAGGAACATGAGAATGTCCTAATTGTCTCGGCAGAGATTGCAATCTTCTCATGATCAGACACCAAGCTCCTCTCACTTCCTTGCAAAGTACAAATCACGGGGATGTAGCTGATAAAGCATGCCAGAACATTAAAAATGTCGTGTTAGAAAAAGCTTATACTTAATTTTGGGTCGCATTCTCTTTGCTTTAAAGGAGGAAAACAATTATGGAATTTTATTTTGCTTCATACAGCACATTTGTCTCCTGAAGCAAAGGGGCCTTTGGCCAAGTGACCCTGTGCAAGAACAGCCCCCTACTGACCTTTAGGGCAGCATTCCCAAAATAACACCCTGCACGCAGAGTGGGCCAAAACAACGTGGTCACAACACCTTCAAAAGCCTGCGATGTCAGCTTTCAGTCAAAAAGGAGATCCACAGATCCGACACACCAAACCTGCACCAAAGTATAAATACTTAATACTTATAATGCACTTAAGTGCCCATGTTTATGATATCCCACTATAAGAAACAGTATCTTGTGCCGCTCGTGCTCTGAATCAGTCAAATTCTTGTATTTTTCTGCGTTTATTGTGATTCAAATTGTGATCCTTAAACACCGCTGTGTGTTCTCCAAACACTAAGCACACAGCTTTACCTTTGATTTCAGCAAATAAATATTTAGAAGTGCATGCTTCGTTAACAAGTCTTTCTGCGTCAATTTTTCTTTTTTTAAATTTAGCCGACACATTTAAGGGCTAAGAGCTTCTCTCGGAAGCTGTCCAACACATTCGCTAACGTGCATAAGCGTGCTGATGATTAAGAAAACCAATAGTGGCCTTCAAAATAAAAAGGCCCATAATTGCATTTCCTGCACCCATCATAAAGTAATAAAAGTCGCTGTTACACTTTTACTGCGAACTCACGCAGGCCGGTCAAAGGTAGTCAGCGGGCCGTGTGTGGCCCGCGGGCCGTAAAATGCCCAGGTCTGGTCTAGGCGGTCCTTGGGATGAGTTTAAGCTTAGTTTTTTTAATAAAATGGATCAGTGGTTTTCCTGTGGGATAAACTTGCCAAACACCACACATGATGCAGGTCACACACCGATCAAGTTCTTCTCAGGAGCTACAGAAGACTTAAAACCCCTGCAGGTTGGTGGATCTACAGGACTTCAGATTGTAAAATCACTTCTACACGACATCTGTTTTTTTTTTACTTTATAAAAATATTCAAATTTTGCTTTTGTAATGCATCTATAACAGTTTCCTCCTTCAGAGCGAGAAGCTCCGACATGCAGGAGTAAAGGGATCTGCAGAGTATTTCGGAGGGAAACTAACGAAAATGACCGGCACAGCTTCAAATATGAATTTGATGGCTCCAACCAACAAGTTCACGATCCTGATCCTTCTCCTGCACTTTTGAAAAGATTTATTCTTGAAAAGAACTTTATTCTTACACAGTATAAACTCAAACTATGAAAAAGGTGGTCAGAAGTGACTGTGAATCCATTGTTCCACAAAGAAAACCTCCGTGTCTGCGTTCTCCCATAACGATGGAGGTCTGAAGTATCTGTTTGAAAAGCTTTAGATCTAAAATGTGCTTCATTTTAGTTGTTAATGAACTGAAATGTGGTAATGAACACTCCTTATTTTGTGTGCTTTCTTTGTACATCTATAAAAAGAGAACAGATTGCATTAAAGAACAGTCTCAAAGATTTATTTTCTTGAAACTGAAACCGTGTTCCTTTGATAGTTACCGGGACTCTGAAGTGTCCCAGTTGAATATTGCTTCATGCAGCTCGAATTTCCCCTCATAAAACGTACCATGCACTCAGTGCCCAGCCAAGAACCCCGCCCGCCCGCCGGCTCTGGCACAGTTTTAGTCCTTCGCTTTATGACAAAGGACAGTGCTGCTGCTGGATAAGCCCCCGAGGGACATTTTGTACAGTTCGCGTCAGTCAGGACGATGTTTCAGCAGTGAAAAGATTAAATTCACACAGAAACACCCTCATGAAGCCGATCAGCCATGAGGACAAACGTCGACGCCACATTTCTGTTAAAACTACAGTCGTTCTGCAGGGCTGCGGTTTTAAATACATAAAGTGAAAGTTAAGTGAAAGTGACTGTCATGAATGCAGCGAACCACAACCAAAGACATTTTCTGTATTTAATGCACAAACACCATCCAGCAGGGGGCAGGCATATTCAGCACCCAGGGAGCAGTGATAGGGACTGTACCTTGCTCAAGGGCAACCTACTGAATACATGTAGTACTCGAATCCAAAAAACACATGTAGCTTCAAACCATAAAATTTGGCCAAAAAGTGGGTATTTTAAAATTCAACACTCAAGAACAAATAGTAATCACAACAGTGGTGGGGGGGGAGGTCACAATTATTTCTTTTCTATTATTATTATTATTATTATTATTAGTAGTAGTCCCAAGACAAACTTCAGATCCCAAGTTTTGATTACATTTTGGGCAGAACGTTCTTTTTTGAACCATTAAAACTTTAAATTTCAGCTGAATAGTGAACTGAGGGACCTCTGGAACGTCCAAGAAGAACAAAAACAGATGAATTAATCTGCCTGTCCTGCCAGCAGGCCTATGGAACAGTCATAGCTGTGAGGCTTTGAGATGGAAGATTAGGAACGTCAAGCTTCACCACACACACACTCTCTGACTCATCCTGCAGACATTTTATTTATTTATTAAACTAAGACATGTGTATGTGAGTCACTGTACACTGCAGCTTCGTACAGTGGTGTGTGTGTGTGTGTGTGTGTGTGTGTGTGTGTCTCACCCAGAAGGGGTACTTTGTTCTGTAAGAGCTCGTAATAGGCCGAGGTGAGGATGCCCACCGGGCTGGTGGGGGTGAAGCGCCCCTCCTTCACCAGCCGTTCACATGTCCGCATTAGAGTGGCGGAGAACTGAGACGGGTCCACACCATAATCCCTCCATCCGCCCACGCCATCCGCCACACCTGAAAAACATTTTTACAGACATCCTGAATTTAAAAGCAACACAAAAATACAACATTGTGCATCGTGGAGAAGAAAAAAACCTCTTCTTGATGCTTCCACACACGGCCGAACGGATGGACCAGCAACAGAAAACATCTCCTTCTTTCGGGTCATTTTCCTTTTCAAATTTTGTGTCTGGAAGCGTAAAAAGCCAGTATTGTGAAACAATGTGATCGATACTCTGCTTAAATCTTGAGGTCATTAAACAAGGAATATCGGGACACCAGGAAACGAACGTACGTTGTCTTATGAATTTGAAGAACTTAAGAACACAGGTTCACATACATTTGCGCCTTGGAGAAACTGGGTGCAATAAACTGGAGAGAGCAATATTTTTTTTATTTACATGAACACAGTTCCAATGCTGTGGTCTAGTGTTTATGGACTAGGCCTCAGGACCAGGTCATACATTTGAATCCCAAATTTAGAGCAAAGACTTCCACAGAGACACTGGAGCCATTTTTAAAAGCTGCTCTTCACGCCAAGCAGCAGTCTGGATGATCATGAGGTTGAGAGTAGAAGATAAATCTACACACATCTGCAAATAAGCACACGGCTGCAGCTGAACACCCCTTCACACTCGCTCTTAAATGAGAGTCAAGTGTGAACGAAGGAAGTGATGGAACAGCTCACTCACACACGACAAAGCTTTCGGTTTAACTTGGGAAAACTTCACAGGAAGTATTTTACACATAAAAGCCACTAAATATAACCCTGTGTACACACACACACACACACACACACACACACACACACAATTTTAAACTGTGGGTTTACTTAAATATTTTAAAAAACTGTTTTAAATTACATTTTATTTAATTTTAGATTTTTCTTATTTTATTAAATTCAGTTCCATTTTATTCTCATAAACGCCGTCTTTTCACACTCGAGTCTCACTCACTGACAGAATGGTGGCCGTCTGTCCCAGGAGAAAAGGGGAAGATTTGTGCACCATTTTAAATGCTTCAAAGCAGGACGGTTCGAAATAAAGCCGGAGTCCGGACGGGGCAGTCTGAGTCAGTCCACCTTATTCCACATTTTTGGAAGTTCCAAAAATAAAGGTTAACCCCTCAATTCCTAAAGTTCCTCTTTTTTAACCTCTTGGAATGAACGCAAGGATGTATAAATAACAGTTTAAGGGTTAACCATGACGCCTGTTAAAAAGAATAAGTCAAAATAATAAAAGTCTCTTTTACCTAAAAATGATCACGAGGGAAGACCTCACACTAGAAGTTCCCACCTCGGACTCCTTTTAATCATCAATGCTTTCCAAGATCTGCACAAGCTATCGTTTGTTTTCAGCATCACCACTGCAATGTTTGCAATCCTGATCCTCCCAAAGATCAAAATATGCAAATTAGGAATTTATACGATCACTACATGACCCGTTTTGTCGTCCCCATCGTCATCCAGTCCCGAAGACGAATATCTGAAATTTCAGTGAGTCGTTTAAAAACATTATAAATGGCACAGCTTTCTGTTAATATATTTATTAATATCACCATTATAGACTCTCTACAGACTCTCATGGAGCATCATTTCTCCATTTACAGTATTTAGCAGATGCTCCTGACTACAGGGAAAGTCTCTCTGGAGCAACCTGGGGTTCAGGATTTTGCTCCGGAAGCCAATAGTAGTACTGGAGGTTGGATTCAAACCTGCGACTTCTTGGTCCACAGGTGAGTGTCCACCTACCACTAGACCACGACCACCACCACCACCGGTGTGAACCGGTGAGGTTCTGAGTCTTGGTTCCTCCCCAGGTTCTTCCTCCAGTTTTGGGGAGTCCGTTGCTCACTGGGGTCTGGATTCTGTAAAGCTGCTTTACTGTGCTGTGTCCTAAATAGCCCTATAGAAATAAAACTGACTTGATTAAATATAAATCTAGTTTAAGTACAGTTTTACACCATCAGCATGCGACTCAGTGCAGCAAAGTCATGAAGACAGTTTGATGAATTAGCACTTCTCGGGCTCGCCTGCAAACACCACGCTGAGAGTGACCGGAAGAGAAGAAGTGCATTTCAGCATCAATGATCGAGAGAAACTCGATTTAGAGAAACATGAGCTGCAATTATGAGGATGTCCAGGAGAAAACGACCAGGCTTACACCAGAACACACTGTGAGAGGAAGCAGAAATCCTCAGAACAGAGTGCTCTCACTGCTGCCTGTGGGTGAGAAAATAGTGACCGTGAGAAATTGTGGGGAGCGAAAACGAAGACAGCAAACAAGAGGGGGTAGGGGAGGACTCTAGTGACATCATGGCCTGCAATGAGAGCTCAGGTTGGACATTTTGGAGACAAAATTAGAGAAGCAAGAGATGTGTTGGTTTGGACATGTCCAGAGGAGAGACTAGGAGTATATCAGGAGAAAGATGAAGACAGGCAGCGGAGCCGTCAGAGTTAAAGATGCGGAGATTTGCATTGGGAGGGACAAGGATGGACAAGTATATTAGAGGGACAGCTCAGGTTGGACGGTTTGGAAACAAAGTGAGAGGAGGAGTATATCAGGGGAAGGATGTTGAAGATGGAGCTGCCAGGAAGAGGAAGGACAAAGGGGAGGTTTTTGGACGTGTTGAGAGAGGACATGCAGGTGGTCGGTGTGAAAGGAAGATGCAGAGGACAGGAAGACAGTTGATTGCTCTGCTGCTGCGACCCTTAACTGGATCTGCTGAAAGATGATGACTAACCAGAATTGAGATTGTGTGACAAGAAAGAACATTTTGAAAGGATCTGAAAGGATTTATTCCGGTTCAAGGCGGTTTATGAAATGTAATAAAGTTCACCGCAGCAGGACCAACACTGGGCCCTGTGGGAGACAATCCTGAGGGCCCGCCCTTAAAGGGCCCGACAGAAGAGGAGAATAACTTCAGAAATAGAGTCTGTATTTGGAAAATAAGCCACAAAAGCAACCTGAACATTAGGAGATACCTCAATAAAGGATATGCTGTTCTTTTCATTCTTTTCTATTCATTTTTTAATGAAAATCTAAGGTCAAAAATGGAGAAAGAACCCTTTGTCCCAAAATGTTATGCTTTCCATCAGCATCTCCCGCACCGCACTGAACGAAACTACTAAAACTAATTCTGCTGCTCTTGTGCAGAATATGCAACTTTTTTTTTGTTTTTAAATATATATTTTAGACAAATGGTCACCATAAGCGGCTAAGAAAATGAGCAGCGAATAAACTGACATGATTCAAACCATTCTAAGATTGACATTTTTACAGAGACAAACTCAAAAGCTTCCTAATGATGCCAATAGCTTTGATTACCCTAAAGAGCGAAGGGTAGCCTGACGTGAATATTGTGGGACGTCCACAAACGCTCCAGTATTCACATAATGACTTCCTTGAGCAATTCCCATGAGCACTTGCAACCTGACGAACCCAGTGATCAACAATTGATTAGCCGTTGCTGCCCTGAAAAGGCAGGAGAGTTTCCATGTGGAGACTCTCACCTGCTGGAAATACTCCGTGTGGTTTAGGTGTGGTGCCTTTAATAATGTGTAGCAGTTTAATTTGCTTCCACATTTACATAATTACGCATAATTCAAGAATGTTTAATTGTAGGGGATAAAGGAATGTTGGGAAATGGTCTCAGACAGTTTTTGGAACACAAACCCACATCAAGTTTTAAAGGCGGCTATAAGGTGAAACCCTGCCCTGGTGCCGACAGGTCCAGGTTCGAGTCCGTTTACAGGCCGCGCTCTTCCCCTCGTGGCACTGAAAGCCCTCAGAAGCAGCGCAGTCACTTTGCTGACAGCAACACATTTCATGCAGTTCTCACATATTTGCCATTGATGAATAACTAATGCCAGCAGCTGGTTCCTCTGGCGGTTCCACATTTTGATGCTTCATTAAATTAAATCAGGAGCTGCTGATGGAAGTGAACAGTTGACTGTGTGACCGAACATCGAGGAGAAAATCCAGAACAAATCCTGTTCTCAGAGAACATCAGCTACTTAGACTTTCACTGACTATCTGAATTTCTCCAGTAGTTTCGTTTTTTTATTCGGGAAAGGGAAAACAAACGTGTGCTTCAGATTTTTAGGTTTCAGGTTTAAAATGAGGATAACGGGGTATCTTCCCAAAAAAAAAAAAAAAAAAAAAATTAAAACAAGTAGCTTCATGAGTTTTCTTGAAGTGTCGACAAGTCACATCTCGGCTCCCTCGCAGGACCACGCGCTGCACAAAGACTTGAGCTTGTAATGTTTCATTAACACACTCACGGCTGTGAGTCATGGCAGAGGTGGAAGAGAAAAGGACGGCATGTTCTCTCAATGTCCCGTCTTCACTACAAAAGAAAACACCCTACGCCACACACACACACACACACACACACACACACACACACACACACACACACACACACACACACACACACACACACACTTCAACAGAGAGGACCATACAAGGAGTCTGTCCTCACACGCATGGGAGGGAAGTTGAATCCAACCTAAACAAATCCGGCAACACGATTCCAGGCCGGCCTGCTGCGGTTACCATAGCGACAAAGACGTAAACAATTCCGATGTGGTTCCAGATGCCGTGTGTCTCAGGAGAAATAACTCAAACTCTGATTCAGATTAAAACGGCCTCTGCGTCACTCTCTGCAGAAAACAAGGATTAAGTTGACTCAAGGACTTTTTTGCAAGAAGTATCCATTTCTCTCTCTCTCTCTCTCTCCCTCTCCCTCTAGTCCCGACCTCAGATGAAGAAAGAAAAAAAAGAAACAGATGGATCACTCTATAAAGTGAGAGCTTAAGCTGGGAGCCAAAATGTGCAGGTTAAATGATGACAGGGTTAATTAATGCACCCCTCAAGATAAAACCTGACTCAAATTTGGCGACCACATCAGGGTCACACCCCTTATTTTAATATTCTAATTTGTTCACTTTTTTTTTTTTTTGAAAAGTCCCAAATATTCTAGAAGAGACTAAAGTGATTTATTGATCCTTAAAGGAAAGTGAGCAGCTTGACAAAGATCATATTTTTCACTCATGAAGACAAAAATGGACGACTGCGAAGACGACGGGACATAAAATGACTGCAGGGCGTATTTAAAAACCATCCCAGCAGGATGGAGTGAATAAGACCGCTGCGGACGTTTATTTTATACTGTTTTTTTTTGTGTAAACGCCGCATGACTGTGGCTCATTTAGTACATTTATATATTTTGTCAATTTAAATATATTTAAATTAACTCTAGCCAATCAAGGTGTGATTATATCCGTGGTGTTTTTATATAATATGTATATAAACCCCAACAGGGGCGTGAAGTGAATGACGCGAAGGAGTGCCGGTGAGAGTTTTGTATTTGGAACACGATATGTTTTATATATTTACACACACGCTGCCCAAACAGGGTGAAGTGAAAAGGTGCCTGCAGTTTATTTATGTGGCGTAAATGTTTGGACACATGCGAGAGTGTCTTTCTTGAGTTTCTCCACCACAAATCCGCCGGCTCACACACACTCTTCTGAGAAAAGAGGCAGCCAAGAAGCAGACGAGACCTTTCTGGTGCCAAAGCTGAGAGCGTCTGACGCGCCACCTTAAGCAGCACCTCATTAAACTAATTGGACTGAAGCTCATCCCTGGACAGGAGCTTCTCTACAGGACCGAGTGCTTATAAGAGCTTTTCTCTGAGGAACACCAGCACCTGCCAGACCCATCAGGGTTATTGGACTAAAGGCAAATTCATTCTGTGAGTACGTACTTTAATAAAATGGGCAAAGCTGGTAATAAATGATTAGTGGTGCTTTTTTTCCCCTAGTGGAGGTATAAAAACATGACTGAGGTCACCTGCAGAAAACACACCAGATCAGACACATTTATCTAGAAGGTTTTCAGCAGTTTAGCTCACTTACAATGATCGAGAGCATTTCAGCTTTCTGAAAGAAGCAAAATACACTAAACAATCCAACATACTCAAAAAATAAAATATAGGCCTAAGTGTTGGCAATACAGCAAAAATATCTGATATTTATATACTATATACAATGCTCAACATTTCACACTGTACGGTACTTTACTCAGTGGAAAAGACGTGAGCTATTTCGGGAGACGGATGGAGAAGATGGAGGAACGGAAAAAGGCATAAATAAAAAGCGAGAGAAAAACCATGTGGCTCTTTATCGAAGTCTTGTCAATCACAACGATTCAGTTTAGAGAAGAAAACTTGGTGGTTTTAGCCCAACCCAGCACAGGCTCCGATGACGGCTCAGGTTGGAGGTTTTGGAGACAAAGATGAGACTGCGTTGCTTTGGACATGTCCAGAAGAGAGACGAGGAGAGTATCAGGACAGCCACTTTAGGTCAGTTGACAAAAATGCACAGATGTAAATGAAGTAGGCGACCTTTGACCTTAAGCTTTTAGAGGCAATCATGAATGTAAAGCGTTGGTCGGTGGGGGGCTTCAAGCTGCCTCTCGTTATTCCAGCAGTTACTGTCCGCTCCAGTCGGCCCACTTCAACGTTCCAGTCAGAAACAAGTTTCTTACAAACGGCCTGAAGCGTCGACATGCTAGAATGGGTCCTTCTGTTAATAGCAGTCACACGGCCCTAAACCACGTCTGGAAAACCGGGCATGGTGTCAAGTTTTGCTGATCGATTAACATTCATTGGGGTAACGCTCGACTCCCAGTGTCCACCTCGTTTTCTCCGCATATATTTTATATACACACACACATGTGTGTGTGTGTGTGTGTGTGTGTGTATGATGTTAAAATGATATTTGTTTGGGGATTTTTAACCCTTAATCTGTTTCTTCCAGTTTCTTTCCAAACTCAAAATGTATGCTCCATACAAGAGCGTCCTTGGAAAGCAGGAAAAGTGAAGGACATGTGGAAGGACATGCGGACACGTGCCCTGTCTGTCCCTCACCCACGTGGCGCCACAAACAAAAGCAGTCCCCTTTTGTCTCTGGGGGCGTGGCTTAAGGAGGTCTTAAAAAATACTCGGATAAACTCGCATTTGTTCAGTTTCGTGTTAAAACCGAGTCGGAAGCGCACTGGGAGGACTTTATTGCACCGATCGGGGGTCAGGTGTGAAAATCAGGCGTGTTATAAGCGCTTAAATGCTCCCCGAGCTCGGGTTTCTCCGCCCAGGTGCGCATGCGCGTACCTTCAACGTGGTTCTTCTCCAACATGGCCGCCTCCATGCTCAACCATTCTGACCTTTACACAAAAAACACCAAACCACCAAACTTGCGGCGACAACACACACCATCGCACAGCGGAACGGGCTCTGGTTGCTCTTTAACTTCCACTGTTGACGATTAGTTCCGGGTGTTTCGCGTTAAAACGGGCCGTTTTGTTCACTTTTCCACGCTGTGTTTGGGTCCCTTCTCCGTCAAAACAAACCAAAACAAAGCCAAATTCTCGGTCAGTCATAAAGCCCTCTATTCATAGACGTCGTCTTCTGATCGGGCAACACCATTAAAACAACCACATCCCTTTAATTCTGCAATAAACATCCCCTAACAGCAACAGCAGTAATGTGAGTGAATTACAGCCTTTTAAGCTTATTTTAAACAGGCTATTCTTAAAGCACCCTCTGAGTCAGATCCGGACTCGTGCACAGCTCTGTGTACTGCTGCTACTGAAGACCTCTGCCTTCTTTATTCATTATCAGAATAAAACATGGTGAAACGATCCCTGATCTCCACGGTTGTGCATCTAGATCTTCTCGGGACGCTTCACATATAAAAATCTGTTTTTCATTTTATCTGCATTTACATAGATCTCCATCACATGGATCATCTCCATTCTCTATACTGGATTTCTCCATCAATCTTTCTGCATCCCCTTCTTCACTTACACATTTCTGTGTCTCTGAATCTAAATCTGTTTAATGCTGCAGATCAGAATCTATTGAAAAAATGTTTTATATCAAAAAAAGATCTCTGATTTTATATATATAATAAGGAGGATTGAGAGTGTATAGTGCCATAGTGAAATGTAAAACAGCAGGTGATGGTGGGTGACAGACTGATTAGAGAAGAGGGAAGTTATTAACAGGTACTGAAGGTGTGTTTGGGTGATGTTCTGGTGAGAGATCGGACTCAGTGTGTGTTGGAGCAAGTGATTGGATGGATGGAGGTTCATTTCAGGGGAGGATCTAAACCCTGGAGCAGCCTGGCAGAGAGAGACTCACTCACCCAGCACGTCGGCGGAGCGGTGGCGGGCGATGAAACAGGCGTCGTCCCCGTAGCACATGCCCTTCTTCAGGATGCCGTTGCGGAAATGTTTTCCGAAGCCGCAGCTGGCCGTCAGCAGGCTGTAGTCCCGGCCGTCGGTTTGCGAGAGTCCGCCGAGCACGGCCCGCGCCACCATCCGCCCGCACGACAGCACGGACAGCATCCCCGCCGAGCTCGGGAGGCTGAGGCGGGGAGTCCGGTCGCCGGTGCGGGAGAAGCGGAGCCGGTTCTGTCTGGTTCAGATCGTTGGGAACGCTGGTGTTTGAGCGTTAGCCGGTCTCGCGGTGCGCCAGAATAACGGTCATCCTCGCGCGCCCACCAGCACGCGCGCTACGCCAGGAACAAGGGATTACATACGGACTGCCGGGTCATGTGACTGGTGGGCGATACCAATCCCTTTACACCGTGCGGAGTAGGGGTGGGCGATACCACTCTCTATTATCAAGTAGGGGGTGCGGAGCGCGGTTTCCACCACTTAACATCGACAAACATTCTCATTTTATGACTTAACATCTCATAGTAACAAGAAACATTCTTATTTTCAGGACGAAACAACCCATTGCAACTGGAAAAATATGCATTATTGTGATTGTCATAGTTAATAATAAAAACGTTTTAATTATTAAGACTTAAATATTTGCATGTGTGATAAGAATGGATTTTATGTCATGATACTCTAAAAAGTTCATCGTTGTTATGGATTTGAATCATAAAGATGTTTCTCTTTCTAATTAAGATTTTATTTTACCTTCTGCTACAAATTCTGTGTAGGATTTCGACTATTTACACACTAAAAAGATTTTAAAAAAATAATGCGCTCCTTTATTTCCAAAGGTGAGGAAACGGCTTTGTCTCAAATGGCGGAGAAACACTGTCTAGGGCACTAGAGAGGAATTAGAATACCAGCTTCTAAACTGCAAGAACGTTTGTCTGAAAAATAGCAATTTGGGATTGAAGCGTGTTTACCTAAACAGTATTTTATAGACAGTATAATACTGGGTTTTGGGGGCTCAGTTTTGTGCCCTATGTAGCGTGCAGGGATAAGTTTGGGACGCAGTCCGTTTCCGCTGTTGGGAGCGTCACTTCCTGGAAACGGGAGATCTGTGGCCCGGTTGCTAAGCATGGCTGGGATTCTGTGTGTGATTGTTTTGTTTACGTTTTTCGGGGAAACTTTTTGCACAAACGAGTCAGAACCGGTCATCTTTAACTCCACACACTCCGAGCCGAACGGAACAGGTTTCGACTGGGAGCGGATTTTAGGGGAAAACGGGACTCTAGCTCGGTTCTGGGAGCGAGAATCAGCACAGACCGGGCCCAGTTCTGCTCCTCCTGATCAGGAGGCTCCTAGGAACACAGCCGGGACCGGGGCGCCCAGAGCGTCCACCGCGGCGCTGCCGTTACCGCTGTCCGGAGTTCTGCCGACCCCGGTCACGACAGGTACAACCGTCTACCGGCGGAGGAAAACCCAAAACACACCATATCAACAACCATGTTCACGTTCATATTCCAGTCTTACTTTATCAGTATTATAATGACTTTATATATTTGTCTGTCTATCTATGTATCTATCTGTCTGTCTGTCTGTCCATCTAGCTATCTGTCTGTCTATCTAGCTATATGTCTCTCTGTCTGTCTGTCTATCTATCTGTTTATCTATGTCTGTTTGTCTATCTGACTGTCTCTGTCTGTCTATCTGTCTTTCTATCTATGTATCTATCTGTCTGTCTATCTAGCTATCTGTCTATCTGTTTATCTATCTGACTGTCTCTCTGTCTGTCTTTCTGTCTATCTCTTTGTCAGTCTGTGTGGTTATCTGTCTGTCTGGTAGTCTTTCAGTCTATCTTTCGGTCTGTTTTTATGTCTGTAGTTTTTCACGTCTAGTGTGTACTATTTAGTGCACACTAATAATCCTTGCCTTCACCCCAACCCCCTATTTAGCTTCTGAAGCTCTGATTAACCCTGTTTTATTCTGTGAATAAACCGATCTGCTCACACAGAAGATGAAACAGTCGTCCCTTCCGAAGCCAAAGACGTAGTTGTGACGCTTATGTGGGTCAATGTTCCAAAAACAGATTTTTTTTCAGGACCAACCTCTCTGTATCCCTTCAAAACCTGATGTTCTTACCGTGCCTTTAAGACTACAGAGCAGAGATGTGAACTGCAGTTCTAGATAATGACTTCCTCTATTAGAACTGTGTCTGATTCTTGTGTTCCAGTGTCGGACGTGTGTCCCTGCAACCAGCAGAGCGAGCGGTGCGACCCAAACTGTTGCTGTGACCCGGACTGTTCTGAGGAACGGGCCCTTTTCACCAAGTGTTCAGTCCAGAGAGTAACGTAAGTCCTTCAGCCTGAAACATAAACTCACTCTCTGCCCTGCCTCGCCGGGAATCGATTCTTTTTCTTTTCCCTCCAAGCGTTTGCATGCATGATTATCATTAAACCTGCTGATTTCCCAGAATTCTGCTATGACTTTGATTCCACTCACATGGGTTGGGTTTTTTTTAAGCATTGATAAAAAAAAGATTATTCATTCATCTAACTAAACTGATTCACCCTGCAGGAAGAAAACAATGAGACAACTGACGTTCATCACACTGTTTCTAATAAATAAGTTATAATATAAAGGAAATAGTTATAATATACATTCATCACAGATAAATATAGCTATAATGTACTTCAGTAAGACATTCAGTTTAAAATAAATTACTTTCGAGACACTGGAAAGTGAAAGTGACAACTTGTCACTGTGAACCACAGCACAGCATACAGTGAACCACAATTTAATACAATCTCTGCATTTAACGCACACACACACCGTGCAGCAGGGGGCAGCTATTGAAAGCTGCCCAAGGAGCCGTGATGAGGAAGGTATCGTCCTCAAGGGTACCTCAGGGCAACCTACTGGTCTGGGATTCAAACCCACGTCCTTCAGATCCTGGGGACAACTCCCTAACTACTAGGCCACCGCTGTCTAACAGCAGGGGGCAGCTATTTAAGGCAGCCAGGGACCAGTGATGGGGACGGTACCTTGCTGAAGGGTACCTCAGGGCAACCTTTTGGTCTTCTTAATATAAATATAATTATGACATAACACTTATGAAAATGTTTATTTCAAATACAATTAGAATATAATATCAATGACACTGTTTCAAATAAACACAGAACAGTGAAACATTCAACTCAGTGTTGAACATCAGTGATTATAATCTAACGTCCATCACACTCTTTAATCTGAGCACAGTTCAGCTGTTTCTCTCTCAGAGTAGAACCTTTGTGAGGAAGAACTGAAAGAATGGAGTAGTGAATTGTTTGCCATGCTGCTGCTTTGAACCATGTATTAACGTTACTCTGACCCTGACGTGTGTTTGATCAGTGGTGACCCCAGACTGTGCAGCCGGGACACAGCTCTTTACAGCCTCAGCACCACAGCAGAGGGTTTTTCACAAGTGAGGAAGTCAGTCCAGACCGAGACCAGCCCTGATGTTTTCTGTATACAGTCTGCTAACTGTAAGTGCACCAATCCTTACCGAGATCTCCTTACTTTAGATCTTCTCTCCATATTTTTAACAAAACTAAATGAAAAAGCGATGACTATCCCAGATATTTCTTTTGCTGCGAAAATTACGTTGGACATAATAAATACATCATCGAAACTTCTTAGATGGACAGTAAAGCTGCACAAACTATTTCGAGTTCCGGTGTCAGGAAAGAGAAGAATGGGAAGGACAAAGAGCAGGTTCATGGATGTGGTGGGAGAGGACATGCAGGTGTGAAAGAAGAAGAACAGAGGACAGGAAGACAGGAAGGAAGATCCGCTATGGAGACTCCTAATAGGAGAAGCTGGGAGAAGAAGAGTAGGTCAGATACAGCTGTAGTTTGGTTGACGCTTGTAGAGACAGTAAGTCCTACTGTGTCCTAAGCCACACCCACAAGAACTGGAGGAGATTTGATCAGCTTTTTCAACTCTGGATGCCTGAACACTTGAAGCAGTTGTGCTGAACACGCCATGTGCCGGGAGTTGAAAAACAGTGAGCAAAACGTTGGTGTTTGTGGCAGGATGTTTGGTTTCGTCCTGTGGTCTCTGGAGGTTTTGACACTCTCTTTCGAATCAGCCAATATTTAAATAAAAGCTTTTCATCATGTTTCTGTGTTAGATCAACAGGGCATGTCCTTCGTCACCCCCAACACTCCCACAGAGAACAACTTCGATCATCTCTTCAATCGTTTCCTGGGATTCTTCTTCAGGAGCTCTGGTGGGACAGGCAATGCTCTTCATGCTCCCATACAGGGAAACTCTCCAGGATACCTGGTAAAGTTCTGCATGTTCTAGCTTCTTATTTCAGTTCATTTTCATACTGAAGAGCTGGACCTATTGTAGGTGGAGATAATAGGCAGCAATGGAACTGTCAGTTGCTGAAGTTGGTGTTGGAAGAAGATGGGTGTAAAGATCTAAGCCACTTTAAGAACTGCATGGTGATCAGACTGGATCAGAGCATCTCTTGCTGGGATGCAGTTGTTTTTACCAACAAAAAGTGCTCCAGGGAAGGACAGTGACAAATAGTTCAAAGTGTTCCTCACACTGAGCATCTGCGGGACGTGCTGGACATACTAGGACATACTGTTTGGATCCATGGAGGCTCAAATTAATAACTTACAGGTCTTAAAGGACCTACTGCTGGTGCAGAAACCACAGCACAACTTTCAAAGGCATCCAGGTCTCGACGGGTCAGAACTGTCCAAAGGAAGGGCAACACAATATCAGACAGATGATTAATGTTATGGATGACTGGTGTGTATGGACAGACAAAAATCAAGTTTTCTGTTTTTGTCAGACCTTATTGAACCTGGAATCAGAATCAGATCAGACTAATCATAATCAGGAACAACGAAGGATTCACAAAATTCAAAAACGAAACTTTTCTTCTCCTCTGAAAGGCCAAATGTAATCCCACAGTTTCGAAGGGAAGAGCAGCTTTGATTTACATTTTAGAAAAGAAAAATGTTAGATTAGATTTACAATCTGGGCATTCAGGATGCAGAGTAAAGGATTAACATCTTTAATGGATGAATAACAATACTTATAAATGCTGTGTTTCTCCTCAGTATGGAGACATCATCCAAACAGAGAACAATGATGGACAGCGGGACTTTTTTAGGCTTCCAGCATCTGCAGGGACAGCAAACTGCTTAGACACAAACCCAGCAGGTACGGTTAAAGGTGTAGATCTTTGATTCATCTGCAGTTTAATTTGGCTACAGATCACCATAGACATAGATAGATCTGATTATTTTGCCACAGTTAACCAGTATTTTCAGAATATATTACTCAAACGTGTCTGGAGACCTGATTCTAGTGGAATATTGGCAACAAAGACAATTCTGTCCTTTTTATGTGTCAAGAACTGAAGAACTCAATTTTAGTAAAATAATTAGTAGTAATTCCAAAATCAGTAAAACTGAATTTCTGCCTTCAGACCATTTCATTAAAGCGTGTTTAACACTCCCGCTGTCCAAGCTGAAGTGCTGATTGTAGAATTGCCTAAAATAATTGATTCCAGTTGTGTTGTGTGTTACTACAATGTTCACCCACTCACTTGCTAAATCTTTAAGTAGATTTTTTTTCTACTTAAAGATTAATTAACCTAGCGGCGTCTTGGCCTTAGTTAAACCCTTAAACCTTTATTGTTTGAGCATGACAGCCTTAGAATCTACTATAAGTTAGAATTGTTATGGTATTATATTTAATATTTACTCAGTAACCATTATTATCCAGTATCTACTGTCATTTTTTCAAAATCCACTATGAATTATTCAGTATCTGCTATGAATTATTCAGTATCTATTATGAATTCAATATCCACTATTAATTATTCAGTATCTACTATGATATATTTAGTATCTACTATGATATATTCAGTATTCACTGTGAATGATTCAGTATCTATTATGAATGATTCAGTATCTTCTCTTGCTATGAGTTATGAACTCTTTGTGAGCTCTTTATTTCTTTTCAGCATTTCTGAAGGATCAGACGAGCAGATGTGTGAGGAGTTTCGTTTTGGCACAGGACTGCACCACGTTAGAGGCTTTGAAATTAAGGACTTACACTAACTTCAGCATTTTCTCTGTGAGTTACAGTCCAGCTCGTCTGTATTCGAACTGTACACCTAATTCATCACACGTGTGCCTCAGACCGATAACAATGAAATCTTACATTTCTTTGACACTGTTGTAAATTTTTGCAGTCCGACAGAAGCATGTTACATGAATGAGAGTATTCTCTATAAGTCTGTACTTTTGTCCATGTTTTTAGATAAAAGTAAGTCATACAGTGGCAGAATTGCTCCTTAATCAAGCACCAGTCGTGTTTTGGTGCTTTAACTTTCTTTTAAGTTTCTTCTTGGTTGAACCTTCATTTTAGTAATGTAACTGTTTCCTGTTTTCTTTTTCAGGGGAAAGACACAGAAGCGAACGTAAGAAAACCACACCATTATACGCTTGCTGAACCTTGTTTATTAGGGGAGAAATTCTGTATCTTTCCTTTAAGCCAGACAACCCCACATATCTCCGTTTATTCGTCTCAGTATCATTATAATATCCATTTTCCATATTTCTCCACAGCCAGGGTGAGAAACCTGGGAGTCGTGATTGATGACTAGTTGTTTTTTGCTGATCATGTCTCGGTTGTGCCTCTTTACAAAATTTTTAAATCAAGCGTACCTGACTCAGTCTGACACCAGACTCTTGGTGCAGGCCATGATTATGTCCTGCATTTATTGCTGCAATGTTGTGCTCTAACAATCTAACCCACCTAATGCACTTTTCATTTTTTACACCTTTCACTTTTGTTTTATGCCATTTCAGTCTGAGTGGCATTAAATGTTCATGCAAAACTTTCTGCACCATCTGCACTATCTGGAAGTTGCTGTGAAGTAAATCTTCATGTAAATGTAAATTTTGCTTCTCCACGTACATTCGCACTCACGCACTCAGCCTGAAGCTGAAAGTACATGAGGTCCTGTCCAAGTACTTTTCCACCTGCTTTGGAAACTGACGCACCGTAATCCTCAGCTCACCACTTTGCCCGTCTTACCTCGGGCCCAAAACTGCACAGCATTCAGGCCATCACACACTCAGCCAGGTCTCACAGCAGGCGCGCTAAAGCCAGAACAGTGACCTGATCCACTGGGAGTGGGATTAGCAGTGTGGGATTAGCTGGGTGTCTGCGCTAGTGTCTGTGACTGAAACAGGATGTGTGTGTCTCAGCTGGTGGCTGTGGGGGTGGACGCTGTTACCTTGCAGTCACTGGAGGGCACACAGACGCTCCTGGAAATAGACGCTGATTCTGCCTTTGAGCCGGAGTTTCTGCAGCCTGCTGAAGTCTGCAACCAGGTGGTGCTGCAGGTGAGCTCAAAGAACATTAATGCTGATATTGAGCAAGAAGATATTTAACCCGTAGCTCATGAAGAAATGAAAATAAAATAGATACCCGTAGATGGATTTATTCAAGTGTGTTAAAACACGTAAGCAGTCATTTGATCAGAAGCACCTACCTAGCTTATGGCCAGATTATCAGAAAAACCTGCCATATATCTCCAGTCTTTGGCCAGTTTATCAGAAACACCCACCTTGTGCTTCCACTCACTGGCCACATTATTAGAATCATCGAATATGTGCTTCCACTCACTGGCCACTTTATCAGAAACACCCCATATGCATCCACTTTCTGAAAGTGAAAGTGACAACCCTTGTCATTGTGAGGTCACAGCACAGCACACGTGAACCACAACAAAATTGGACCTCTGCATTTAACCCACGCACACAAACACAGTGCAGCAGGTGGGCAGCTATTGCAAGCGCCTGGGGAGCAGTGACGGGGAAGGTACCTTGCTCAAGGCTACCTCAGGGCAACCTACTGGTGAGGGAATCGAACCCACAATCTTCCGATGTGGGGGCAACTCACTAACAACTAGGCCACCGCTGCCACTCCCTAACTACTAGGCCACTTTATCAGAAACACTTATGTTGTACTTCTAACCATTAGCCACTATATTTGAAACACCAACCTTGTTTTCTCTCAGTGGCCACTTTAACAGAAACACCCACCATATGCATCTACTCACTTGCCACTTTATTAGAAGCACACACATTGTGGTTTTCTAGCTTCACACCAGCAAGGTGGAGCTCCGAGAACAGGGTTTCTCATAAACTGGACTTTTTGATAGCCAGCACTGTGTGTGTGTGATGGTCATGTGATGTTCTTAAACCTCTTTCAGGTGAAGTACACAGTCAGGTATGGTGAGGCTGGGCAGATTGTGAGGGTGACGGCATCGTTTGTGCTGACTGCCGTCAGTAACAGCATGCTGCCAATCCAGCAGGAGTTCCAGACAGCCTTTGTTCAGGTGAAGCTTCAGGATAAAATATGTGGATGAGAAAGTGTTCAGCAACAAATGAACCCTGTCAGAGTTAACAGCTGGGTGTTCTTCACTTCACAGGAGACCAGAAGTAATGCGGTGGTCCGGTCCAGTGGAAATCCTGGTTATTTGGTTGGACTTCCTCTTGTGGCAGGATGGAGAACTGCAGAATATCCTTTCTCACAAACGTCCCGATTCTGTATTTCTCCAGCACCGTGCAAAAGTGAAAAATGTTTAAAATGCTTTTTATTTGACTACTACACATTTTTACCCAGAAAAAAACACTATTTGTTAATCAATATAAACAGATCTGTTTATATTGTGTTGGTCCCTTAACTGGATTTTCACCGGGATCCTTCGAAGTACTGACCCAGAAGGGTCGCTAACTGTACTGCAGAGCTCAGCGGATCAGGACTGTCTGCTCGGCTTTCCTCAGCGATCACCTGTCCTGTTCGGGAAAGACGTGCTGTCGGGCTGCACCTTTAGGTAGGAGGGTCTAATGTGTGTTTGCAGTGAACTTTTTTCTGCTCTAATGATTTCCCCCAGTATCCATCAGATCATTACACTTATCTAATTTATTAATTTCCTGCCCTGAAAAATAATAATGATAATTAAGTATTGTTTCTGTCTTTGAGATGACCTCTTGTATCTGAGGAAGTATGTGTGTGTGTGTGTGTGTGTGTGTGTGTGTGTATTACTCTCCTGCAGGCTGGAGGATGGAGCTAATTGCTCATTAGTGTCTGAAGCCGTTTTAGGACATCTGAAAGGCCAGAGTTTTCCAGACTACGTGGCTTCTTTTGGGAACTCTTTGCCTCAGAACCCCATGGACTGGGTGCGCATCGAGAACCAAACAACATTAACAGTAATTATTAGTCTCTTGTTTCTGGGTCAACACATCTCAAATCAATGTTTTACATGAATAGTAAGATTTGCATTATAGTTAAATTCATTTTTTTGTCCCAGAGTATGTTTTAAGGCTGGTAACTTTTATATGAAGAGAAAAGGTTTCTTTTTTACAGTTTTCCACTGACTCAAATTGGTCGAATACATGTCTGGCGCTCAAATTTGAATACTTCTTCAGTTTAGAGCTAGTAAAACTGGCCCACAAGTCAGTAGTTACCCAAAGCTTTTGCCCAAACTCTCCCTCAGCTCATTAAAACCTCCAGCTCTATATTACAGGGGAGCAGACTTCGGAGTGTGGTTTAGGACACAGTAGGACTTACTTTAAATCATAAGGTTCGGATTCCTCCGTGTTTAAGAGGGTTGTTGACAAAAAAGCGTGGCTACACACTGGAGTTTAAGTCCTACTGCGTCCTAAACCACACCCACAAGTCTGATCCACCTTCATGAAAAGATGGAGGTTTTAATTGGCTGAGAGATGGTCTGACAAAGGGTAACTGATGAGCGAGTGGAGAGAGGTTTTGGAGATGTGTTTATGGAAAAGATTTGGATGACCTTGATGTTAGCAACATTAGCCCCATAGCTTCTTTTCTCTTCTAAAGAAGCTAAACATGGACTCCAGATGTGTCTCTGCTGATCTACCACATCTGGGCTCAGAGGAACTCTATGAAACTAATCTGTCAAACCATTTCTTATTTTTAACCGGTTCTTCGCTAACCATAGTTCAGAAGTTACAACTATTCAAAAACTTGCACCTTTTTCCGTAGCGCTCATTTTGAGTCAAAAAGTAAGATATCAAGAAAACTGATGGCTCATGTTTTCATAAGCTTCAAAAACAGTAAAAGATACATGCCTTAACTTTCATACACTACTTGTGAAGCTCCATGCCAGGATTCCCACAAAATGGTGACCAGAAAGCTTTTCCAGAGTGACTTCCACTTCCTGATTACAGCGATAGTCCTCCTGGAGCAACTTTGCGTTCAGGGTTTTGCTCAGGAGCCCAGTGGTAATGGTGTAGGTGGGATTTTAACCTATGAACCTCTTGGTCCATAGATGAGTATCCTACCACTGGACCACCAGCATGCTCTCCTGTGTTCTATTTTCATAACTGTACTACTGTCAGAAACACAAACATGAAAGTGTGAAAAAGAGGAAGTTTTCTTCTTACGTTTGATTTTAAGCAAGAGGAAACCATGTCTTTAAGCTCAGTTTCCCAAGAGTCACAATGAAGCAAACTGAGGAGTCTCAGCCTGAGGAACAGTCTCTATTTAATGTCTTCCTGATGTTTAGGGCAGTCAGGGATGCAGTGTTCCTCTGTCCTATCATCTCCAAGTTAAATGGACCAAATACGGAACCTTGGTGAACCCCCAAGCCCAGATTGTGAGCATCGTGGAATTAATAAAATTCAACACCAGCACTTTAGTAAGTACTTTGGTTTGATTATATAAAGATGTCAGTCACATTATAGCCATTTTATGTGCAAAACAAGTTTCATTCTTAGAAAATATCGCCCTCATCCAGAGTTGTTTCTAACTAAAAGTTACATTTACGTGTATTAAAATCAGATTTTACCTCTCCTATAAAGTGAAGTGAAAGTGACTATCATCATGAACCACAAAAAATAATACATTCTCTGTATTAAACACACACACCATCCAGCAGGGGGCAGACATATCCAGCACTCAGGGAGCAGTGAGGGGACAGTACCTTCCTCAAGGGAACTTCAGGGCAACCCACTGGTCTGGGATTCAAACACACAATCTTCCAATCCCGAGGTCCCTAAACACTAGAAAGCCACTGCCCCAATTTAAAAAATATAAAGCTGCCATTTTAAAATAAGGTTTTTATGGAGTGTCTTTATTGTAATTGTTCGAAGGGCATGTGTCTCATAAAAAACCCTTAAAACGAACTTTGCTTTCACAGCCGTCTCCAGCCGCTGGCGGCACAGTCGTCCCCGTCACCAGCTCTGTGAGTTTTATAGACACGTCAGCTTCTGCAAGCCCAGGCTTCAGAGTTGCTCCCACCATCAACGCCAAACTTCCCTTTGACTTTTTCTTCCCATTTGTATGAACAAGAAAACATCACTGGAAGAAAATCTGCATTTCACAGTTCCTGTTGCTCCTCTACACAAAACGGAGCGTTTCCTCGACACCCACCTGAGAAGGTCTGACCTTGGAGACCAGCACAGAAGATGACAGGCTAGCAGTATCATGTTTCAATTTTGGAGGATTATTTGAATATTTTTAACTGCAAGACCTTGTATAGTATGTTCTGTACAGTTTTCTTTTACATTTTGTACACTAAATTATTTAGTTTTATGTATCTTTTGTAGGTCAGATGTTCTACTAATCCTCACACTGGTCAGCAGATGTATCATTTATCATCACCTGTACGTACTGCAAGCGTTTTATATACTTCCTTTATTATTGTACAGTTCTGCATTATAATAAAACATTAGATTTTACAAAATAATGCACTTTAAACACAGTTAACAAAGTGGAGGCTAAATTCCGAGTCAGAGAAAAGTAGAAAAGCTCATTTTATTGTAGAAACATAATTATGAAAAGCCTTTGGAACTGAAACCATGAAGGTTTTCCCTTTTAAATAATTCTCAAAAAATATATAATTGTTGCCTTTTTCATTTTTTGTTTGTTAATCTTAAGACAAGTGGGGTCACATGATCCAGGTTTATTCATCTCTAGTCATGAAGTGCCACAGTAAGGCAGCTTAATGTTTACCGAACAAAACAGCTGACACTTAACTCCTGATTCACTCCTAATCGGGTTCAGTATGGCAACTGATTCAATACAACACATGATTCATAACTGAACTAATTCAGTTGAGAACCTGAATCAACTTTATTAACAATAATTAATTCCTGCACTCATCATGACATCCAATTCAGTACTCAACTGAATCACTGCCACAAGATTCAGTATTCTGATTCACTAAATCCAGAACCGACACCAGAGTCAGCAAGGATTCATTTTTAAGGTGATTCACACAGTACTGATTCATAACTGTCCCTTGATTCATTCCTGCACTGTTGTGACTGATCTGATTTAGTAGTGTATTGATTCAGTTCTGATTCACAACAAAAATACTCTTGATTCAGTACTGAACTGATTATAGTTAATAATAAACTTCACAGTTTGTGAGCGACAGTATGAATGTGACTGGAGCTGGTGACCTCTGACCTTCAACAATTTAATTGGACTGTCATAGTTACCTTCGTTGGCCCCCCAGCAACAATTTGGCGCGAATAACCGACTAGATTTTTGGGACGTTGTGGGGTGAACGCAGGAAGTTAGTGCTCGATGTTGTGCTGCGTTAAAAGCGCTTCCAGTCTGCTGACCTCCTGCTCCTGTGAAGAGATTCACAAGAAGAACGTGTTGCTTTTCGAACCAAACACTGAAATTGACCGTCATTGTGAAACACAACCTCTCTATTTAACCCACCCACACTGTCCTGCAGGGGGCAGACATATCCAGCACCCAGGCAACAGTGATGGGGACGATACCTTGCTCAAGGGAACCTTAGGGCAACCTACTGGTCCAGGATTTGAACCCATAACCTTCTAATCCTGGGACCTAGTCCCTAAACACTAGACCACTTCTCCCCCAAATAGTGTAAACGTCAAACATTCGCCTCAGCCTGAGGAATAATCTCTTACGGGGCACCAGGAACCCAAGCTGCACCACGAAGAGAAGTTTTTCCACTGTAGATGAAGTGTGGAAAAAAAATCTACATCCATGCTTGCATCTCTGCCATCTGATTGGTGGAAATTCAGAAACAGGAAATTGCAAAGATCGTTTTTATTTTTGGATTTGCGGTTTGGTCCGGTGTGGTTCCCGGTGCTGGTGGATATACCCCGCAGTTGAAAGTGAAAGTGACTATTCTTGACATTGTGAGACACAATGAAATGACACCTCTTTTTTTACCCACACACCGTGCAGCACGGGGGCAGCTATTGAAAGCACCCTGGGAGCAGTGATAGGTACGGAACCTTGCTCAAGGGTACCTCAGGGCAACCTAGGGCAGCGGTGGCCTAGCGGTTAGGGCATTAACCGCATGATCGGAGGATCGGGGGTTCAAACCCCTTCCCAATAGGTTGCCCTGAGGTACCCTTGAGCAAGGTACCGTCCCCTTCATTGCTCCCCGGGCGCTTTCAATAGCTGCCCACTGCTGCACGGGTTTGAGTGTGCATGGGTAAAATGCAGAGGTCCAATTTCGTTGTGGTTCATGTGTGCTGTGCCGTGACCTCGCAATGACAAGGGTTGTCACTTTCACTTTTTCACTTTCACTTACTGGACTCGGATTCAAACCCATGACCTTCCGATCCTGGGGCCAAGTTCCTAACCACTAGGCCACCTCTGTTAAAACATAACTTCACAAACAACAACGGCCTCAGCTTTAAAGAAAAAAAAAATCGTCTGTGTGGATCTAGCCCTTTTTTTTGCCTCTTTTGTTTCTTTTTGAAATCAGAAATAATTCAGTGTTTAAAATAATCAATTAGAATAATTTTTTCACAGCACTGTGTATCAGCCTCAAAGGAAAGAAGCAAACTTTGGACATCAAACATGTCTTGGCTCAGTGACGCTGCAGGTTTGAAGCTTTACCTGCTTCATAATTAACTGATGAACTGAATGTGAATCAGAGCAGAAAAAAACAAGAAAAATCAGGAAACCATGGAAACGCTGGCCTGCAGTTCAGCGGCTCCGTACCCAGATGTTCAAAAACGATCAGTCTGATTGACTACGGTGTTTGATGAGATACTCACCAGCCTGTTCTTGTGTTCTTGGAGTTCACTGATTTGCTGGGAGAGCTGATTGTTGGTCTCCTCGAGTTTCTGCACTTTGTGATGAGCTCGGTTCTCCACCGTCACAAGAATACCTGCAAACAAAGGACAGGTGTTTTATCTGGAGCTTTGTGGTTAAAAGCAAGAACACACGCGCACACACACACACACACACACACACACACACACACACACACACACCTGAACAAACTGTAAAAACCACTCTGTTACAAACACACAATATCTGGAAGTTACCAAACCAGGACCAGCTGAAAGAAGAAAAAAATAATAATTAAAAGTGAGAGTAAACGGGAAGATTTACAGGACAGTAGTGAGACCAGCTATGTTGTACAGGTTGGAGAAGGTGATGAAAAGACAGGAGGCGGAGCTGGAGGTGTCAGAGTTAAAGATGCTGAGATGTTCATCGGGTGTGCCAAGGATGGACAGGATTAGAAATTAGTATATTAGAGGGACAGATCAGGTTGGACGTTTTGGAGACAAAGTTAGAGAAGCGAGGTTGCGTTGGTTTGGACACGTCCAGAGGAGACACACGGATTATATTGGGAGGAGGATGTTTAGGATGGAGCTTCCAGGAAAAAGGCGAAGAGGAAGACCAAAGAGGAGGTTTATGGATGTGGTGAGAGAGGACACGCAGGTGGTCAGTGTGAAGGTGGAAGATGCAGAGTACCGGAAGAAATGGAAATGGATGATTCTCTGTGGCGACCCCTAAACGGGAGCAGCCGAAAGAAGAAGATTAAAGTGTATAGATTTTAAAGTGTACATCTTTGTAGATGTGTTGTAAATTGTATAATATATTGGACTTTTCATTAAGTATATTTGCATACCGTCCCCTTTTGAAATCATATAAAATGTAAATATTTGGCAGTAATTCAATATTTTATTTTTTTAATTAATTAACAGTCATCCTCTTATCCTAATGTCTATGGAAAAAGACTCACAGACACCTGCACTGATCAGCTGTAAGTGCTGCTCCAGGCAGGTTCTGTGTGTTATTTTGCATAATATCGTTCCAACAAGCACCAACATTTGGATACCAAATGAACATCTGACGAAACAAAAAAGTAACTTTCAGCGTGAAACAATGTAAAGGTGAGTCTTATTGGATCGATTCTATTGGTCAGTTCATCAAGGACTTTTTACAGAAACAGAGACACAAAATAAGGTTTAGTTGACACTGATTGTAGTGCAGATTAAGTGAAAGTGACTATTTGTCACTGTGCACACAAACATCCTCTGGGCAGACATATCTGGCACCCAGGGAGCAGTGATAAGGACGGTACCTTGCTCAAGAGAACCTCAGGACAACCTGGTCCTGGATTTGAACCCACAACCTTTTGATCCTTGGACTGTCCCCAAACACTAGACCATCGCTGCCCCTGGGAATCCCTGGGATTATTAAAAATAATCTGAAAAACACTTCCTCAGTTAAGACTTCATGTAAACATTTGGTCGATTTGTCCACTATGAATGGTTTGAGGGGTCAACCAACAGACGGCCCACATTTTTCGCTCCAATCCAGCTCAACAGAGAGAAAAAGGCAAAAAGGTGGCTCCACTGAGGTTCCCTAAAAATCACAGGTTAAGGTTTAAAAGTGAGCCCTACCGTTAATGATCCTGGCCACCCTCCACAGCCTGAGGAGGATCAGAAGCCCCACACCATCAAAGGCGTCCTCGTGGGAGATGTAAACAAGGTCCAGGATGAAGGACACGACGACCACGATGCCATCAAACACCTCAAACTTGTGCTTAAAGAACTCCATCCGATAAGCATACAGCTTCACGATCAACTCCACCATGAAGAAGGTCAGAAGGGCCAGGCTGAGGTAGTGGAACACCTGCAGGGGAGGGGAGCGACTGAAGGAGGATAATAATACACCCCACAACTGCTAACTGCTAACGAGAGAGGACTCTTTAACCCCTGTTCTTTGTGACATCACAGCCATGGCAAAATTAAGAAGTCTGCAGTGATCAGCTGCTCTGGAAGTGAAAGTGCAGGAGGTGCAGCAGACTGACGTTTCCACTTACCTGGGGAGCGATCCGGTGATGGTCTGCTTTGATTATTGACAGGTCAATCAGCAGCTCACACAGAACAAAAAGGGCGTCCAAGACTACTAAGCACACCACAGCTATCTAGAACCCAAAAAGAACATGCACTACTCAGTTTTCATTCCAGAATGAATGGGGAGAGCATTATGTCCCTGTAGGAAATACAGGACCAGGACTAACGGACTTGAACTGTTAGACGTCTGTCAGCAGACAAAACGTGTGAATCTCCGTTGTAACAAAAAACACTTCCTTATATGGACGTTACAGGGTTGCGTCATGAACCTAAAAGCTAAATGCGGTTTGTCTGTCTTTCTGACACGGTGTAGAATTATTGTTCATTTTAATTCTAAAAATAATGATACATTTTACCATTATAGAGGTTTCCGAAAAAGTTATATTCACAGAAATACCTGCATCTGAAGCCATTCAACAGGTTTAATGTGCGAGACAACAATTAAAAATAGAAATGATTGAAAAAAAATGCATTTACTGGCTATTTTTTTATCCATTTAAAAAAATAACATTTGTTAAAATAAGAAGAAAGTTTTTTTTAGTCTTTTACTTTTCACACATCTTCTTTCTATCCTGTTCTTTCTTAGACTATTTTTACCTTTATATTCAAATATAATACCTGTTTCAGCTTTTTACATATACAGCACTGCCTTTCATTTCATTATGATGTAAAAGGAAATTAAAAACAACATTTGTTGATTTTCAGAGTGTAAATAATTTTAGTGCACAATTTTGTCTAATTAGGTTTACATACTGGGAATAAAATGAAATATAAATGATAAAATGTGCCAACAGGCCAGATTTTCCCAACATTCCCAGTTAACCGTGCACATGAACAGTATTTGTGTAATAAAATGAGAATAAAGTTGTTCTCTGTGAAGATTAAGCCTTTCATAACATCCCAACACTTTTTAGGCAAGAATTCTTTTTTTTTTTTACATATTCACAAAATACAGTGAATATAATGAACCAAGCTGGTCTGAGAACAGCCGAGTCGGGCTGTTTTGCACCGACTGCATTAGAGGACTCCGCCTGAAGGACCGGCGACTCTACCTGGAACCTCTCGGAGCTGAAGAGCATCTTCATGGCCTCTCTGAAGGTCAATGGGGAGCCGTGGTTCTCCTTTGCTTTCTCCAGCTCCTCCGGGGTCGCCTTCAGTTGCTCCTTGTGCCATAGGGAGACGTTGTGGTGATGGTCTCCCACAGCAGTGAAGAACCTCAGACAGCGGCCTGGCATGGTGCCCGGGGTTTCGCCTCTCAGCTGGAGAATTCTGCAGGAGGGAGTTTAAATTTAAAACCTAATAATGACTTCTTTGTGAGAAGTTTTTAAATTAAGTTTTTAACGGGGCAGCGGTGGCCTAGTGGTTAGGGAGTTGCCCCTGCATCAGAAGATTGTGGGTTTGATTCCCTCATCAGTATGTTGCCCTGAGGTACCCTTGAGCAAGGTACTGTCCCTGTCACTGCTCCCCGGGCAGCGTTCAATAACCGCACAGTGTTTGCATGGGTTAAATGCAGAGGTCCAATTTTGTTCTAGTTCATTGTGTGTTGTGACCTTGCAATGACATGGGTTGTAAAAAAAAATAAATAAAAATTCTCCATGAAAGACTCGGATGTAGTTAGCTTAGTCTCTTTTGCCCTTTAAAGTCCTCCATCAGAAAGTTGACTAAATCAGTGAAACTCTCCGCTCGTTTTACTCAACAATCTGAACCCAAAATGAAAAGAATCACTGTCCCATCCAGGAAGAGATTACTGTTAAAATCACAGAAACCACGAGAAGATCCCATCTAAAACCAACCTCAGAGAGAGACACCTTCCGCTGTGGTTCCATCAACCCCAGAAAGTTGACAAACAGTGTGTTTCACACACCAGAAATGACTGACACGCCCTTTTTCATGATCAGCTGTGAGGTCGGGAGCGAACTTTTATTTTCACACAAAACACACGTCTTTATCTTTCCAAATTTTCACTAAACAAGTGCTGTGTGGCTGCAGGATCTCTGGAACCTGAGAACATAACTTCCAGCAGGACCTTCCAACGGTTCGCTTCAGCTTCGTAGTCTCCGTGTCTGCAGAGCAAAACAGGCCGACTTCGTTACCGTGGAAGTCGTGTCCTCATGACCTTAAAAAAACAGAACTGTTTACTGTGTCAACACAGCCTGCCGCCATCCTTTCATTTCCTTTACATTAACAGCCTCTATCAGACCCTCTTGTCCAGGGCTGCTTCATTAAGAGCTGCTCGGTGGTCAGGTGTTTAGAGACGAGACCCCAGGATCAGAAGGCCCTGAGTTCGAACTTCCAGGTTGCCCTGAGGTACCCTTGAGGACGGTACCATCCACATCACTGTTCCCCGGGTGCCGGATATGTCTGCCCCCTGCTGGATGGTGTGTGTATGTGTTGCATACAGAGGATGTAACTGGTTGTGGTTCACTGATCACAATGACTAATAGTCACTTTCATTTTCTCCAATACAGGGAGAGCGTTCATGGAGCGAAGATCATGAGCAGCTTGAGGAGAGATGAAGATCTGCTCCAGAGAGCAGAGGAATGAAAGGAGGACAGCAGAGTGGTGAGGATGGAGGGAGTAGAGGAGGTGAAGGGGGAGGAGCTTAAACACTTGGGATCAACAGTTCAGAGTAACGGCGAGTGTGGAAGAGAGGAGAAAAAGAGAGGCAGGTTGGAATGATTGGAGAGAAGTGTCAAGAGTGAACTGTGACAGACAAGGACCAGTAAGAGTGAAAGGGGAAGTTTACAGGATGCTAGCGAGACCAGCTATGTTGTACGGGTTGGAGACCGTTGCAAGACCTGCCATATAATACGGGCTGGAGATGGTAGGAAGACCAGATATGTTATACAGGATGGAGATGGTAGAAAGACCTGCTATGCTATACAGGTTGGAGACGGTAGTGAGACCAGCTATGTTATACGGGTTGGAGACAGCAGTGAGACCAGCTATGTCATACAGGTTGGAGACAGTAGTGAGACCAGCTATGTTATACAGGTTGGAGACAGTAGTGAGACCAGCTATGTTATATGGGTTGGAGATGGTGGTGGAGCTGTGGTCAGAGTTAAAGGGCTGACATTTGTGTTGGGAGAGAGGAGGACGGACAGGATTGAGGAGGAGTGTATTAGAGGGACAGATCAGTGCGCCTGAAAAACAAATCATTTTTCATTCTTAACTGTCTTAATAATCACATCCAAACAACACCTTATTCAAAAGTACCTGGACATTATAGTCGCCATTAATTCACCATAATAATAATAATAAGCGCCACTTTTATTTTCCTGAAGTGCTTTAGGACAAAGCTGCAGCCTAAGCACACAAACTGGAACCTGTAAAACCAGTACTTATGTTTAGGAGCCCCCGGCTGGTGCAGACTGAGAGATTAGTCTGTACACGCCTCTTCTGTAGAGACGTTTCTTAAACAGTACAAACTGGAGCAGAGCCAATGATCTCTAGATACAGCTGAGCCCACAGCTGAAGGGACGTGAGAACCAAGACTTTTTAAACGTTTAAAGTCAATCAGAATGAAATTGAACCTTTTCAACCAATTACGAGCGATTTTGCCTGATTTTAATGGTTTCAAAATCCTGTCAAGCTGCCTTTTATTTGGCACATTTATTAAATAAAAGAAATGGGAACAAATGTTTCACTGCTCCTGCAAAGTGCCTGAAGATACAAGGTTCTAGATAAAGGAATCCCCTGATCATCTGGAATCATCTGCTCCTGGTTCTTCACTGCTTCATGTCTTCAGTTAGACACTTTGTTCTGCTTGAAGGTTCAGACGTAGATCACTGTGTGGATTAACCAACACAGAACTATCAAACTGCTCAGGTACAGAGACTGGACTGAAAATGAGAGACAACAACACTGTCCTTCAGGAAGATCTGGAGAACTGCTCAGGTACAGAGACTGGACTGAAAATGAGAGACAACAACACTGTCCTTCAGGAAGATCTGGAGAACAATACAAAAAAAGTCAGGAGTCAATACAATTAAAATGGCTCAATTAAAATAAACGAAGCTGAGCTTTAACTGAATCTTGTTCTGAACTTTGTGTGTGGATCTGCTGCTGCTTGTCCTGGTGTAAAGAGATAGGAGTGGAGGTGAAGGTTGAGCAGATCGGAGATACCTGACATGTTTGTCATCAGTGTGACTTTGCAGTTTCGTTGTGTCTCTCTGCAGGAGGGACTCCCCGCCCTGAAACCATTCACCGTTTCTTACACACTACCTGCAAAAATTACTCCTTTAGACTCCACTGCCAGGTAAAGGTCTCAACCAGGCCACCAAATCTTGGTTGAACATCCATATGTTGTCCACCTTGAAGGGAGACAGAATTCTGCCCATTTCTCTTTTCCTGTCTCAGTAAACTTTCCCACCAATAAGCACCTGCCTCATCATTGACTCTTAGGATCTGTTGTTTTTTCAGCAAAGTTCATCAACCAAAGAAAGCGGGTTGATCAGACGCTCCATAACACTGTCCCAGCAGGTCCCAACCGCTGATTCCGCCTTCCTGATCTGCGGGACGCTAATTAGCGCTCAGATAGATGCTTAAGAAAATAGATGTTACTAATTGGAGGAGTCTGTAGGAGTCAGCGGTGGACTAGTGTTTAGGGACCAGGCCCAAGGATCAGAAGGTCGTGGGTGCGAGTCCCAGATCAGTAGGTTGCCCTGAAGTACCTTTGATCAAGGTACCGTCCCCATCACTGACTCACCAGAGATAAACTCCAGCTCCACTGCTGCTTCACACTCTCTTCTAGATTCTAAACAGATGGATGGATGGAAAAACAGGCTGAGAGTCAGTCAGACAGACAGACTGATAGAAAGACAAATGGATAAAACAGGGGGATAGACAGAAAGATGGATGGATGAAGACAGTCTGGAAAAAAAGACTGACAGTCAGTAAGTCAGTCAGTCAGACAGACAGACTAAAAGAAGGATAGAAAAATAGGTGGATAGGCAGATGGATGGATGGATGAATAGACAGACACACAGACAGAGGTAGATAGATAGAGATGGATAGTGAAAGAAAGACAGACAGACAGACAGACAGACAGACAGACAATAGATAGACAGAGAGACAGACAGACACGTGGAGTCTGCGGAGGGAGACTATTTAGAATTTTCCCGTTCCACCTTAAATGCCCAAGGTGCCAGATTGGAACTGCTGCAGCATTTAAGGTGGAACGGGAAAATTGCAAAAAGAGGAAAACTTGGGGTCATTTCAGCAGCTGGGCTCGTGCAGATCTCGTGATTTCCGTCCCGGTCAGCAGCTTTGGTCAGTGCCGGGTTTAATCGAGCCGGATCGGCCGTGTTTATCCCAGAAAAACGGGATTAAAACACAAAAAAAACAAAAATGCACAGAAAAATCCCTGAAAAAGAGAAAAATCCGGACAGAACCGTGACGGACAGACAACACAGAGCCCGAAGATCTGATCTTACCTTCTCGGCGAGGTGAATAAAGTCCCCTGCAGCTGGACTGTCTCCAAAAAAGAAAGCCCGCTGCTCGGTCCAACTTTTAATCCCCAAAAACTGCGCCTTTCCACTTCGAGATACAGCAGCTAAACTCCACCTCTGCTGCTCTCACACACACCACAGGGGGGCGCTGCATACACCTATAACTACACACACACACCACAGGGGGGCGCTGCATACGCCTATAAATACACACACACACCACAGGGGGGCGCTGCATACACCTATAAATACACACACACACCACAGGGGGCGCTGCATACACCTATAAATACACACACACACCACAGGGGGGCGCTGCATACACCTATAAATACACACACACACCACAGGGGGCGCTGCATACACCTATAAATACACACACACGTGTATATATATATATATATATATATACAGTCGTCTCTCGCCACTTCGCGCTTCGACTTTTGCAGCTTCACGCGGTTTCTCAGATATATTCATTAAAAGTTGATCACTAAGGTGAAAATGGTACAGATGCGCTCGGTCCCCTGAGTCAGTTACACACCCCTGTATTACAATGAAAATAAACATGACTGCTCGTATGGACTGTAGGCCGATGTGTTCGAGCGCCCCCGCAAATCTCTAACATACAATAAGAGGATATTTATAACGTCTAATATGTCTTATTTTGTGGGATTAGAACCTGGAACCTCTTGAGCCATAGGTCCATAGACAATTACCACCACTAGACCACCGTCACCCCACACACAACTAAACCCACTAGCACTAAATGAAGTTACATTTTACAGTACAGTTACAGAATAACTCTACTTTTACAATTTACTATCTATCTATATGTCTATCTGTTTCTGTCTGTGTATCTATTTATCTATCAGTCTGTCCATCCATCTATCTATCTATCTATCTATCTATCTATCTATCTATCAGTCTGTCCATCCATCCATCTATCTATCTATCTATCTATCTATCTATCTATCTATCTGTCTATCTATCTATCTATCTATCTATCTATCTATCAGTCTGTCCATCCATCCATCTATCTATCTATCTATCTATCTATCTATCTATCTATCTATCTATCT
>CM029383.1:23740670-23754208 GCA_017165825.1 Hepsetus odoe
TCTATCTATCTATCTATCTATCTATCTATCTATCTATCTATCTATCAGTCTGTCCATCCATCCATCTATCTATCTATCTATCTATCTATCTATCTATCTATCTATCCTTAGACTCTATCTAAGAATTTGAGGGACAAACTGTGATGGTGAGACAAACTGGATCAGAACATCTCCAACACAGCAGGTCTTGTGAGATGTTCCTGGTATGCAGTGATCAGTCTTGAGTCCCCAAACTCACTGATGTTCAAGGGGAGTAAAGGTGAGTTCCAGTCCCTCAGAAGAGCTGCTGCAAAAGTTCTGGTTCTGATGGAAAGTTGTCAGTACACACAGTACAGCTGCGTATGGGTCTGCAGACTGGTCAGAGTGTCCATACTGACCCCTGTCCATCATCAAATGCTCCAACGATGGACATCAGAACTGGACAATGTAGTAAAGGAAGAACTGACCTGATGGATCCCGTTCTCTTTTTTCCATCATGTAGAGTTTTGGGTGTGTGTGTCCTTACCTGGAGAAGAGACGGCACCAGGCACCATAGACAGATAAATAGATCGATAGATACAGTACTGTGCAAAAGTTTTAGGCAGGTGGGAAAAAATGCTGTAAACAAAGAACGCTTTCAGAAATATCAATAATGATTGTTTATTTTTATCAATTTACAAAATGCAAAGTGAGCGAACAAAAGAAAAATCTAAATCAGATCAATATTTGGTGTTACTACCTTTTACCTTCAGAGCAGCATCAGTTCTTCTGGCCCCACAGAGCCCTGATCTCCACATCATCAGTGTGTCTGGATCACATGAAGAGACAGAAGGATGTGAGGAAGCTACATCCACAGAAGATCTGTGCTCAGTTCTCCAAGATGTTTGGAACAACCTACCAGCCAAGTTCCTTCAAAAACCGTGTGCAAGTGTACCTAGAAGAACTGATGCTGTTGTGAAGGCAAAGGGTGGTCACACCAAATATTGATCTGATTTAGATTCTCTTTTGTTCCTTCACTGCATTTTGTTGATTGATGAAAATAAATGATCAACACTTCCGTTTCTGAAAGCGTTCTGTTTACAGCATTTTACACACCTGCCTTTTGCACAATACTGTAAATAGATTGATCAATCGATTGATCGATAGATGGATGGATGGATAGATAGATGATGGATGGATGGATGGATGGACAGGCAGACATATAGACAGACAGACAGACAGAGAAAGAGAGAGAAAGAAAAAAAAGAAAGACATACAGACAGACACACAGACAGTGGGCGGGGATTATATGGTTGATAACCATTGTGGGCGGAACTTCTCTGTAGCACTGAAGCACCATCATGTGCTTTCGTTGCTAAGTTACCGTTAGAGACAATCCGCGTGAAAGGTCACGTTACCAAGTAACACAGAAACTATGCAGAAGGAAAAACAAGATCAAAACCAAAACATGTGATTCTAAACAAGTAATACATTAAAACAACAACAAGAATCATAATAATGAAACTCCTAAATACATATATATACATATACATATATAATTGATTTTTATCTTTTTTTAAGTCACCATTAATTATTTTACTTATTATTTTCTATTTGTAATTAAGTAAATAGCCCAGAATCAAATAAAGATGAAATAATTCAATAATTAATCTATAACTGATGGGTTCAGACATGTTTACTTGCTCAGCCACGTGCGATTTGTACATTACAATGTTTTTATATAGTTTTTATCATTTTTTATCAGCGGTTTATTTTATTGTATTCTCCTGCACAGCTCACTTAATAATTGCACGGTATTAAAAGTTTGATCTCCTGTTATAAAGTCTGTAACTAGTCTTTCTTTGTGTAAATGTTCTGCATCTGCAGGGCTGAGAGCCTCACACTGCAATGGGAATAAAGGCTCTTCCTCTAAACAGAGGGGGACTGATTTAAGAGACAGCAGAGGGAATGAGCTGGAGGGGTGAAAGTGATGCTCACCGCCAGGGGGCGCTGTGTGCTGTTGAATCGCTTTGGTCATAAAGGCCGAACTTTCCTGAGCTTCTTCTCGAAGCTGTGCATTGTGAGATGGAAATGTAGCTTCTAAACACTTCCACAGAAAAATGATCAAACTTCTTGGCTGAAATGAAAACATCTTGCAGGACAGAGTGCTGTGCGATATATTTGGTTCTAATGTCCTGAATCCTAATTACTGAGGTTCTTCTACATCTCTGTGGTCATCCTGGGTGAGGTGTCTTAAAAAAGTTCTCTAAATGTGATCAGTGCATGAGGAAGCCCCCTCCTGGTTCTCACTGGCTGGAACACACTGGGATGAATGGGCCTGAGTGTTCTCTGGGCCCAATGAATGGAGTGTATAGAGTGAGCTCAGGGACACACACTCCATCCTTTCACCCCAACACGCAGCTGGAGTGAAGGAAGGCCTGTGAATGAGGGTCTCTGTGTGAGGTGGTCCTTCCTTATTCACTCAACCTGGGGCCCTAAATTACTTCATTTACATTTGCTCGTTTAGTGATCCAGAGCAGCACCGTGTGAGAGATTTCATTTCATTAATGCACCTCTTTTGGAAAGCAGATATTTTTAACACAGGTTGTTTTTGGGACACACAAAACAAAACAACACAACAAAACACAAAACAACACAACACAACATAACAAAACACAACAAAACACAAAACAACACAACACAAAACAACACAACATTACAAAACACAACAAAACACAACACAAAACAAAACAACACAACAAAACACAACACAACACAACACAAAACAACACAACACAACACAACACAAAACAACACAACATAACAAAACACAACACAACACAACACAACACAAAACAACACAACACAACACAACACAAAACAACACAACACAAAACAACACAACATAACAAAACACAACACAACACAAAACAACACAACACAACACAACACAACACAACACAAAACAACACAACACAACACAAAACAACACAACACAACACAACATTACAAAACACAAAACACAACACAAAACAACACAACACAACACAAAACAACACGAAACACAACAAAACACAACACAACACAACACAACACAAAACAAAACAGCACAACAAAATACAAAACAACACAAAACACAACAAAACACAACACAACACAAAACAACACGAAACACAACAAAACACAACACAACACAAAACAACACAACACAACACAAAACAACACGAAACACAACAAAACACAACACAAAACAACACGAAACACAACAAAACACAACACAAAACAACACAAAACACAACAAAACACAACACAACACAAAACAACACAACACAACAAAATACAAAACAACACGAAACACAACAGCACAACACAACAAAACACAACACAACACAAAACAACACAACACAACACAAAACATACAACACAACAAAACACAACACAAAACAACAAAACACAACACAACACAAAACAACACGAAACAACAAAACACAACACAACACAAAACACAAAACAACACGAAACACAACAACACAACAAAACACAACACAAAACAACACAACACAAAACAACACAACACAACACAACACAACACAACACAAAACATACAACACAACAAAACACAACACAAAACAACACAACACAAAACAACACAACACAACACAAAACATGCAACACAACAAAACAACAACACAAAACAACACAGCACAACACAACACAACAAAACACAACACAAAACAACACAAAACAACACAACACAACACAACACAAAACAACACAACACAAAACACCACAACACAAAACAACAAAACACAACACAACACAAAACAACACAAAACAACACAACACAAAACAACACAAAACAACACAGCACAACACAACACAACAAAACACAACAAAACACAAAACAACACAACACAAAACAACACAAAACAACACAAAACAACACAACACAAAACAACACAACAAAACACAACACAACACAACAAAACACAACACAAAACAACACAAAACAACACAACACAAAACAACACAAAACAACACAAAACAACACAACACAAAACAACACAACAAAACACAAAACAACACAACACAACAAAACACAACACAAAACAACACGTGTGTCTGTATATCTGTATTTCTGTATGTCTGTGTGTCTGTGTGTCTGTAGGTCTGTGTGTCTGTGTGTCTATATGTCTGTGTCTGTGTGTCTGTATGTCTGTGTGCCTGTGTGTCTGTATGTCTGTGTGCCTGTGTCTGTGTTTCTGTATATCTGTATCTCTGTGTGTCTATATGTCTGTGTCTGTGTGTCTGTGTGCCTGTGTGTCTGTATGTCTATATGTCTGTGTCTGTGTGTCTGTGTGCCTGTGTGCCTGTATGTCTGTATGTCTGTGTGTCTGTGTGCCTGTATGTCTGTGTGTCTGTGTGTCTGTGTGTCTGTGTGTCTGTATGTCTGTGTGTCTGTGTGTCTGTATGTCTGTGTCTGTGTGTCTGTATGTCTGTGTGCCTGTGTGTCTGTATGTCTGTGTGTCTGTGTGTCTGTGTGTCTGTATATCTGTGTGCCTCTGTGTCTGTATGTCTGTATGTCTGTGTGCCTGTGTGTCTGTGTGTCTGTATGTCTGTATGTCTCTATGTCTGTGTGCCTCTGTGTCTGTATGTCTGTATGTCTGTGTGTCTGTATGTCTGTATGTCTGTAAGTCTGTGTGTCCGTGTGTCTGTATTTCCGTGTGTCCGTGTGTCCGTGTGTCCGTGTGTCCGTATATCCGTGTGTCCGTATGTCCGTGTGTCTGTGTGTCTGTGTGTCTGTGTGTCTGTATGTCTGTATATCTGTAAGTCTGTATGTCTGTGTGTCTGTATGTCTGTATGTCTGTGTGTCTGTGTGCCTGTGTGCCTGTATGTCTGTATGTCTGTGTGTCTGTGTGCCTGTGTGCCTGTGTGTCTGTGTGTCTGTGTGTCTGTGTGCCTGTGTGCCTGTGTGTCTGTAGGTCTGTGTGTCTGTATGTCTGTGTGTCTGTGTGTCTGTGTGTCTGTATGTCTGTGTCTGTATGTCTGTGTGCCTGTGTGTCTGTATGTCTGTGTGTCTGTATGTCTGTGTGCCTCTGTGTCTGTATGTCTGTATGTCTGTGTGCCTGTGTGTCTGTGTGTCTGTATATCTGTATGTCTGTATGTCTGTGTGCCTCTGTGTCTGTATGTCTGTGTGTCTGTGTGTCTGTATGTCTGTAAGTCTGTATGTCTGTGTGTCTGTGTGTCTGTGTGTCTGTGTGTCTGTATGTCTGTGTGTCTGTGTGTCTGTATGTCTGTGTGTCCGTGTGTCCGTATGTCCGTGTGTCTGTGTGTCCGTGTGTCCGTGTGTCCGTGTGTCTGTATGTCTGTATATCTGTGTGTCTGTATGTCCTCTGCATGTGACTGAATGGACCATAATGTTGACTTTGAACATTTTTGAGAAAAACTGATCCTGGATCAGATCACTGACACCGACTCGGTCAGTTTCCTGTGCTGGCAGGCTCCAGAGTTATAAATCTTGATATATTTCATCTATAAATGTAATGTATATCTATGTATTTTTATCTATTTGCACTTCATGTAAATGCTTCTGCTCCATATTTTTAATATAAATGTATTGTTGCTGTGTGCTGTTTCTGTTTCCCCGGTTGTATTTATACTTAAAAAAATAAATACAAATTTTTATGATGTTAGTATTTGTGTGTGTCAGCACCAGAATCTGAGAGAAACTGCATGTTGATCCTCTTTCTGGCTTTTCGACTTTGACTCATCATAACATGACATTATTATATAAAACAACACATTTCATTGTATACATTTATATCACAGGATCATGTGATCATATTTTAATATCATAAACAAATGATAAGATTTATGGTCCAAACTACACTGCAGTGCTTGGGAGCAGGAGGTGGGCGTGACCGTATGTGCGGAGGGGGCGTGTCCACATACTCTCCGCTCGTCCCCTCTTGTTCAGCTCTCAGTCGGTTCTGCACGCGGGCACGCAGAGACAGCGCGCGCGCGAAGGTGAGTCCCAATTAAGCCTCGCTCTCTTAACACTGCGCTACCTGCGCTCGCGGGCTGTCCGGGGCTCGCGCAGCAGGTGTGCCTCTTCTTGTGTTTTGCTCTTAAGAACTTGTTCAGGTGCTGGAGTGTGTGTGTGTGTGTTTGTGTGTGTGTGTGTGTGTGTGTGTGTGTGTGTGTGATATTAAGCTGTTCCAGGTGAACAGGGACTCCTGTTATTAATGAGTTATAAAACATTTATAATAATCTAATGCTTTTATATTGAGGTTAATAATTGACACTCTTGGACCATTTACATTCACATTTACATTTATGGTGTTTAGAAGATGCTCTGGTCTCCTGCAGTAATAGGTTATGCTGTTAAAGAGGGACGCTGCTCCGTCCTGAACACAGTGAGTGTTTAAGTGTGATTTTTGGTAGCAGTTTCTCAGAAGGCCTCACCTAAAAAGTCATACAAGCAAAAAGAATCAGGAAATTTAAATTTAAAATACACAATGAATAATAATGAAGAGAACGAAGAGCGATGGCCTGTGGATTAATGACAAGGCCCAAAATCAGATTGCGGGTTTGAGTCCTAGACAAGTAGGTTGCCTTGAGGTTCCCCTGAGCAAGGTACCATCCCCATCACTGCTCCCCAGGTGGTGGATATGGTTGCCACTGCTGGACGGTGCGTGTGGGTTAAATACAGAGGATGCATTTGATTGTGGTTCTGTGTGTCCGCAATCATAGTCACTTTCACTTCACTCCTGTAAAAGTCGATCGACTATTTCTGAGCTGAAGTAACACACTTTACACACCCTTCACTCTCAAAGCTCATATCTGCACAAACAAGCAGAGGCTAAATGGCCAAAATGAGGGTTTTTTAAATAAATAATATATCAAAAAGGGATGAAAAAAGTATGGGGACTAATTAGGAAGACACGGTCCCCTCGGTTTGTTATTGAGACACTTGAAGGGACTGAAGCTTTGACCACAAGAGGAAAACTGAAAAGAGTGGATCTTTTCTTTCAGGACAAGCGGCGCATGATGCTCAGCAGGAAGTGACACGTCATTTGATCAGAGTCGTCTGTTAATCAGGATCAGAAAAATGTAATTGATCCCGAGGGAAATTTCTTATATTGCAGCCGCACGGATGAACAGACAGACCCGCCAGTAAAATATCAGAAAAAAAAAATATATAGAAAAAAAATACATTAAATGTCCGATAAGCTACTGTGTCGACTCTGATTTGTTAAAAAAAAACTCTTATATACACTCAGTTCTATATAAACTGTCAGTATACGTTGCGTAAACGGCACTGTAAACTCTGTTCTTTATCAGCCAGTGAAGTTAAACAGGGTAAACACTGCTCAGCGGCTTTCCAGGTACTTTGTTTACTCACTGAGTCAGAAGTAATCAGACATGATTCACTCGGACGTTATTGGACATAAGAGATAAGATACAAGTCCAAAAACAGTGGAAGTGACTCACAGTGAACCACAACAAAATACATCACCTGTCTTTAACACACACACACCGTCCAGCAGGGTGCAGACATATCCAGCACCCGGGGACCAGTGAAGGGGATGGTACCTTGCTCAAGGATGCCTTAGGGCAATTTAATGGTCTGGGATTCGAATCCATGACCTTCTGAGCCTGGGGCTTCCGATCTTTGTCTTCAAATCATTCAGCCTGAGTCGTCCCTCTAATATACTCATTCCGAACCTGTCCGCCCTCGTCCCTTCTGATGCAAATCTCAGCATCTTAAACTCTGACACCTCCAGTCTCCAACCCATATAACATAGCTTTTATTTATCTCCTTGCTGTCCAGTAAACATTTCCTTTCACTCGTGCTGGTCCCCGTTTGTCACAGATCACTCCTGACACTCTTCTCCATCCATTCCAACCTGCCTGCACTCTCTTCTGTCCACCCGGAGTATTAAACGTCCTTCACTAACTCCACTTCCTGTGTACTAAGCACTCCGCTGTCCTCACTTTTATTCACAATCATGTATTCTGACTTTGTCCTGCTCACTTTCATTCCCCTCCTCTCTAGAGCAACTCACCAGGCTGTCCCTCTAATGTACTCCTTCCTCATCCTGTCCATCCTCGTCCCTCCCAACACATCAAATATATTAAAAATAGAATTTAAATAGGAAGGGCTTTGAGCTGAAGATGTTCGTGAAGAGAGGCAGGAAAGAATTAAGGTTGTGTACCTTCTGTGTTGCACATTTCCATTCAGTTTCAGTCACACCTACGTGTCTCATTAATAAAAGTGAACAGGACATTCAACAATGCTGCATGCTGGGTAAAGTGAACGGCACAAGCAAAAGTGGCAAATCTGTTTTTTCAGTGCGATTATTAAGAGTCAAACTCAGTACGACTTGTCTGGCTGCTTTTATTGATGCCTCCAAACCTCCAAATAAATTCTTTTTGCATAAAAAGCCTAGATGGAAAAAGATCAAAGTAAAACACAGCACAGTAAAAGAGTTGATCCTCCTCATTTCTTTATATTTTGTGGGAAGTGTGTGATCATAAAGTGAAATAAAAGTGAAAAGGACTATTTTGTGAACACACCACAACTTTTCAACAGGGGCCAACCACATATTGCCACATATCCAGCACTGGGGAGCAGTGATGGGGACAGTACCTTGCTCATGGGAACTTCATAGCAGCCTGCTGGTCCAGGACTCAAACCCATGATTTTCTCCCTGGTGTTGAAGAATACAGTGGCAGAATCCGGTCTAAAGACAAAGAGAGTTTCATTCTAACCAGCTTTAAAGTCAATATTCGCCGCCACCACCGTTATTCTTCAGCAGAGCCTCAACTCTCTTAGACCAGCTCCTTTCTTTAAGTCATCAGGAACACTTCTACAGGCTTCATGAAGGACGTCTCAAAGCTCTTCTTTTGACGTTGGCTGCCTTTTGTTTTCTGAACGTCTGACTCTCTGGAGGCAAAATATGAAGAAAGGAGGGGATCAAGACTTTTGCACAATGCTGTACAGAAGGGTTGCGGTCTCACATCATCAAAGGTAGCTTAGCTCACTTTAAAGCATCCTGGACTGAACGTCAGTGAAAGTCTGGCTTTAGAGAACATGCTTCGACACACTCATCTCTCACTTCTCTTCTTTGCTTCCTTGTTATGGTTCACCTGAGTTCACACTGGCACCCCAAACAGCAGGACGTTTGTTTTACCAAAGCCCAGGTTGAAGTAAGAGAATATTGGAATAGTAATAAATGAAAGATGAGGAAATGGATATTTAAAGTGTAGAGCTGTTGATCGAATGGGGAAAAAATTAGGGTGGTGAAAAAACAAGTAGATGAACTTGTGTGTGTCAGTGTGCATGAGCTGCTTCTGTTTATCAAGTGTGAATATGTTTGAGGAATAAAGACGGAGGTCAAAAATGCAGAAACGTGAGAATTTAATGCCGTATGTATGGTGAGTTCACTCGGGCCAGCTTTGATGAATGCTGACACAGTTATTGATGTAAAACGTTGATAAGATCGTTCTAACTGTCCAGCGGTTTGTCAGGTTCATCTCTGTTCGAGGACTAGGTCCCATAATCCAAAGGTTGTGGGTTCGAAACCCAGACCAGTAGGTTACCCTGAGGTACCCTTGAGCAAGGTACTGTCCCCGTCACTGCTCCCTGGGAATTGGATATGGCTGGATATTTGTAATTGTGGTGTTCACAATGACAAATAGTAACTTTCACGTTCCAGTTCTACTGTTGCCTCACAGCGAGGAGGTTGTGGGTTTGATTCCCAGGCTGGGTTCCTGCTTGTTTGTGTGGGTTTCCTCCAGATTCCGTTTTTCTGATGTAACGGTGGCGGGGTGCGGGGAGGACGCTAACGCTGAGCCAGGAGTTCGGAACATAACTTTATTAACTATATTTACAAAACAAGATCAAAGGACTGCAGTTCAAACTAAAACCAGGGAACTGCAGCCTAAACCAAGAAACTAAGAATACCAAATACCAAATACCAAAACCACCATAACGTGTAGGCTGAGCCTAACAAATGAGCCGCGCTCTGTTCTGACTCATCGGGGCTTAAATATTCAGCCCCAATTACACACACCTGTGCCTTCATTAGCTCGGGTGTGCTCAGTCAGAACAGAGCGCCCTCTACCGTGCCTAAAACACACCTCATCCGTGACATCTGACAATGTGTGTGAGTTTGTGTATCTGTTCTGCAATGGACTGCAGACCTGTCCTAGGTTTTCTCCACTTTTTAATTATTAAAAAATATCATGCATTATGAATATTGTTAAGAATAATTCTCGTAAGTGTGGCCTAGTGGTTTGGGCGTTGGCCTCATGATCGGAGGATCGGGGGTTCGAACCCCTTCCCAATGGGTTGCCCTGAGGTACCCTTGAGCAAGGTGCCGTCCCCGTCCCGCTCCTCCCTGCGATGGGCTGGCGACCTGTCCAGGGTGTGTCCCCCGTCCTCGCCCTGTGTGCGCTGGGTTGGACACCAGCACTCCCCCGCGACCCCATTTGGGACAAGCGGCAGATAATGGATGGATAATTCTCGTAAGTGTCCAAATAACTCATAAAAGCTGCGAGGAGCTTGAGGAGGTACAACTGCGGCTCCTGCAGCAACATGCGGCGCCCAAGCACAGCAAGATACAGATCACCCTTGATACATTGTTTCCCCCTTGAATATTATTAGTTTTCACAAAAAAACTGTAACTAATGCTTAATTTTCAAACATGATCATTTGACTTAATGGTTCATCAGAATCTGGGGTTATATTAATACATTATATTTCAAAAGATATTGAAAGAAAGACATTGATTAGTCTTGTAAACATCTTTTTTACATCATTGTATGACCTGTTATTGTCCTCACATGGGTCTTTCTAAATGTTTTAGGACTTTTTAAATATATTTTTTCAGTGAAGCCTGTAAACGTTCCAGGACTGGTGTGTGTTGTTCGCTTTAAAGTGTCGTCCACTTTAACCCACCTTTTCCCTGACTCAGTTGCTATGGTTTCACTCTGTTAGGTGATCTCGTGGTGAAAAGGGGTTCTGTTCTTCTGGGCCAGGAGGAAACACTAGAACACGAGGCAGTTCTGCAGAGAGTGAGTCGATAAATAAGTCATTGTGCTACATTTGCTCTTTAAAGCAAACTCCCAGTCCAGTTTTTCCTGGTTGAGACACTCAGCAGATTTCTAGAAATTCGGCAAAAAAGCACAACTTCAGTAATGAAAGATGGAGCTCTGTCTTACTGGTGACCAGCTAGAGACTGTTGTCCATCTGCTGATGCACAGTTTTGACCACAGATGGACATTTTGTGGGCTGCAGACCAATCTCAGCCTGGCTGTGACACTGATACGTCTTCTCTGCCAAGCGTTGCTCCTCGTTATCTTTGTGAACTGATGTCTCCATGTTCTCCATCTCGCACTTCACTGAAATTGAGGCGAGCATTTAGGCTCCTAAACTCTGGAAAGGGTTTCCTGTTGCCATCTGGGAGGCTTCATCCACTCCACTGTTTAAATCCTTCCTTCTGATTCATTTTTGCCTTGGTTTCTTACTTGTTGCATTCCATTCTGTCATATTGTGATGAGCTTCTCCTCTTGCCTGACAGCTCCTCCACATTAAAATATCCAGTGATTTCGTCTATGATAAAATGGGACAATATGCTGTAAAAATGGTAACCTGTAAGAAACTATTGTAAAAAAAGTCCCTTGATGCTGCTGAATAAATGTGTGGGCGGAGCCTCGTCTATACCGTATGATGTATAGATCAACTACTGATCATCACCTGGTCATACAATTCCTGAGACCCTGAACCCCTGATTCCAACCCTGGGTTCCTCCTGATTTTGCGTAGATGTTGTGGATTCTCTCTTTCATTTCTGCCTCACTTTTACATCCGTTTCTCTTTAAAACTAGACAAGCATGTGGTTAGGTGTGGTAGAGTGAGGTTGAGTGGGAGGTCTGTTCTGCTGCCTGGTCTTTCACGCCTCAAACTGAGTCAGAATCAGAGAAAACTTAATCCCGAGGGAGCTTGATTAACTAGTGGTGGGGCAGTGGTGGTCTAGTGTTTAGGGATGAGGCCCCAGGATTGGAAGATTGTGGGTTCGATCCCCTCCCCAGTGGGTTGCCCTGAGGTACCCTTGAGCAAGGTACCGTCCCCGTCAGTGCTCCCCGGGCACTTTCAATAGCTGCCCACTGCTGCACGTGTGTGTATGGGTTAAATGCAGAGGTCAAATTTCTCATTCGTGGGATTATGAATAAAGGATTATTATTATTATTATTATAGTTAGAATCCCAGAACATTAGGTTGCCCTGAGGTTCCTTTAAGCAAGGTACCGTCTCCTTCACTGCTTGCCGGGTACTGGATATGTCTGCCCCTACTGGACGGTGCGTGTGTGTTAAATACAGAGAACAGGTTTGATTTTGGGTCACTGTGTTCACAATGACAAATAGTCACTTTCACTTTCAAGTATCCCTGAAAGACTTGCTTATGTCGTTTCTAACATCAGTTGGACAGCCTGAAGTCACAGCATGAGTCCCTGTTTTCCTCCTGAATACTATTTCCTCATTTGCTCCACTCGCTGATTAACTTTTTGAAGGTAAATCGAAGTTAAGGGACGGCTGGGCTGGAAGGGATGAATATGTGAGGAATATAATGCAGAGTTTTTGAAGTTGACATCGGTTTGATTTGCACCAACACAGAGTGTTTTGACACCCAGTAATGAATCTCCACCAAATTCCTTCATCAAACAAAACACTCATTATGTGGCCTTTTTATAAACCTATTGTGTTCCGGATTAAACACACACATAATGGTGGCTGAGGCATGGATGATAAATGAAGGTTCTATATATGCTGCATGTTTCTGAGGGTGTCATTGTGGGTGTGTGTGTGTGTGTGTGTGTGTGTGTGTGTGTGTGTGTGTGTGTGTGTGTGTGTGTGTGTGTGTGTGTGTAAAGGATTGAACTAAAACAGTAAAAGGCCGTTGGTGCTGGTAAATGTTGGATTATGAAAACATGGGGCTCTATGGTGCAACTGTGTGTGTGTGTGTGTGTGTGTGTGTGTGTATGTGTGTGTGTGTGCGTGCCTGCGTGCCTGCGTGTGTGTGTGTGTCCGGTGCAATTTGAGTGTACATTGCTGTGCAAAAAACTTGACCCACCCCTCATATCTTAAATTTAGTAGAAAAAAAAGAGATTTTAATGGAGTTAAAAGTTTAGAAATATCCCGGTCACCCATTATTGCAGATTCCATCCCAACTTGATGTTTATGCAGGAATGTAGTAAAAAAGAATGAATTTCCTTTTAGATGATGATGTCCACGTTACTTTACTTTACTAACATATATATTTTTTTAATATTGACATTTATCTTTATACCTAAAACAAACAACATATACTTTTTTGTACTCTTGCTTACAAGGAACTGCAGCACGACAAATAAAAAAAACAGAAAACTTTCATTTAATAATCTGTGAACATTCACACTAAACTCTGCAGCACACACAGCACGCACTCTTAAAGCTTTTACTGAACTTCTTACACCCCTGGCAAACTTAGGTGTGTGTGTGTGTGTGTGTGTGTGTGTGTGTGTGTGTGTGTGTGTG
>CM029383.1:23759249-23796749 GCA_017165825.1 Hepsetus odoe
ACACACACACACACACACACACACACACACACACACACAGACACACCCACACTCACACACACACACACACAGACACACACACAGACACACTCACACAGACACAGACACACACACACACACACACACACACACACACACACACACACACACACACACACACAGACACACCCACACTCACACACACACACACACACACACACCCAGGACAACATGCCAAATGGAGGAGAAAAGGCTGTGGATCGTTTCCTGTCTGCTCGGAGTGGTGTGGTGCTGACGGCTTGCAGGAACTGCACTGGCATAAATCGGCCCGTTTGCTAACTAGACAGTTCCTGAACATCCCGGGCTTTTACTGTAATTAATGGCCGGAGGGGGCAGAACCTCACTCCAGCAGACGAATGCAGTGAAAAAAAACAGCAAAGAGGCTCCAGGAAGACACAGAGTTTGATGATCATCAAGAGTTGGTAAAAGTCCACCCATTAATTTCTCCAGTAAAAAACACTCATATTATAAAAGCAAAAAGTACAGGAATTTACTGAGAGTGTAAAGTAAAAAGTACAGGAATGTACTGAGAGTGTAAAGTAAAGTACAGGAATGTACTGAGAGTGTATAGTAAAAGTACAGGAGTGTACTGAGAGTGTAAAGTGAGACGTGTCTCCTCTGAAGGACGTCTGGAGCGTCTGTCTGTGCTGAAAGTGAACTGAATCTCACTCCATATTAATAGAATTAAAGACTATTAAAGCCTCGAACTTCAACTCCAATAAAAACAATCTACTGAAAATAATCCACATGAACTTCACCGCTTCACTTTCATCACCGTCTCTACTAGTTCTCCATCACGGACACACACTCAACACACCCTGAACTCCACCGTCCACTCTCCCTGTCCTCTCTCTCACTCTCCTTCACTCTGTCCTGCACGATGGACACACAGAGGGACGTCTCTTCTGTGTTTGTGTCCATTTAGTCTGAGACGGTCTGGATGTCGGGAAGGTGATGAAAAATAAAAACAATGGAAGATTAACTCTGATGTTCAGATCAACGTCTGTTCTGAAAATGGAAGGAGGAGAAAGGAGAGATTTTTTGTGTAAACTGTTGGGAGGAAAAGGCTAAATTTGTCAGAAAAAATGTATTTCAGGTTGTATGAAGCACTGAATCATTTACTAAAGAATCAAAACGGAACAGAGTCATTCTAAACTTCGGATCATTCTGAAGTTTCTTCATGGAATTGTTTTCTAAACTGAAATTGTGAAATTAAAGATGTTTTAAAGTTTTTAATAGTTCCCTAAAGAATCATGACTGAGGTGAATCACAGTGAGTCAGAAGCTTCTCCTCCTTGGCTGAGAGTTTAGAAGGAAGGTGGAGGTGGTCTAGTGGTGGTACTTGTCTATGGTCCTGTGGCTCAAGAGGTCCCAGGTTCGAATCCCACCTCCAGCACTACCACCACTGGGTCCCTGAGACCCTGAACCCTGAGTGTCTCCAGGGGGGACTGTCCCTGTAACCAGGACATGGAAGACACTCTGAATAAGAGCGTCTGCTAAATGCCGTAAATGTAAATTTAGGGTGTTGAGAGAATGACTGACATAAACACACACACACACACACACTGGAAGGAGAAAGTAGGGAGAGTTTGGGACATTATTACATCACTTACTGTAAGATTGTGTGCAGACAGTAGAATTGAGAGAGAGAGTGACAAACAGAGAGAGAGAGAGCAGGAAAGAGAGGGAAGAAACATGGAGGAAGAAGTAATGTAGATTAATACTGACAATCTTGATTAAGATTTTTACAGCAGTGTGTGTGTGTGTGTGTGTGTTTATTTGGTATTAGCTCTCCACACACTAATACTTTAATTCATTGCAGTCTTAACTTATAAAGTGTGCAGTGAGTCAACACACACACACACACACACACACACACACACATTCACTGCTAATGAAAGTGCTCACATTGCTTTTCTCTCTATCTCTGTATTTTCTGTCTTTCTCTCTATCTCTAAGTCCCTCTCTTTATATGTGTGCGTGTGTATTGTGTGTGTGTGTGTGTGTGTGTGTATGTGTGTGTTTGGTACACGTGTCCTGCTTATATATAGGTATGTGTGTGTGAATGCCTTGTGTGTTTGCTCAGCTCACACTGTGCAACTTCTTTCCCTGCTTTTCCCATAATCCTCTGCTTTAACACTGCTCTCTCACTTTCTCACACCTCACACACACACACATACACACACACACACACACACACACACACGCACACACACACACACACATACATACACACACACCGTTGTGCAGAATGCTTTGCTTGGCCCGGTGTGGCTACAGTCCTGACATTTAGGTCAGTGAAGAACAAGTGGAGTGTGTTTTCAGACACATACACACACACACACACACACACACACACTCTCACACGAACCCTGTGTCCTTTATTGCCTGTATCAGATACATGTTTTATTGATTTAAGCAGGAGTGTAAGAGGTTAATGAAGTGCTGTCTGTTAAAGTCAGACTGGAAGATGCTGTTCAGTTTTATTGATTAGCACTAAAGGACGACCTTTCATGACCTATAATAGACCTTTACTGACCCTTCCTGATAAAATACAGACAATCTGAACCCTCCTGTTCTCTCTGACATCACTTAAACCCAGGCTTTCCCGCATCCAGGCTCAGATTCTTCCATAGATACTGTTGCCAGGGTGTACAAGCTTTACAGCATTTAAAGTCATGGGAAACTTTAGGACCACTCTACACACCCAGAGAGAGAGAGGACAGTTATACTGAGTGATGGGGGAGAGGGAGGACCACTCTACACACCCAGAGAGAGAGAGGACAGTTCTACTGAGTGATGGGGGAGAGGGAGGATCACTCTACACACCCAGAGAGAGAGAGGACAGTTATACTGAGTGATGGTGGAGAGGGAGGACCACTCTACACACCCAGAGAGAGAGAGGACAGTTATACTGAGTGATGGGGGAGAGGGAGGACCACTATACACACCCAGAGAGAGAGAGAGGACAGTTCTACTGAGTGATGGGGGAGAGGGAGGACCACTCTACACACCCAGAGAGAGAGAGGACAGTTCTACTGAGTGATGGGGGAGAGGGAGGACTTGTCCCCCTAGGTGTGAGTGCATGTGTGTGTGGTCCAGGGACAGATTCCAGCACCTCCCAGGACCCTAATCAGGACAGGCAACTCATAACATGAGTGAGAGTTTTAAATTCGGCTTATTTTGCTTGAACAACCAAGCAAACATATGATACTGTTATCTGGAGGCTGATGGACTGGAATACCGTAAGGGTTGCCATGTTTAACCAGGTTTTGACCTTTTTGGCCAAAACAAAGTTTGCCACAGTTATATTGAGTGATGGGGGAGAGGGAGGGAATTTTAAAAGGGAATTACCAATTCATTCATTCCTAGATAATTACGTGGTTTAATTACGTGCTCGTTCAGAGTGAAGTGCTCTGTTATAGAGATTCCCAGTGTTGGTGAATGGAACCAGATGTCCGAATGTCCCTCACAGACATTCAGCCTGATGACTGAGACATTACATTGGAGACAATTTTGGACTAAAACTAAAAACCATTCATAGGAAACATGCAAGGTGTTGTGAGGCAGTGATTTAGTTCATACTATTTCACCATTATCACCGTCCCACTGAGACATGTGGAGCTTCACTGGTGAATAAAAGGGACATCGGGTTCCATTCACCACCACAGAAGATCTGAACTGTTCAGATAAAGCACAACTAAGAGTTAAAACAGGGCTGACTGTAGACACTGGGAACGTGACTGTAGAGGTGAGAACCTCAGTTTTATTCTGACCAGACAAACTGCACCAGGTTTCTTCGTTCGCCAGATTGTCCTCCACTGGAGGGTCACTGACTAATCTACTGCTCACTCATCCTAAAGTCCACACTCATCTTAAAGAAGAGTCCTAACAGAGCGATAGACCATGATTCAAAACCACAGAGTGTAAACAGCTCTGTGTTAATAACCTCCCCCCCTTTGTCTCTCTCTCTCTCTCTCTCTCTCTCTCTCTCTCTCTCTCTTTGTCTGTTTCTCTCTCTGTTTCTCTCTCTGCTCTGCAGGAGAACATCTGTGGAGGGGACAGATGGTGGAGGATGAAATATGCAGGGTGTGTGAAGAGAGCGCCGGTGTGTGTGAGTAGATATGAAGTGCTGATTGAGGGGAAAATCATGAGGCCACACTCGCTCTGGCGGCACGGAACCAGAACCTGCTCGGATCTGAGAAGAGACTCCAGACTGTGAAACTGCTTGGATGGTTTTAAGCTCTGATGAGCTGCACATACGGATCCACAGATGAGGATTTATCCCAAAATGTGTCGTCCTCCAACACCCCAATGGCATGGAAAGTGTGGAGCTCGCAGCAATAAAGACTCAAGCCTGAGAGAGAGAGAGCAGCAGGGCCGTGAGGACGAGAGGCGTTAGAAGAAACAATGTTTCCAGTCCCTTTTGGCCCAAATAATAATCTTGCATATCAATATTTATAGTAGTGAATAAAAAGCCTCCGAACACAGGCTGAGAGTGTGAAAGTGACTTGTAGGAAGTGGGTGAAGCAGGGATAGATGGACAGATTTCAAACAAATGTTTCTTTGTGTCCTTCAGAAACGGAATGCGATAGTCTAGGTCACCCAGACAAAACACACACGCACCCGTCCTGTCTCGTATCCGGATATCCTTCTGCCTGATTGGCTGTTCCCAAACGGCTTAATGCTGAATCTAGGGCTGTAGCTAATTATGATTTCTATAATCAGCTAATCTGTCAAGCTTTCTGCAAAAAAAAAAAAAAACACCCACATTCTGGACATACTGGGCCATATATTAAAGAGCAGCAGTCGCCCCTACAGTTCCCATTGTGCATTACAGTCTGTCAAAATGGCCTTGTGGATCATAGAGATTTTATAGAGCATATTTTACAAGGAAAAATAGAAGCTCTGGCCTTCCTGTAGTGTATTACAGTCTGTCAGAGTGAATATGTGGATCTTATAGATATTATAGCATTTCTTTAAAAGAGAAAATTGTCACATCGCCCCCTACAGTTCATGTAGTGTATCACAGTTTGTCAGAATGACTGGGTGGATCATATAAAGATAAAATGGCACTCTTGATATAAAAAATAGACCCATAAGCGCATTTGCAGCCCAAATTTACCAAATGACAGACTATAGTTAGATGAAATGACCATGTGAATCAGACGGGAAGCTAATTATTAAAGGAAATTATGTATCTGCTGAAAAAATGAATTTATGTTATTAATCATACGATTTGGCCGAAACTCTGTCCTCTGTGTCCCATAAACATTAGAGTAGGCCAAAATAATGTGGAACCATTAAATATCACATTATTTTTGCAGAAGCATTAAACAGCCCTGGTGTAGAAATGGCTCGCAGGGGTTTGCTGTCGTGTCTGTCCCGTTTGGGAATGATTCTGGTTCTCGTGTGCTGCTCTCTCTCTCTCCTCTACGTCATGACCTGTGGCCCGCACACTGATGACCCCCTGACTGGACCCCTGCTGCCCAGGGCAGGTCCCGTGGGCTCACCCGGAGGTCACGGCATGCTCAGCAGCGCACCTCTAGGCCCGTCAGGTGGGCGGGAGAGTTACCAGGCCCTGCTGCAGGAGCGTGAGGAGCAGCACCGGCAGCACATCTCTAGCCTGAAGAAACAGATCGCCCAGCTGAAGGAGGCGCTGCAGGAGCGAGGGGAGCGGATAAAGGTGGACTCTCCTGAGAAACTGGGAGAGAGACAGGAAGGGACCGGGCCAATTGAGGAGAGAAGGCACACGGACCTGCAGGTAAGCAAAGCATTACAGAATGCTTATGGATCTATTATTAGAGTTATGCTGTTAGAATTATTATTACAATTAAAGTACTCTTGATAACTTTTAGTGAAACATCATAATAATCACTACTGCAGCACATTAGATTAGACGCCTTAATTTGGATGCTGACTTAAAAAAAATCCTCCTCATAAAGGTGTGGTTTCAACAACGTTAGTGGGTTTTTACTGGAAGATAACAGACCAATGGCTTATTAATGTTCAACATATACAGAGATGGATGGAGGGAGTAGAGGAGGAGAAGGGGGAGGAGTTTAAATACTCAGGGTGGAGTGTTCAGAGTAATGGCGAGTGTGAAAGATAGGAGAAGAAGAGAGTGCAGACGGATTGGAATGGGTGGAGAATAGTGACAGGAGTGACCTGTGACAGATGAGGACCAGCATGAGAAAGTGAAGGTTTACGGGACAATAGTGAGACCAGCTATGTTACATGGGTTGGAGACAGTGGCATGGACGAATAGACTGGCAGTGGACCTGGAGGTGTCAGACAAAAGGATGCTGAGATTTGTGTCACAGACAAGGCTGGACAGGATTAGGGACAATTAAATTAGAGGAGCAGCTCAGGTTGGATGATTTGGAAACAAAGTCAGAGAAGCAAGACTGTGCAAGTTTGGACATGTCCAGAAGAGAGCCGAGGAGTATATCAGGAGAAGGATGCAGAGGACGGAGCTGCCAGACAAGAGGAGAAGAGGAAGGACAAAGAGGAGGTTTATGGATGTAGTGAGAGAGGACATGCAGTGGCGTCAAAGACAAAGATGCCGAGGACAGGAAGACATGGAGACCCCTGTGGTGATCCCTAACGGGAGCAGCCGAAGAAGAAGTAATACAAATATGAACAAAGTTTCTGGCCACACTCTGCTTTTATTTTGTCCATATTTGTTGTTTTTTTAAACAGGGCAGCAAATAGTTTAGGTGAGACACCACAAATAAATGGAGGAGAGATCAGAAAGAGATATCTGACACAGACATTTATCAATTTATCAATTATCTAAATAGCCAGTGCTATCTAACTATGGTAGCTTTTTCTTTCCTCCAGAGAGCAAAAGGCATAGAGTGCCACCTATTCCTAATTCAACTGTTCCTAATTCAACTGTTCCTCCTTTGCAGGAGTTCCTGCGGAGCCAGATGTCCCGGGCCGAGGTGCACTCAGGGGTGCGACTGCCAAGTGAGTATTCGGTGGTGCCGTTTGAGAGTTTTACTCTGCAGCGAGTGTACCAGCTGGAGACGGGGCTGACACGGCACCCGGAGGAGAAACCGGTGAGAAAGGACCGGCGGGACGAAATCAGCGAGGTGTTGGAGAGCGCCCTGCAGACCCTCAATGCACCAAACCTGAACGGAGACCGGACCGCCAGCAAGGTCTACAGCCCTGCCGACTTCATAGAGGGTCAGTAAACGTGACATTAAGACAAAAGAAGCTTTACAGAAATCAGATCCAGAGCACAGCATTTATTACAGCCTCCCAGCCCTCAGAAACGTGACCAACTTTAGTTTCGGAAGTTCAGTCCTGAGCCCCTCATTTCACCTTGTGAGAGAATCACCCTGATCCCGCAACACTATTTTCCTCCTGTTAAACCGTCTCATATTAAGAGAATTAAATGAAAAAAAATGGAAACAAATATTATCGTGTTCCAGGCTGCAAAGTGTCCTAAAGAAACAAGGTTCTAGATAAAGGGGTTCTCCACTCAGTGTTCAGCATCAACAGGAAACAAATCCCCTGATCATCTGGAATCATCTGCACCTGTTTCTTCACTGCTTCATGTCTTAAGTTAGATGCTTTGTTGGGCAGCGGTGACCTAGTGTTTAGGGAGTTTGCACCAGGATCAGAAGGTCGTGGGTTCGAGTCCAGACATTAGGTTGCTGAGGTACCGTTGAGCAAGGTACCATCCCTATCACTGCTTCCTAGCTGCTTTCAATAGATGCCCACTGCTGCATGTGTGTGTGCACATTCCTGTACTTTTTACTTTATACTCTCGTTACATTCCTGTACTTTTACTTTACACTCTCACTACATTCCTGTACTTTTTACTTTATACTCTCGTTACATTCCTGTACTTTTACTTTACACTCTCACTACATTCCTGTACTTTTTACTTTATACTCTCATTACATTCCTGTACTTTTTACTTTACACTCCTGTACTTTTTACTTTACACTCTCAGTACATTCCTGTACTTTTTACTTTATACTCTCAGTACATTCCTGTACTTTTTACTTTATACTCTCATTACATTCCTGTACTTTTTACTTTATACTCTCAGTACATTCCTGTACCTTTTACTTTACACTCTAAGTACATTCCTGTACTTTTTACTTTATACTCTGAGTACCAATGTTCTATTTCTGAGTGAAGCAGCAGAATCAGTACTTCTACTTGTTTTCTAGTGACAGATCAGTGTTTTATCACCTCGTCCTCTGATGTATGACAATGGCTTGGCTCTGCTGAAGCTGCCAACACTTCTAAGGCAAGTCTAGAGCAGAGCTGCAGTCAGGAAATCCTCTGAACCAAAAACACGTGTGTACGGATGCAAACGGAAATGAGCCCAGCTGCTTTATTACACACACACACACACACACACACACACACACACACACACACACACACACTATCACTCACAGCTGAAACATGTCTTCCCCCTCCACCCCCAGAACACACAAGTAAGTGTACACAGCAGGGCATGGGCTCCCCTCCAAGGTTACAGAGACTTATAGGAAATAACAACCGATTCAACCCTCTGGAAACCTCACACACCCACGACAGAGTCCGAGTCAGAGTGTGTGTCATGAGTGAATTTGCCTGAAAGGGGAAAAGTCATAGACCTTGGGAAGAAACATGGGTATACAGGGCTGTGCAGAAAAACAAGGACATAAGATGCTTCTCTGGGCTGTGATGGTGATGGACTGGAGACCTGTCCAGAGTGTCCCCACCTTTCGGCCTGTGAGAGCTGGGATAGACTCCAGTGCCTCCCACAACCCTAATCAGGACAAGCAGCTCAGAAAATGAGTGAAAGAGTTATTTCTGTATTTTTGCATTTAAAGGATCATGCAAAATTAATCTTCTTCCTTTTGCATTAAGGGTTCAGTGTTGTATATCAACAATTTTATAGTTTCTATTTCACAATAAAATAATTTTATACTGTTTGGGTGTCTGAGAGATTGTTCTCTCCCCTGTTCCACTTATGAAAAGCTGCCAAAATCTTCTGACGAAAGTACTGATTCAACTAATTTACAAGTACCTAAGTACAACTACTATAAAGTATTTGTACTTTATTACTTCCCAGATCACTAATTATCTGTATAAAATTACAGCCTGATTTCACTGATTTCTAGAATGAAACCAAACGTACATTTGCAGGTAAATGTTTTTCTGCTCCTCCTCCAATCACTCTGAACACTCCTCAGGCCTCTTATTTGATTATCTAATGACTGGCTCTCCACAGCCTGGCTAACAAAGAAGGCTCTGTAGGAAAACCGAAGGGAATGAGTGCTCGTTTCTCAGCCAAGCCCTGCGGTCACTGAATCCTTACACTGTCCAGAGCTAGCCGACGTCAATTTGCTCAGTTTTCTCACCGAAATGGGGCTGGCACAGAAAAAAACGACGTTTACATTAATGAATGGCCCTTAAATGAAGCAAATGCACCGCCAGACGCACCAAAAACAACAGACGTTCAGGCCTACAGACATCAATCAACAACTCAGCGGCCCTCCCAATGACTTATGAAGTGAAAGTGATTATTTGCGAACACACAATGAACCAGAGATGGCTCTTTAGGGGTGGTTCTTCTGTTCCATCAGTCTAACAACCATTGGTGTCATTTTTTGTAGGCTGGAGTAGGAGATCTTAGTCCACAAACTCCTCAGTAGGCTCCTAAATACCAGAAGAGTAAATGTTATTCCATTTAAAAGTTCAATGAACTCTCACACACTAGAACAGATTTATACAACTCCTCACAAATGTCCTCAAGTGAGGGTTCATGCAAACCTCCTTGCTATCCCTCCCCCGTAGGGTGAATGGGAAGCTAATCAAAATCGAAATTCATTCAGTAACAAACATTCACATCAACACCCATCTGCCCAAAAATCTTTACATCACCAACATCCCCTAATAGCTCCAGTGCAAAGCCAACTGTGTTGAATGTGAGGTGGAGGGTGGGGCAGGACTGTGTACGTGAGGCTGTTGTGCTGTGTTCTGTTACAATACTGTGGTCGTCCGCCCTTCTCTGTCCCGCGGGAATCCAGTCGTAGGAAGCAGAGCAGGATGCCTCGCTGTTTTTTCCTGCTCTGGGTTTAGATGACTGGTGATTGAGGCTGCTCTGGTTCAGCTTTGCCTGTTAAAGGAATAGTTTAATAGTGAGATGAATGTATGGTCACCCCTTGCCTGCCACCTCCGTCCATGTGTTGTTTGCAACTGAAAGTGAAAAAGAAAACGTGAAAGTGGCTATTCTTGTCTAATAATAATTTTTATTTATATAACGCCTTGAAACACAGCACACAGTAAACCACAACGAAATTACACCTCTGCATTTCACCCATTCACACAAACGCGTCCTTGTGAGCAGTTCTCCAGATCTCTCCTGAAGGACAGTGTTGCTGTCTCTCATTTTCAGTCCAGTCTCTGTACCTGGAGTACAGTTCTCCAGATCTTCCTGAAGGACAGTGTTGCTGTTCCTCATTTTTCAGTCCAGTCTCTGTACCCGAGCAGTTCTCCAGATCTTCCTGAAGGACAGTGTTGCTGTCTCTCATTTTCAGTCCAGTCTCTGTACCTGAGCAGTTCTTCCGGATCTTCCTGAGGACAGTGTTGTTGTCTCTCATTTTCAGTACAGTCTCTGTACCTGAGCAGTTCTCCAGATCTTCCTGAAAGACAGACCGTGTTGTCTTCTCATTTTCAGTAAAGTCTCTGTACCTGGAGCAGCTTGTTTTTTGTTGTTTTCAGTGGATCTGAACTCAAGCAGAACAAGTGATCACAATAAATGACTATTCTTGTCATTATGAAATCCAGTAGAATCCATCAGGAAGCAGTGACGAGGACGGTACTGTGCTCAGGGGTACCCCAGGGCAACCTACTGGTCTGAGATTTGAACCCATGACCTTCTAACCATTAGGCCACCGCTGTCCTCTCTTTCTCTATAATGGATAACTGAACCCCCCCATAAACGGCTGTAGAAATCAGACAGGTCGGGAAAATGAGAGCCATAAACTTTGTCTTTCAGGAAGTCTATATCTGAATAATATCTTTAAAAAACAGAAGAAATTCTGGCCCTTTGGAAGCGAAAGATGAAAAAAGTCCTGCATATTAGCCATATTTCTGGTGTGGAAGGAAGAAAGAACCAGACTTCGGACACCAGATGCATCTAGGCTGATGGACTGTATTTGAGGTGGGGGGACATGGTGTAAATTGAATTTCCCACTGAAGTATTCCTTTAACCGTTGCTGGTTATGGTTTAAGCCCTGGAGGCTTTGCTTTGATGTCTCGGCCATTAGTGGCCTGCGTTGATTCAAATGGCCTCTATAACAACCCTGCATTTGCAGTAAATGGACTCTGTGTGTGGGTGAAATGGAACAAGATAGAGCTGATAGGACTTCAGGAAAGAAGCCGATTACTACCGCAAGCAGAAAATGAGAACATTTCCCAGCGTGTCTCATTCATTTCACCTTCAAAGTCCCTTCTCTTTGCGCTTCAGTGATACTGAAATCGTCATTTACTCTTTTTCTGGCTGATTGAGTCTTTTCTTCTTTGGGCCTGATCGCAGGTCAAGGCCGTGACCATGAGAGGTTCCAGCAGGTTCACTTGTGTTTTAACCCTTTCAGTCCAACGTGAAGGTATCTCTGTGGTTGAATAGCTCAGTAAATATCAAGAACTATAGCTACACCCCTGGATTCACCACAACCCCAGTATCGTACAGGCAAGACTTCAAGGAGAGCCAGCGTTCAGGACGAGTTGCATAAAGCTAGCGTTAGCTGTCATAACGGCTGCTTTAGTCAAATTTTGTGTCTTTTCATCTCTAAAAATGAAACGACAACTGGAACTTTTTGATATAAGGATTTATAAATAATTATATGTGTTTTTCAGAGGCAATGGTAGTCTAGGGACAAGGCCTCAGGATCAGAAGGTCATGGGTTCGATTCCCAGGCCAGTAGGTTGCCCTGATGTGTTCCATTAACAACCTCTACAAACACTTCCATACACTACAAAAGGAGACATCATCTAATTAATGGCCTTAATAAACACTCCTTTGGTTTTGTCCTTCTTCTTCTTCTTCTTCTTTCAGGTGCTCCCATTTATGGGTCGCCACAGTGAATCATCTTTTCCATTTCTTCCTGTTCTCTGCATCTTCCCCTTTTCACACTACTGCATGTCCCCTCTCACCACCACCATAAACCTCCTCCTTGTCCTTCCTCTTCTCCTCTTTCCTGGCAGTTCCATCCTCAACATCCTTCTCCTGATATACTCCTCGTCTCTCCTCTGGACATGTCCAAACCAACACAGTTTCACTTCTCCTTAGATATTAGTCTATAACTGATTATATAGAAATTACTCCAATAACTACAAAAGCCAATTAATACCAGAATAGGAGATATTTGTCCATAAACCCCTGAGAAAATCTCCTATATTCTAGAATAAGAGATATTAATCCAAGAACACCCTCAATACATGCTTCCATACAGCAGATTATGAGATTTTGTTTCAAAAACAACCTCTATAAAATGTTCCTATATACTACAATAGCAGCTATTGGTCTATAAACACATTAATAAAAGCTCATTATCACAGGATATGTGAGTCCAAAAAAAAAAAAAAACACTACAGTCATTGTCTGAGAGAATGTTCTCAGGAAAGAAAAAGAAGTGGCTGTGGTTAAACAGATGACGAGGTGAGGGTTTCGTGCCAAACTCCAGTGTGAACCTAATTTCATCTGCTGAGTTTTTCAGAGGCCAGACAGAGCAGAGACTTTGATTTTCGATCTAACGAGAGAACTTTTGATGGCGTATGGAACAGTTCAACTGACCCACTGTTAGAAAATGATGCAGATGCTGATGGATTTAAGTGTTTAATTTAAGCCGCATTGGCACAAACACCCACCAGTTGTTTCCAACATCCCCGGGCAACCCCCCAACCCCAACCTCAATCCCACAACCCCAACCTGAACCCCCCCAACCCCAACCTCAACCCCCCAACCCCAACCTCAATCCCTCAACCCTAACCTCAACCCCCAAACCACCCAACTCCACATTAAAAGATCTTTCACCTGGAGGAACCTCCCACTGCACTCCAAACTAAAACCCATCCCAAAACACAGTCCAGAACTGAGGCTGGGAAGGAGGCGACACCTAAACAGGGCTTTATTTTTTACAAAAATAGTGAAAGTGAATGTTGTCAGTGGGAACGGCATACAGGGAACCTCAACCAGATTCCTTCTCTGCAAACACAATCAAAACACAGACCTGAAATGAATAACAGCTCAGTCTGTAATTCTGACAGCGTGTGTGTGTGTGTGTGTTGTTGCCCCTTGCAGGAATAGCACGCACAGAGAAGGATAAAGGAACCCTGTACGATCTGTCGTTCCGAGGCGAGCAGCCGCAGCAGTTCCGCAGGCTGGTGCTGTTCAGGCCGTTCGGCCCGTTGATGAAAGTGTCTGACGAACGAGTGCAGACGCATAATACCATCAAACACTATCATCCTCCCGCCTACACCGAGCCTATTAAATTGGGGGACACTCATGCACAAACTTCAGCAAACTCTCGTCTCTTCGCCCTCGCCTCTCTCTGTCTCTCTCTCTCATCTTCTCCTCACTTTCTCTCTGCCCTCTGTTTCTCTGTTTTCTCTCTGTAATTTCTGCCTCTCTCTGTCTCTCTTTCTCTCTTTATCTGTCTCTCTGTCTTTCTCTTGGTCTCTCTCTCTCTGCCCCTCTCTCTCTCTCTGTCTCTCTCTCTCTCTGCTTCTCTCTCTCTCTCTGTCTCTCTGTCTCTGTCTCTGCCTCTCTCTCTCTGTCTCTCTCTGCTTTCTCTCTCTCTCTCTCTGTCGCCTGTCTCTGTCTCTCTCTCTCTGCCCTCTCTCTCTGGCCCTCTCTCTCTCTGTTTCTCTCTCTCTCTAGGCCTCTCTCTCTCTGTTTCTCTCTTCTCTCTCTGCCCTCTCTCTGCTTTCTCTCTCTCTCTCTCTCTCTGTCTCTCTGTCTCTCTCTGTCTCTGCCCCTCTCTCTCTCTCTCTGTCTCTCTCTCTGTTTCTCTCTCTCTCTCTCCTCTCTCTCTCTCTCTGTCTCTGTCTCTGTCTCTCTCTCTCTCTCTCTGTCTCTCTCCTCTCTCTCTCTCTGTCTCTCTCTCTCTCTGCTTCTCTCTGTCTCTCTCTCTCTGTTTCTCTCTCTCTCTCTGTCTTCTCTGTTTCTCTCTCTCTCTCTCTCTCTGCCCTCTGTTTCTGCTCTCTCTCTCTCTCTTGCAATTCTCTCTGCTTCTCTCTCTGTCTCTCTCTCTTCCTTTCTTGCCTTCTCAAATCTTCTCTCTCTCTCTCTCTCTGTTTCTTCTCTCTCTCTCTCTCTGTCTTCACTTCTCTCTCTCTGTCTTCTCTGTCTCTCTCTCTGTCTCTCTCTTCTGTTTCTCCTCTCTCTCTTCTCTCTTCTCTCTCTCTCTCTCTGTCTCTGTTCCTGTCTCTCTCTTCTTCTCTTGCTCTCTCTCTGTCTCTCTCTCTGTTTTCCCTCTCCTCTCTCTCTCTCTCTGTCTTCTCTCTCTTCCTGTTTCTCTCTCTCTTCCTCTCTCTTCTCTCTCTCTCTTCTCTCTGTCTCTCTGTCTCTGTCCCTCAAACTTTGACAGCTGAAATCTCCCAAATCTCAGAGACCTGCTGCACTACAGCTCTACAGCACTGCATCTAGAACTGACTAAAACCTGTACAATAACAGCCTAAAGTTCAGACATATCTAGACTGACTGAAACCTATTTGTAATAATGTACCATAGTAATGTATCTAGAACTGAGTGAAACCCAGTAACACAATAACTTAGCACAAGTTGTGTGAAGAGACTTTTCTCTTTTTTTTTTAGCTCCCTACACGGTCCCAGCGCTCTTTAATAGGGTTTATGTTGTGGCAAAACCTGCAGCTTTCTTACAGGTTGTTTTTGCTTTGTAATTAGAAAACTAGATTCTCCTTCAAACCATGAGTTTTCTCTCTGAGCAGAACACACACTCCCTGCCTCATGCAGCACCTAGAACCTGAAGTAAAGAAAAGAAAAAGGAGAAAAGTATGAAAAGGAGAAAACAGAGAAGAGGAGGAGATGAGAGGAGAAGAGAAAAGAAGAGAAGAGAAGAGAGGAGAGAAGAGGAGAGAGCAAGAGAAGAGAGGAGAAGAGAAGAGAGGAGAGGAGAAGAGAGGAGAATAGAGGAGAGGAGAGGAGAAGAGGAAGAGAAGAGAAGAGAAGAGAGGAGAAGAGAAGAGAAGAGAAGAGAAGAGAAGAGAGGAGAGGAGAAGAGAACAAAAGAGAAGAGAAGAGAGCAAGAGAATAGAGGAGAAGAGAAGAGAAGAGAGGAGAAGAGAAGAGAAGAGAAGAGAAGAGAGGAGAGGAAAGGAGAGGAGAGGAGAGGAGGAGGAGAGAGAGGAGAGGAAAGGAGAGGAGAGGAGGAGGAGAGGAGAGAGCAGCAGAAGAAAGGAGAAGAGAGAGCAGCAGAAGAGACGAGAGGAGAGAGCAGCAGAAGAGACGAGAGGAGAGAGCAGCAGAAGAGAGAGAAGAGAGAGCAGCGAAGAGAGGAGAAGAGAGAGCAGAGAAGAGAAGAGGAGGAGAGGAGAGAGATATATAAAGAGACGAGAGGAGAGCAGCAGAAGAGAAGAGGAGAGGAGAGAGCAGCAGAAGAGAGGAGAGGAGAGAGCAGGAGAAGAAGAGAGAGAGAGAGAGCAGAAGAGAAGAGAGGAGAGGAGAGAGCAGCAGAAGAGAGGAGAAGAGAGAGCAGCAGAAGAGAAGAGAGGAGAGGAGAGAGCAGCAGAAGAGAGGAGAGGAGTGAAGTTGCAGGCTGAAGAAAGGGGAGAGCAGAAATGCATGTGACATGGAAATTTGGAAAACGGCACACAGATCGATTATGAAAGCAATAATGAACCAATACATCATCTTATTTAAAATAAGCACATTTATCTGCAGTGTCGTTCAGCAATTCGGGAGCAGTGATGTGGAAGGTACCTCGACTAAGGGTAACGCAAAATCCTACTAATTTTGTCTAACCCGTGTCCTTGCGCATCCTGGGCGACCGAGTCTCTAAACACCAGGACAGTGGTGCGGAATAAAAACAGACAAAACGCATCCACAGCGCCAGACCAATGGAAATGACAAATACTCTTCATTATAGATACATATACACACACACACACACACACACACCTTGTACTTTGTTCTACTGTTCATGTGAATAAGTCTCTTCTATGTGATTTATATTTTATCTGCAAACAAGAAACCACTGTGATCAGTGTGTGTGCGTGTGTGTACTGTGTGTGTGTGTGTGTGTGTGTGTGTGTGTGTGTGTGTGTGTGTGTGTGTGTGTGTGTGTGTGTGTGTGTGTGTGTGTGTGTGTGTGTGTGTTTGCTCTGTCAGTCTCTCTTGTTTAGCGCCTCTCTGAAACTGTGTTTGACTCGGCCTGGAAGTGCAGAAGGGAGATCAGACACACACTGCATATGAAATTAAATCTGAGGCGAAGTTGTCTGTGTCCCTGAAGTGCCGAGTCAGAGTCGGAGTCGCACGCTGTCAGGGGCCGGAAGAGGAATGCAGAGTCAGGATAAACCCGGAACATTTGGCGTCTGTCTCTCAGAGTGTGTGTGAAAGTGCTGGAATTTCACACCATGATTTGCCGTGTGTGTTATTACTGTGTTTGAGGTCACCTGTGTGTGCGTGGGAGGTGAGGTCGTCGGTGGTAGAGGTCACTGTGTGTGAACACAGAGACACTCACACTCTCAAACACAGGATCTGTCAGGGTCTTCAATGGCCTCGAGCCTGTCAGGTTCACGCCCTTCAGGTCTTTCAGGTCTTTCAGAGTCTGTCAGGGTCTGTCAGGGTCCATCAGAGTCTGTCAGGGTCTGTCAGGTCCAACCAGAGTCTGTCAGAGTCTATCAGAGTCTGTCAGGGTCCATCAGAGTCTGTCAGGGTCTGTCAGGGTCCATCAGAGTCTGCGTCAGTCTGTCAGGGTCCACTGGGGAGCTCAGCCAGGCCTGGCAGTCTGTCAGGGCTTCTAGCAGGGTCTGGCAGGGGGTCTGGCCAGGCTCCGTCAGGTCTATCAGGAGTTCGTCAGAGTCTGGCCGTGGCCTGTCAGGTCTGTCAGGGTCTATCAGAGTCTGTCAGAGTCTGTCAGGGTTTTGCCTTCACCCAGTATGGTTCTGCACCCTCTGTCAGGGTTTAGCAGGGTCTGTCAGGGTCTATCAGAGTCTGTCAGGGTCTGTCAGGGTCCATCAGAGTCTGTCAGGGTCTGTCAGGGTCTGTCAGGTTTAGCAGGGTCTTGTCAGGGTCTGTCAGGTCTGTCAGGGTCTACTGTGAGTCTGTCAGAGTCTGTCAGGTCTGTCAGGGTCTGTCAGGTCTATCAGAGTCTGTCAGAGTCTGTCAGGGTTTTGTCAAATCTGGCATGGTTCTGCACCCTCTGTCAGGGTTTAGCAGGGTCTGTCAGGGTCTGTCAGGGTCTATCAGAGTCTGTCAGGGTCTGTCATTCGTCAGGGTTTAGTAGGACCGTCAGGGTCTGTCAGGGTCTGTCAGGGTCTATCAGAGTCTGTCAGAGTCTGTCAGGGTCTGTCAGGGTCTGTCAGGGTCTGTCAGGGTCTGTCAGGGTCTATCAGAGTCTGTCAGGGTCTGTCAGGGTCTGTCAGGGTTTAGCAGGGTCTGTCAGGGTCTGTCAGGGTCTGTCAGGGTCTATCAGAGTCTGTCAGAGTCTGTCAGGGTCTGTCAGGGTCTGTCAGGGTCTGTCAGGGTCTGTCAGGGTTTTGTCAAATCTGGCATGGTTCTGCACCCTCTGTCAGGGTTTAGCAGGGTCTGTCAGGGTCTATCAGAGTCTGTCAGGGTTTAGCAGGGTCTGTCAGGGTCTATCAGAGTCTGTCAGGGTCTATCAGAGTCTGTCAGGGTCTGGCCAGTCTAATAGAGTCTGTCAGGGTCTATCAGAGTCTGTCAGGGTCTGTCGTGGGTCTACCAGAGCCTGTCAGGGCCTGCTGTGGTCTAATAGAGCCTGTCAGGGTCTACTGTATTCGTCAGGGTCTGCTTCAGAGTCTGTCAGGGTCTGTCAGGGTCTACTTTCAGAGTCTGTCAGGTCTGTCAGGGTCTACTGCATTCGTCAGGAGTCTCGTCAGGCTCCGTCAGGGTCTTCGTCAGATTCGTCAGGTCTGCCAGGGTCTGTCAGGGCCTGTCAGGGTTTGGTCAAATCTGGCATGGTTCTGCACCCTCTGTCAGGGTTTAGCAGGGTCTGTCAGGGTCTGTCAGTCCTGTCAGGGTTTGACAGAGTATGATGGACTCTGTAAGAGTCTGACAGAATTTGTCAGGTTTGTCAAGGTTTATCAGGTCCTGCAAAATCTGGGTCAGGTTTAGCAGTGTCTGCTGTGTTTAGCAGTGTCTGTCAGGGTTTAGCAGTGTCTGTCAGGTTTAGCAGTACCCGTCAGGGTTTGCAGGGGCTTGGCAGTACAAGCCAGGTCAGAGTTTCAGCTCTGTCAAGGTATAGGGTCTGTTAGTATTTGGCTAGGGTCTTTTTCCTTAATGTTAAACAGAGTGGGCCTAATATATATTAACAACCTCTGTTCTGATTGGCTCTCTGTCATGCATCTGCACAATGCTTTAGAAAGAGAGCTGAGTGTCAGGAAGTGAAGAGAAATGGGAAGTATGTACTGCTGGATTTCTTCTCCCTCCTGCCTAGAAAGGTAGTGTCATCTTTTAGTTCACTTCTCCAGGAGGAGTCAGCACTACTTTAAAATAGTCATCATGCATTTTTCAATACAGAGTCAACCAGAGCAGAGGCTTATCTGTGCAGCAGAGTAATCTAATCTGTGTGTGTGTGTGTGTGTGTGTGTGTGTGTGTGTGTGTGTGTGTGTGTGTGTGTGTGTGTGTGTGTGTGTGTGTGTGTGTGTGTGTGTGTGTGTGTGCATTTTCCCACAGAGAGGTGCATGAAGCAGGACAGACGAGTCCACCTTACTGTCGTCTACTTTGGCCAAGACCAAATAAATGATGTCATAGGAGCGCTGGAAAACACATCAAGGTAAGAGTTTTATTCATAAATTGTCCATGGTCACCCTAGCAACCACCAGAAACACCATAGCAACCAGCTAGTAACACCTTATCCACCACCTGCAATATCATAGCAACCACCTGGAACACCATGGCAATCACTTTACATCACCCAGCGCTAACAGAGGCGGCGTCATTAATCAGCTGGCACCACCTCATCAGCTATCACAGACCATAGCAACTGATTTGGAATTGCTTAAAGTGCGCTTATCACACCGCAGTATCTTTGTGAAATGCCATAATAATAATAATAATAGTTTCTTTCTGTATCTTCTCTTTCTCTTCAAATAATGTCCAAGTGTTGGTCACATGACCATGGTCCGGGTCTCGGCGGACGATGCGAAGCACGGCCTGCTTTAACATTCAGCTCATTAATAATTTCCTTTCATGTACAAACCAAACACTGAGCTGCAGTCGAGCCAGACTTCATAAATAAATCCACACACAGTGATGATCTACGAATAAAAATATAAGTACACTCTCTCACCATCTCTCACTCACTCACTCACTCACACACTCACTCACCACTCACTCACCACTCACACACTCACTCACTCACACTCACTCACACTCACCCACCCACCACCACCACTCACACTCACCACCACCACCCACTCACTCCTCACTTACTCAGTCACTCTCTCACTCACTCATGCTCAATCTCATTCTCATTCTCACTCACACTCTCTCATGCTCACTCACACTCACACACTTACTCACTCACTCACTCATTCACTCACACACACACACTCACCCTCACAATCTCACTCACTGACATACTCACACTCTCACACACTCACTCACACTCTCTCACTCACGCTCTCACTCATTCACACACTTACTCTCTCGCTCACACACTCATTTCTCACAAATTCACTTACACTGGATCTATCACTCTTTGTCTCTCATTCTTTGATTGTCACTCTCTCTCACACTCACTCTTATAGACACAGAAGACTCAGTGGAGGTATTTTCACTGTATACACTGAGTAGTGTTACACCGACTTTTAAATCAATAACCAAAAAAACTATCGACAGGACCCGCAATGGTAAATTTATCTACAGACCACGAGCAACTCCAGCTGTTTGTGTGGAGAAGATCAGCAGGTAGTTTGCAGAGCGTCTCCTCCATTTAGGTTTGTCACCACAGACTAAATAACGGTGGCTGTTTCTGGGCACATCAGTATTCTAGGAGGAGAGGTGGTGTGTTCTCTCTCTCTTCTCCTTTTCTCTCTCAAATGAACACAAATTATTCATGTCTATCGATTCACCTTGGCTTAACGGATGTGCGTTCAGGCCTCTTTAAGGTGGGGCAGACAGAAAGTTTCGGACCGAGGAGAACTGTGTTAGCACATCACACAGCATCGGATATAAGGGCAGGGCTTTGGCAGGGTGGGGGCGAGGGGGGTGGATTTGGAGGACTAATAGAGCGTCTGCTCATGAATGAATCATGGAGGCTGCTTGTTGTGTAGATCGCCTGAGGCTTTCGGATCGCTCGGAACCACTGCTCATGATGTGTGTGTCGGGTTGTGGGTTATGCTTTATCGCAGATATTCTCCTACTTGTCTTCAGCTCCATCATCATCCGCATTACTGGGGATTCAAACAGACAGACAGTTGAGGCTAGTCTTCTGCAGGGGAAGAGCTATTCCAGAAATTAAAAAGCACACATATATATATATATATATATATATATATAGGACTATTGAGTTTGTGTATGAGGCCTTGTTTAAGGTTTGTCCAGGAGTAAGGGGAAGATTTGTAACTTTTCAGCAATCTAAATCTAATAAATATTGAGTCGGGACGGTACAGAATCAGACCTCCTAAAATGACCTGTTGTTGAATATGGTAGATAATATATGGTATAATTCAGTGCCATGATGTTCCTCTGGAGCTGTGGTTGTAAAAAGACCTGAACTGCCTGGATGGTAGAAGGACATTCAGATGTGGTGGATGGGGTCTTGGCAGGTCTGATTTTTGTCCATAGACAACTCTTCATTTTTTGGCTGCTCCCATTTAGAAGATGCCACAGTGGATCATCTGTTTCATTTTCTTATGGTCCTCTGCATCTTCCACATTCATAAACTTCCTCTTTGTTCTTCCTCTTCTCCTTTTTTCAGGCAGGTCCATCCTCAACATCCTTCTCATGATATACTCCTATTCTCCCCTGTTCTTGTCCAAATCAATGCAACATTGCATAATCCTTAATGTAATCCAACTTCTACTTTAAATGCATCCATCACTCTACTGCAGAACACCACTGTCACACTGCCCTCATACATATCCTGAACTACTCTCACATACTTCTGCCACTTCTTACTTCCTCATACACTACAACTCATCTCTAGGCACCCTGTCATCTGCTTTCTCCAAGTCCACAAACGTACAACGCAACTCCTTCTGACCTTCTCTGTACTTCTCCATCAACACCCTCAGAAGAAACATTGTATCTGTAGAGCTCTTTCGTTGCATGAAACCGTACTGCTGTTCACTAATCCTCATCTCTTTTCCACAACTCTTTCCCAGAATTTCATGCTGTGGCTGATCAACTATATCCCTCTATAGTTACTACAGCTCTGTTCATCACACGTATTCTTGAAAATCGGTACCAGTACACTTTGTCTCCACTCCTCAGGCTCCTCTCACTTTCCAAGATTCTGTTAAACAATCTGATCAGAAACTCCACTGCCATCCCCCTAAACAATTCCATGCTTCCACTGGTATTTCATCCAGACCAAAACGGTTAGGGCTAACCCTAACCCTTTCCATTCTTCATCCTCTTTATTGCTCCCCTTACTTTCATCTTGCTAATTCTTCTTTCTCCTCCATCTCACAACCAACTTGTGGGGCATAAGCATTAACAACATTCATTATCACACCTTCAATTTCCAGCTTCAAACTCATCACCCTACCTGACACCCCTCTTCACTCCAAAACACTCTCCACCTACTCTTCCTTCAGGGTAACACCCCCATTCTCCTTCCATCCACACCACGGTAGAACAATTTAAACCCTCCTCCAATACACCTGGCCTTCCTACCCTTCCATTTAGTCTCTCTCACACAAAATATCAACTTTCCTTTTCTCCAACATATCACCTAATTCTCTACCTTTACCAGTCATGCTGCCAACATTCAAAGTTCCTACTCTCCCTTCACCCTTCTATCCTCCTCCCTCCTGACATACCTTACTCCTCTTCTTCTTCTCCTTTGGCCAACAGTAGCCCAATTTCCACCAGCACCCTGTAGATTAACAGCATTGGTGGCAGTCGTTGTTTGATCCCTAGTGGCTGGGTTGTTTGTCCAGAGACAATGTGAGTCATAAATGGAGGTTCATTCCAGGTCCTGTCCAATGGGAGAGCTTGTTCAGCATCATCTACCAAAACATTGCAGAGCAGATGTTGAGTGGATCATTTTCCTTTCAAATGTAAAATGCATTTCAAGTGTAAATAACTAAATAAAACTACTACTACTACTAATAATATATATATAATAATATAATATAATATAATTATATATATATATATATATATATATATATATATATATATATATATATATATATATATAGTTTGTAGTTGTAGTGACACAATCAGGGAAAAAGTAAAGACATTAATGAGGAAATTAGATGCAATTAAGAAATTATGTAATTACATACAAATTGTCTACACCTCTGAGGATTGTTAAAGAGCCTTTGTGTACATTTAAAAGAGAAATAAAATGAGTTTTTTTGTGTTAAATCAGAACGTGCTGGGAATTAAAATGTATTCTTGCTTTTCTTGCCACATGGACCTCCAGACAGGGCCCATTTATCTGTTTGTGAATGTGCCCTATTTCTAGAGACATTAGGTATGCTAGTGTGTGTGTGTGTGTGTGTGTGTGTGTGTGTGTGTGAGTGTGTGTGAGTGTGTGTGTGTGTGTGTGTGTGAGTGTGTGTGTGAGTGTGTTGTGTGTGTGTGTGTGTGTGTGTGTGTGTGTGTGTGTGTGTGTGTGTGTGTGTGTGTGTGTGTGTGTTTGTGTCTGTGTCTGTGCCTGTGCAAGTTTAATAAACTAGCCCGGAGCTACAGCCGAGTGGAAAAATGCAACGAACAAACTGCAGCGGAGGAAAAGGAGTTCTTCCAGACAGTCCCCAAACCTGGAAAAACAAGCCAGTATCACAAAAGGAAATATTTGCAGTCTGTTTTAGCCAAGGGCAGGCTGAATCATACACACACACACACACACACACACATAGGGAAGTGTACAGACTCACACACAGCATTTGAGTCTGGGAAAGGCACACACACACACACACACAACTCACACAGCTTATCTGAATTTCACAATTTTTATTATTTTTATATATCAGCCTTCATTCCTTGCCTTCAAGTCTTGGGCACCTATGACTTTCTCCTTATGTCCCCAGTTCTCCTTCCTGGGGACACACTTTTGGTTAGTTCTGACCATTGCATACTGGGGACACCCAACACGACCTATGCAGGGGATGCTTTGACCCAGTTCATTTCACCATCACAGTTAGTCCCTTAGACCCTCACACTGAAAATTAGATTTTGGAAGACGGCATCAGTACTGGTTAGGAGGAGTAAAAATGTTTCCCTTTGTAGGACTGTGAGCTGGACACAACAGCAAAAGCCTGACCAATAACATCTTTATGGTCCTTTTTTTAGAAAGCCTGTGGAATTAAAGCCTAATTTGGCAGTGCTGGAGAGGACTATGAGCTGTTTTCCTCATATGTCCTGAAATCTGTTGAGATTTAGCACCAAACATCTCTACACTGAACTACAGACAAGAAATGATTCAAAAAATGGAGGAAAAATTGGTCTGCCAGTGTAGGGGGACAACAGTACCTTCACTTTGGGGTCAGTATGACATAAACTATAATCTGAAGATGAAAGACAGGTCAAATGTAGACATTACCTGGAGGAACTGTATGTGAATGTCCAGTTGGAATGAAACAGATTTCACCCTTCCAGTCCACCAGTATAGTACAAAACAATATAGTCTCTGTAATGTCCAATGGGTGGACAGAGCAGGTCAAGAACGTCAACGATTGTGAAACGTTAGTCTGGCAGTTACATCCTGGTGTATCTCGTCCATTGATGGTAGCGAGAATGACTCCTCCTACACCTGGTCATGCGTTCTGAGTATCAGGATTATATCTGGATTGTTCTGATCCACATACAGGTGTAAACATGCCACTTCAAACTAGATTTAATTCTGAATTACTCAAACCATTCAGGTGAACACAAGAATCAAATACAACAGAGAACCCAGATGTAACACACAAGAGACTTCTCAACCTTACGTTCCTCAAACCCGATTGGCTTCCGCTGTATTCCAGAGAGGGCGTGCTCTCATAGCGATGTTATCTAGAACCAACCGACATCACACGCAAGATCCTAAACTGAAAGACATCAAGAAAACAAACTGAACAAAAGACAAATCATGCATTCGACAAAGCAGAAACCAAAAACTCCAAACAACACCAAGACAGAACGCAGCTACAGACTAGACACAGGTGAAACAGAGGATCAAAGAGAAAGACAATAGAGGGGACCAAAACAACAGTGAAAGCACCTGATCTTGGAGATTTGGAGACAAACAAGAAAGGAAAACAAAAACAGAGATGTAACAGTGAGCGAGTGAGTTAATTAATCGCTTTCTGCTCGTTAATAAAAGCTGGACAAGACTAACGAGAGAACAGGGATCCATTTCAGTCGCAGCTTTTATCTAGCAACAAACTTTAGGAGGGAGAGTGTCCCCCAACAGCGATGTCTCGCTGCAGGAATGGAGAATGCTGTCCTCTTGATCTCCAGCTTTGAAGCTTCTCTGCTGGAACTGGTGTGATGAAGATGGAAGATGGATATGAATGAGCTCTAATTAAGTGTTGCGCTGCAGAATCTTCCCTCGCTTTCTCTTTAACGGATTCTTTGAGTTATTTCAGGATCACTGTTTTCCACCCAGACCTGCTTCATTTAAACACTATGGGACTGTAATTAGGACTGTATTGTCCTGCTGTCTGTTCTGATCATAATCATGGAGAACCTTTTCCTTTTAGAACATGCAGGATCCTGGTGTGAGATGTTGGTGATATTGTGAATTATTGCACTTTGTATTTCACTTTTTTTTATTTAGTCGTATTAGGGTCCAGTCTGTTTTATTTCTCCTTTTCTCTCAAATTCTCTGTCTTCTTTTGTCCCCACATCTTTCTATCTCTCTCACTCTCTCTCTCTCTTTGTCTGTCTGTGATTTTATCTCTGTCTCTCTCTCTATCTAACTCGCTCTTTCTGTCTGTCTGTCTCTCTCTTTCTCTCTCTCTCTCTGTTTGTCTGTCTGTCTATCTGTTTATTTGTCTGTCTCTCTCTGTCTATCTCTCTCTCTGTCTGTCTGTCTTTCTCTTCCTGTTTGTGTCTGTTTGTCATTTTCTCTCTGTCTCTCTGACTGTCTCGTCTCCCTCTCTGTCTGTCTGTTTGTCTCTCTCTCTATCTCTTTCTGTCTGTTTGTCTCCCTCTCTGTCTACCTCTCTGTCTGTCTGTCTCGCTCTCTCCATCTGTTTGTCTGTATCTCTGTCTCTCTCTCTCCATCAGAGAGCTGAATTTTCGGAACTTCACTCTGATCCAGCTGAATGAAGAGTTTTCTCGAGGCCGTGGTTTGGACGTTGGAGCTCGAGCGTGGAAAGGAGGAAATGTTCTGCTGTTCTTTTGCGACGTCGACATCATCTTCACCTCCGACTTCCTCAACACCTGCCGCCTGAACACCCAGCCAGGTGAGTGAGGCATCAGTGGGGCGGGAAGACTCTAAATAACTTTCATTTGAATAAATGAATTATGTTAATGAACTGATAAAAGTCCTCTTACACTAGAGGGCGCCCCTGAGCAGCCCCAAAATAAATGGGACCTGTTACAGCTCATCCTCAAGGTTCATTAATGATGTCACGGACCGCCAATGAGCTGCTTGCTTCCTTAACCAATCAACACTCAGCATCTATGATATGAGCATCCTATTGGCCAAAGCTTCTTTACTGTAGAAAAAATGAAGACTGAAGGGAATTCTTGTGTCTAAGTCTGAAAATTCTTTTTGGCAGTATTGGACCCTCTCACTGGTGCCCTCTTGTGTTTTTCAGACATATATACAGTTTTTAGATATAATTGGGGATAATTGGGGGTTTAGGAGGTGAACAGGCTCTGCTGCTGACAGATTATGCAAAAGACTAGAGATGTAATAAAAACATCTGATAAATGGGAAAAAATACATGTAGAATAAAAGAAAAGGAGAAAACGTAAAAAGAAGATTAAAGAATAGTAAATCAGATTGTCTTCTTTTATAACTATTTATTTGTTAGTGCAAACAATAAATCAGGATTTCTTATTTATACAGTTATTTGCTATTAAAACAATAATAAATCAGTTCTTTCTATTATTTCCTTTATTATAAACAATATTAAATTCTTATTTACTACCCCAATTTGAAAAAAATAACAAGAACATTTTGATCTAGACATCGTCTCCTCCTTCTTTTTGTGAAGAAGACATTTTTGTATGTATTTTCTGGGATATAGATATAACAATCTACAGAAAATTAGTAGACACAATAATACATCGTTTAATAAGATCAATTATCTATGAAAAGCAAAGCAACTATGAATAGAATAAAAGCGATTTGATTGTAAAAGTCCTAGAAGTGTCCAGCTTGGAGAGGAGTCTTTAATGTTTATCAACAAAAGAGACATTTTCGTCCCCTCATTTTGAGGGGGCAGTGATGTCCTAGGGTTTAGGGACTAGCCACCAGGATTGGAAGGTTGTGGGTTTGAATGCCAGACCAGCAGGATGCTCTAAGGCTCCCCAGGCACTGGATATAGTCTCTGGCCGAGTGGCGCTGTTACCTAATAGCGAGAAGGTCCTGGGTTCGATTCCTGGGTGTTGAGTGGACCTGTTCCCCCCGTGTCTGTGTGTGTTTCCTCCAGGAGCTCCATTTTCCTCACACCGTCCAAAGGGCTATAGGTGGACTGGAGATGCTAAATTGTCCCTTTAGTGTGAGTGTGTGTGTCTGCCCAGCGATGAACTGGTGACTTGTCCAGGGTGTCCCTGCCTATTGCTCCAGCACTCCAAGATCCTAATCAGGACAAATGGCTCAGAAAATAAGTCCAAAAGCCTCCTGGTGGACTAAACGTGAGCTGTATTGTGTCTCTGATGTGTGGTTTGAACTGTTTGTGTTTCAGGAAAGAAGGTGTTTTACCCCGTCCTGTTCAGCCAGTATAACCCAGCAGTGATCTACGGCAGCAGCGAGCACGTCCCCCCCGTTGAGCAACAGCTGGTAAAGCTGCTTTCCTTTCACCAACACAAACCATCACACCCCATATGTTTGATTAGAACCCATAATGTCATGAAATACTTCCAGGAAGTTCAAATATGCACCATCTGCAGCGTCCTTAAAGTGAATCATTTTACTTGGGACACTATTTGGCTTCACAACGTCCTGTATGTATACCTCCACCATGGCTGAGTTTAGTTTTAGCCCCAAATCATCTTCAAACTCTGCTAAATCAGCATCCCCCGAATGCATCATTGTTATTGTCTCCCTGCAGGTCATTAAGAAGGACACCGGCTTCTGGCGGGACTTTGGCTTCGGCATGACCTGCCAGTACAGATCCGATTTCATCAACATCGGTAAACACACTGCGGAAAAGCACCGCTTCCCTCACAGCTGTTATGCAGATGGGGTTTCATTTCCATTTCCACACCAACTGGTTCTCAGGGCGACTCTGCAGGGCTGTGGGAGCTGAACTCTACATGCCAGAAGTTTTAGGACACCTACCCCTTTAAAAAGCTTTAGGTCCAGTGATTACATTTTGTTTGCTGTTGATGTTTAAACAAAAGATTATCTGCCATCCGAAACTGTACACCTGTATAGAGAAGGTATACGTGTTTCTTATAAAGCGGCCAGTGAAAGAAAGGACAAAATTGGTGTTTCCAATAAAGAGGCCACTGCAAGGAACTGGTGTTTCCAGTTGAAGTTGGTAGTGTTTTATTATTATGACCTTATGGACTTTTGTCAGGCACCGTATTCATGGTTAATGGTGTCTGTTGATGCTTCTACAGTTCAGAGGTGAACTTTTCTGCTAAGAGTGCCACTTGTACTATTCACCATCTGTAGCCACATCAGACTGTCAGTCTCTCACTGTTGGCAAGAAGGCAAGGTTTGGTCCATCTGTTTGAGCGGCATAGCAGCTGATGGGCATGTGCCAGGTCATGTCCACAGAATGGGGATGTTAGCGCCGTCCTCCAAGGGCCTTCAGGCTGCAGGACTCACTCTGGGAGAAAATTGGCAGTAAAAGCATCGTTAGCCAATGGGTGTCCATCTGCTGGTGAAGAAATTACGTGATTTCTGCCGTTTCTGCCGAGCGATCGGTTCGGCCTAAGCTCTGATCAGCAGAGTCGATGTGCTTTTGAGTTTGGATCGATGCGTTTGCTGTGTTTTAGGGGGTTTAAGCTCCATATTCTCTCCTTTTAGAGCTCATTCAGCCTCACTGAGACCACGTCAGAGTCATTTTCACTTGAAACATGTCTCCACATATCTGAGTTAATCCTCCATTATCTTATCCTCCATCACCTTTCCAACATCCAGACCGTCTCAGACTAAATGGACACAAACACAGAAGAGACGTCCCTCTGTGTGTCCATCGGTGCAGGACAGAGTGAAGGAGAGTGAGAGAGAGGACAGGGAGAGTGGACGGTGGAGTTCAGGGTGTGTGGAGTGTGTGTCCGTGATGGAGAACTAGTAGAGACGGTGATGAAAGTGAAGCAGTGAAGTTCATGTGGATTATTTTCAGTAGATTGTTTTTATTGGAGTTGAAGTTCGAGGCTTTAATAGTCTTTAATTCTATTAATATGGAGTGAGATTCAGTTCACTCTCAGCACAGACAGACGCTCCAGGCGTCCTTCAGAGGAGACACGTCTCACTCTACACTCTCAGTACACTCCTGTACTTTTACTTTACACTCTCAGTACACTCCTCTACTTTTACTTTACACTCTCAGTACATTCCTGTACTTTTTACTTTACACTCTCAGTACATTCCTGTACTTTCACTTTACACTCTCAGTACATTCCTGTACTTTTTACTTTACACTCTCAGTACATTCCTGTACTTTTTAATTTACACTCTCAGTACATTCCTGTACTTTTTAATTTACACTCTCAGTACATTCCTGTACTTTTTCAAATCAGTATGTTTAATTGTCTTTTTGAGTATGTTAAGTGTGGACTTTGGCCACTTCTGTATATTAAATTTTGTTTCCAGTCAGTTTTAACAAGATCACTGCTGCTGATGCGCTTGTGAATAATTATAAGCACTCCTTCTTTCTCTCAGGTGGTTTTGACGTGGACATTAAAGGCTGGGGTGGTGAGGATGTTCACCTGTACAGGAAGTACCTCCACAGCAACCTTCTGGTGATTCGGGCGCCGTCCCGCGGACTCTTCCACCTGTGGCACGAGAAACAATGCGCTGACGAGCTCCCGCCAGACCAGTACAAAATGTGCATGCAGTCCAAGGCCATGAACGAGGCGTCGCACGGCCAGCTGGGAATGTTGCTCTTCCGGCACGAGATCGAGGCTCATCTGCGGAAACAGAAGCAGCGCAGTGGTGCCAAAAAGGCCTGAAGAACGATGATCATCCGTGCAGCTCCTCCTGGAGATCGTCCCGAGTTCACAAACTTTAAACTTCAGTCTCTTTCCCACTTTTGACATTTGTGTGGCCGACTGCATCAAATGCAGTAATTTTTAACACAAATCTCTCCTCCCTCAGAATTAAACAGCTGTTTAGGAATCTATTGGACAGATTTGTGTAAATGGCCCCCAACTAATTCATAAAAGCAGCCCAGTCCAACCCTCCTTATGACTTCAGTGTGAAAGGGCGTGGCTAAACCGGCTGAAACGGATGCATGTCGATGTATTTTGCTGTGAGTGGGGCATTGCACGGTACATTGGAGCACTTTAAAAGTGTGCACACACTCAAACTCTTTTATTTAATAAGACACAAAGTAAAAAAATTTATTTTTTAAATTTTATGGGTCTCCAAACTCCAAAATAACATTTTTTTTTAGAGATTATTTGTTTGCATCTGATGGATTTGGGTTAGAACTGAACTCAGCAGGAAAATCTATGAGATAAAAGCAACGGTTTGGCAAAAATGGACAAAATGACTAATTACAGAGAGTTGTGCAGGGTCAGAAACCACATAAGGAAATCCGTTAGAGACACAGAACACCAGGGGATTCTGGCACCATCTAAATTACAACATTAAACTTGTAGCTCCAGTCCTGAAACTAAAAACGCAGCTCATGGACTACATGTAACACTCTGAATGGAAAAACTGTCAGGCTGGTGTTTTAAAGAGAGGAACCGGGACGAAAGTGGAAAACACAGACCACAGAAAGATTAGGAACAATGGAGGGACGTTTGAGTCTGAGTGTGGATTTGAAGGACTCTTCAGGTCCTCATTCTATATTCATGATGTTACCAGCATCTCCGAATCTGCTACAGATGGAGAGTGACTGGAGATCATTCTGTCTGCGTTATCCTGCCCCCTACAGGCTTTTTGAGGTGCGATCGAGAGACGTTAATTAAACTGATTAATTTAGGATGAATATTAAACTCTGTGTTTTCATAAGCATCAGGGTGTGTTCAAGACCATCAAATAAGCACCAAAATGTCATTTTTTAAAAATGTATTACAAATTATTACTACAGGACACCAGGACACGTCCCGTTATAATCTGGCAGGAGTGGGGCGGATTAATGCTTCAGGCCGAGGCGAGATCTAGACGACTCTATAAATTAAGGCAGGAATGAGAGAGTGTGCGATGAAATGAAATAAGTTTGATACCTTTCCCTGCTCATAAATAAAAACAAATCACTTCATCTATCACAGAAGTCCGAAAAAGGTCTTTGATGTTTTACAGACAAAAAAACATCAACTTTCAAAGCAAGGAAATCTGAAAAAGTGTTTTTTTTCTTTGTCATTTCTGACTTTTCTATTGGTCCATTAAATTGTGGCATAGTGTAAATGCCAGAGGACCATTTCTGGATTATGGAAAATGGAGATACAAGGTTTTTGCATTTACATTTTCGCAGATGCCCTAATCCAACGTGATGTAAATGAGTTTCCAAGGGACACCAGTTTTACTCTTTTTCACCATAGATCAGTGCAACGCTCTGCTGTTTATTATTCTCTTAAAGATTATTTTTCAGCTTTGTTTTGTTTCTCTTTATGGTCAGTAAGTTTCCTGATTGCTGACTTTACAGCAGATTCATTTTCCCATGTTTACAAAAACTGCAAAAAAAAAGGCAGCAGTAAGTTGCTTTATAATCATTACTGTGAGTTTGTTCATTTTGTTGTTCACATCTTCATGCTGTAAAAGAAAGAAAAGAAATTCTATTACACACGGCCATGATTCAAAGTGTAACAGATTTTAGTAAATAAAAAAACTCTTAAAACCAGGCTTAAAACAAGTAAATCATAAACCAAATGGACTGTTAAACAATCATTGAAAACAGAAATTAAACCAACAGATCTTTAAAATAAAGAAACCAACAAACGGACCATTAACACAAAAGAGAAGAGCAAGAAAAAAATATAAAAAGAATGAGAAAAAAGATTAATTAAATAAATTCACAAACAAATCGACCATTCAAGAATAAAAAAGGGGAATTAATCGTTAATTATTAATGTATTTATATGTATTTACTAAATAATCATGAAATAATTGTTCAAACAAAAAAATCAATAAATAATTAGATCAACAGATTAAAAGAATGAATTTAACAAGGTTTAAATAAAAAATATATAGAAAGAAGCAACAAAGTATCATCGACTGAAATTTGATCAGACCGGCCGACCTGCTTCAGGCTCGTCAGTTCCACGCGATCACTCAGATTACTCTGAAAAGTAATCAGTTACTAGATACAAATTACCAGCCGATTTCTGTAATTAGTCGCACAATCCAGTTTCTTTGTGTTACTTTTGGATTCCATCAGAATACAGACTCCAGCATCAGGATGAGCGGCTCAGAGTGTGAGAACAAATAGATCAATATATCTATATAAATATATATTTGCATTCGTTCAAAACCGGCCTAACTGTCTGAAATGAAATCAGGAAAGAAAAAGACGAATCGATGGGGTCAGTTAAGCCTTCAAGTTCATCACTTTCTGCCTGAAAAAGAAAGAAAGGAAAATTTTATAGAAAAGTTCCATGACAAGTGGTTCAAAGGACCATGATTTGAAGCTCTTTTTGTTCTTTTCTGTCTTCTGTTAATCGGGGTGAGTGTGATGTTGAAGGAAAACCCCAAAATCTTTCTTTCCCTTTCCCTGCTCATAAATAAACTCACTTCCTGTCTCACAGCAAGAAAATCCTCTCAACCTTCAAAGCCAGGAAATGTGAAAGTGTTTCTTTTTCTTTGTCATTTCAGACTTTTCTATTGGTCTGTGAAACTGTGGCAAAGTGTAAATGCCAGAGAACCTTGTCAGATTGTGTAAAATGGAGATACATTTGCATTTGCATTCAGGGCTTTTCGCAGATGCTCTGATCCAGTGTGATGTAAATGAGTTTCCAAAGGACACCAGAAAAGCCAGGTTTGAATTAAGAGCGGCTTAAAATTCAGTTTGGGAGATTAGGCTGAAAACATGAGGTGTGATTTCTGGCTGGATGGCCCTGCACAAAGTACTGTTATGGACAGAATTTTACTTTCTTCCTAATTTTATTTCGCTCCATTCTGTTTTCAGCTTTAGTGCGTAAATGTGCCTTTTCTGGACACGTTTTTTTTTCTGGTTTTCTTTCTTTTTCACGTTTATATTGTGAACAATCCACTTGGAGGAGAAATGAACCTGCACACTTGGAAGATCAAGCTTCTCGTGTGGACTCTCTAAAGAGACAGAAACGGAAAAGCCTGGACAGTGATGTCCCTGCAGAGGACTTACTTTTGTCAAAACAAGTCTAACAAAGAGTATTTCCCTTTTTTATTGAACAAGTTTTGTAAACTGAAAGACTTTTGTTATTTTTAAAGGTAATATTCTAGATTTATGACGGAAAACTCAAATAAATTATAGCATAAAACATGTGCTTTTGATTTTTGTGGACATTCCTTGGTTCTGAACGTGTACCAGTGATGTTTTCACCACCAGCCGGCAGCAGTGTGTTGGTATTTGAGCTGCATGTGGAGTCCAGGGCCTTTACAGGGAGATTAGTGAGGAATTAAACTCTACAGGAATCTCTATGAACTGAAATGGTTTAACTGAGTTTAACCTCCAAAATGAGGAGGTTTCAGAGCAGGTTTGGGGTGAAATGGATCAGGATTTCTTTAGAATGGTGGTGAATGATAATACAGATTCTGTTCTCTTCAAACCCACTAGTGAATGTCTTCAACCAAACGGTGGATCTGGACATATATATTGGATATACTGGATATATTTACAGGTTGAACCTTAATGGACTGGATGATGTTGTCCACCAAATCCAACAGATGCTGGATGGGACAGAGAAAAATCTTGAACTCTTTGTTCCTCTGACGGTTCCTGACCTGAACATTTTATGTAGTGCAGGGAGCTTCATCTTGCTGGAAGTGGATACTGCCAATAGGAGACACCATCACCATAAAGAAGGGAACTTGGTCTGCAGAGACATTTAGGTGTACTCATGATGTCTCAAGGTCGCGGGGGGTGCTGGAGTCCATCCCAGCGCACACAGGGCGAAGGTTACTATATTTATTATGTATTAAATGTCATGAATTAATAGTTAATTAACTTATCTTTCAGTCTGTGCATCATCACACACGTGATCAATAAAATCGTCTGATTTTCATTCTCAACGTGATTGGTGGCAAAAAAAAACTACATATCCCATGATGCACCGGGAGAGCGCTAAAAACCAGAGGTTAAACTCTCTATATTGAGTTAACAGTATAAAATATCATAACAAAACACAAACACACACACACACACACACGGTGCGGTATAATATCGGTCTATAATAGCGAGGTTATATTATACAGCCAGCTCTCTAAATAGTCGAATCAACTTTACAAATGTGGATTTTTATCTGAAATAAAGTGGTTAAAAAAGCAACAACAGCAAAAAAAAATACAAGTTTCCACGCCCAGCCTGATGGTGGGCGGGGCATGTGAGTCACGTGGTGGCCCCCGCAGTGACCGGGCAGAAGGAGACGCGCCTGCGGGTCCGCTCGGTCTCAGTGTTTGTTTGTTTGTTTGTTGTTTTAAGGTTTTTAATCTGATTTTTTTTATTTTTGCGATGCTCGGAGTGTCAGCAGTGTCCCCACCAGGCCGCCTGTCCCGGTGAGTATCAGTCGCCATTTCTGTCCTGCCGTTATTATCAGTGTCCTCATTAACTGTCCTCCCGTCTTTTGGACTCCAGTCTCGCCTGAGTCAACCAGATTGATTCGTCCTGAAGACCCTCAGATCTGCACAAGATGTTTGAGACCAGAAGGATCCCGTTCGTGCTGCTGGACCTCGCCTGCCTAATGCTGGGTAAGTACTGGGGGTGTGCGGGCGCGCGCGCGTGTGTAGTTGCATGGGACTGTGCCCCCATACACCTGTAGGGACAGGTGACCACCCTGATGTTTAGGTTTGGGACCCCAGGTCAGTTCTGTACGGCTGGTGCAATACATCACATCACATCACATCACATCGCGATACTTTTGGTGAAAAAGTGATATCGGTTTAATATCGGTGCCTAATCCGGTTTGAATAATGACCGTGTTTATGAGGCGCGTGGATGTACGGACGATGATGCCTGTGAATGAAAGAAAACGGTGCTTTGACCCTTTTTTTATTTTGTAAATGCCCCAAAATTAGTCAGTAATTTGGGCTCCAGTCTCATGTGAGTCTGTTGTAGTTGACTGATCCTATTAAGATACTAAAAGACCCCTGATTTGGTCAAGATGTTGCCCATAGTGTGAAGTGACCGTCCTGATGTTTAGGTGCTGGACTCTGTTCTGGGACGGCTGGTCTGATACATCAGTATCGCGATACTTTGGATGAAAAAGTGATACCGGGTTAATATCGGAGCCTAATCCGGTTTTAATTTTGTCGGAGTTTATGAGGGACGGCACTGACTGGTGCTGAGAAGGTCCTGGATTCGATTCCCTGGTGGGACGGTCTGGGTCCGTTCTGTGTAGGGTGCACATGTTCTCCCCATGTCTTTGTGTGTTTGCTTCAGGAGCTCCGGTTTCCTCCCGTCGTCCAAAGACCTGCATGTCAGGTGGACTGGAGATGCTAAATGGTCCCCCCCTTGGCTGATGACCCTTATCAGGACAAGCGGCTCAGAAAAGGAGTGAGTGTTTATGAGGTGGGTGGGTAGATGGATGAATTCAGTGAAATTATGTCGTCGCTCAAAAGAAAGCTTGAAAGCAACCCTGGAAGAAAGAAAAAAAACAACCCTGGTGATGAAGAACACCAAGCTGCTTTACTTTGTGCCTCGCTGCCTCGCCCTGCCTCCATATCCGCAGACCTTCGGCGCAAAATGTTTCCATAAATAATAGATTAGCAGACGAAGGCTGTTGATAAACAGGCCGACGGGGTCGTTTACGCAGCGTCGGCACCTGTTGACGTCCAAAATAGTGGCGGGGAAGGAGTGCGGGTGGACGGGGGGATGATTCACTCTCGGACGGAGAGATAGAGAGAGACAGCAGCTGAGTCATTCCTATTAGCAGCATGTAATTTTACTCTCCTGTCCATTGTTGCCAGTCTGGACGTGTTTCTTTCCGTGATGGGACGGCTGGTGATTTAAGGAGGACGTGGTTCTGTTTTACTGCTTAATATGGATCATTTCGTTTCTTTTTCAGTGTCAGAAATCCAGCAGATGATTTAAAAATATCAATAAAAATAGGTTCAGAGAATCAGAGACACTGGGACACTGGAATCGGAGGGACGAAAACAAACACTCACTTTCTGAACTGCTTGTCCTGATTAGGGTCATGAGGCTGGAGGGTATCCCAGCTTAGGGTAAAAGACAGGGACAGTCCCAGGTTTCCAGTCCATCACAAGACCGGGGACAGGGGACAACATAGCATCAGTCCACCTGACGTGCAGTTCTTTGGACAATAGGAGAACATGTCCACACAGGAACATGTTGTATGTTTGTGAGGTCAGCATGTGTGTGTGTGTGTGTGTGTCTGTTTGTGTGAGGTCAGCGTGTGTGTGCGCGCGTGTGTGTGTGTGTGTTTGTATGAGGTCAGCGTGTGTGTGTGTGACCAAACACACCTGTCAGTTTGAAGTTGCAACTCATGTTACTGCAGGGACTGTGTGTTCTGTGTGTGTGTGCGTTTGTGTGTGCGCGCGTGTGTATGTATGTGTGTGTGCGCGCGCGTGCCAGAGCCACTTACATTTACGGCATTTAGCTGCTGCTCTTATCCAGAGCGTCTTCCATGTCCAAATTTAAGGGTCTTGCTCAGGGACCCAGTGGTGCTAGAGGTGGGGTTCGAACCAGGGACCTCTTTGCATTACCACTACCACTAGACCACCACCACTCCACTTTATCGATTATTGATTATTGATTTGCTCTTTGAGCTCCAGAGATACTTTTTACTCACATTCTTCCCAGAAAACCGTTTAAAGGTTCATGTTTTTTGTCCCTTTAAAGCCAGCCGCGAACGATCCATCATCTTGAACGATTCCTGAACTGATTCCATCCTGATCGTTATTCCTCAGTTTAGTGACCCAGACTGTTTTTGACGCACTAATAATCTGACACCTGATTAAAACCTGATTCATTAATAAATTAATATTGATCTTATAGGAAGACTTTATGGGCTAGAATTTCAGATCAATATTCATATTATTACACAAACACATCTGTAATAGATCTTCCGCAGCTCCCATGTAAGCTCCCACATCTCCACAGCAGATCGTCTGTCTCCATGTCTTCCTGTCTTCTGCACCTTCCTCTCTCACCACGTCCATAAACCTCCTCTTTGTCCCTCCACTTCTCCTCCTACCTGGCAGCTCCATCTTCAGCATCCTGCTCCTGATATTCATTTTCATGATATTCAGTCTTTTCAACACCGTCTCCAACCCTGTATTACATAGCTGGTCTCACTACCGACTCTGACCCGTATAACATAGCTGGTCTCACTGCCGTCTCTAACCCATATAACATCGCTGGTCTTACTACCGTCTCTAAACCATTTAACATTGCTGGTCTCACTACCGTCCTATAAACCTGCTCTTTCTTGCTGGTATCCATCTGTCACAGAACACTCCTGTCACTCTTTACCACTCACTCCAACCTGCCTGCACTCTTTGCTTCACCTCTCTTCCACACTTGCCGTTACTCTGAACTGTCTACCACTCCACTGTCCTCACGCTCATTCACACTCATGTGTCTTTGTAGATCCTCACACGTATAGAATCCGTGCTGAGCTAGGCTGGAGGT
>CM029383.1:23799249-23821749 GCA_017165825.1 Hepsetus odoe
TTTGATATGTTTTTTAAATACATAACTCTTCTGCCAAATGAATATCCAGATAAAACTTTTAGAGAAATTCTTCTTCAGAAAATATAGTTTTTAAAAAAAAATAAAAATATCCCTGGATGTTTCATTAATATCTATAATTATTTATAATAAATATTTTTGTATTGATATCTGAAACGAGATTATTTGATATTTATTGAGTGAAATTTTGATAATTAGTTGAAGTAAATGTTATTGAGTTGATATTTTGGATGAATGTCGTTTAGGGAGTGAAATGATTCCAGTGTTTTGATTGGTTGTGTATAAACTAGTTATTAGCGCTGATTATGAAGGTGGTGATTAAGTGGCTGTTGGTCTCCATGGTGCTGAAGTTCGGTCCTAACCTTCAGCTCATCCGGCTCTTTAAAGACCAACCGGCGAGAGTCAGCGACAGAGAGACGGAGAATAAACTGTCCCTCTGTCTCTGAGACGAGTCCCTGGACGTGTGGCTTTGCAATGCAAAACAGAAATGTAAATTTGAGGATGTCCACTCGGGTCACTTCCACAAGTCAGAGGGGAAGTATATGAAAGCGAAAGCGAAAGTAACTGAACCACAACAACCCACACACACCGTCCAACGGGGGGCAGCCATATCCAGTGCCTGTGTAGCAGCGACGGGGACGATACCTTGATTAAAGGAACCTCAGGGCAACCTACTGGTCTGGGATTCAAACCCACGACCTTCTGGTCCTGGAATCCCCAAACACTAGGTCCTGGAATTCATAAAACCCAAAAATCAGTGAAGACAGCCCTGGTTTCTTAAGTTTGCGTCTTTTTTTAGGCCTGTGGGACTTTTTTAACATCCAGGAGCTTAAAAAAACAATTATTGATCATTTAGACAACAGACATGACAGAAATAAGAGAGTTTATCCTCTTTTTCTTTCTTTTTTATGAACATATTGTCCTCCGATCCATGATCTGCAGCTCCAGTCGAGGTTCAGTTTCTGCAGAGTGTAGCCCTGTGACGGGCTGGACAGACAAACTGCATCAGAAGTGATGTTTCCTTCAAGTTTTAAATTAAAATATTTTCACGTTTGGTCATCACTGGAGGCCTTTTCGTCCTGAAGAGGGTCCGCTTCTCCTTATGGCTGCTTCCGTGCTGGTGTCTCCACGGCCGATCACCAATCTCCAGTTCTTCTTGTCCTCTGTGTCTTCCTCTTTCACACTGTGCCCCTGCATGTCCTCTCTCACCACGTCCATAAATCTCCTCTTTGTCCTTCCTCTTCTCCTCTTTCCTGGCAGCTCCAGCTTCAACATCCTCCTGATATACTCCTCGTCTCTCCTCTGGACACGTCCAAAACTACCAGTCTTGCTTCTCTCACTTTGTCTCTAATTCGTCCAAGAAATAGATGTACATTTCTACACTAAGCTCTTTTTTCTATGAAGACGAAGGAAATGAATGATCTCGGCTCAAAACAGCAGCTGCTAAAAAGATCTCACTGATGAACAGCTGAAGCTCTGCTGCAGGGCCCCGTCTCAGGGCTCCGTCTCAGTGCTTTGGTGTAAAATTGAAACCTGAAGCTAAACTGAGACGTCGCAGCTGTCCCGGCTTAGTTAGAAACTTCTGAAACAGAGCTGGACTCTTCTCCAGCTTTACCGACAGACTGAAAATGTGCTGCTGGTGTTTTTCACATTTAATAATCGGTGTATCTGTGCAGCCCACCAGCTATGTTCTATGGGTTGGAGGCGGTAGTGAGACCAGCTATGTTATTTGGGTTGGAGGCGGTGGAGCTGGAGGTGTCAGAGTTAAAGATACTGAGATTTGCGTCGGGAGGGACGAGGATGGACAGGATTAGGGACGAGTACATTAGAGGGACAGCTCAGGTTGGATGGTTTGGAGATAAAGTGAGAAAAATGAGACTGTTGGTTTGGATGTGTCCAGCGGAGAGACGAGGATGTTGAAGATGGAGCTGCCAGGAAAGAGGAGAAGAGGAAGGACAAAGAGGAGGTTTATGGACGTGGTGAGAGAGGACATGCAGGTGTGAAAGATGATGATGAAGGACAGGAAGACATGGAGACGGATGATCTGTTGTGGACACACCTAACGGGAGCAGCTGAAAGAAGAAATGTATCATAACTAATCACAACAGGAAGGGTGAATTTTAAAGAAAATTAAGAAAGCAGACAAAAAGAAGCGTATAAATCCAGATTTTTAACATTTTTTTAAAATCATAGTTTTGATGGTAAAGGCTTCAAGATACAAGGTTTCATCCCAGCCCAGAAAAAAAAGAAAACAGAAGCAGCTTTTGGGCACTAAAGTTCAGGCGAAAGGGAGAAAACCGATTAGTTTTTTTGATTTTGTGAATATTTAATTATTAAAACCTCCTTTGGAACTGGGACAGTTTGTTTTACGACACCCAGTTTTCACAACTTCCCCTGTGAGTTTACACAGAGCTGAGCGGCTTCAGGACGTCAGTGTTTCAAGAGAAGGACAGTTTAGGCATAAATATTTGCACCCTGGCTGTAAACGAGTTCAGAGCAGTGGAGACAGAAGATTTATTTCCAAACATCTGGACTTTGCAGGTTTGAGATAAAAGTGAGTAGTTGATCTTCTGGAGGGCAGATGGAACGATTAGTCTTTCTTTGCAAAAAAGGAAAAGAAAAGACTCCAGAAATAGCTGGAATAGTTTCCTGGAACGTCTCCGTGTCCTGATTCGCCAACACAGATTCCAGCAGCAGCCTCTCCAGAGGAAAAGCTCTGGGGACAAAGTGCTCCCTGTGTGTGTGTGTGTGTGTGTGTGAGAGAGACCTTTTTCCTAAAAAAACACCAATTCCAGTGAAAACATCCCTTTAAAACACCCCGTTTTGCATCCACTGTACTTGTTATTTCACAAAACTCATCCCCCTACTCCACCATGTAGCTGTTAAGCCCCGCCCCCCAAAACTGACATCATTTGTTTCTGATTGGACTGTTCTCGGGAATGTGGCGCGCCAATCAGGGTCAATCTCATTAGCATATTTTGATTTGAAGACTTAATTAGAAAAGAACAGCGACGGCCGGTTAAATTACTCAAACTGATCAAATCACTTCGTCCAAGATTAACCAAGGAAGGAGGTTAAACTTCAGACTCAGAGGTGTGTGTGTGTGTGTGTGTGTGTGTGTGTGTGTGTGTGTGTGTGTGAGGCAGTGCAGCTTCTCTGAAACAGTGAGAGTAACTTAAGCTGTGTCTCCCTGTAAACTCAGTCTCCAGGACACACACACACACACACACACACACACACACAGTTCACAAGCGAACATTTACACTTTAACACACCTTTAAATCTGCATTAGCAGAATCTGTCTGTCTGTTATCCATCCATCCATCCTTTCTAGTTCTAGTTTTGTTACTGGCTGTATTTGTGTTTTTATTCATTTATTTATGAATTCTAAGTTGTTGTTTTTTTTTGCAAACTGCTGTAAATCCCGAGCATATATATATATTTATATTTATATTTATATATGAGAGAGATGTAGAGGGTAAAGATGGACAGTAGTTCAGTAGTTGGTGATGGCGGGGAGAAAAACGCGGGGAGAACTCGGAGACGTGTTTAGTCTCGCTGCTCGAGGTTTGAGACGCTGCAGAGACGAGCTGAGCGACTCCTGCACAGCATCTGTTGTCAAAACCTCAGAACTCCGGCGTCCACGGTGGTGTGTGTTTACTGAACTCTGTCCTCTTCCTATTTGTGTTCCTCCGCGTGTGAGACAGAGGACAGGACACAAATAAACAGAACTAGTGTTGAACATGCTTGCCCAAACTGTGTGCACGATTATTAGCCGAGTGAGTATTTTGACCAGATCGTCATTTTTCTGCAGATATTCCGACTCTGTATAAACCTGAATGCTGATTGGATGTAAGCAGATCAGGTGATGTGTGTCTGTGTAACGAGAGGGGTGTGGCCTAAAGAGATCAACACTTTATATCAAGGTGTGCAGAATTATTAGGACGTTCCTCCTCAGGCAGTCTGGGTAGCGCGGTGGCCCTCTGTCAAGTTTGCATGTCGTCCCGTGTCTGTGTGTGTTTCCTCCAGGAGCTCCAGTTTCATCCCAGCGTCCAAAGACCTGCAGGTCAAGTGGACTGGAGGTGATAAATTGTCCCCCTCGGTGTGGGTGTGAGTGTGAGTGTGTGTGTCATTGCATTGGACTGGTGATCTGTCCAGGGTGTGTCCCCACCTTTCGCCCTGTGAGAGCTGGGATAGACTCCAGCACCGTCGCGACCCTAATCAGGACAAGCAGCTCAGAAAATGAGTGAGAGATTAAAGAGATTATTATTCTCACTTTAACGGATGAAAATAAACGAGTGAGATTGTAAAATGTTAGTTTTTTATTTCGTTGTAATAATTCTGCACTAACAGTGTCCTAATAATTGCACACGTGTGTATCACACTCAGGGTTTTAACAATCTGGAGCGACTGAAACTGGATTCGCTCCAGATTAGAATTAATCCTGAAAACACTCACTTGATGATAATTGTGCACACAGTGTATCAAAACGGGAGATCCGGGTAAAAACCTGGAAAAAAAATAGTTTATTATATTGGAGAAGTCGGAATCTAATTCTGTATATTTTACTTTTTTTTTTTTTTTAAATATTAATATAAAATAATGATCTGTATAACATAACGCAATACATATGTGCTGCACAGATTAGGCACATCTTTATTTTTCATTTTTATTTTTCTACCTTTTTAATCAGCATGATTTAATTTTGACTGAGAGAATTAAATAATGTTAAATTTGCTAATTTTACATAATATTTCCCCAGTGTATAAACATTTGACCATTCTATTAGTCAGTTATCATGATAATTAATAGTTATAAATAAATATTTAATGTAATGGCCTCAGTCTTGAATATATTTTTATTAAAGATATTTATTTTAATAATGCTAGAGATTTATTTTGATAGTTTCTTGAACAGTTTTAGAATAGTTGCACTGAATATGTTCCATAAACATATAAATGTAATTGAAAATGTATCCAGATATTAATTTTATTTGAAGTTCGCACAGAAATGATTGATATTAAAAGTATGTAGAGAAAAGTTTTAAACTGCTCTTTTATAAACTCCACGCGGGTTTACTGAGTTTTATTTGCTGTTTTTAGTCGACGCCCACAAATCTCACTGAGATCATCGCAGATAAAACCGCCGCAGAGTCAAAACAGCAATTAAACTCACAAAAACAACAAACCGAGTCTTTAAAATCCCAGTAAAAGGGCAGCTGCTGGATGGGACGTCCCGTTTGATGGCTGGATGAGATTAATCCAGTATTTGGGACCTGATTCTTAAAAAATGGGAATGTTTTCCTTCCCCAGAAATCGGAGGTTACCTGTATTTAAATTTTAAACATTGAAGATAAAATTAACCTACGGTTTTCAGCTTCGGATCATTTGAATCAATTTTGATATTCATAATATTAATCATTGTGTATAAAATAAAAATGTATTCATTTAAATAACTTTTATAACAATTTATTTAAATCATAATTTTTCAATTACTTATAGATACAATTATAATATAAATCTATATTTCCTAATATTTCATTAAATATTTCAAGACTTCTGAAATTGCTCAATAATAAGCTTTTAATTGAAAAAATTCTACTTTAATTGTTTAAATTAGTAATGATCTGCCACTTCTAAAATACACTGTGTTCTGATATTCATTTAATCAGAAATGTTTATATATAAATATTATATAATCCCATTATATGATGTTTGTTATTCTGCTGTTTTAGATGATATTTTATTCTATATTTAATGTTTGTGTAAATGAACGCAGTTTAACATGTTCAGGGTGTTTTGTCCAGTTTGAGCTCTAATAATAATAATAATAATAAAGTATTATTATTATTATTGTTAGTATTTTAATTTATATTGCGCTTTGTTAAACCCAAGTTTGCTTCAGAAGTTAATTTATTATATTTTTTATTTGATCGTATCTGATGTTTGGCTTGTCTTTGTTTTTAAAGCTCTCTAATCTTGTTGGTCACATTTCATGGTAAACTGGGGGTCAGTCATTGTCAGTCACCTTTCCATTAACACTTTCCAAGCATGTGTGTGTGAACAGAGGTGGGTACAGTACCTTAAAGCAGCAATTAATAAAGTAATAATTATATATACATATATAATGTGTACAGCACTCTGCAAAAGTCTTCAGCCCCTTGGTTTCTTCCTATTTTCCTCCCAAACCTCCAAAGTTGTTGAGGAACAGTTCTCCAGATGTTCCTGAAGGACAGTGTTGTTGTCTCTCATGTTCAGTCCAGTCTCTGTACCTGAGCAGTTCTCCAGATCTTCCTGAAGGACAGTGTTGTTGTCTCTCATGTTCAGTCCAGTCTCTGTACCTGAGCAGTTTGATAGTTCTGTGTTGGTTAATCCACACAGTGATCTACGTCTGAACCTTCAAGCAGAACAAAGCATCTAACTTAAGACATGAAGCAGTGAAGAACCAGGAGCAGATGATTCCAGATGATCAGCTGATTTGTTTACTGCTGATGCTGAACACCAAGTGGAACCACTTTATCTAGAACCTTGTATCTTGAGGACACTTTGTAGCCAGAAGACATTGGCTCCCATTTTTGCAGTTGAATCGACTCAATATGACCAGACAGTTTAATGCAGAAAAGGAGGTTTTTGCACCAGTAGGGCGATTCCCAGTGAAACAGAAAGAAATGGGGGTTAAAGACTTTTGCACAGAACCAAGACCGGTTTCTGCCCACCTCTGTGTGTTAACGCTGTTGTTGGTGGGGCAGATGTTGGGTTGCTTTAAGCTGTTGGGGATACAAGCTTTTAACCCCGTCAATGTGTGTTTGTCTGTCTCTCTCTCTGTCTCTCTCTCTCTCTCTGTCTCTCTCTCTCTCTCTGTCTGTCTCTCTCTCTCTCTCTCTCTCTCTCTCTCTCTCTTTCTGTCTCTCTCTCTCTCTCTCTCTCTCTGCTTTTTTTTTTTTTTTTTTTGCTAGCCGGACTCCCATTCGCTATACTCACACTGCAACACAAACCGTTCAAACGAGGATTTTTCTGTAACGATGATTCGATCAAGTTCCCACTAAAGGACGACACCATTTCCTATGAGTTACTGGGAGCAGTAATGATACCAGTCACACTGCTTACTGTAAGTTTCACCAATTCATTCACCAGTAATACATCCTCCCTCTCTCTCTCTCTCTCTCTCTCCCTCTCCCCGATTGTAAACGTGGTTGATCCACTGTTTGCCGTTTCCTTCCTTTCTTAATTTCATCCAAAAAATAGTTGTTTATTGTCCAGCAGGGAGCTACAGTGATTAAAAAATAATTCTAGGAAAACACTGATATACTATAATAATTATTTTGTAAAATAAATGAAATCTATGACAAGAAATACCTGCATCCTAAAAAGGAAACGTACACAACTTGAGAACAGCAGAAATGATGTAAATATGTTTGTAAAGTTTTAACTGTTCTGGAAATTTAACTGAAAAGTGTCTGATCTGCAGAAAAGTACACATTAATTGGTAAATTTACAGAGACGTGTGAATGGAGAGCATGAATTGGGTTCTAGATAAAGCAATGCCCTTTTTCACCGGGGGGAACCGGATCCGTGCCGGTTCAGGTACCAAATTTTAAACCCCTCAACCAAAAATACTCAAAGTCATCAGTGAATAAAAAAATTTTTAGGCTCTGCTTTAAAATTTACTCTCAAACGATGAAGCTCCAGATCAGGCAAGCATGTAACACAAACGTTCTCAAGCTTTTGCTCAAATGTTCTTGGAGATGTAAAGTTGTTTGCTGTGAGAGGTTTATCTGGGACACAGTTTTAGAGCTCGACCACAAAGCGCGAAAAAAAAACGATCGATTGATGAAGCGACAGTTAATCCACCTCCTTCGTAACCACAGCTACGAGACTCAGACCACTTTAAACCAGCAGCAGCACGAACATCAGGCCTAAGATCATCTCTCGCTCTTCTGTGCCGTGTGATCTAAAAAGACGTGTGGTTTCTGAACCTGCACAACTCAAAGCAAACCCATCCATCCAAACATCTAACCATCTAACCATCCATCCATCCATCCATCCATCTCCACCAACGACCACCACCACAACACCAGATATCAGACCTTGGCTGATTGAATATATTGGGAAATTTGTACTTTTACATCATAAATGGCTTTGAAACCTTCCTGTTTCAGCAGGGCTGATGCTCCGTGTGGGTAGTTTCTGCTTTTTGGCGGAACCGAAAGATGTGCTGAAGATAATCCGCTGCTTCGTCACCAAAACAAAGATCGGGTTTTCATCTGAAAATGTCTGGTGGAGACCACACGCCCACGTCTTTCTCAGGGAGAGGACACTAAATGCAGAATAGAAAATTAAAAATGAGATTTATATATATATACAGTCCTGTACAAAAGTTTTAGGCAGGTGTGTAAAATGCTGTAAACAGAACGCTTTCAGAAATGGAAGTGTTGATCATTTCTCTTCAAAAGAAATGAACAAAAGAGAATCTAAATCAGATCAATATTTGGTGTGACCACCCTTTGCCTTCAAAACAGCATCAGTTCTTCTAGGTACACTTGCACACGGTTTTTGAAGGAACTCGGCCGGTCGGTCGTTCCGAACATCTTGGAGAACTGAGCACAGATCTTCTGTGGATGTAGCTCCTCACATCCTTCTGTCTCTTCATGTGATCCAGACACACTGGATGATGTGGAGATCAGGGCTCTGTGGGGCCAGAAGAACTGATGCTGCTCTGAAGGTAAAAGGTAGAAACACCAGATATTGATCTGATTTAGATTTTTCTTTTGTTCGCTCACTTTGCATTTTGTAAATTGATAAAAACAAAGAATCATTATTGATATTTCTGAAAGCGTTCTGTTTACAGCATTTTTTCCACACCTGCCTAAAACTTTTGCACAGTGCTGTAGATATACACACACATTTTTATTAGAAGTTTCTAATGTTGCTATTTTTCCAACTTTACTCTTTAGTTTTAATAACTTCAGCTTTTACATGTGCATTTCTTTTTTTCTGACAGATCTGATTATTTTACAATGAAGATTTTATAAGGCAGATGCAAACAATAGCTAATAAACTAAACTTTAGATTTTATGACTTTTTAAAAAGTAACTTTAACAAGCTTAGACTTTTTGATGTGCACCGGTTTACTTCAAAACTTGTAAGTAGTTGTAAACTTGTAAACTACTAAATTGTAACTTTAAATTGTATTATTTGTGTTTTATGATGTTATTCGTCCGTGTTCCTCATAACTGTAGACTTTTTTCCAACTCATTTACTTATTATTATATCTCACTTTACACTTTTAAACTTTACTCTTTTTGTTTTTTCCACTTAAGACTGAGTTTCACAAAAAGACTGAAATTCACCCCTTTTTCACCTAAAAAACTGGAAAATATAAAAGAACATCATTTTATTGACTTTAAATCTCTTTTATTTTGAAAATTATGTCTTGACACTAGAAACTAATAACTGTTAAAAGTTGCATTTTATGACTCGGAGACTTTGGTAGTTTACAGGTGTTAAAACGTGCAGGTCTCTCAGATCACCCACAAGTCGTGATACATATTTGATTTTAGAAGGTCTTTCGTCCGAGGTTGTTTCTGCAACAACACCTCGTTCAGCTTCGGAGCTAAAATTAGACTCTGTCACTCGTGTTGGGAGAATAAAAGCCCTGCAGGACTCGAGATTGAGAAACCAGACTTTACACTTTGAACTTTTTTTAGTCGCAGAGCTGAGTCAGAGGGCGGTGCGGGGGATTCCTCTCACTCCACTGAAATAGCAACACACAAGGAAAAGTAATCTTATTCTTTACGGGCATTTAAAAGTAAAAAAATAAATAAATAAAAGCCTGTTTAGTCCGAACAGACAGATGTTTTTATTCCAAATGTCCACTGGGAGTCCAAGAGTGGGTGAGGTGGTCCTCCTCCTCCCCCATCGTGTGTCTCAATTCAGACTCTGCATCCTTCAGTGGTGATGTTGGAGTCGGAGACCAGGCTGTCCCGTTTCGAAGGCCCCTCGATGTCCCCCTCAGCTGCTCCCCTGGTGGTGCTGATTGTCTTCAAATAATATCAAATAATAAAAATTGAAAAAATAGGAAAAATAAAATAACAATCACACACAGTGAGGCGGGTTAATCCCCCGTAGACGATACGGTCTGTTTTGGTCTAGTGGTTGGATACTCGCTTATTAGGGTGCACTGAAGTTCCCCTGATCTAGGTACCGTCCCCATCACTGTTGCTGGATATGTCTCCCCCCTGCTGGACGGCGTGTGTGGGTGTGAATAGCTGTGGTTCACTGTGTTTACAATGACACAGTCACTTTCACTTTCAGCAGTAACACCTCAATGCCATGTTTAGAAAGTGAAAGTGACTGTCGTTGTGAACCCACTGTACCACAACTAAACACATTCTCTGTTTTTAACACCCACACACACCGTCCAGCAGGGCGCAGACATATTCAGCAATCAGGGAGCATTGATGGGGACGGTACCTTGCTCACAGGAACCACAGGGCAAACTACTGGTCTGGGACTGAGCACATGAAATAAGCACATGATAATTTACACAGACAGATTAAGAAATGTTTTATTATTATTTAGAAAATTAAACAAGCAAACATTTGCAAACGGTTCATAATCTCGAAACATGGCGAAACATGGTTCAGCCAATCCGATTAGAGAACCAGGGCTGTTCTAGGATTTGAAATCTTTCCCTGATGCAGTGTTGTGTAGGAGTGGACATGTGGACATCCTCGCTGTACAGTGATAATGGAGGACATCGTATCCTGTGTGTTTATTGGGTCAGATCATGTTCCTGACGGTTTTTGGCGCTGAACTCTTTCCTCTCTCGTCACAGATGATCGTTGGAGAGTGCCTTTCAGTTTATACCAACCGCCTCAAATCAAAGTCCTCTTTCAACAACAGCTACGTGGCCTGCGTCTACAAAGCCGTCGGCACCTTCCTGTTCGGCGCCGCCATGAGCCAGTCGCTCACCGACATCGCCAAGTACTCCATCGGCCGGCTCCGCCCACACTTCCTGGATGTGTGTAAACCCGACTGGAAGCTGATCAACTGCTCGGGCGGGGCTTACATCAAGACCTTCGAGTGCACCGGCGACAAAACCAAGGTCAACGAGGGCAGGTGGGTCTCACGAGCCCAAAGTTTCAGAGCAAAATATCACAAGAACGCAATTAGTGCACATCAAACCGGTTTACCATCGGAAAAAAATCACATTTACACCTGTTTATCCTTTCGCTTGGACTAACATGCAGAAACGAAAGGTTTTTCAGGGGGTTAGATCAGCAAACTTTATCATGCATTTAAAATATATACAATCCAAGTGCAATACCTTAGATACGATATTGAGTAAGCATGCATTTACATTAACGGCATTTAGCAGAAGCTCTTATCCGGAACGACTTCCACTTCCTGATCACAGGGACCGTCTCCCTGGAGCGACCTGGGGTTCAGGGTTTTGTGGGATTCGAACCTCCTAGGTCCATAGGCATGTATCCTACCAATAGACCTCTATCATATATATGTATATTTCTGTGTTATTTTCCAAAATTTGAAAAAACGGCATTTTTAATGCATCTAAAGATACTTCGTATCGTATAATGCGTATAGTGGCAGTGGTGGCAGTGGTGACCTAGTGGTTAAGGAGATGCCCCTGCATCAGAAGATTGTGGGTTCGATTCCCTCAGCAGCAGGTTGCCCTGAGGTACCCTTGAGCAAGGTACCGTCCCCGTCACTGCTCCCCGGGCGCTTTCAATAGCTGCCCCCTGCTGCACGGTGTGCATGGGTTAAATGCAGAGGTCGGGGCAGCGGTGGCCTAGTGGTTCGGGCGTTAGCCGCATGATTGGAGGATCGGGGGTTCAAACCCCTTCCCAATAGGTTTCCCTGAGGTACCCTTGAGCAAGGTACCGTCCCCGTCACTGCTCCCCGGGCGCTTTCAATAGCTGCCCACTGCTGCACGGGTTTGAGTGTGCATGGGTTAAATGCAGAGGTCCAATTTCGTTGTGGTTCACTGTCTGCTGTGCCGTGACAAGGGTTGTCACTTTCACTTTATGTATGTTCATACGAAATGTCTGAGGTTCTAGACAGGCAGGTTGTGAGCTTATTTGAGGAAGTTGATGGGTGTGTATAATTGCGTGTAATCAGCATAGCTATGATTTAGAGAATGTGTCTGACTAATAGAGGCATTTCAACATTGGAGATGTTTCGTGCTCCAGCCCAGAATCTGGACTCTGCGAAGGGGAAACTGTGGGCATGTAAAACATGAATGTTCCTTCCTTTCTACAAGAAGAACCTTTTATGTGGTTTGTTCCAGACTTTCCAACCCAGAAACCACACAGGATCTTTTCAGCCTCTGTTTAAACACAGCCTGATATCCCAGATGTTCACGCTGAGGGCCACAGACTCCTCCGTGACTTTCATGGTCCAGGAGTGGTGGATCAAACCAGCAAGGTCACGAACGTTCAGCTTATTTAACCCTTAGAGGACACAGTCAATCCTTGTGGTAACAAAAAGCAGCTCCTTATATGGAAGTTAGGAGTGTGTGTTGTGAAGGTCAAGGATTCTGGTGCCCTGAGCTTTGTTTGGAACATTGTGTAGAACATTAACGTTAATACCAAGTTTAAGGTTAATACATGTTTTACCATCAGCTGGGCTTAAAGAGAGCACAAAAAAAAAATCACAGAAACTGCTTAAAAAAAAAAAAAAAAAAAACCTTGAATATGTTTGAGTGGGATTTCCATTTTATTTTGATGGATTTTCACATTTTTTTTCTAGCTTTTATTCTTATTTTGGATCAATTTTTAAAATAAAATGAGCTTAAATGAATGCACAATATTTCCCAAGCTGAAAATCACATGCTGCACATTCCTAAAGCTTTTAAAAACAGTCATTTGTTAAATGATAAATGACATGACATTACATCACAACATGCTTTTGTGAACTAGAAATGTTTCCTTACAAGGAGGTCTGCTGTTGATCTGCTGATCTGTGTGATGGTCTAAAGTACTGCTATGTTGCCCTTTCTGACCCTCTACAGTGGGCCTGAACCTCTCTGTGCGACCCACACCGCTGCTCAGATTTAAATTTATGATGATAACAGTAACAAACCCTTGTATCTCCCTGCATTTCGAGGTTTTCGTGTTGCTGCAGGGCTTGAGAAGGGCTTTCTTCACTGAAGCTTTCAGTAAAGTCTCCACTGTTGGCTTTGACTCTCCGTTTACACACCAATTTAGCCGCCATGGTTTGGAAAACTGGAGCTTCTGTGGCGGCTCTGCGGTGCGACGCTCCGCTGCCCTCTAATCCTGTGGCAAACAGCTCGACAGCCCATAAACACACACTGATTTTTCTAATAAACATCTGCTTTCTTGGACCAGAAACCAGAACGCTGCTTCACGGTGTCGGGGCTGAACGATACGGACCAAATATTAGCATTGCGGTGTTTTTCAGTTTACTAAAAGATCCGTTTTTGGGAATTTAAAAAGAGTTAACGTAGGTGTGTGAGGTTAAAGATTGAGTTCAGGGCAGCCAATGAGAAAGATTATCATTTACATATCTCACTCGTGTAGGATCTCTGTGAGTTCTGTGTTTGGTACAAGAGTCCACACGACAAATATAATTTGGAACAAGGGGCAGCGGTGGGCTAGCGTTTGGGGACTCGGACCCAGGATCTGAAGTTTGAGTTAAAGATGATTAGACAGGATTAGGGACAAGTATATTAGAGGGACAGCTCAGGTTGAACGGCTTGGAGAAGCGAGACTGGGTTTGGACGTGTCCAGAGGAGAGACGAGGAGTAGATCAGGAGGAGGATGTTGATGATGGAGCTGCCAGGAAGAGGAGAAGAGGAAGGACAAAGAGGAGGTTTATGGACGTGGTGAGAGGACATGCAGGTGTAAAAGAGGAGGTTGCAGAGGACAGGAAGACCTGGAGATGGAGGATCTGCTGTGGTGGGAAAAAAAAAGAATCAGTACTTTGCAAAAGTTTTAGGCACTTATGCAAAAACATTGTATGAAGACTGTTTTTACTTATTCCGATAGAAGAATACATGATCAGAATAAATTTAAATGAAGATAAATTCAGTAAAATGTAATAAAAATCTCTCTTTTTAATGAGTTTTTGGTTTGAAGAACAGATTTAGTTCCAGATTTGAAGCTCCGTCACACGGTAAACCTCCATCAGCAGCTCCTGAATGAACGTCATGAAGCATCGATTCACCAAGTAAAGAGCAGACCCTGCTCTCTGCTTCGCCTCTTTCTGCTTGTCTGTAATTTAATCAGTCTGTAATTCAATCAGTCTGTTATTTGATCAGTGTTGAGGTTCATGCTCATCTGTCTCCATCTGAACCTTCCGCTGTTCCGCACACTCACTGTTTTTATCCACTTCAGGAGAAAATACTTTTAGTTTTATTCAGTCTGGAACAAAAAACAAAAATCACTGTTACAAAGAAGTCAAATTTAGAGAATCACTAATCACTAAAACCACCACCAGTTCAGATTCTACTACAAGGATTCTCTGTTTACTAGGAATGATTCAGTATCCAGTATGAAAGATTCAGTTTCTACTCGGATTAAATTAGTATCCGCAATGAGTGATTCAGTGTCCACTACAACTGATTCAGTATTCAGTATAGTTGATTCAGTATTCACTATGAACAAATTAGTATCCAGTATGAATGATTCATGACACTGGTTTACTGCCCATGTTTAAAAGTAAGTTGTGGGGGGGGGGGGGGGGGGGGTTGTGAGTAAGGGGTGTGTGTGTGTGTGCGTAAGTGGTGTGTGCGTTCAGTGTGTGTGTGAGTGGTGTGTTGAGTTTCTGTCATCCTGCTGTTCTGTCTCTGGGGGTTTTTTGTCTCCAGCTTCAGGCTAATGTAAACAGGAAGATACTAAAAGCCCTCCGGATACACACACACACACACACACACACACACACACACACACACACACACACACACACACACACACACACAGCGCTCGGCCTGCCTTTCTGACCCGGAAAAGGGTGCGTGCATGTTTTCCAGCCTAGCATGTCTCCAGTGACTCGTGTGTAACAAAAGCTCGTAACACACACCCAGAAAGGAAATAATAGTTTTATTAAAGATTCCGTTTGATTCGTCAGTGAGAGAAGCTGATGGGACAAATGTAGATGAAAATATAATAATAATAAATAACCTATTTCATGTATTACAATATCAAATAACTGAATATTAATAACTTAATATTAAACTCATTATTAAAGAAATAATCGTTATTACATAAATAGTAATGATCGTTGTTGTTATTAACGGAAAGTTCTGCCAAACGAAAATGTTTTTATCTGTTTCTTTTATTTACTAACGGTAGTTTCGTGTTGGAGTTCTTAGTGTTGTAGTTTATAGCAAAGCACATTTTCACTGAAAGGAAAGTTTCCTCCAGATTCTCTCTTTATTTAGTGGCGAGGTCGTGTGGGTTTGGTGTGAAATTCAGGATTCTCTTTCCTGGTGTTTCTGAAAATAACCGGACGTTCCAAATCTGCATTTTAATCTTCAGTCCAGCTCCACGTGTCTCTCAGTGTCTCTGTGGTGATGGTAAAATAGTCCAACTAAGTCCTTAGGGACAATTTGGTCCATTTTTTTTGGTTCCTGAGTGCAAATGACTAATAAATCTATCAGACACATAAATATATAATATAATATAATGTTGGTTCTTATTGTGACATCCCAGTAATGGAGTTTCAGCCAGTGGTCCTTCACCAATCTTCGTTTTTCTCTGTTTCAGGCTTTCTTTCTACTCGGGACACTCGTCCTTCTCCATGTACTGCATGCTGTTCCTGGCAGTAAGTACCTGTTCATGAAACCCTACAGTCTCCCAGCCGATCAATGTCTCAGAGCAGATCAATTTCTCTGAGTTTCCTCATAGCTGTGATCTCAGACTGACCGTCCATCGCGGTAAAACTAATAAACAGCAGAAGATCAATAACAGACACTCTGACTGCAGCCTGCTGATACCGATCACATGATCTGGAATAAACGACACACACTGTCAGTTCACCTGCTGTGAACATCAAAACTGCACTTGATCACCGATGACGGAAAAGAACAAACAGTGCACTTCGATCAATAAAGTGAATTCTGACTGTAATCACCGGCATTTGTCGTCCCCAAATCGTGCGCTTGGGTTTGTTGTTACTAACGATGGTCTCCTGAACTCGTAAGAGAACCCTCCCCCAGCGATTACTGCCCCGTGCTGTAAAACGGCCTTAATCTCGTTAATGTGATACGGTCAAAGTAGCAGCACAGATTAGGTGGAGCAGCCTGTTACCTCACATTACAGTTTCATCACCAGAGGACAAGAATCAAGGCCATTTGGACGTGGCTCCCTAAAAGCGTCACCTGATAAAACTTGGGTGCAAAGGTCTCTCATGTTCCTAAGGAACCTTTTTGACCCTTAAGCCCATATTTCTCTTCACGGTGGTCAAAGTTTCATAAAATGTTCGATGTGGTGCTCCACCACTGGTGACGACCTTTTGCGTGTCCTCACCACCCAGGCCGTCGGTCCTGGTCACCTCCAAACTGGACACCCTTCTGGGGACTCTCCTACTCAAATCAACAAGAACATCAGGTGAGCCAGGACGCAGACGCACAGCAGCTCAGGAATGATGGATGGAGGAAGTTTGGTGTTTCTGCCTCTCATTCCAACATGATCACCTCACTTTTACACCCAAGGTGGAAAATTTAGACACGCCTGGTTTGTTTTTTCACAACTTTGGCAACTTCTAAAGAAGAAAAACCTGGAAAACTCCATTACTGCTGTGGAGAGTCTGCACTGAGACACTGTCTCTAGAAATATCAAGTGGACAAGATATTTTCAGGGAACTCTCCGGACTGGTCTCTTGTGATGATGCTTTTTATGAGGTGTGGTTTTTTCTGTTGAACTTGTGATCCCTGACGTGCCAGTTCAGACCTCAGAAAACTGGTTCCTGAACCTGTTCGTTCAGGATTATTCAAACCTTGTTCCATTTCCTTTACTTTTGCGGCATTTAGCAGACACTCCTATCCAGAGTGGCTTCAAGTTCCTGATTACAGGGACAGTCGCCCTGGAGCAACTTCAGGGATTTGCTCAGGAACCCAAAGGTGGTTCTGGAGATGGGATATGAACCTGTGACCTCTTGGTCCGTAGGGGGCTAACCTACCATTAGACCAGGAGGGAGTGAACCAGGAGAAGGTCACGGCCATTAACGTCGTCACGTTTTGTTTTGTATTATTTACATTCCAGGTGAGAACCAAACCTTCAGGTTCCACAATCCTTCAGGGTTTTGAGCTTTAACATTACATTTACATTTACGGTATTTATCAGACGCTCTTCTCCAGAGTGTCTTCCATGTCCTGATTACAGGGACAGTCCCCCCTGGAGACACTCAGGTTTGAGGGTCTTGCTCAGGGACCCAGTGGTGGTAGTGCTAGAGGTGGGATTCGAACCTGGGACCTCTTGATCCAGAGTACTGTAGCCAATTACCCACCACCATCGCCAAAATTTGGTGTCCCACCCAGAAATGGAGCCGGTTCCCACTTGGTTTTCTGAGAACCCAACTTTCGATCAGTTTTATTAATTAGTCATTTGTTTTAATTGAGTATTCAGGGAAACCCTAAGAACGTTTACATGTTTCTTGCCTTTCACAGCTGCTGAAGAGAGAGGTGGTCAAGATGATCATCTTTATCGTGATAAATACGTTCAGACCTTCCTGAATGGAGTCCTAAAATACTATAAAACACACAACTGTAGAGCGCCTGTAAAGAGTAGTGTAAAGTAACTGAAATAAACAGCTTATGAGGCTTATTTACAGATGACATCTAATTGTATTACTTTATATATTTTTAATATATAAAGTAATAAAATTATATATTTTTCTTTTTAACCCAAAAAAGTTACTTTTACTTTTTTAAAGTGTCTTGCAACAATGTCTCCATGCCAATGAAATTGAAACTGTTGGGCATCAAATTTGTCTTCTATATTTAACCCAGCCACACACCAGTAGTGACACACTTTCCTGTTCGTCCTGGGGATTGAACCCCCATCCTATTTTTTTTTTTTTGAGCCCTCTACGCATTATTGGCTGCTGGTGTATTTTATTTTTTTTTTCCAAATTTACAAGCCCTTAATGAAGCCAGAAATGGTGAACTTGCTGTATTTTCTTCCAAGTCTGAGTCTGTGATGCTGTTGAATCTGTCATCATTTTTTCCTCTTCACTTCTCTCCAGCTTTATCTCCAGGCTCGAATGAAAGCCGAGTGGGCCAGGCTCCTGAGACCCACAATCCAGTTCTTCCTGATCGCTGCCTCCGTCTACACCGGACTGTCCCGCGTGTCCGACTACAAACACCACTGGAGCGACGTCCTCACGGGCCTCATACAGGGGGCCATCATGGCCATGCTGGTGGTGAGTATAACTCCCTGATCTCAGGACAGGCCAGGCTTTGGAAATGATACAGACACAAAGTCTCCAACGTAGAAGACGTGCTTAAATCGGACCATTTTTCTGCCTAGTCTAGTGCAAAATTTGCATTTACTTGACAAACTGGGGGACAAAACTTGTGCAGAAAGGTTCCCAGGACTGTATGGACAAACACGCTGCTTTACTGCAAGATTTAAAACGTCAGTGCTGGTTGTGACTCACTGGGACAGGACGTTCAGGATGACCTGATGGTACTTCCAAGATCTGAAAGGTCTCGTATCACAGAAAACTGAATTTCTTTCTCTGATGAGTAAGCAATCCTGTACTCTTTTTACAGGATGGAAAAAAGGTCCCATAACTTTAAACTCCACTACTTTTTCTCTGCTTTTCATGCTGGTGACATTTAACTCATGAGAACGGAGGAGTGTAGGGGCGCTTTAACCCCTTCGATACTAATCCTACATTTGCTTTTTAAAAACAGAACCTTGGCTGATGTTTAAAACGTACTGAAAAATGACCTTTATGCTTACTGTGATGGCAGGCAAAGCAGCCCATATAGACAGGTTCATGGGGCGCTAGCGACACCAGGTATGTTATACGGATTGGCAACAGCAGAGCCAGAATTAAAGTGAGAGATGCTGAGAACGTGTATATTAGAAATGACAGTCCAGCTTGGGTTTAGTTTGGTGACAAAAAGAGGAAAAAGACAGAATCAGTTTGGACATGTCCAGAGGAGAGACGAGGAGTATGTTGAGAATGGAGCTGCAAGGAAAGAGAAGAAGAGGAAGGACAAAGAGCTTATGGCTGTGGTGAGAGGGCATGGAGGTGTGAAAGAGGAGGATGCAGAGGACAGGAAGACATGGAGACAAAAAGAAAAAATCAGCTCTTGCGTAGCTGAAAGTGAGAATGTTAGGCCACGTAAATAACCCACGTCATTCTGATTAATACGATTGGCTAAAATGTCCCTTAAAGTAGCACCATCACGATTGCCGACGCTGTAGGTCACCGATGTCTCAGATGAAGATTTTGAGGACGATCACAGGACTCCCGCTTCCTTCATGCTTGCTCATCAAGACTTTATTAAGAACTTCTGAATAATCACTGCTTTTGGTTTTAAGTCCTCTCTTATCCAAGGCTTTGTGTCCTGGTCCTCCTTGACCTTGTCCTTCTCGCCGACAGGTGTTCTTTGTGTCCGATTTCTTCAAGAAGCCGGTGGAACCGCAGAAGGAAGCTGAAATCCCTCACGCCACCCTGCAGGAGACGCCCACCAACGGAACTCACTACGACAGTCCCAACTGAAGCTCCCAGGAAGCCTTGTTCTGTTTTTTTTCTTCAGCACGCACCTCCTAAAGGGGCGGACCACTTGGTGGAAACCTGTGAATGTAAACCCCCTGCTTGCTGCAGAGCTGTGTGTGTGTGTGTGTGTGTGTGTGTATAAATATGACTCAGCTCCTTACAAATGATGTCCCATGATGCCTTGCCTGGGCCACTAATGCTGCTACCACTGCTTCCTGTGTATGACCCCTGATGCTAACCTACGTCTCTGAAGAAGAAAAAAATATTTTTTATTTGTTGAACAAGAGGAAAAAGAAAAAAAAAAAATCACTATACAGATTTTTTTATTAAAATTATGCTAAAGTATGTACAAAAAAACATTCTGCCTGTTAATTTGAACACCAATAAACTGTCAACGTCACATGTGTCGAGTTGTCATGCAAAGAGAAACGAAACGCAGGTAAAGGAGGAAGCGGTCACAAGTAAAGGCTGGCGGCGAAGACGATGTCCCTCTTGATCTTCGTTATACCTGGAAAGAGGGAGGAAGAGAAAGGTTTACTTGACTTTTCCAAACAAGACATCACCTTCGATCTGCTTTCGGATCCATGAAGATCAGGCTTTTCAGATTTCGTAGATTTCTGCTGAAGGATGAAAGGGAAGCGGTCGTACCGAGAGCGAACTTGTTCTCCAGCTCTGTATTTCCGATGGCCTTGGCCGCCTGACACATCTGCCTGAGCAGCTCCTCCAGCCGTCGCATGCAGCGGATTATACTTCCTGCAGAGAGAGAGGGGGAGAGTTAGAGCTGCACCGTACGCCGTTATCTCCGTATCGGACCGCGACATGCAAACAAGCCTGTTGGACCAATTACAGCGCCGTAATCTCTCTGTGACCTTTCTTAACCTCCAACAGGCGGATTCATTACTGTGCCTTACTAACATGCAAAACGATGTCTCTGCTGATTGGCTGCCCTCCATTACAGTTTGTACTTTGAGTGATGGGGAAGACCAACCTTCCTACCCCGAGAGAGAGAGGACAGTTATATTCTGTTATGGGGAGAGGGAGGACCACACTGATAGGACTTGTCTGCAGAAAGGTCCCTGGAAACAAGGAACTCAGTCAACAAGAGAATGAAAGAAAAGGGAAGACGTGTCCTCCTCACTTCCTCTGGTGTGATAACAGTCCTGGCACTTCCAAATAAACCTGGTCAATTCTGCCCCTGAGGCCTCGTCTCTGAACCATCCTGTTTCACTTCCGCCGCTTCTTTCAACAAAATCCAGACTTTTATTTGCAGCAGGTTCTCCTTCAATGAGTCCAAAAAAGAGGTCGCAGTGAGAGCGCGGCGCAGAGCAGAGCTCCAACCGGACAGGCAGAAAACTTCAGGAACCCAGTCTCCACCTTTTCAGAGAAATCTCCCTGCTTCACGTTTTACAGTTCGGTGAGGTGGAGCGAGCGGGAAGTAAAATAAATACTTCACAAAACTCCCCTTCCTCCATTTAGAGTCTTGCTGTCTCAGCGTCCCAATGGTTCAGTAACAAATCAGATGTTTAGATGCAGCTCAAAGTGCTCGTCCGGGAGTTCAGAACTTCATAAAAGGAAATTAATTAAATCCTAAAAAGAAAATCCCAGAAATGCCATGCATATTGCGCAATAAAAACAGACTAAAAAGCAAGGATCAAGTATTTTCAGCTGCTTTTTAAAAATACTAAAAGAAGCCTGATTGGAAGTCATTCCAGGTGCAGGAAGCAGTTTTCCATGTTTCCTAAACCGGAAGAGAGTTCAACACAACTAAATTTGAAAACACAAGCCTTTATAGGGTTCAGAAATAAATAAGAATAAAAAAAATAATAGAGGAGAAAATTACTCCCCCTTTACCCAATTGCCCAGGGCAGCGGTGGTCCAGAGTTTAGGGACCCCAGGATCAGAAGGTTGTGAGTTCGAATCCCAGACCAGTAGGGTGCCCTGGGGACCCCTTGGTCAATGTACTGTCCCCATCACTGCTCCTTGAGTGCTAGATATAGCTGCCCTCTGCTGGGCCGTGTGTGTGGGCTCAATACAGAGGATGTATTTTTTTACCCTCAAAGACGTCGGTCATTTTGCAGATTTGGGAGAAGGACGCCCCGTTGGCCCAGGTGTAAACCACGTCCATCAGGTGGGGGCGGAACTGGTTCAGGTAGGTTTCCTCGTCCACGTCCAGCTTGGCCTCGGCCGACACTTTGGCAATGCGCTTGGCACACTCCTGTAAAACGGGCGCATCAGATCAGAGCAGATTAGACAGGATAGTCACACCTGGGTGATTGGGCTTAAAGTCTGATTAAAAAAAAAAAACAACTACTGTCAACTGAAGTGAGCCTGTGACTGCACAAATTAACAGAATTATGATCAGGGCCGGTCCCGTTTACCCTCCGAGATTAATCTACCATCACCAACGATCTCGGAACAGATCAAACCGATGGTTCAAAGCTCTGTCAGCTGTCCATTAAACCTTTTCTTCTTCTTTCTGCTGCTTCTCCACAGCAGGTCATACGTCTCCGTGTCTTCCTGACCTCAGCATCTTCCTCTTTCACACCATCCCCCTGCATGTCCTCTCTCACCACGTCCATAAACCTCTTTCTGGCAGCTCCACCCTCAACATCCTTCTCTTGATATACTCCTGGTTTCTCCTCACCAACACAGTCCCACTCTCTCCAAATCGTCCAACCTGAGCTGTCCCGTCCCCTCCGACACAAATCTGAGCATTTTTAACTCTGACCGCTCTCTTTTCATCCCCCGTCTCCATAACATAACCTGG
>CM029383.1:23826749-23956749 GCA_017165825.1 Hepsetus odoe
CAGTAAGTCATATGAAGGCTACAGTGTGTGTGTGTGTGTACCTGTATGGATTTGAGCATGCTCTGTCTGTTGTCGTACGGCCGCAGGTCTTTAGGGATGTAGAGTCGCACCGAGCTGATGGAGGTCAGCAGGTTAATCATAACAGGAACCACCTAATCGAACCAAACACACCCACACGTTATGGTTTCTATCCGAAAATCTGAACAGACAGAATGAATCTTTTGCAACCAAATCAGATTAAACTCGACACTAAAGTAACGAGGCAGATAATCCAGATGATGAACGAGAGGAAAACGAATGAATAGAAGTTTTAATGGATTTATGTTTGCGTACATCTCCTAGTTTTGGCCAGCTCTCCGATCACAAGAACAGAAACATCAAGCAGTGAAATTTAACTCTGTTTAACAGCCTCATATTCTTGATCAATTCTACAAGAAGAAACACTATTAATAATAATTAAAGAAATAATTAGAGTCACATGTTTCTGGGTCTGTCTGCACTGCTGAAGTCCTTCAGCAGGTTTTCTTATAATTGTTAAACTGTTGTAGAATTGGGAAATTCTGCAATGAATTTTAAAAGTATTTTATGCATCACTCGCCTGCATCTCTCCTTTCTCTCCGGCCGTGGCGGGTTTGGCCGATTCAGTGGCGGCGTTTTTTACACTGTCTTTACTGCAGTGTAACAAAACCTCCACCACATACAGAGGGTCCAGATCACCTGTACCTGCCTGCACACACACACACACACACACACTCTTAACATCTTTCATTCACTGCAGTTATTCACAGTGCTTTAAAAAGAGCAAATGCAAAATTTAAAGATAAAAAGGAAAACATTTTATTTTTAAAAAAATGACTTAAAATAGAAAAAACATCCAACATAACTAAAACAAAGTTTTAAAAGAGCAATATCACATCACGCTTCACTGAAACGTGTTTTTGGACTTAAACTCCACCTTGACGTTCGACTTCTTTGAGAAATTCACCACCACGCCCCAGCCGAAATCCAGCTCTTCCTTTTTAACCTGCGAAAACAGGAACCGGTAACCTGTAAAAACTGTCTTTTCAAATCTTAATCACTCGACTGTCCCACAGATTAAGCCTCATGAAAAGTAAAAGCACCACAAGAACATCATTTCATGCATTCAGCTCACAGTGCTCCAAACTGACCGTTTCAGAGATGTTTTGGTTATTTAAGGATAACATGGATAAAATCACTTTTATTTAGTGGAGCTTTCGGTTAATAAATACTTTCTTCATCTGTTTATGTTTTATCTATTTTTTTTTGTGTCATCTCATTTTGGTGAAAAAAACCAAAAAACTAACGCTACGTCACTGAAGGTCCAGCCTTGATTTAAGGCCCGATTCTGGAATGGATGAAGGTGTGGAGCTTTAAAAATCAGGAACAGGGTTGAAGAATCCAAAGATTTGGTGAACAAAAACTGAATGCTGCTTCTCCAGCGTTCTCATACATTGCTTTAAGAAATCTCCAGTAAAATTGTTTAAGTTCTGCCCCAGTTTCTGCTCTGAGCTCCTACAGGAACCCCCGCGGGCTCACCTTCACCAGGCGCCCAGGCTGCAGGAAGGGCAGGCAGTATTTGGGTTTGTGGACGTATTCCTCGATCTCTTTACCCAGCTTGGCCAACTGCTGCCGGATCTTATAGTAGGTGACCACGCTGTCCTCGTTGGGGATTTCTATGGCGTTGTACATCTCCTCCAACTTCTTCATCTCTGGGAGAGGGCAAAAAGCACAATTAACATAAAACTAAGTTCAGAAAAAAGAACTCAGTCGACATTTTTAACTAAAATCCCAACAGGCACGTAAATCTCGGAGATCAAAGTGATTTTAACATCGTCAGAGAAAAACGCCAAGTAACATTTATTAAGGAGGTCCTGATGTTCCCTTGAACAAGGTACTGTCCCCATCACTGCTCCCCACGTGCTGCTCCCTCACGTGCTGGATAGGGCTGCCTCCTAATAGACAACATGTGTGTGTCAAAAGCAGAAGATGCATTTGGTTGTGGTGCCCTGTTCACTGTGATTGGGACAGTACCTTGCTCAAGGGAACCCTGGGAACCTACTGCTCTGGGATTCAAACCCATGACCTTCTGATTATGGTCTCCAACCCCTAGGCCACTGCTGCCCAGGGCCTGGTTCTGAGAAAGACGGGTAAGCTCAGAAATGAAGTAAACGAATAAACAGTGGCGAAAAGGTGTTCAAGTGTGGAGTCTTACTGTCCACTACGCCGGGGACAGCTCTGTAGTGCTGGAACTGGTAGAAGGACTTCTCCAGCATGTACTCCGGGTTTATCTCCTCCACACGCAGCAGGTTCAGAACCATGTTGTAGGTCAGGTGGAATGCACTGTTCAACGGGTCAGCAGAACCCTGGAGAGAGACAGAGAGAGACATATACCTTAATATCCTCCTTGTTTTATTCCAAAACATCCTGCATAAGATGAAAACTGTTTTTCAGAGCGAGTTTGGTGAACCACCTAGTGTTGGTGAAAGGAATTAGGAGAAGATGTTGGACTCAAATTAAACCCGTTCATGGTGGTGGGACGGATACCGTCCCATAAAGACAAGCAGACTCTGAATTCAGATTGACTTTATATGGGCCTGAAATCTTTGCCAGTGATGCTTTATTTGCTTCGTTGTGTGTTTTGTTTTTTGTTTTTTTACCTTTAACAGCTGTTTTCCCACAGCTGGACTCATCTTCTCGTCCACCATAAAGATGACGATTCCTCTCTCATCCATCCCTCTCCTCCCCGCACGGCCGGACATCTGGATGTACTCTCCTGAGCTGATCTGATTACACACAAAAAAAAAAATCCTATGAACTGCTCAATCCACCAATTAATTCCCTCCCTCAGAACCTCAGATTTAACTCAGTTCAAGTCTCATCTCTTCGTTCTGAGCTGTTCCACTTCTCCACAGTCTCGATTTCTTCTTCTCCTGCTTGGTTTTCAGCGGTTAGATATTGTGTCATACCTGAGTGTGTCTGACAGGCAGTCGTATGATTAGAGAAGGTGGCAGTGGTGTTCTAGTGTTAAGGGACTAGACAGGATCTAGACAAGGTCTTGGGATCGAATCCCGGACCAGGAGGTTGCCCTGAGTTTCCCTGCAGCAAGGTACTGTCTCCATCACTGTTCCCCAGGCACTGGATATGTCTGCTGGTTAAATACAGAGGATGTACTTGGTTGTGGTTCATAATGGCAGTCACTTTCACTTGAACCAGACCTTCACTGAGAGAACATCAAGCAGAAGAGGGGACGGCAGGGACGCCACAACACAGTCAGAAGACAGAAATTCAAACGAGGTCAGAGTCAGCCGGAGGGCGAATTCTCTCTTCCCGAACCTGCGCTCAGCCTTTTCCACGTGTAATGAAGCTCCGGCACAGTGTCCCGTCATCGCCATGTGGCTTTGATTACTCTCTCCTTCCCCTCCAATAAAAGGAGAGGAAGAACAGACTGAACAGATGAAGCCCATTCATTTTGCAACCATCGTTCTTCTGAAATTCGATAAAGTTCCAGAGCAGCTCATCACTTCCCCAAATCTGGAAAATCATCCCCTTCGTGTGGACTTCTGTCCCAAATACAGCTCTTAATTCACTGCTACACAATTTTCCAAACTCTCCTTATTACTTAGTGTTAACGTGGCTGGTTTCTTTACCATGCCTTTAATCACGGATCTCAGGGTTGTGACATCACAGCCATGATGAACAGAAGACCACAGAAATATGACTGAGTGCGGCGTGTTTAATGGGACTGAACACTTAATGCGCTTCACAACAGAACCTCAAATTAATTTGGGTTTCCAGGTCTTCCTGTCTTCGGCATCCTCTTCTTTCACATCGTCCCCTCTCTCACCACATCCACTTTACCTCCACTTTGTTCTTCCTCTTCTCCTCCTTTCCTGGCAGCTCCATTCTCAACATCCTCCTCCTGATATACTCCTTGTCTGACCTCTAGACACGTCAAACCAACGCAGTCTCTTGATTACACTCATTCCTAATTCATCCTTGTCCCTCACAACACAAATCTGTGTCTTTGACTCTAACACCTCCAGCCCCACTGCCTGTCTTTTCATCACTGTCTCCAACCCATATAACATAGCTGGTCTCTCTACCATCCTGCAAACCTTTCCTCCCACTTTTACAGGTACCCATTTCCATTGAAGGGGTTTCTTATAAAATCTAATATGGAAACATTTTGAAGTGGCAGGCAGGATTATTTACATTAGTGACCTAAATTACAAAAAAAAGAAGAAAAAAAAGGATGAGGAAAGGGGGGGGGGGAATGTTTTATACCTCCCCCCGACCACATGGGTCAGCCCTAGTGTTTCTACAGAACAATCTGCTCTTATAAATAATCCATTACAAACTCAAGTTCTTCAGAAAGAGCTCCGTCTCACGTCGAGCAGCCCGGGGAGCCAGAGGAGACATGGCAGAGTTTCTGCTTTCTTGAGTTCTGGCAGAGTCAGGGATACCAGATGTTCCTCACAAAGCGTTCTGGATGGCAGCTTCCTCTGAGCTCCAGGCCAGAATCCAGACGCCAAGGGTTTTTATTTTTTATTTATTAATTTTTTCTTATTCCAGCAGCTCGAGTCACTGCTTCTCGCTCACACAAACAATACGTGGCCTGTGTGTGTGTGTGTGTGTTTTACAGTGGAGGTGAACTGAAAGTTAAGAGCTGGTTTTTGTGATTTTATTCCTGTCCTAACTCTTTTTATTGGTCACTGAGGACCACAATGGCTGAAGCTCACCCAGGGTGAACCTGCTGCCTGATCATGGTATCTCCTGTGCTCTCCTAAACAGAGAGTGCTTGGCGGTTTGTCACATACCCAGCGGAAATCCTTGCCGTCGAACTTGCGTGCGCTGGTGAACAGCACGGTTCGGGCTGGCATGTTGATCCCCATGGCAAACGTCTCCGTAGCAAACAGAGCCTGAAGAAACGACAGTTTAGTGGTCTCACCTTCTTATCTGTCCATAAACAAACATCCCTTTAACATCGTGTTTGTGCTTGTGTTTAGGGACCAGGCCCCCATGATCAGAAGGTCATGGGTTCAAATCCCAGACCAGTAGGTTGCCCTGAGGTACCCTTGAGCAAGGAACCATCTCCATCTGGTTTATTAACTTTATTAAGTGATGAACTTTAACTGTGCTGCTGAATGTTTTCTCAGGTACATTATTTACACACGAGGTTATGCCAAGTGTTTTAAATGTGATTCTCCTACTGGAACGCTCCTCTGAGACAAAGACAGAGATCATGAAGAACATTCATAATAAGAGCACAAAAGGAATCAAGCAGAGGATTGTATATTATAAAACGCACTGACTGCAGGTATCCAGGAAAAAGCAATCGATACAAAAGAGAGACGTTAGAGGTTCGTACCTTCAGAAGACCCTCTGAGAAGAGAATCTCGATGGTCTCCTTCAGGATGGGCAGGAGTCCGCCATGATGGATCCCAATGCCTCTCTTCAGCAGGGGCAGGACGTGCTCCACCTGAACACCAGAGGGTCAGAAACCAGTAAGCAGGTCGATATAAGATTAACACAGAGTTACTGTGACAAGGGCAGTAAAATCTCAGCCTAACTATTCAGATGGAGCAGGAGCTTCTGCGCTGATGTGTTTAGGCTGAGAGAGATTCTCTGGACATCTTGTTTATGAAGAAGTGATTATTGGAGAATTAGTCATAGTTTCCAGTTAATACATTTTCTGAGCACGTCACTTTACCTACCGATAGAGTTTTAGCATTTTCACATTGATGGATTTTCAAGACTGACTTTTTTTTTTCCCACCTACAAGTGGCTTCTCCAGTGTCCTGCTGAACAGCGTCGCAGCAGTGAACTAACCCACTAGTACAGGATTCTTTAACAGTAATTGGCCAGCAGGTCTACTCTAACTATAATGATTATAGAGGACACTGATCTACAGTGAGAGTAGGGAGCAGCATGAGGAGATCCTGGAGAGAGGGAGAGATGCTCTAGGGAGGAATGACAGTAAGTAGGACAAAGTAAAAACCAAAGAGGAGTGAGTGAAAGTGAGGACAGCGGAGTGGTGAGGATGGAGGGCATAGAAGAGGTGAAGGTGGAGGAGTTTAAACACTCAGGGTGGACAGTTCAGAGTAATGGAGAGTTACTGAAAGGAGGAGAAGAGAGTGCAGGCAGGTTGGAATGGGTGGAGAAGAGTGACAGGGAAGGTTTACAGGATGGTAGTGAGACCAGCTATGTTATACAGGTTGGAGACGGTGATGAAGACAGGCAGTGGAGCTGGAGATGTCAGAGTTAATGATGTGGAGATTTGCGCCAGGAGGAATGAGGATGGACAGGATTAAGAACAAATGTATTAGAGGTACAGCTCAGGTTGGATGTTTCGGAGACAATGTGAGAGAAGTCAGACTGTTGGTTTGGACATGTCCAGAAGAGAGACAAGGAGTAAACCAGGAGAAGGATGTTGAGGACGGAGCTGCCAGGAAAGAGGAAGGACAAAGTGGAGGGTTATGGATGTGGTGAGAGATGACATGCAGGTGTGAAAGAGGAAAATGCAGAGGACAAGAAGACATGGAGACACCGGGAGAAGCCGAAAGAAGATCAGTTTTATAAAGACATTTCCGATATGGCCAAAAATTTCAGGCTAAATAAAAATGTGGCCAGCGTTGTGACAAATCGACCCAAACCAGTTTTCAGGAAGCTGTTCCAAGAGCTGAATTGCTGTTAAACATCAGTCACATGACTTGTTTTTTTTTTTTTTAAATAAATAAAAAATAAAAATGGACTGGCAGACACTCTGGTGGAAACGCTGAGTGCAGATCATCAAGCCAAAACACACAAACACAGAGTGACGGGAAACTCTTGCTTTAAAAAATAAAAAGTAGTGATTTACGCTAAAAGCAAAACTGGACCCTGGCTGTCGTTACAGCATTAAAACTGCTGCGTCGGCACATTGCGAAAGCTGTCGTGAGTCAACTTGCTGAATGGAGCCAGAACTCGAGGGAGGTCTTGCAAAAAGAAGAGGGGACGAAAGAAATGAGGGGTGAGGAAGGGAAGGGAAGAAAAAAAAAAAAAAAAAAAAAAAAAAAAAACACACAAAAAAGGACCCTGCAGAGATGAGCAGAGCTTTAGAAAGTTCTCAAACTCCCCTTACTCCCTTAAAACCAGTCAATCCAGACTGGAAGTTTGTTAGATTTGTGGATGAGACCCCAGGATGGTCGTGGGTTTGAATCCCAGACCGGTAGTTTGCCCAGAGGTACCCTTGATCAAGGTATCGAGCCCATCACTGCTCCCAGGCATTTATATATGGCTGCCCCCTGCTGGACGGTGTGTTTGGGTGCTATTCCTGATGACAAGTCATCACTTTCACCCTCACTACATCACATAATTAAACAGGCTGCTTGTTCCACCTCTGTTCTGATTGGTGGAAGTCCTTCAGGCTCTGGGTCCACTGTTCAAGATGGCTAAAAGCTGCAGAGCCTCTGATCTCAAATTCATTGACTCGTTTCTGATTTCTCTAGGTTAGGTAAACTTCAAACTCCAGGACTACTGTTTAGACTGACCTGGGATCAGATTCTTCCGTATTTAGGAGTGAACACACACTCTGTTAGGTAAAAAGGCTGGAGTTTAGTTGATGTTTGTAGAGACAGGAAGTCCTACTGTGTCCTAAACCACACCCACAAGTCTGATCCACCTTAATGAAGACCTGGTGGAGCTTTGGGTGGTGCTTTAAGGAAGTATTTGCCCATTTTGTGTGATTTGTAGTCTGTTAGCTCCAGTGCTAAGCTAAAGAAGGCTGTCACTGTGGACGTTAGATTAAAAGAACAGTTTAGTGAAAGATCTAATCAGTTATGACACGTTCGACATGAACGAAAGAAAGAACGGACCAATATTGATTCTGCGATAAGGACTTGTGTCCCAACGCCTCCTTACCTGTGGGAGCTTTTTGTCCTCGTCCGACAGGCAGTCAATAGCATTGCTGAAAACTTCCTCCACCAGTTTCTTCTCCTCGTCTACGTGGACAGAGTTGGAAAAGCAGTCACATGACAATTTGTAACGACACTTCTAAAAACATGACCGATTTGCTGAAATCATCTGCGTTAGTGGACAGGTTGTGGACAGACTACATGGTTGGTCAAACGTCTGTCCACACCTTGAAATCAAGAAGTGGGGGTGGTTTACACTGATCAGTGTTCTTTCACCAGGAGGGACCTCCCACCAGTATCTCCAAACACCTCGTCCCCAAAACACACACCAGAAGTGGGACACCATTCACTGTTTTACATCTTCTCCATGGGGTGTTTATGGGTTAAAAAGCCAAGGTTGCTTAATTTGTGGCAGCCTAGTGGTTAGGGTCTAGACCCCATGATCAGAAGGTCATGGGTTTGAATCCCAGACCAGCAGGTTGCCCTGAGGTACCTTTGCGCAAGTTACCGGGTGCTGGATATGGCTGCCCCCTGCCGGACAGTGTGGGTAAAATTTTAAATGGGAATTTGGTTGTGGTTCACTGTGTGCTGCAGATGTTCGCAAGTTGTCACTTTCACTTTAAATGACAGACACCAGATGAGCACCCCTGCAGACCTGTGTTGAAGTCCAGCTTGGAGACCTGCAGAGCATAGGCCTCACACTCTTTCTTGCTGAAGCTGAAGATGATGACCGGCTGGAAGTTCCTCTCCATGATCATCTTCACGATCTTGAACACGTTAGACGGACCTGGAGACACACAGTGTGTAAAAAAAAATAAATTTTTTTTTTTTTTTTTTTTTAAAGATCATTTCAGGTCCATCAAGGACTTTAATACATCATAGCCCAATTAAAATTAATTTGCCCTTACCCTTAGTGCCTCCTCTTCTGCCTTTGGGGTCCCATTTCCCTCCACCGCTGGTCCCCTGGTCTCCGGCGTCTCGCAGGACCTGCATGGCAGTGTTGAAATTGTCCTCCCTAAACTCACCCTAAAATGAAAAAAGGGACACACATGTTGTCGGTAAAGTCCTCAGCCTGTCTGCAGCTTTGGGGGAAAAAACCCCCTAAAAAACAAATAAACGGAAATAACTAACATTTATTTTGTTTGCTTATCTATTTACTGTGTTTGCTGTATCTATTTACTGATCTCAGAGGTGATGTGATAACAATAAAAAGACTTCATATTTTGTCCAGATAAATTATTCCAAAAGAGAGAAACATGGATGAAGAGAGTTAATTTCTGTCCGTTTTTAATAAGCTGTGTAATTAAGTGTTTTGTGGCTCTATATTAATGATGTTTGATGAAAGGGGGAACACAAACTGATTATAAAAAGGTATTTTGGAACATCAAGTGCTTATATAGAACAACATGCAATCAATAGTTCTTTAATACTGGCAAAAAAGTAGCTCAGCAGCTCCTGGTTGCCTTAGCAACCACACAGTTATCAGTCAACAGAGGGAAAAATGACTTTCAGCTTTTCAGATCGGGTTACTAGAACTGCCACATAAAACACCTTTATTGGTTCATTTCACTCACGTAAGAGGTTCCTTTACCCTATTATCTAGTACCCAGCACACAGGAAGCAAACCGACGTTTCCCTGAGATAAACAGAACTGAAGAGAAACTCCACTCGTTACACCATATTTATTCGGTTTACTGAGACAGAGCGCTTTAATGTGAAACTGGTTTTTATAAACAAACTTTCATTTTTAGCATCTATAGAGCGAAATAATTTTTTAAAATCTGAAATAAATGGGTTTGGGGGACTATTTGGCCTCATGACACCCTGCATGTGTCCCCAAACTTACGTCTCCACCACTATTTCATGTCTGTGAGGGACGTTCAGATCCCCGATTCCAATCTGGATTTCTCACCAGAGTCTCTCTCTCTCTCTGACTCAGAGCTTTAAAATGTTTTGACAGAAAATTACGGGACAAATATGGACGTTGAGAACACGTAAACTATTCCTTTTCCTCCGTGAAGAGTAAATAAACAGAACCTAAAAGCCAGACCAGCATCTGTGTGTATAATCAATATACACACGCACGTACTAGGTGTCCTAGTGCTCCGGGACGAGGCCCCAGGATCAGAAAGTTGTGGGCTTGAATCCCTAGGCTAGAAGGTTCTCCTGAGGTTCCCTTGTGCAAGGTACTGTCCCAAACACTGCTGGATATGTCTGCCCCCTGCTGGATGGTGTGTGTGTGTGTGTGTGAGTGAGTGATTGTGGTTCACTGTGTTCACGATGACAGTCACTTTCACTCATTATATTATATTTACTCACACACACCTTTTTTGTGTTTTTTTTTTATATTCAAGGGTGGGTTGGACTAACATGCTGCATTTATATTTGTGTAAAGTTGATGTTTGTGTTTCTCCTGCTGAAATAAAAGACAAAACCACTCGTCCCCTGGTTTTGTCGGGATGAAGACCTGTCAGTAACCACTCTTACGTTCTCATCCACGACCAGGTGAAGTCCGTCGCCGCCTGCTGGAAAGATGTAGTGCTGCAGCGGAGTGGGCCGATAGTCGGTGTACACCACGTGACAGGGCTGGAGAGACAAAAACACAAACATTACTAAGATCTTCAGAGCCGTTCTGGAGATTCGGGCTGGTTCCAGTTTGATGATAGAAACCTGTTCTGTTTACGAGAACTGGCTGGGGAAAAGGCAGAGCGATTAGAAAACGTCAATATGAAAGATCAGAAACACAAAGAGCTGCAATTCATTGTTTAATTATAACCATTCATAACGCTTCACCCAGAAGGGGGCGGAGTTTAAAGTCTGTCCTCGGTGACGGTTTACCTGTTTGTGCAGGTGGCAGATCCACTCGGCGAACTGACGGGCATTTGGGATGGTGGCTGATAAGAAGACGTAGTGAACATTATCAGGAAGGAGGATGATGGTCTCTTCCCAAACCACACCACGCTCTGCAGGAGACACACACACACACACACACTCAGCTCCAAGCCCCTCCAGCCTCCAAACATTGAATATTTTAGTCTTTTCTACAAAAACCCCTCTACAGATCTCTCCTTACCAGAGTCCCTCATGTAGTGAATCTCATCGAAGATGACCCAGGCCACCTCTCGCATGACCTCTGACCCTCGATACAGCATACTCCTCAAAATCTGAAACACAGAAAAACTCATCAGAATCCCAGCAAGGTCTGATCCATTTATTTCTTTTTTACATTTAAGAGTCAAAAAGATGTAACAGATTTAAAAAAGACCATTCTACATTAAACAAAACCAAACTGGAGTCCTTTGTCCACCGAGTTGTCCCTGTACACTTTAACTTCTGCTAATTCCACTCTGAGTGGAGAACACGATGTAAAGACAAGTCGAGCTGTTTCCCCCCCAAACAGGTCTGTCTGTTTCTTGGTGTAAAAGTTATTCTTTCCATTGTGTTTCCTTTATCAGGTGGATCCATTTAATCATTGTTACATTCGCTGTCTCGTCGAGGGCTGTTTTCATGAGAACGGGTTAAAATGGTGCCTCAGGTGTGAAAAGTGCTGTTTTCATCCAGACTGACGATAGCTTAGGCCGTTTTTAAACTGCTAAAATTAAAAATAGTTTTTCAGCTGCTTTTAAATGTAAAAACATTGTGAGATTATCAGCACGGAGAACAGCTGTTTCTGCATCAAACATCAGCTGACAATGTTTAATGACTGATATTTAGAAAAAAAAAAAAAACAGCTTTTAATTTGAAATATTCCATTAAAGAAATATAAAGATAACTTTTAAAAATGAGCCTCATTGCAGTCAATTGTGATTAACTGCTCAACGTTGATGTCCAGCAGTTTGAACCCATATCAAAGGCTTTTATTCCAATTTTGGGTGTCCACCAATCCAAGCTCTTTCTCCTAACGAGGCAAATGGTGCTGGAGTCAAAAAGTGAGGAACCTGGACAGATTAGATATCCATGGAGGGATGCACAGACAAAAACAGTCCCAATTTCAGCATCTCCGGTCCACCTGACACTCAGGTATCCGGACTGTGTGAGGAAACGGGATCAGATAATCCTACAAACCAGTGGAGGAACAGAAATTCAGTAGCTTTTGATTCAAGTTCTCTGGATCAGCTCGGGTCAACGTGTCCAGATGCGTTTAATAGGGACATACCTCAGTGGTCATGACGAGGCAGGACGCTGTGGGGTTGATGGTGACGTCTCCGGTCATCAGCCCTACATCCTGGAACTCCTCGTACATCTCTCTGTACTTCTGATTACTCAGGGCTTTAATGGGGCTGGTGAAGATCACACGCTGCTTCTCTCTCAGAGCCAGAGCGATGGCATACCTACACACACACACACACACACACACACACACACACACACAGTCTTAACTTACCCAAAAGTTACAAATCATAGCCTTCAAGTGCTCTTTTCTTAAGAAAGTTCCATCAGCGACCAGGCCATCCCGTTCTGAAGGCTCCTTTGAGTGATGCCTTCGTTTCCATGGAAACGGAGGATCCAACAGGTGCATCCGACTGCTTTTAGCGGTTAAAAATATTAAAATAAAATTAGGAGACCAATCTGTCCCCTTTTCTTATAGTCAAAGTTATTTGCCGGTTTGTTTATAACCAGGCCACTGGCTGCAGCTTTCGTGGTTGCTTGGCAACAGTAGAGACACTTCGTCTGTAGGCAGGACCGGCTCACCTTTGGTCCACGTAGTCTGCATCCGACTGTATAAACTACACCCTAAAGATTCACACCGGGTTAGAATCACTCCAGTTACTGTCAAACTGTTATATTGACAGACTGCAGATTCATACTGGATTAACATCCATAATTTCTGAGGTCACAGAGCTGAACGGAGCTCCGGTTTAGACTGATATGAAACAAACATGTGACCGTGTCTCGTTCAGGAGACACGCTGTAAAAAGCAGCATTTAACAGTTTGGCCTTTTCTATTTTTGTAAACAACAGGACAAGTGAGACTCACTCTGCGCACACGGTTTTCCCTGCAGACGTGTGGGCAGAAACTAAAACCGACTGGTTGTTGTCGATGCATAAAATGGCCTCTCGCTGAAACGGGTCCAGAATAAAGGGATATTCCTGCGGAAGAAAAGAGGAGAATGAAGAGAGGACCCATTTATTCTTTCACCGTTTAGTCTTTTGTAAAGTGTCTCCTACTTTATCCATTGTAATAAAAACAAATATCACACAGGTGAACTCTGGGAACGGTACCTTCGCCGCTGCTCCAACTCTCTGTTTCAGCTGAGTGTACTCCTCATCCGCCGGCAGCGCCACCTGGAGGCCACAGAGAAAACTTCTGAGCCTCTTTTGAGTGTAAAAAAACATTTAACAAAAAAAACCCAACAGAAAACACACTTCTAATCAGCTTTATCCATGAATGAGATTAACCGCACTTGGATATAAAAGAGCTTAAACACTAAGGATGTTTTTTGGCAAATATTAACTCTTTCATTATTATTTCTTGCATGAATAAATTTGTGTAGTGGTGTGTAGAGCAGTGTGTGTATAGGTGTGTGTGTGTGTGTGTGTGTAGACTCACTTCGTGTGTACAGCCCTCCACCGTCTCCACCTGCTCCACCTTCACTTTAGGCATCAAATCAGCCAAACTGCCAGAGAGATTTAGAGAAATGAATACAGAACGGAGAAACGTGTGTGAACTACCGAATTCAGATTTATTGATCAGTAACTCTCCCATCAACGCCTGACCCATCATGTGTCTTAGGGACAGCGGTGGTCTTGTGTTTAAGGTCGAGGCCCCAGAATCAGAAGGTCATGGGTTCAAATCCCAGACCAATAGGCTGCCCTGAGGTTCCCTTAAGCAAGGTACCATCCCAATCACTGCTCCCCGGGCGCTGGATATGTCTGCCCCCTACTGGACTGTGTGTGTTCAATACAGAGGATGCATTTTGTTGTCACTTGAGTAGTCACTTTCACTTTTCTGACCAATCACAGTTCCAGATGGGTCTGTGTCTCCTCAAGATGATGCAAGACTCAATTTCCACTTCCATTAAGAACATCTAAAGCATCATTACTTGATCTCCTCCGATGAAACCGTCTCCAGTTTGGCCTTTTTCCCGAACACCGACTCCTCCGTCCCGTCCCCTTCAGCCTCCCGCTTCGTCCGCGAGACAGACGGGGATTCTGTCTTTTCTCTGCCATCCGTTTTCCTGTGAAATGCAGAAAGACAGAGGGCTGCTTCACTGATCGGATCCTAAAAATATCTTCACCTCAAAAACTAAACCGGATTAACGATCTGGAGTTTCTGCCTAAAAACCTCCCGATTATTTTAGATGAGCGGCGTCGCATAACGTGTTTGGTTCTCATGGTAAATATTTTATTCCTTTTTGAGCATTTTATGAAATAGTCGTGATTAAAACAAACTCACCAAATTCAGGTTTTGTTCCAAAGAAAAAATATTATCCTAATTAACTGGAACAGGAGCAGTTCAGTGTTATAATTATTAATTGTATTATTATAACTATATAGAATAATAATTCATATCCTGCAACTATTATTAGTGAATATGATTATTATTGAGCAGGATAAAAGATATATGTATACACAAATTGTACTGAAATTGTTACTTTTAGTATTCTATTTAGTATTTTAGTACTTTTTAGTATTAGTTATAGTTATGGGACTTCTACTTAATAATGTCAAATAAAGTAATAAAAAACTTCCTTTTTGAAAAAATGGAATAATAATGTAATAATATTTGTTTCGGTATATATCTGCCAATGTGTACATTATAAAAAATATACTGTACTAATGTAAATATTATTCATATAAATATAGGAATTATTGAACAGTATTATGATTATTTGCTTCTTTTTTTTTTTTTACATTTTTTAAAATACATTTTAAATACTTTTCATAAAGAAGTCAATTGAATAAACTAGTCAATTTTTCATGTAAATAATTATTTATATATTTTGATTTTTACAATAAAAAAAAAAAACAAACAAAAAAAACTTCCAAATCACCCCAGAAAGGGATTCCCTGATCAGTGCAGAATTATTAATGATAATATTAATTTTATAATTAGTAATAATATATAGATTTAGAAGAGATTTAGAAGCAAATATTGAATTTATTAATGATTATTTTATTTTAAAGTAATTTTAATCATCATACTGGTTCAGCTCCTTTGTTTCTTTACTGTAGCTCAGAATTAAAACCAAAAGTATAGCTAAAAAAATAATAATAAAGAATACATAAAAACAGAAGCTCCTTGCTAGTTTTCCGTTCCACCTTAAATGGCGCATCTATTACATTATGGCACCTGGGGCGCCATAATGTAATAGATGCGCAATTTAAGGTGGAACGGAAAATTAGCATAAGAAGTTAGCTTAAACCCAACTTAAGATGTTTCAGTGCAGTTTTAAGAGCTATTAAACTTATTTTTGACCCCATGCTGCATCACAAACTCAGTTTGTGAACTGTAAACACCTTTATATCTGTAAAATCACTTGATTTTACAGGTATGAAACCTACTGACTTCATTTTCATTTTGTCTCCCAGGCAATCCCAATAAGTGCCTCTCCTGTGGACGTTTAAGTGTTTTCATGCTCTTTAAAACCTCGTCACTCTTTTCAGGTCGTTTCCAGACCATTTATGAGGAAGAAATGTGGAAATATAAGTTTAAACAACCTTTAAATTGTAAACAGAGAGAAACAGTAGCTGCAGTAGCATGAGGCCAGGAAGCAAACTCTCCTCCTCGCCGCAGTAAATAAAAGAAAATTAACCCCTTTTTCAAACTCAATCCCGCTTATTTTCATACCCGGGCTGAGCTGCATTCTTCGTGCTGGGCTTTTTGCCGGAATTCGTCTGTTCTTCTTCAAAAACGCTAAATAAATCCGCTCCGAACGCGTCTGCCATGCTTCCCCAACAAAGAAACCACAAACCCCAACATGCAACGCGTCTTCCACTGCCGTAAAGCCAAATGAAAGCATTTAAATAATAAGAGTCCTCGAAAATCTATATATATAAAATCTAATAACAGCAACAACAACAATAATCATTTTAATAATAATTCCTCTTAGCGAATTATCCTAAAATATTCATTCATTAACCCAATCATTTGTTTATGGTCGTGATTAAAAAAGATAATCCTTGAATTATCTCGACCGTTTATTCTAACTGGGGTCACGGGTAGTAGTGGTAGTAATAATAATAATAATAATAATAATAAGAAGAAGAAGAAGAAGAAGAAGAAGAAGAAGAAGAAGAAGAACTTTGTTACATTAATATTTTTAAAATTACAATACACTCATTAACAATTTTTGAAAAAATATTTATCATAAATGCACTAAAAATAGCATAATATGTAAAAATGTCATAATATGTATAAATAATTGCTGCTGCTCTGCACATCTCCAAACCAGGCCAAGCCTTCTGTGCTTGTGTGAAATGCACATTTTATAACTTTTAAAGGAACTATTCTCGATTTTATTTGACGTTAAGACAGACTTTTATTTTGAAATCCCGGCAGCAAGGAGGTGGATGTGTGTTGATAAAAAAGCTGCAGCGGCTCCCCGTGTGTTTCTTTATTGACTCTCACACAAGATCAGCACAAATTCAGTCCCAGCTTACACTTTTGGGGTCTGCGTGGCTCTATGGGTGGAAAAAAAAAGAAATCAGCAGCTCCACCTGCTGCTGGAGGAGTAAACACAGCGCCGGACTCCGCAGGACAGCGGCAACAGAGAGCAAACGGCACCAAAACCTCCAGCCAGGAGAATAAACCCAAAGGTTGTAGCTTCATCCTTTCACTCTTCCGGATAATAACCCGAGCACTTTAAGCCCGGCCTCTGCAGCACCACTTCTCTACTGATTTACTCCTTCCAGAGAAATCCAGGTCCAGAATGTGTGAATCCACTCCAGGGTTTCCAGTCGCGTTGATTCCCCTACTGGCGGCTTGTGCTGAAAGCGGAGACCCCGCGATCGGAGCAAAATCCTGGAATGGAGTTTTACTTTCTGGACCTGAACCTACTTTATCACAAAAATCATGACGATTATTTTCTTCTTTTTTTATCTCAAATTTATAGCATTTTCTCTTTGCTTTGAGCTTAAACAACTGCAGCAAAACATACATTCATGTGAATAATATTTTAATAAAAAAATTATTAATGGCTGTTTAACACTAATGTAAACACCAGCATGTTGAAATTTTTGAATAATTTGAATAATTTGAACTTCATGTCTTTATTAACAGCATCGAAGTTATTTTCAGTTTACAGGTCAAATAAAATTAGATATTGAGTGTTCAAAAGAAGCAGTGTCGCCCCCCACACTTCCTGTTGTGTATTACACCTTGTCATAAAGATCACATGATCATTTTTACAACGTTTCACAAATTTTCTGTGTTTCTAAAACTTTTAAATGTTCAAAGGGGAGTCATCCAGAGTGGGTGTTCAGAATTCTTCACAGTGGTGGTGAATGGAACCGGACGTCCCAAATCTGTGTGTTTTGTTCTGCAGCGAAGCTCCACTTGTCTCTGAGTGTCTTTATGGGAAGGTGATCTCAATCTGTCCCTCCACCATGAACGGGTTCAGTTTGAGTCCAGAATCTTCTCCAGACGTGTCTCAAGCAGCGTCTTCACCAGCAGTTCATTTCTGTGAGGGACGTTCGGTTCCATTCACCAACACTGGGAGGAGTTCAGAATTCATCTAGGAGCTGCTGATTGGTGTGTCGGTGAAGATGGTTTTGGAGTGTTGTTCTGAAAGATGGCGTCAGTGCTGTGAGAAGTGTGTGTCTGTGTGTTTGGACGCTGTCAGTGAACAACATGGTTTTTAATTTACTTCCATTTTCAGGCCCAAAGACCTACAGCCTGAGCGGCGGCCCGCAGGTGGACACCAGCGGCGTCCCGGATAAATCCATCCTGAAGGTGAGACGCATGTGTTTGCTCAGTTTCAGGGGTTTCAAGATCAGACCTTCTGCTGCACCAACCTCTGATCTTCAGGCCAGAACTTTGCTGTGATCGTTTGATTGAATGAGTAGAGTAGAGTGATCTTTTATTCTCCCACGAATGGGAAATTTGGGCGTGACAGGGCTCTTATAAAAAAAGACAGGTGTACGGACAGAAAAGACAAATATATAAAGATATAGAGAAAGAGGAACAGGAACAAGTACAGGAGAAAAGTAGAGGAGCTATAAATAAATAATAATAAATTATCTATCTATATATATCTATATATATATATATATATATATATATATATACATACATACATATCTACAAGAGTAATATACACGGTAATTCATAAGTTTTGAATGAATTATACATATAAATAACAAGTAGCAAAATATAAATATAGCAAAAATATGAATATAAATGTAATAATAAATAATAAATGTAATAATGTAGTAATAATAATAATAATAATAATAATAATAATATAATATACAATACAGTAATAATAATAATAATATACAACAATAATAATATATATAATATATAATAATAATAAACAAGCAATGTAATGTTATGCGAGCAGCAGGGAGGTCCGGTACAGATGCTGGAGCGCACACAGGAAGCAGCGTTAATATTCGCACTGTATTAATTTGAGCAGAATTATTATATTATTTAAACCGACTTCTAATGTTTCCGCCCTGAAACAAACTTATCTTCAAAACTATTATTAAAACTATCCTTTAATGAGACCCCTTGTTAATTTATTCATTTATTTCTTGATTGATCAATTGATTATTATTATTAAGTCAAAACAATCATTCATTTCTCATTGCTTTCGTATGTTTTTTCGTTTTATTTGTTGTTATTAAACAAAATCAATATTTTGTTTTTCCCCCATTTATTATCATTTATTATTATTATTTATTTATTCAATGTTAATGAATGCCTTTACTCACAATTATTTTATTTCCATTGTTTTATGTACATATTTTTAATATTTCATTTAATATATTTGTTGCACATGTAAAAGAATTTTATTATTCCTTCTTCTGAAAGGACAGACTCTCTTCTTCCAGGCTTCTTTGCCTGGTTGTCCCCAGAGATGGACACTGTGTCCTCCTGCTCTCCGGTCTGGAAGGTCATGTGGGGTCTGTTTGTGTGTTTGAAGGTTGTCATCCAGCCGGAGTTGGAGAAGAAAATCATCAAATTGATCAACGACCACAGGCAGGAAAATGCAGATAAAGGGCCGGTTTCCAGGAGGCTCACCTCGAAGAAGCTGCTGGTAATGTGAAAGGATTGTGATAACCTTTCTCCTGAGTACGTTTCTCAGCCAGGCGAACCAAAAATGAGAGAATTAAGCAACTGTTTTAACCCTTTTGGCTTAAATGATCAAACCTTAATGGAAACTCTGGCTTTCAGGTGAAAAGCTCTCAATAAAAAAGCTTCCAGAAAGAGTTAATGGATCGAAGAATCCAAAGAAGGCTGTTTTAGTTCATTAAAGAACTGAAGTGTCAAGCTTTTAAAACTCTTGAAAGTTGAATTCATGTATGTTTTGTGTCTGTGTGTGTGTGTGTGTGTGTATGTGTATGTATATATATATATATATATATGTATATGTGTGTGTGTGTATATTGCGGGGCGGCGGTGGCCTAGTGGTTAGGGAGTTGCCCCAATTCCATCACCAGTAGGCTGCCCTGAGGTACCCTTGAGCAAGGTACCGTCCCGGTCACTGCTCCCCGGGCGCTTTCAATAGCTGCCCACTGCTGCACGGTGTTTGCATGGGTTAAATACAGAGGTCCAATTTTGTTGTGGCTCACTTGTGCTGTGCTGTGACCTCACAATGATGAGGGTTGTCACTTTCATTTTCATTTTCACTTTGTGTGTGTGTGTGTACATATGTGTATATATATATATATATATAATGTTTTTATACATACTGTACAGAGAACAGTCATAATTCAATTCAATATTTTACCTTCTAATAAAACAGGATGTTACCGTGCCTTTAAGACAGATCTATGCAAATGAACTTTGCAGTGATTGGCTGGCACAGGAAGCAGTCTGATAACTTGAGTGTAAGTTTGTGGGGTAAACTGCTGCAGGCATGATAACGCACTGGATTGTGAGACATTCATTATTTATCTCAATTTCTAAAATAAACTCTTCTTTTTCTTTCGGCTGCTCCCGTTTAGGCGGATCATGCGTTTCCATTTCTTCCGGTCCTCTGCATCTTCCTCCTTCATATCGACCACCTACATGTCCTCTCTCACCATGTCCATAAACCTCCTCTTTGGTCTTCCTCTTCTCCTCTTTCCTGGCAGCTCCATCTTCAACATCTTCCTCCCGATATAATCCTCGTCTCTCCTCTGGACACGTCCAAACCAACGCAACCTTGCTTCTCTAACTTTGTCTCCAAAACGCCTAACCTGATCTGTCCCTCTAATACACTCATTTCTAATCCTGTCCATCCTCGTCAGGCTGTTCAGTTCTACATTCTGCCTGTAACATAAAGCGTTACAGAGTATTTCCTTTTTTATCAACTAAATTGAAGTTAAAGATGCTTAGATTCACGCCAGGAGGGACGAGAACGGAGAGGATTAGGGACTAGAATATTACAGGGACAGCTCAGGTTGGCGGTTTGGAGACTGTGTTGGTTTGGACATGTTCAGAGGAGAGACGAGGAGTATATCAGGAGGAGGATGTTGAGGATGGAGCTGCCAGGAAAGAGGAGAAGAGGAAGGACGAAGAGGAGGTTTATGTGTGAAAGAGGAAGATGCAGAGGACAGGAAGACATGGAGACAGATGATCTGCTGTGTCGACCCCTAACAGGAGCAGCTGAAAGAAGAAAAGGTGTCCACATTTTTAAGGGGATGGGTTTTTTTTTTTTCTTTCTAATTCTATCTTGTTTTTTTAAGCGTGTATTATTATATAAATACGTGCAAGTTGTATTTCTCTTGTCCAGTCCCGATTTCCAGAACTTAGAAAAAGTGAGAGGAGTGAGGCTGCAGTGGTGTGGACATCTCCAGAGGAGAGACGAAGAGTATATTTATGGCTGGTTCTGGAATCTTTCTCCATTATTTTTAGGAGTGCAGGAGTGACTTGTTTGTTTGTTTGTTTGTTGGTTGTAGGATTTGTACACAGCTCTACAGGAGTTCCACTTTAAGACGGAGCACATCGAGGAGGCGATGAAGAGCAGCGTGCTGTTTGGAGGAGATCTGCACTCGGCGCTCGATTGGCTCTGCCTGAATCTCAAAGATGGTAAAACACTCTGCCGTTATGAAGGAGTCGCCCTTGTGCTTCATATTTTTGGTCAGTGGACAACTGTCCATCTAGCAGTGAGGTGGACACACAGACGCACACGCTACCATGTCACCGCTGAAAGTGGTCCACCACCCAAAATTATGTTTACAGGCTTTTATATGGTTGAGCAGGTTTAAGGAGGACACCACCTTTCTTGTCTTTTAAAGTTACCATGGTAACATAAAGTTACCATGGTAAACATGGTAACATGTTTTTTGAATTCCTATAGTGGACAGACACATGGTTTTCCAATTTCTCTACTATTTAGTTCATTTTTGGACACAAGCCGTCTAATTAAGCAGGGAGGGGACTCAGTGGAAAATAATCCTTATGTTTTTACTTTTTAGATCAATAATATTAATAATCAGTAATCAATGATAAATATCATGTAAATTAAAGAAAATTTTTTAATGAGGTACTTAGTGTGTTGTTCTTCTTTCTGGTCTTGGAACCAAAACCAGAAATGTAAAGACAGGAAAGCTGTAAGAAGCTGCTCATGTTTTATATTTAAAAAATAAAAACTTGTAACTTCATTTACAAGCTAATTTTTTTGGATTTTGCTTTGCTTTCCGAAGACGAGCTGCCAGAGGGCTTCAGTCAGAGCCTGCGAGAGGAGACGGCGAAGAACCGGGCCAAGTTCCAGGAGGGAAAGCAGCAGAGCCGAACCCTGGTCCAAAAGCAGGAGATGAAACCGAGAGCAAAGGTAAACCAGAAGCTCATCACAGCCTCTAACGCAGACGACCGAGGGCACCAATCTGGACGGTTAATCGTCTCCAGTCCACCTGTCCTGTGTTTGGATGGTGGGGGGAAACTGGAGCTCCCAGAGACAGGCAGGACATGTCCACGCCACACAGAAGAGACCTGGACTGGGACAAGAACCCACAGCCTTCTCACTGAGACATTACAGCGCAGAACACACATGAAGATCATTAGTAGAACTGGAGAATAAAGAACCTGTGCTGCAAGTGAAGGGCCTTATAAAATCCTCATAGTAGTGATGTCACAACCATGATCTCAATTTCTTATGGGTGTGAACGCAGAGTTAAACCCCTTTCTCTCTTTTACTTTCTCTTTGTGTTGCTTTCTCATGTTCTTTCTCTCTGTCCCTCTCTTGCTTTCTCTCTGTCTCTCTCTCTTTGTTTCTGTCTTGCTTTCTCAAGTTTTCTCTTTCCATCTCTGTCTATCTCTTGCTTTCTTTCTGTCTCTCCCTCACTATTTTTTGCTTTCTTTTGTCTCTGTCTCACTTTCTCACGTTTTTTCTCTCCGTCTCTCTCTTTTTCCTTAGAAATGAGAAATGATGAACCTGTTGAATAAATAATAGAATCCAGAATCATCATCATCTCTCGGCTGCTCCTGTTTAGGGGTCGCCACAGCAGATCATTCGTCTCCATTTCTTCCGGTCCTCTGTATTTTCCTCCCAATAATTGATATCCAGAATACAAGTGTTAAAAAACGAACTGATTTGCGAACGTGGACAACATGTGAAGACGTTTATTTAAGCACCTAAAGGGAGAATAAATGAGGAAATCTCCGAATCTGCAGAACGGAGTGTCTGATGTCTCTGATGATTAAAGCTGTGATGAATGTCCAGCAGGTGAGGGATGACGGAGTGAATATAAAGGAGTGGATCCTGAGATACGCAGAGCAGGAGGAGGAGGAGGAGGAGGACGGCAGCGAAGAGGACGAGAAGGGCGCAGACGTCTCCAACTCTCGGCCGCTGGATGAGAAGTTTGATCCTGTAAGTCTGGTTTAGTGTCTCAGCTGCTGTCCTGCATTTAAGGATTTTTTTTAGGATGTTTGATCGCCCGAGTCAGGTGATTACATTTTCCTTACAGGTGATTCTTTTCTTAAATGGAAGAAAAACTGATGCATGCATTAGTTTCTTCTCAACTAGACGACTGCAGTGTCTTTTTACTGGATATCGTTCAGAACACTGCAGCCAGAGAACCAATTAGAACCGATTATGAAAATCCTGTTCATTCGGCTGATGGCCTTCACTCCACTAATCCAGACTAAACGCTGATTCACTGAAGATCCTAAAATCAAACGGAACCAGAGAACCTTTCGTTTTTATTCACTGAAACTCTGCTGATGAATGTCCATCAGGAAATTACAGTCAGTAGTTTAAAAAAAACAGCTAAAAACATTTTTATTTAGCCAAACTTTGTTAATACTTTTTCTTATTACTTTGAACATTTTACCTACAGTTTAAGATGTCCTATTTTCATAGTGTACTTATTTACAACCATTAAACTAATCATTTTACAAACTTCTGCAAAAGGTGAAGCACATCTAAATGCATGCGCTCTTTAAAAAGGCCTTTTATTATTAAAAATAACAACAGCAAGCTCCTTTAGAACGAGCTGGAGTACAGTCTGAGATCCAGAACTGACATTCAGACGTCCGGTTCCGTTCACACACACTGGGAACGGTTCTGACTCTTTAGAACGGAGGTTTTAGGTTTTCACTTTAACCACTGAAGTCCGCAGGTTAAATTCAGTGTGATATTCAAAATGATTTTGTTAGAAATGGTGAGTGGATTGTGTTGTTTTCCTGACTGTTTTGTGATGATACTGAGGTGTTTCCCTTTCAGAACGATCGTTATCTGGTGCTGACCGCCCAGCTTTATGACACCAAACAGGTGGCGGCAGATGCCAAAGCCAAGAAAGACAAGGCAGGACAGCGGATGGCACAGGACCGAATCAGGGTCATTCAGCAAGGTCCTCCCTCTCCCCCATCACTCAGTATAACTGTCCTCTCTCTCTCTCTGGGTGTGTAGGGTGGTCCTCCCTCTCCCCCATCACTCAATATAACTGTCCTCTCTCTCTCTGGGTGTGTAGGGTGGTCCTCCCTCTCCCCCATCACTCTCTCTCTGGGTGTGTAGGGTGGTCCTCCCTCTCCCCCATCATTCAGTATAATGGTCCTCTCTCTCTCTGGGTGTGTAGGGCGGTCCTCCCTCTCCCCCATCACTCAGTATAACTGTCCTCTCTCTCTTCGGGTGGGTAGGGTGGTCCTCCCTCTCCCCCATCACTCAGGATAACTGTCCTCCCTCTCCCCCATCATTCAGTATAATGGTCCTCTCTCTCTCTGGGTGTGTAGGGCGGTCCTCCCTCTCCCCCATCACTCAGTATAACTGTCCTCTCTCTCTTCGGGTGGGTAGGGTGGTCCTCCCTCTCCCCCATCACTCAGGATAACTGTCATCTCTCTCTCTGGGTGTGTAGGGTGGTCCTCCCTCTCCCCCATCACTCTCTCTCTGGGTGTGTAGGGTGGTCCTCCCTCTCCCCAATCACTCAGTAGAACTGTCCTCTCTCTCTTCGGGTGGGTAGGGTGGTCCTCCCTCCCCCCCATCACTCAGTATCTATTAGTCTTGGATAATAAATCTTATATAACTTAATAACTGTGTATTTATAATAAACTAATAATAGAAAATCTAATAAATGTTCATTAAAAATGATGATCTGCACACTCCGCTTCTCTTTATCTCACTCTAAGCTCCGATCCGAACGTCACTGAAAGTGTTTGTCGTTTTAGAGATGAAGCCTCTGGAGTCGCATCCACTCTTTAACTCAGCCATTAAAGTGAGCGACGCCCCGAAAGAGGAGAAGAAGGTTCTTCCAGTGAAGGAAGTGAACGAGGATCTGAACTTTAACCTGTTTGAACAGACTGAGAAAGCGCCTGCCGAGAAGAGTAAGTCTGCATTAACGTTCCTCAGGCTAGGAAATATATGCAAAATAAGCTCTGCTCTCATTGGTTGCTTCGTGCTCACCTCATTCGAAAAGACAGTGAGGTTGGAAAACTGATTTCTGTGTGAATGGGCGGAGCTACACAGCTGTAGGCCTGGTTTTTGTGACATCACAAGAACGTTCACTTTAAAACGGGGTATTTGCAGGTTAGTTTCTGTATAAGGACCTCCGTCATGGACTAATTGAGACAGGAAGTGATGTTTCCGTAACTTTAACCTTGCTAACATGCTATATTGTTCTTTTTCTGCAATATGGGCCCTTTAATATTTCAAGGAAGTCATTGTGTTCAACATATATTGAGCAATTTAAGCAGAACATAATTTTAAGATGTAAAAATGAGTCATTAATACCCTTAAAATGAGATTTAACCTTTCTGAGAGGATTTTTGGTGCTAAATGTTTATTATAGTTGGATTTACTGTGAACATACAGCTGGGGATATTTTCAGGGACAAAAAAAATCAAAATTTTTTTATAAATTAATGACTATTCAAGTATTTGAAAGTGTGTCCCCGCTTTGCTTTCCCAGCGGAGAAGAAGAAGGAGCCAAAAGACATCCGGGACTTTGACTACACCAGCCGCAGCTGGACTGGAAAATCTCCCAAACAGTTCCTGATCGACTGGTGCAGGAAGAACCTCCCAAAAAGTCCCCAGCCGTCCTTTCAGAAGGTTCCTGCAGGGAGACACTGGAAATGCAAGTGTGTGAGCTTTCCGTTATTAAAATGGACACTTTTCTGTTCGTACTACAAAATAAGATTAACCTCGTTTTAACATGTTCACTATGGACAGATCTGTGGAAGAAAAGACTGAGGACCGATCCCATTTCTTATTTTCACCCCTGCCCCTCATTTTGCATCATCCCTTGACCCGCTGCTGGACTTTAATCCTTTTAAATCCTTTAAAATGGACTTTAATGAGGATGCACATGTGTCCAAATTCAGGAGTGTCCCCCATAAACCCACAGTAACGATGTAAAGCTCTCTAGCTGAAGAGACCGTAGCAAAATTAGCCATTTTTAATGCTTGTTAGGAAGAAAAAGGACCAACTAAACAGTTAAATCTTTGTTTACTGAGTGTTTGGGGTAAGAGGGCAATGGAAATGGGACCGAGGAACCTGCAGAACATCCAAAATGTTCAAAAATGTGCAAAAATAGGTTTCTACTAAAGCAGCCACCTGGAGTGAAATTGTTTTTTCAAATTTATTGTCTTTTTTTTTTTTTAATGCTTCAAAACATAACTTTTAAACCTGTCCAGTTTATAATGTTCAATGGGCAATTTGAGGTATTGTTGTATAAATGTGTGTGTGTGTGTCAGGGTCCGTATTCAGAGGTCTGAGGATGTGCTGGAAGTTTGTCCCTCCATCCTTACTGAGGACAGCATGCAGGCGCAGCATTTGGGGGCCACACTGGCTCTGTATAACCTGGTGAAGGGACAGGTTTGTGTCCCTCATTAAAGCTCCCATTTCACCCAGTATGTTTTTTAACTGAAAGAGTTTCATGAAGTGTGTAAACACTGTTACACTTACTGAACACCAACCCCCTCAAATCCAGACCCTGATCACCAGGAGCAGAGCTTCTTTAAATCTCATAGTAGTGATGTCACAACCATGATCACATTTACAAGAGTGTCAATCCAGCATATAAGAGTTAAACACTTTGCCTTTGTCTCTCTCTTGCGCTCTTATGTTCTGTCTCTTGCTTTGACTGTCTGTCCCTCTCTTTGTCTCTGTCTCTCTCTCTCTCTCTCTCAGTCTGTGCACCAGCTCCTCCCTCCTCCGTACCGTGACGTGTGGTTGGAATGGAGAGACAGTGAGCAGCAGAAAGCAGAAGAGATTCGTTTGGCCGTCAACAAACCACGCGATCAGTTCATCTCCCGACTTCTCACCCGACTCAAACAGCAGCAGCACAGCCATCAGCCAAGGTTCCTCTACTCCTCTTCTCCTCTTCTGTCTTTACTTCTCTTCTCTGCACTCCTTTTCTCCTCTCTGATCTTCTCTGCACTTTGCTTCTCTTCCCTCCTCTATTCTCTTCTCTGCACTTCTTTTTCTCCCTTTATTCTTCTTTTCTTCTTTCCTTCCCTGATCCTCCTTTCCTCTCGTCTCAGTTATGTAAAGGTTTTCTGTAGGGCTTCAGTGTAGTGAAGCTAAAGGTGGCTAAAGTAAAACCTGTTAAACCCACATCATTGTCCCTGAACACCAGGTGTGACTCTGAGGAGCCCGGAGACGAGCCTGAGGATTCCTGGGAGAGCTTGGCTGTTCAGGACGACCCACAGGAGCCCCAGAGCCGAGTTCAGGACATCCAGCAGTGGGCGCAGTCACGGGCTGTTTTCCTGAAGCAGCGAAACTCTGCCCCGGCCTGTAGGCTGCGTTCAGAGCGGGAACAGCTCCCTGTGTTTCAGCACAGAGAGCGCGTCCTGGACGCTCTGCGGCGCCACCGTGTGGTGGTGGTGGCTGGAGAGACGGGCAGTGGGAAGAGCACACAGGTGCCCCAGTTCATTCTGGAGGAGCTGCTGGCTGGAGGGAGCGAGGCTCAACCCTGTAACATTGTGGTCACCCAACCCAGAAGGATCTCGGCCATGAGTCTGGCCAGCAGGGTCAACCAGGAGCTGGGCAGTGAGGATGGACCGGGAGGCAAGGTGAGGGTCCTGGAGAAAACGGGACACCAGTGACCTAGTGTTTATGGACTAGGCTCCAGAACCGGAAGGTCATGGGCTTGAATCCTGGACTTGTTGTTTGCACTGAGGTACCTTTGAGCAAGGTACCGACCCCATCACTGCTCCCTGGGCACTGAATATGGCTGGTACACTGTGTGTGGGTCACAGAGGACATGGTTCACTGTGTGCTGTGCTGTCACAATGACAAAATATACCCAACTCAAAATCCGGCAAATCAAAAGTGTCAGTTTTTTAAAAGGAAGAAATAGGATTGGATAGAAATAGAATATGGTGGTCCTCTTCTCTCTGATTGGTTAGCGCAGTGGCTGGTGGTCCTCCCTCTCCCCCATTACTCCGTATAACTCAGCATAGCATACAAAACCTGCACAGTGAGACGTAAACAACACTTTTTGCGCATGGCGTCTGTAAAAAGGGGGTGGGGATCTTGGCAGAGATGCGATGTGATTGGCTGAGATTGTTTATCGTGTGTGTTTTGCAGGACTCGCTGTGCGGGTATCAGATTCGGATGGAGAACCGCTCGTCCGAGTCCACTCATCTCCTTTACTGCACCACCGGCGTCCTCCTGAGAAAACTCCAGCAGGACCGCCTCCTGTCCTCCCTCACACACATCATCGTGGACGAGGTGAACACACACTCGCAGTCTTTCATTTTTATTTTTATCAACATTGAGTGTATGGTGCCAGAACAGAGGAAGCATAGTTTACTCCTGTAGAAGTTTAGATACTCGAGTAAAAGTAGAAATACTGATTTAACTATTTTACTGAGTACAAGTGGAAAAGTACAGGAGTGTACTGAGAGTGTAAAGTAAAAGTACAGGAATGTACTGAGAGTGTAAAGTAAAAGTACAGGAATGTACTGAGAGTGTAAAGTAAAAATACAGGAGTGTACTGAGAGTGTAGAGTGAGACGTGTCTCCTCTGAAGGATGTCTGGAGTGTCTGTCTGTGCTGAAAGTGAACTGAATCTCACTCCATATTAATAGAATTAAAGACTATTAAAGCCTCGAACTTCAACTCCAATAAAAACAATCTACTGAAAATAATCCACATGAACTTCACCGCTTCACTTTCATCACCGTCTCTACTAGTTCTCCATCACGGACACACACTCCACACACCCTGAACTCCACCGTCCACTCTCCCTGTCCTCTCTCTCACTCTCCTTCACTCTGTCCTGCACCGATGGACACTCAGAGGGACGTCTCTTCTGTGTTTGTGTCCGTTTGGTCTGAGACGGTCTGGATGGTGGGAAGGTGACGGAGGATAACAATAATGGAGGATCAACTCAGATGTTCAGACTAAAGTCTGGAGTCTGTTCTGGAAATGGAAGAAGGAGAAAGGACAGATATTTAGGGTGAAATGTAGGGAGAAGAGAAAAATAGTTACATGCTTAAACATTTCCTTATAAATGTTCTAAAGTTGACAAAATTTGCTTTTCAAAGATTTATTTCTTCTTCTTGTCCTTCTCATTTAATTAAGATAAACTAAAAAATGTAATCTTTTTTTTTTTTTTTTTTTTCCTCCAAATTTGTAGGAAATATTTTGTGTATTTTTATTATTCTTCTTCTCCAGGTCCATGAGCGAAGCGTCCAGTCTGATTTTCTGCTGACCATCCTGAGGGACATGGTCCACAAGCGCTCGGACCTGCAGCTGATCCTGATGAGCGCCACCGTGGACTGTGAGAAGTTTTCCGGCTACTTTAACCGCTGTCCTGTGGTCACCATCCCCGGCAGGACCTTCCCTGTGGAGGTGAGGGTGACCACTATACTGTTTTTGTACTTTCCTGTAAGATAGTCATAAAGGTGTGATGTCACAACCATGAACATGGATTGGATCGCTGCCCCACCTGTTCTTTGTCCTCCAGGAAAAAAGAACATTTCTTTAAATTTGATAACAAAGTATGTTCCCTTCTGCTCTTACAGACTAATCAGGTCTGAAAAGGTCAGTTCAGTGCAAGTCTGAAATAATTCATATTCATGTACAATAAATCATATTGTAATTTAATTCAGTTCATTAATTAATATATGTTTAAGACTTCCTTTAAAATTACAGGCAGACTTGATCGAACTTTAATACAATTCCTGAGGGTGAAGTGATGAAGTGTGTTTTTTTCTAGGTTTTTCACCTGGAGGACATCGTGGAGGAGACCGGTTATGTGCTGGAAGAAGATTCCGACTACAGTCAGAGGTTTTTGGAGGAAGAGGAAGAGATTAGCGTTTCTATCACGCAAAAAGGAGGAAAGACGCTCCAGCATCAGGTTCCGACTCCAGTCCCACACACTGCACTTTCACTTACTTCCTTTCCAATTTTACCTGAGCCACTCATTTCCTCATATTTTCCTCTCTGACCTCCAGAGCTGTTGAGGAACAGTTCTCCAGATCTTCCTGAAGGACAGTGTTGTTGTCTCTCATGTTCAGTCCAGTCTCTGTACCTGAGCAGTTTGATAGTTCTGTGTTGGTTAATCCACACAGTGATCTACGTCTGAACCTTCAAGCAGAACAAAACGTCTAACTTAAGACATGAAGCAGTGAAGAACCATATGATTCCAGATGATCAGATGATTCGTTTACTGCTGATGCTGAACGCTGTGTGGAGAACCCCTTTATCGAGAACCTTGTATCTTTAGACACTTTGTAGCCTGGAGCACTACATTTTTTCCTGTTTCTTTCATAAAAGTTTAAGGCACCTGAAAAAATTGATTTAAGTTTTTTTTGGGCAGTAAATAATTTATTTACTCAGAAAGACACCAATGTTATAAAATACAGATCTGTACAGGAAGTATTGATTGTGGTGATACTGTCACTGGGGCAGTGGTGGTCTAGATTTAAATCCTGGACCAGTAGGTTGTCCTGAGGTTCTCTTGATCAAGGTACCATCCCCATCACTGCTTCCTGGGTGCTGAATACGTCAGCCCCTGCTGGACGGTGTGTGCGGGTTGAATACAGAGGATGTGTTGTGGTTCACTGTGGGTTCATAATGACAAGTGTGTCACTTTCACTTTCACTTGAGTGTCTCCTCAGTGAATCCCAGTTTAATCAGTGGTTCCTGATCAACTCCTGCTTTGATGAATCGATGCTTCATGAAGTTCAGTCAGGAGCTGCTGATGGAGGAGAACGGTTTACTGTCTTTTTCCTTCGGCTGTCCCCGTTAGGTGTCGCAACAGTGGATCATCCGTCATGTCTTCCTGTCCTCTGCACATCTTTCACACCTGCATGTCCTCTCTCACATGCATAAACCTCCACTTTGTCCTTCCTCTTCTCTTCTTTTCTCTTCTCTTCTCCCTTCTTCTGATATAATCCTCATCTCTCCTCTGGACACTGTGTCTCCAAATTGTCCAATCTGAGCTGTCCCTCTAATATACCCTGATCCTGTCTCTCCTCTGTATCTAGTCTATCTCTCTATCTAAGATAACAATAATAGTAATAATAATAATGTGTGTGTGTGTGTGTGTGTGTGTGTGTGTTTGTTCAGGAAATGATTGTGCGAGATTCTCCTGCTGGATGGGACTTGGGTCCAGAGCTGGATCACTTCAGCAGACGTACGCGTCACGTTCTGCAGTACATGAACCCAAACAAGATCAACATGGACCTGATCCTGGACCTGCTTGCTTACTTGGGTAACAGAGACACCCGTCCAGTAATGGACACACATTAGTTTACCCTGCAATATTTAACACGTTCACTGATTACTGATCAGACTGATCAGATCAGTAATCCAGTGTGAATCGACAGTGTGTTTTTTTTGGGTCTGATGGGGATTTTAATCCAGTATGAATGTGGATCTGAGTGGTCTTCAGTCTCAGTGTCTGTCTCCTTTGTTCAGATAAATCTCCCCAGTTTGCGGGGATTGATGGGGCTGTGTTGGTCTTCCTGCCCGGATTGGCCCACATTCAGCAGCTTTACGACCTTCTGAACACCGACAAGAGGTTCAGCTCCAAAAACAGGTGATTCCTACTGAAACATCTCAGACAGAAGCCTGACCTCCGTGCTGATGGTGTCTCTGTTTTAACTGAAACATGACCCTCTGTTCTGTGTGTGTGTGTGTGTGTGTGTGTTTTAGATATAGGCTGGTGGCCCTTCACTCGACCCTCTCCTCTCAGGACCAAGCCTCAGCCTTCACAGTGCCCCCTGCTGGTGTGAGAAAGGTACTGCAAGGGCTTGGCCCCACAGCTGAGTAACTCAGGGCTGATTTGGAGTTAATGGTGTGTGTGTTTTGTGTGTGTCACACTTCAGATCGTGCTGTCCACAAACATTGCGGAGACTGGCGTTACCATTCCAGATGTGGTATTTGTTATTGACGCAGGAAAAACAAAAGAGAACCGGTAAGTCAGGAAAACAATCTCAGCTCTTAATCCAGATGTTTTAATGTTACTGGGGCTCGTTGTTTGTTTAGTGATCTTGAGACGTATTATACAGCATCTTAATTTGTTCACCGTTGTTTACTGAATTATTCAGTATCAACTTTGAAGTATTCCATATCCACTGTGACTTACATTTGTATTTGCAGTTTTTTTCTTTATTCACTTCATATCTACTAGGAACCCAGTATTCTGTGTGTATCTGGTATCCAGTATGAATTATACGGTAACCAGAATGAATGATTAATTATCCACTATAAATTATTCAGTGTGTCTGCTATGGATGATTTTATTTGCTCTATGAATTATTCAGCATCCATTATGAACTATTCTGTATCCACTATGACTTTTTCAGTATCCTGTATGAATTAGTCAGTGTCTGCTGTTACATACTGTACCATTTTAGAGAATGTCCATAAAACTGTACAACCATGCAAACCTCTGATAGTCACCGACAGTAAGAACTGTCCTGCACCCGTGTGTTGACCCAGACATTAGAGAAAACACTCAAATGTGACCTTTTTCTCCTGATCTGAGGTCAGCTCTGCTCTTCAGTGTGATAACATGGGAACCCAATAACTCGGTTTTGTCTCCTCAGGTATCACGAGAGCAGCCAGATGAGCTCGCTCGTGGAGACGTTTGTGAGCAAAGCCAGCGCCCTTCAGAGGCAGGGCAGGGCAGGACGAGTGAGAAATGGCTTCTGCTTCAGACTGTACCCCAAATTCAGGTGTGTGAGAACAGCCGTGCGGGACCTCGGCCTGGAATCTGCAGTTAATTGGAGGAGATGTGAAATGTTGCTACGTCAGTACAGTAGGTGGCGCCGTGCCGTCTTAGGCCGACAGCAAAAACAACAAAAGATCCAAATCAAAATGTGAAATGAAGTCTGTGTTTGACAGTCAGAAGCTCAGTGTGGACCAATCACAAGCAGAGGGAGGTCTGAGAATAAACAGTTTGGAAATGTAGCACATCAAAAACACTGAGAAACATTTTAGCACAAAACCTCAAATAAATATCAAATTAAGAATCTTCTAGCAGTTCTGACCAGACCAGCAGCACATTTTGTCATAAATAAAGACCAATAATAAATACCTGCTTGCCACATAGTGTTATGTTTAAGGTGAGAATCATTTGGTTTTTATTAATTACATTAAAGGTAAAATCTCTAAAATAATGATCTATTAATATCAGATGATCTGGAAACTGTTAGTTAATTAGGGGACACGCGCTGAGACAGGATTTCTCACTGTGCTGCAGGTTCGACAGCTTCATCGATTACTCCAAACCTGAGATCCTGAGGGTTCCTCTGGAGGAGCTGTGCCTTCATATAATGGTGACGTAACTTTATTATAATAAATCACTTCCCACAATCCCTCCTACACACAGACTAAACACCATGCACCACGCATATCTTATATCACAGTGTCTGTAGTTACAGTGACAGACAGACCAAGACAGGTAGATAGATGAGTGTGTAGATAGATAGATAGATAGATAGATAGATGAAGACAGAAAGAAGGGTGTATTGATAGATTATCTGTATATAGATAATTTTATATGTGTATATATAGAGAGAGATATTTATATAAATAAATATCTTTGTCTAATATACACTGTCATAAGTGTTGTACATGAATTAATGTTTTATTGAAATACAATGGCAACCTTCCTGTCCGTGTGTGTGCGCAGAAGTGTGAATACGGTTCCCCAGAGGACTTCCTGTCCAATGCGCTGGACGCCCCTCAGCAGCAGGCCGTGTGTAACGCGGTCAGTCTGTTAAGAAAGATCGGCGCCTGCGAGAGAGAGAGTCACACACTCACTCCGCTCGGTCAACACCTGGCCTGCCTACCCGTCAACGTCAAAATCGGGAAGATGCTCATCTTCGGGGCCATCCTGGGGTGCCTGGAGCCCATCGTGAGTTCAGCTTTAGAGACACTCCTCCACTTCACTACATTGACACTCAGTCCTTCCTGACAGACTGACACGAGGACCGTCTGACAGTAAAGGAACGAGGGACGACATCATATTTAAACACAAACCGAGACGTGTTCAGAGTCCCAACTCTGTGTGTTTAGTGTTGTTTAGTGTCCTGCACCACAGACACCTTAATAAAGCTCATGAGGTTTCAGTGGGTCGACAGAAGTTTTACAGAACAGACTCGGTTGATATTGCGTTCTCAGGAGCTTCAATTTTGGACAAAGACTAATGTGGACATGTCTCAGCGGATCATCCTTTTATAGCTGAGACACAGTGGGACAGAGTTTAAGATGCAGCAAAATTTCTGGCCTTTTTTAAAGCCATTTCTTTGGGGATCAGTAAAGTTCTTCTGATTCTGCGCTTTGTTCTGTCTGCTTTGGGTGCACAGTGTTCAGTCTGCTCCTCCCCCGCAGGCCACAATAGCTGCTGCAATGTCTGAGAAATCTCCGTTCTCCACTCCCATGAGCAGAAAGGAGGAGGCCAACCTGGCCAGAGACACCTTGGGCATCGCCAACTCCGATCACCTGACCATCTATAACGCTTTTTTAGGGTACGTGCACTCACACGGAGGTGTTCAGGGTTCTGGTATGACTCCAGCTCGTTCAGTTCTTCAGTTTATCAGAACATGTCTACAGCCCCTTGACCCACATGTCCTTCTGTTCTGTATGAAAGTGAGACAGTAGTTCAGTGATTCTGTAAATCTAAATCCAGTTTAAACACAGAGTTTTATTCTAACCAGCTTTAAAGGCAATATTCATCACCACCACCACCACCGTTATTCTTCAGCACAGCCTCAGTTCTCTTAGACCAGCTACTTTCTTTAAGTCAGGAACATTTTCTCCAGGCTTCTTGAAGGACGTCCAAAAGTGTCCAACGCTGTTTCTGAAACTGCTCAGGTACAGAGCCTGGACTGAAAATGAGAGACAACAACACTGTCCTTCAGGAAGATCTGGAGAACTGTCCCTCAAGCAAAAGATTAAGAAATGAGGAGTGACTTTTGGACCAGACTGTGCTTCATCAAGAGCTCTTCACACTTTTCTGCTTCCATCAGGTGGAAGAACGTCTGCAGTGAGGGAATACGTGCTGAGATGATGTACTGCAGGAAACACTTCCTGAACCGAACTGCTCTCATCACTATCGAGGTAACAGCCTCTGAACTCTGTCTCTCTCTCACGCACGTGTGCGCACACACACACACACACACACACACACACACACACACACTCTGAAGGTTTTCCTGAACCTGACACCAGTTACTCAATCTGGTTCAGGTCAGTTTCCAGGACAAGGTCAGGTCTCAGAGTCACCCTCTTTAAAACCTTTTTATTTATTGTTTTGACCAAAAGGACATCAGGAAACTGCACACAACACCTGTTCTGTAAACAGAAAACCAATGTCCCCGCAAAAACCTCCCAAATCCTGCAGGGAGGATTTCAGAAATCATGACTTTGTTTTTGATCCGAAGCTCAAACTTAGGAAAGGATTCCAGTCCAACAAGGCTGTTAAACAGAGCTTTCATAATGAACTTAAACTTAAACAAGCGGGAAAGAAAGGAAGTAAATTAATGAATTTATAAATCATATAAATGAGTCAAATAAAAATGTACAATAAAGTTCAATAAATGCATTGCAATAAATTAAAGTGAAATAATGTACAATTCATCCATAAAAACAGGACACTAGAATACAAATCTATACAAACATCCAGACTGACATGCGGTACAGACCCCAGCGCAGACGCAGGGCTTCATCAGATTAGAACTGATTAATGTTTGTCCACCTTCCACTTTTTAGTTGCTCTCTTTATTTTTTTCTCCTTGTTTATTTATTTATTTATTTATTTATTTTACATTTTTTTTTACCTTTAAGTTTTAATCTGCATAGTCGATACACTGGTGTTGGGACAGAATTAAGCAAGGACATGGCAGCTTGAGACACTCGTCCTCAGGTCCTGATCTACATCATGGGTGTTAGTTTTGTGGACACACAACTTTGCTTTAAGGTGTGTGGTTACTTTTTAGTGGGCCGAGGGACTTTTATTCTATGTAGGAGTAAAATTATTTTCTTTTTCATTCAGAATGTTAAGCAGGAGCTGATCCGGATGGTGGAGCAGACGGGCTTCAGCAGAACCGCGCCGATCCGCTCCAAAAGCAAAGGTCCAGGGACGCTCTGGAAGCAGGACTCCCCGGTTCTGGCGGCGGTTCTGACGGCTGGACTTTACGACAGCGTGGGCCGGATCCTCTACACCCCCTCGGTGGACCTGCAGGAGCGTGTGGTCTGCTCGGTGGAGACGGCGCAGGGCAAAGCTCAGGTCCACCCGTCCTCCATCAACCGCCACCTGCAGACCCACGGCTGGCTGCTCTACCAGGAGAAGGTGAGGATTAGAGGAGCGAAGAGAAGAGGAATATAATAAATAAACATCCAAATGGAACAAACGAAACAGAGCAGCTTCAGATCTAGTCTCTAACGAAAACTGTTTAAAGGGTTTTTTCTGGAGCATGTGTGTGTTCTGCTCGCTGGACACCACATTATTACAGTAAGTGTTACCAGACGTGCAGTATAAGGTGGCGAGACCTTTCTTACCTGAAGAAAGAACGATTTTGGTTCCTGAACTAAACGCCTGGTCAGTCTGAGGTGTTTTTTGCCTGAACTGCTCTGCTCTCACCTCGTGTGGTATGTTGACCACATGATCGGAGGATCGGGGGTTCAAACCCCTTCCCAGTAGGTTGCCCTGAGGTACCCTTGAGCAAGGTGCCGTCCCCATCACTGCTCCCCGGGTGCTTTCAATAGCAGCCCACTGCTGCACATATGTGTCTGGGTGAAATGCAGAGAACGAATTTCCCATTCGTGGGATTATAAATAAAGGATTATTATTATTATTATTATTATTATTTTAAACTGCAGACAAAATTTTAAGTGATTATATTATTTTAGCCTTGACCTGGACTTAAGTCCACCCTCTCTGCTGTCCCTGACTTGTGAACCTGTCCACAGGTGAAGTACTCAAAGGTTTACCTGCGGGACACCACCCTCATCTCCCCGTTCCCCATTCTGCTGTTCGGCGGGGACATCGATGTCCAGCATCGCGAGCGGCTGACCTCAGTGGACGGATGGATTCACTTCCAGGTTAAAACATTTACACTTTTCCGGAAAACCACAGAAAACATTCCGTTAAATTGATCCATTTAGTCGACGCTTTTATCCAAAGTGACTCCAAAGGGAGGAACAGCAGGTGAGGGAGACCTGAGTGGGACCAGAGGAGCATTCCGTCCTAAACTGGAATAAGAGTGTCTGAGCAGGTGAAGTGGAGAGTTTGGGGTGTTCCAAGTGTTTGGAGAGGAGCTCTTCTCAGAAGAATACGGCCGAGAGACACAGTGGTCGTTTCTCGGTTACAAAATGACAGAGAGACAGACACATAAAGACCGACAAATGCCATGACCGAAAGACACAGACACACAACCAAGAGACAGGTTTCCCACAGCCTTGGGAGACAAGAGATTTGAAGGCGGTATGAAGGGACATAGTTTTTGTTTAGAAGATAGAAAATATATATAAAAAAAAAAAAATTAGAATTAAGGCCAAGTCACCCACCAGTGAATTTGTCTTCCAGCTGTAGCGGATGGGGCAGAATTTTTTAAAGCAACACTGAAGATCCTCAAAGGAGAGGACACCAGTTGTAGGAGCGTCCAATAACGTAACGTTTCGTCCCCTGCTCATAAATGTGAAAGATGGACTGTCCGATACATCGTCATTCTGGGGGGTTTGATGTTAGAAATTGGTCAAAAATATAAAGACGTAATCCTCGGCTGAAGCTGTGAATGTTCTTGCGTTCTAGGCGCCTGTGAGAATTGGGGTGATCTTCAAACACCTCCGCAAACTCATGGACTCACTGCTGGAGAGGAAGCTGGCGAACCCCAAAATGAATCTGGAAGGTATTTTATCTTCTCAAACCACCAGTGACGGTGTGTTTTGAGTGGTTTTTTTTTTGTTTGTTTTTTGTTTGGTGTTTAATGCTCTGTTTCTGCTCTTTCTTCAGATGAGAAGACCATACAGATCATCATAGAGCTGATCAAGTCAGAAAACGCACTTCGGTGAAGCTTCTCACAGTCCTGGATCTACCCAGTCTCCAGTCCCTCACATAAAAAAGAGAAAAAATTCCCTTCAGCCAGATAAAATCAATGAGAAGAACACTCTAAGTGTAGAGATTGTCTCTAACTGACCTGAACTGTCTCCCATTGGCCTGAATGGGAGTTTAACCCTGATTGTCCCACCTAGCAACAGTAACTATGGAAGAACAATTGAACGAAGCTCAAACTGGTCAGTTATCATGAAACTGTCCTGCTGTGGGTGCTCAGTGCTTCACGGTTAGAATGCTGATTCGTGGCCGTTTGAGGGTTTTAACCTCGGTTCTCTGCAGTAGACTCACAGGGTTGATCATGTTGTCCAAACTTCCTGCCGGATATTCAGATCAGACAGCAGAATCAGATCGGATTTTTCTTTCTTTCTTTCTTTCTTTTTTTTTTTTTTGCCAAAATATGTTGCCAAATCTTAATAAAAAATATTTAACACAAAGCAAGAACTTGTTTTTTCTTTTAAACCCAAAGAGAAACTTTCATTTATAAGATATTGTACTGTTCAACACACACACACACACACACCTGAGTTTACTGTATAAAACACACACACCTGAGTTTACTGTATAAAACACACACACACACAAGTTTACTGTATAAAACACACACACACACCTGAGTTTACTGTATAAAACACACACACACACCTGAGTTTACTGTATAAAACACACACACACACAAGTTTACTGTAAAACACACACTTGCACCTCTGAGTTTACAACACACCTGATTTTACTGTACAACACACACACACACGCCTCAGTTTACTGTACCACACACACACATACACACACAGTTTACTGTACAACACACACACACACGCCTCAGTTTACTGTACCACACACACACATACACACACAGTTTACTGTACAACACACACACACACAGACACACACATGCCTCAGTTTACTGTACAACACACACACACACAGACAGACACACAGACACACACACAGACAGACACACAGACACACACACACACACACACACAGACACACACACACACACACACAGACACACACACACACACACACACACACACACAGACACACACACAGACAGACACACACAGACACACACACACAGACACACACACACACACACACACACACACACACACACAGACACACACACACACACACACACACCTGTGATTAATCTGACCGTCCTGTCATTCTGACTGTAATAAATGCATGCATTTGTGTAATAATGTATTAATAATTCAGTTGTTCATTTTTATAATTGTATTTTTCTTTCATTTTTGAAAGCTCATTCTTTGTTATATTATCAGGATATAGTGCCGTGTTTCTTTGTACTTGTTTAACAAATTATTGGGGAAAAATATACATAAATGTCAGACTGACTAAAGCCCTCACAAACTTTCCCTTCTGGTTTATTTACAATTCTCTTCATTTTTTTGATATTCCTCATCTGGATTTGTAATCGTTTTGATCTCTTATTGAGGATTATTTTAGTGTTTTTATTGATCAATATTTCTGTACATTTATTTAGGGACTTTTATTAATTTTTGTAAGTATTTTTATTTATTAATAATGCTGTAAAAGCATTATTGTTTCTTTTTTTCTATTTCTGGGTTTGTATTCATGTTTTATCTCTCATACAGGATTCCTTTCACCCCTTTTACTGATTTAAAGGTTTGTTTTTGTTTAATCTAAATTCTGCCCGCGCGCCAGGTGGCTCAGCAGCGCGGGGTTCTGAATTGTGCGCCGCGCGCCCTTTCGGCGGGGTTCCTGTGTGGTTGCCGCTCATTCCGTTGCTGCACGCGCGCCTGCCTGACGACCAACCGTCACAAATCCTGCGAGGCGGGAGGTGGGGCGAGGGGCGGGGCGGGGGAAGTATTAGTGAGTGACCCGGTCAGTCAGTGCGGAGTCAGAATGCCGGAGGTAAAAACTTCACTTACTGCAGAAATCAAACTTCAAAATAAAAGTATCTAAAGATTTAATTTCATCATGTTTATTGTCAGCAGGATAATGGACTGTGGTCTGGAGATGAATCTGTTAATGATGTCCTGTTTGATTTTAACTCAGGTGAGTTCATTTCATTCATTCAAATAGTATGTTATATGTGTGTGTATATACACATGTATGCTCTCTCTCTGTAATATATATATATATATATATATATGTGTGTGTATATATATGTATATAATGTGTATATATATATAATGTATATGTATATATGTATATGTATATGTATGTATATCCGTTTCCTCTCCTTTCAGCTGCTCCCGTGTAGGGGTCACCCAAGCGGGTCATCCGTTTCCATTTCTTCTCCTACTGCAGACCTCACCACTGTCACACTCAACTTATACGTATCCTGAACTACTCTCACATACTTCTCTGTAACACCAGACTTCCTCATACAGAACCACAACTCCTTTCTAGACACCCTGTCATATGCTTTCTCCAAGTCCACAAAGACACAATGCAGCTCCTTCTGACCTTTTCTATAAACACATGGATTTTATTTTATTTATTTATTTTTTTGCGTTTCATGTCTTTCTGTGCTTTTTTGAAAACGGCATATAATAAATACCTAGCTCAGTTAATGTCCTCTTCTTTCGGCCCTTTCCGTGTCTTCCTGTCTTCTGAATCTTCTTCCTCTTTCACATTGCCCTCCAGCATGTCTTCTCTCACAACATTCCTAAACCTCCTTTGTCCATCTTCTTCTCCTCTTACCTGGCAATGCAGTCTTGCCTTAATGACTTTGACTCCAAACTGTCCATCTTGGGCTGTGCCTCTAATAAATTATTTCCTAATCCTGTTCATTTTCACACAGAGGAGTCCCTTTGCACAGAATCATCAGGGATCTTCACGCTGGAAGCTGTGGAGCCCCCAACGGACCACCTTGATGTCACCCTGGAGTTTAACCGACAGGTGAGACGGCAGGGTAACAGTGTCCCCCCCAACAGTCTTGCTCCAACAGTCTGATTTATGGTATGTGGGTTGATGTAGCTCAGCAGGCTTTCCCACTGGTCTGTCCTTCAGGAGCTAGACTGAATATCCATAGTAACAGATTAAACACCAACACTAGTTAGGAAGATCAGCCAATCACCAAACAGCCAATCAAACCACTTGAAACTGATTAGTGAAACTCACTGTTCTGCTTATGGAAGAGACCACCCTCTGCTCCCCCATCTGCATCGCTGCTTCTTCAGCTCATGTCCTGATGGGAGTGAGCCTTTGAGTCCACCTCCACTCTGGTTTTTCACCGCCTCGCTACAACAAGCTATGTGGTTCATAACGGCAACGAGGAGCCGGATTTTTCTAAACAGCCTCTTCTTGAAAACACTGACTGTTTAGTAGGGTTGTGGTGGTCTAGAGGTAGGATACTTGCCTATGGACCTATGACTCAAGAGGCCCCAGGTTCGATTCCCAACACTGGCACCACCACTGGGTCCCTGAGTTGCTCCAGGGGGACTGTCCCTGTGGAAGTAGCTCTGGATAAGAGCGTCTGCTCAATGCCACAAATGTAAATGTACTAAGAAAAGAAAATTAAGAACAGCTCATGTAATTGGGTTTTGTAGCTGATTTGCATATTCATCAACTGAGATTCAGTCTGACGAACTGGAGATCTGTTTGGATTTGTAAACACTTGTGGCTAAAACCTGATCCAGATACCAGTCACACAAATTGATCAGGTGTGAACAGGGTCCAAAATAACCCCTATCAGCCACTTTCATTTCAAAACCAAACCACAATCACAGGTTTTCTCCAGCATGATGGTCAGATGGTCAGCCTCTTCCTCTTCTGGTTTCGGAGAACTGACAATTCAGGGAAATGCAGGGAAAAGTATTAAAAGCACAAGTGGTATGAAAACTCAAACTCAAAAAGTAAATCATACGGAACTGAAGAAAATAAGCGGAATACTTGATATACATAAATAAATATAAGAAAAAATATGAGAAGTGTTAACAGCGTCAGGGAGCTGGCAGAGGACGCTGCCATGAGGCAACACAGTCACCATGAAGAGGGGAACCTGGTCTAATACAACGTTCATGTGTAAGTGAAGTCCACATGAATGCAGGACCCAAGGTTTCCCAGCAGATCATTGTCCAGACTGTCACACTGCTTCCACCGGATTCCCATAGTGCATGGAAAAGAGAACAGGATCCATCAGGCCAGGCCACATTCTTCCTTTACTACATGGTCCAGTTCTGATGTCCATTGTTGGCACTTTTGGTGGTGGACAGGGGTCAGTATGGACACTCTGACCATTCTGCTGCCCCATACACACCTGTACTGTGTGAACTAACACTTTTCCATCAGAACCAGAACTTTTTCAGCCCTTTTCCAGAAGTTCCACTGAGGGGACTACATGGGTAAGTCTTCATCACTGAGTCTTGGGTGCTCATGACCCTGTTACCGGTTCACCAGTTCTCCTTCCTTGGAGCACTTTTGGTCGGTACTGACCACTGAATACTGGGAACACTCCATGAGACCAGGCATGCTGGAGATGTTTTGACCATTACAGTTTGTCCCTCAGATTCTTACCCTCACCCCTTCTTCCTGCTTCAAATATCAACATTCACAATTGACTATTCATTTAGTGCCTAATATCTCCACACACTGACAGGAGAACCTGGCTGGCTTGTGGTTTTAATGTTGAGGCTGGTAAGACTGTACTGGTGTTTGGTGAATGGAATGTCATCCTTTCTGGACCCATATTTGGTGTCATAGTGGCCCTGCTGGTGCAGAATGGATGAATCACTGTCTTTATTGTTTCCGGAGCTCACGTTACTCCCAAGAGTGCACAGTAAGTGAATAATGGATTATTTCCTCTCTCTCTCTCTCTCTCTCTCTCTCTCTCTCTCTCTCTCCACAGCTCCACTCCTCTCTGCAGAAGAAGCAGGAGGAAATCTCTGCCTTAAAAGAAAAGAATGCTCAGCTGAAGCATTTAGCCTGGCAGGCTGAGCATTATGCCTCCATACTGGAAGTAAGTTCCACTATTTTACTACTGAGTTGATAATCTACAATGACCATCGAATCTCATACTGCCCCCAAGTGCTACACATCCTCAGGATCCTCATTAATAGCCTCTACCCTTCTATGAACATTGCTGTGAGCATTTTATTGCAGCCATTTAGAAGACGCTGCCCATTTGTAATGACAGGGAACATCCTGTTTACCTGGAACAACTTTGGGTTGAGGGTTTTGCTCAGGAACTCATAGGTGAGTTACCTACCACTGGACCACCCTCTCCAGCTCATCTTACTCCAGAGAACTCAACAGCCCAATGCTGGGAGGGCTTTATCCCCTCTAGCCCAACTGTATGGTCACCTTTGTTTCTGGGGCAGCAATTGGCACCTTAAAGTGGCTGAACTCATGACCAGGAGATATTTTGGTGGTGTTGGTCTAGTGGTAGGACACTCATCACAGGTTCAAATCTTCCAGCACTAACAGCATTGGGTCCCTGAGCCAACCCCTTAACCGTAAATTGCTCCAGATAGACTGTCCCTGTAATTAAAAAATGGAAGTTGCTCTGGTTCGTTAAATGCCATAAATGTAAATGTATGGAGTACCACTGACATGGTAATGTGTGCTACTAGGCAGATGTTTCTGATAAAGTGGCCACAGATTGTATGAGACAGTTTTGATTATTTAAGCTATTCATGCAAAGGAACCAAGCTGAACGAGACCTCATTCTCCACACATCAGTGTTAATGCAGTTAAAAGATTTTGTTTTTCTATCTGGGCTATTGGATGACTCTCTTCTCATAAAACATGGCTAAGAAGCATTTGGAATATTTTGAGCCATAAAGCCTTAATCTAATATCTATTACCCAGCAAGGAGGAGCAGGAAGGAGGAACAGGAGGTTTTCCACAGCCAGGGGGCGCCACAAATTTGACATTCGCCCAGCCTCTACAGCATATGACTTCTGCTGCTTTGTTTCCTTTTCTTTCAAGGTCCTCATACCGCAGCCTGGGAAAGACAGTGTGTCTTCAGTGCACACACCAATCATGGACTGCTTTAGCTCTGAGCCATCAGATTGGCATTTTACAGCGTCAGAGGATTCTTGGCTCCATTCTGTCACGATAAACGCACAGCAACAGGCCTGGGCCAACACACATGGGGCGAAGAGCCAGTTGTGGCTCACTGAATGTGAGGCCAGCTCAGGAAGTTCTGAAAATGAACCCAACTCAAGATGTTCTGACCATGAGTTAAACTCAAGAAAACCTGATCCTGAACCCAACTCAAATTCTGAACTTGATCATTGCTTAAAATATGTAGGCCATGGACCCAACTCAACAAGTGCTGACCAGGAGCTCATCTCAACAAGTTCTGAACTTGACTCCTTCTCAGAATATTTAGGCCGTGAGCTCAACTCAAGTTCTGAACTTGACCACAACACAAAATATGTAGGCCATGAACCCATGTCAAGAAGTTCTGATCAGGAACCCGGCTCAAGACATTCTGACTGTGAGCCCAGTTCCAGATGTTTTGACCACAATCCCTTCTATAGATGTTCTGAACATGACCCAGCCTCAAAACATGTAGCCCATGAACCAAACACAAAAAGTTCTGATCATAAAGCCAACTTGAGAAGGTCTGACTTCTATTTAAATAGTCGTAATACTGCCGAAAACAGGGTAAATCATTCTGTTGCTGGAAAAATCCTGCCTGCTCCAAAAAGGCTCAAGCTGGACCTTGACCTTCTGCAGCTGAACTCAGAACAGATCTGTTCTGAACAAACTGTCTCTCTACAATCTGCAGAGGACTCAGCTTTCCATAAGACTAATCACCCTGGGCCACCATTCCTGCAGACTATCCAGGTTTATGGAGCGTTTCACGGCTTTAAGGTCATGAGGACCAGGCGCTGCATGATCACTGACGGCGGGGACAACAACTCTGTGTGTTTTAAGACCTCCATCAGAGAGCACAGCACGGTCAGGACCAAGGTTTTCCCTCACGGCAAAACGTTCACTTCTCTTACAGCTGACGGCAGCTGCCGGTTCCTCTGGGTTCCAAACCAGAAATGAACAGCTTCCTCTTTCCACAGACGTGATAAAGAATTTACATTAATGCTCTTATCTAGAGCATCCTTATCATTGCAAATTAGGCTGAAACAACATCCTTAATTTTTGCCCTGGTTAAAACTAAAAACTTAATGAGGCAGATCTGTCACTTCTAACACATGAAGTGTTACTTTTTACACACGATGTGTTGGAACTAGTGGCTTTAAAGCCACCCTGCTATTCATGTGTCAACATGATACTTCTGCTTCTCCTTCTTTTGCAGCAGACCACAGCAGATCATTCGTCTCCATTTCTTCCTGTCCTCTGCATCTTGCTATTTCGCAACTGCACGTGCTCTCTCTCCACATCCACGAACCTCCTCTTTGTTCTTCGTCTTCTCTTTCCCAGCAGCTCCATCCTCAAAATACTTCTTCTGTGGACATGTCCAAACCAACACAGTCTCACTTATTTCACTTTGTCTCCAAACTGTCCAACTTAGCTGTCCTTCTAATATACTCATTCCTGATCCTGTCCAAATCTCAGTCCATCTTTATCACCTCCGGCTCAACTGCCTGACCATTTTATGAAATTTGGATTTGGAGATGGAGATTCTTTAGTTTAGAGTGGGAGGCACAAGGCTGAATTCTTCACTACAACTGCTTCAGCTTCGTCCAGCTCTTTGTTCGACTGAAGTGTGGGTTTGGTTTAGGACACAGTAGGACTTTCTCCTAGGTACAAGCATCAACTAAACTCCAGACAGGGCTGCTGTTCAGACTGATCTGGAATCAGATTCCTGCCTTTTCTGAATTTTATGTTTGAAAACACACCCCGGCATGAAAAAGGCTGGAGTTTGTATATATATTTCTTGCAGATGGTAAGTCCTACTGTGTCCTAAACCAGCCACAAATCTTATTGAAGCAGAGGATGAGGTTTGAGAGGTTTGGTTCAGTTTTAGCGCTCACAAAGAGTCAAATCATGCCCAATGAAGATCAGATATTGCAGGAACGTGGGTCAGAAAGCGCATGAGGATGGATGTGTGTTGGTTTAGGCGACTAAAGCCAGTAAATCCTTTTCCAACACCATTTTCAATGGAGCAGCCAAATCTTAAGCTACTAAGAATAAAATCCTAAGCTTTCTTCATTTTTCTTGGCTCTTCCCTTCATTTTTTCCCCCAGCTTTGCCTTTCACCCTTGAAAACCTCGATCCTGCAGAAGCTTTGCTTATAAACCGACTCAAACCACGACTTGCATCTGACGGTCCTCGAATAGAAAATATCATGCAAAGAATTCGACACCAGTGCAGATCGATTTATTAAAGCAAGTGACATTAAGCATGATGACGGAGTTTGTCTGCCAGCCTGGCCGCAATATAAATAACATAGATTTTTTAAAGCAACATTCTGAGTTAAAGCTGATCGTCTTATAAAAAAAGCAAATGTAAAAATAGGACAACAGAGTGCAGAGAACGTCACTGTTTTTTTTTTTTCTATATTCCCACAATGAATGTTCCATTCCATGAATGCAGGAACACCCCCAAAAAATCAATATATTATCATATAAACTAATATATATTACAATGTTAATTCCATTCATAATGACATGGTCATCAGGGACACATGAATGAATAAATTCTATTCAATGTAATCAATTATATGACCTGAAGAACTGCGACTCTTACTTTACCTCCTCCTTCGGTGGAGAGACGTGCTGAAGTTGACTGAAAGCCGCTTGTCTCGACAACTTTTCCCTTTTTCTTTGTTTTCCACAACGTCTGAAATAAAATAAAAGCCGCCCTTTTCGTGAACGGCTGGATTTTTTCAGACAGCCTGTCTCTACAGGTGCCTGAACGTCACTGTGCAGAAGTTAAAGTCTCGGAGTCGATTCTCGACTCTCGACCCAAAGCCCAACGTGAGCGGCTTTTTAAACTGGATGTGTGACAGCGTCCCCATGAGTCCAGTGTTTTGAGACTACAGTGTTAAGGAGCAACTGGAAAGATTTAAGAAAAAGTCTCTGTGTGGTCCAGAGAGGCGCCAGTGTCCCACAGCGCCGTCCGAACCCCTGCAGCACCCACGAGTTTACACCACACAGACTGATGAAAAAAAGCCTGCAAAAGAACAGAAATCATGATCATCATCGTCGTCACCTAATTATTCTAATTACTGTGTTTTTAACGAGTATTTTCTTCTGATGAGTTAATAAATATATTCGAATTATTAAAATTATTATTATTTGAAGTGAATTAGTCTTTTAGTCATTGTGAACACAGTGATCCAGCCAAATGCATCCTCTGTATTTAACACACGCACCATCCAGCCATATCAAGCGCCCGGGGAGCAGTGATGGGGATGGTACCTTGCTCAAGGGAACCTCAGGGCGACCTACTGGTCTGGGATTCAAATCCACGAACTTCTGAACCTGGGACCTCGTCCCTAAACACTACAGCAGCACTAATGTGACTATATTTTATGGTAATAATATCAATACAATTTTTTTAAATAAATAATCATTAACAGCAACACATTTGCTCAGGATAAAATCATTATTAATGTCCTAAATGTAGAATAAATAGGATTTTTTGATGCTGGGAAATATGATGGTACCCTATGATGTGATAATTACATCACAGTGAGCTTTCCTGAGCATGTCAGAGGTGTTATTTCTTTATGGAGAGAGTGAAAGAAAAGAGTGTAAAGCTTATGATTGGATCAGATTTGTGAAATATCAAGGTCTTATATTTCTGCCAGCCGAACACTCTGCTCACCTGAGGGTTAGTATCGGATTAGACTGTATCCCGGATCATCTATAGTGGAATACGTCACGTCACCTAAAAGAGAAAAATCAGGCGAATCAGAATCTGAATCAGAAACGGCTTTCAAGGCCAAGGACACACTTTCTGAGGCTGATGGCCTAGATGAAACTGAAGAGGGGGTCAATTAATTTTACACACCATAAAGGATGCAATATAGGTCAGAACTTTCATGAAAACATGGGGTTTCATACCTCCTGTAGTCACGGGTGGAGGTGCCGGTGCTCTCCTAAAGCAGAAAAAGTAGAGTGAAGGTCAGATCTCCATCTTTTCTGAGTGAAGCTGCTTTAGCAGGACGGTGGGACACTCACCTGGAGAAGGACGGCGGCTGTCTGGTCAGCACTGTCCTCTGATTGGAGTAGAAGTTCTCATACGGTACAGGAGCTACAGATGTAGAGTTATTATTATTCTTCTTCTCATTATTATTATTATTAATGACAGGTGGGAGGAGCTTAAATATAAGATAAGGTTACATTTGTGGTATGATTTTAATAAATAGGAGCATAAATGAGACAAAATTATTTTTTAAAAAGTTAAAGAACAAAGATTCTGCATTTAAACAAATGTTTTTATCAATAACCTAAAAATCTTTTAGGTATTAGCATTTTAATACATATTAACATGGATTTAAACATACTTAAAACATTTTTAAAAATTGCAATTCACTGTTAATATTATCATTTTAAAAACAGTAATATTTAAGAAAGAACTTAAAAAAAAAGATTCATAATATTAACCAAATAGCTATTATTATTAAATGAAATATTGTACTATATTATCATGTGAAGCTCACAAATAATAATTGTAACATTAACATATTAATAAGAAAGTTAATATACAAACAATCATAATCATTAGGGCCCTGTTTTTATTTTCTCTCCATAATGCTGGTTTCTGACTATACAGGTGTCCCAATACATTTGGCAGGCAGTGTGTGTGGGTGTTTGTGTGTCACCTGGTGCTTTGTCTCCAGTCTTCCTTAATTTAATGAAGTGCTCAATGTCCTCCTGAATGTCGCACTGCTCCAGAGACTTCCTCACCTCCTCATAGAGCTACAGTCCACACACACACACACACACACACACACACTGAAACAACCCATGCCAGTGCTACATATTTAGTGTTTTAGAGGAATGTGCTCAGGAGGGACCGAATTTATTAAACAACCTATAAAAGGAAATCTGCAGCCACTAAAAATATTCTTTCACAGCGAGTAGTGGGCAGTGTGTGTTAGTCAAAGAAAAAACACACATTCTTCTTCTTCTTTCAGCAGCTCCTGTTTAGGGCTCACCAAAGTAGATCATCTGTTTCCGTGTCTTCCTGTCTTCTGCATCTTCCTCTTTCACACCGACCACCTGCATGTCCTCTTTCACCCCATCCATCCTTCTCCTGATATACTCCTCATCTCTCCTCTGGACATTGTCCAAAACAATCCAGTCTCACTCCTCTTACCTTTTCTTCAAACCATCCGAGCTGAGCTGTCCCTCTAATGTACCCGTCCCTAATCCTGTCCATCCTCATCCCTCTGACACAAATCTCAGCATCTTTAACTCCAGCTCCACCATCTTCATCTTCATCACCGTCTCCAACCCGTATAACATAGCTGGTCTCACTACCGTCTTGCAAACGTCCTTCATTTTCACTCTTGCTGGTCCCTGTCCATCACAGATCACTCCTGTCACTCTTCTCCACAAATTCCAACCTGCCTGCACTCTCTTCTTCTCCTCTCTTCCACACTCACCGTTACTCTGAACTGTCCACGGCAAATATTTAAACTCCTCCCCCTTCACCTCCTCCACTCCCTCCATCCTCACCACTCCGCTGTCCTCACGTTCATTCACACGCAAGTCCAAATGTATTGAAACAGTGATTCGTTTTTTGTAGCTATCCACTGAAAACCTTTATGTTCGAGATCAAAAGATCAAATGAGATGAAAGATCAGATTCTCAGCTCTTCAATCCTGGTATTAAAGAATGTTAAATTACACACAACACAAGCACTTTGTGTATCTAATCACCCACTTTCTCCAATGTGTAAAAGTCTTGCGTTTGTGACATCACAAAAAGGTTTAGTTCAAAACTGGTTCTTTTCCACATTTGGACTGGTGAGGGAAAGATACTTATATTTCATTAAACCACCTTTTTTTTTTTAAAGCTTTTCAGTATGAATCCTTGTATTTAGGTGATAAATGATGGGTTTGTGTTTACTGACCTCATCACTGGTGACACACTGCTGCGAGAGCTGGTTCAGGTGAGTCCACACGACGTTCCTCAAGGTACTGATCCGCTCCACTTCCTGTTTTTCAAACATCTGGACATACGACACAGACATATACAGAAGAAAATGACCATAAACTTGAGATGAAGAAAGAAGTTAAGAACTTCTAAAGCTGAAGTTCGAGGCTTTAATAGTCTTTGAATTCTATTAATATGGAGTGAGATTCAGTTCACTTTCAATTTCACACTACAAATGCATACACACTATATTATACACACTATAACACTTCTGCATTAAGATATCTTCATATCGATGCATTGTTACAATGTCTTTTGTATCGTTTCCTTTTCTGCCCATTTAGGAATCTGATGATGATGGAGCAGAAAAGATGTGGGTTGTGGTGAAATCGTGATGGTTTCAGAATGTTTTTCAGCTCCTCTTAATGCTTGCGTTCTTGTTGGAAACATTTATAAACACAATCACCATAAAGACGAGCTCCTTTCGCACAAGTGACAAGAGTCACACTTGCGACTGAAACTCTTACTTCTACCTCAAGTCTCACACTTTGAGTCGGTTCTTCAGCAAAAGTTTGGCCTTTCAGGCTGCGAGCGTGAAAAAACTATGCTAACAGCAGCATCATCCCTCAGAGCAGGTTAGTCTTATATGGACTCAAATAATTAACAAAAAAAAGTTTGTTTATTTTATTTTACTTTATAAGTCTTTACAGAATCCAAGACTCATCCAAGAAGGTTCTCCTGAGGAGGAACCAAGACTCCTGAGGAGGAATCCAAGGTTCTCCACTGGATGACAAACATCATTAAAAGGAGTCTGTTATGAGTAAAGCTGTTAAGATTTCACCACTGATATCTGTGTGTAGAAGAAGAGCAATCTGTTACCCTCTGTAGTTAGAGTAGTGATGAGTTACAGACTGTCATTTAGAGCAGTGATGAGTTACAGACTGTAGTTTAGAACAGTGATGAGTTACAGACTGTAGTTTAGAACAGTGATGAGTTACAGACTAGTTTAGAGCAGTGATGAGCTACAGACTGTCATTTAGAGCAGTGATGAGTTACAGACTGTAGTTTAGAACAGTGATGAGTTACAGACTGTAGTTTAGAAGCAGTGATGAAAGCCACAGACTGTTGTTTAGAACAGTGATGAGTTACAGACTAGGTTGCAGTGATGAGCTACAGACCGTCATTTAGAGCAGTGATGAGTTACAGACTGTAGTTTAGAACAGTGATGAGTTACAGACTGTAGTTTAGAACAGTGATGAGTTACAGACTAGTTTAGAGCAGTGATGAGCTACAGACTGTCATTTAGAGCAGTGATGAGTTACAGACTGTAGTTTAGAACAGTGATGAGTTACAGACTGTAGTTTAGAGCAGTGATGAGTTACGGACTGTAGTTGAGAGCAGTGATGAGTTACAGACTGTTGTTTAGAACAGTGATGAGTTACAGACTAGTTTAGAGCAGTGATGAGCTACAGACTGTCATTTAGAGCAGTGATGAGTTACAGACTGTAGTTTAGAACAGTGATGAGTTACAGACTGTAGTTTAGAACAGTGATGAGTTACAGACTGTTTAGAGCAGTGATGAGCTACAGACTGTCATTTAGAGCAGTATAGAGTTACAGACTGTAGTTTAGAACAGTGATGAGTTACAGACTGTAGTTTAGAGCAGTGATGAGTTACAGACTGTTGTTTAGAACAGTGATGAGTTACAGACTAGTTTAGAACAGTGATGAGTTACAGACTGTCATTTAGAACAGTGATGAGTTACAGACTGTAGTTTAGAACAGTGATGAGTTACAGACTTTTAGAGCAGTGATGAAAGTTACAGACTGTCGTTGGGAGCAGTGATGAAGTTACAGACTAGTTACAGCTCATAGTTTAGAGCAGTGATGAGTTACAGAATCAATGCTAGAGCAGTGATGAGTTACAGACTGTAGTTTAGAACAGTGATGAGTTACAGACTGTCGTTTAGAGCAGTGATGAGTTACAGACTGTCGTTTAGAGCAGTGATGAGTTACAGACTGTAGTTTAGAACAGTGATGAGTTACAGACTGTCGTTTAGAGCAGTGATGAGTTACAGACTGTCGTTTAGAGCAGTGATGAGTTACAGACTAGTTACAGTCTATAGTTTAGAGCAGTGATGAGTTACAGACTGTCGTTTAGAGCAGTGATGAGTTACAGACTGTCGTTTAGAACAGTGATGAGTTACAGACTGTCGCTAGAGCAGTGATGAGTTACAGACTGTCGCTAGAGCAGTGATGAGTTACAGACTGTAGTTTAGAAACAGTGATGAGTTACAGACTGTCGTTTAGAGCAGTGATGAGTTACAGACTGTCGTTTAGAGCAGTGATGAGCTACAGACTAGTTACAGTCTATAGTTTAGAACAGTGATGAGTTACAGACTGTAGTTTAGAACAGTGATGAGTTACAGACTAGTTTAGAACAGTGATGAGTTACAGACTGTAGTTTAGAACAGTGATGACACAGACTAGTTTAGAACAGATGAAAGTTACAGACTGGAGTTTAGAACAGTGATGAGTTACAGACTAGTTTAGAACAGTGATGAGTTACAGACTGTAGTTTAGAGCAGTGATGAGTTACAGACTGTAGTTTAGAGCAGTGAGGTTAACAGTGTTTTTGGAGGAGCGCCACAGTGGTGTAAAAGGTCAGCACTGTCATGCAGAAGGTTGTGGGTTCGATTCCCATCTTGGTTCCTATCTGTGTTTAGGAAGATGGACTGGAGATGTAAAATCTGCCCCCTCGGTGTGACTGTGTGTGAGAGACTGGCAGCCTGTCCAGGGTGTTTCTCAAACTTCCACCATCTGAGGACACAGACTGGCCCAGCACCCTCCCCCACCCTGGTCGGGATAAGCAGAGAATTGTGATTTTGTCAACTGTTGAGTCATCAGGTTCATGATTCGAGCCCACGCCTTTCCTGAATCATCTCATCACCTCATTTTCAGGCCCTCAGGGATGTGTAGGTGCTGTGGCCATCCAGTACTTCAACACGTTTAGACAGGAGCAGAAATTATTTCATGATGGACTGTTAATCCTGCCGTCAGGTTTGCGAGCACTTCATTTAAAGGGCCCATATTGACGAGAAAAACTCACTTTTAAATGACTTTTAAAACTAAAATAGTCTGGATGCTAAAAAAGGGCAAAAGGGCAGCGGTGGCCTAGTGGTTCGGCGTCAAGTTACTGGATCGGGGGTTCAAACCCCTTCCCAATAGGTTGCCCTGAGGTACCCTTGAGCAAGGTGCCGCCCCCGTCCCGCCTCTCCCTGCGATAGGCTGGCGACCTGTCCAGGGTGCGTCCCCCGTCCTTCGCCCTGTGTTCACTGGGTTGGGCTCCAGCACTCCCCAGCAACCCCATTTGGGACAAGCGGCAGAAAATGGATGGTGCTAAAAAAACAGCTAATTCACTTACCCATTTCAGCATACATCAGTTTAGCCCCGCCCACTCCATGGCTGGATACTTTTTTAAAGAGCAGCCAATCAGAAATCAGAGCTTATATTTAAACCATTCATCATTCTTATTAAGAGGAAACTGATTATGTTTGGCTCATAAAACCATACAAAAAAAGTAAAAAAACTATAAAGACACAAACAGTAAAGTGAGATATGGGCACTTAACTCAAAACCATGCAAGTAAATAAAGTGCAGATGTAAAGCTGAGGGACGGTTAAAACGGGCGAAGTCTTTTTTTGGCACTAGCTGGTGTTTGTCTCTCACCTCACACGCTTTGACATGTTCATTCAGCCACTCCTCTCGAATCTTTGCCACCGCACACACGTTCTGGTTGTACAGCCGGTCTGCGGGTCAATAAAGATCAAACCGTGTCCTTTACTTTACAGTCACTTTAATAAATCAATTTTCATTAAAACCTTCCTCACCTGCTTCCTCCGTGACTGCTTTACTGCTGGGCTTTACCAAAGAGCTGGAGAGAGAGAGAGAGAGAGAGAGAGAGAGAGAGAGACAGAGAGAGAGAGAGAGAGAGAGAGAGAGAGAGAGAGAGAGAGAGGTTTAACTTTGTATCACTACTATGAAAACTCTGCATTTTAAGCCCAGGTTTTTATTCAAGCTGTTTGAAGAGAGAGTGGTTGGTAGACAGATAGATAAGAGATAGACAGACAGATAGGTAGACAGAAACTGTATGTGTGAGAGAGAGAGAACGAGAGTGAAAGAGACAACCCTTGTCATTGTGAGGTCACAGCACAGCAGCGTGAACCACAACAAAATTGGACCTCTGCATTTAACCCATGCACACAAACACGAGCAGCAGGGGGCAATTATTGAAAGTGCCCAGGGAGCAGTGACGGGGACGATACCTTGCTCAAGGGTATCCTCAGGGCAACCTACTTTTAGAGGGAATCGAACCCACAATCTTCCGATGCGGGGCAACTCCCTCACCACTAGGCCACCGCTACCCCAGTGAGAGAGAGACAGAGGGAGAGAGAGGCAATAAAGACTGAGGCAGGTAGTGAGAGTGAGAGGGGGGCACTAGAGAGAGAGAGAGAGAGAGAGAGAGAGAGAGAGAGGAGGGGGAGAGAGAGAGAGAGAGAGAGAGAGAGAGAGAGAGGAGGGGGAGAGAGAGAGAGAGAGAGAAGAGAGAGAGAGAGAGAGAGGGAGGGGGAGAGAGAGAGAGAGAGAGAGAGAGAGAGAGAGAGAGAGAAGGGAAGTCCTATCCTAGATTAAAGTGGACACACTGGGCCTGGATCACCTTCTCCTGCTGCTTGGTGTTGCTGGTGGTGGCACTTCTGTTCATCGTCTGTTCTGCTTCTTCTTTATCTCGACACTTCTGCTCGTATATCTTCTTGGACTGAGGGATGGACAGCAGTGTGCAATTATAATGATACACATACACACATACACATACACATACACACACACACACACACACACATATATATATATATATACGCACAATTTACATTAACATGAGAAGCCATGAAGATTAATAAATCATTAATGTCAGGCTGACAAGAGAGTGCAGGCAGGTTGGAATGGGTGGAGAAGAGTGATTTGTGACAGAAGGGAACCAGCAAGAGTAAGAGGGAAAGTTTACAGGACAGTAGTGGGACTAGCTATGTTGTACGGGTTGGTGACAGTGGCACTGATGAAAAGACAGGAGGCGGAGCTGGAGGTGTCAGAGTTAAAGATCATGAGATGTTCGTTGGGTGTGACGAGGATGGACAGGATTAGAAATGAGTATATTAGAGGGACATATTAGAGCTGCCAGGAAAGAGGGACAGTGGAAGAAAAGAGAGGAGGTTTATGGACGTGGTGAACGAGGACATGCAGGTGGTCAGTTTGAAGGAGGAAGATGCAGAGGACAGGAAGAAATGGAGACGGTTGATTCGCTGTGGTGACTCCTAAACGGGAGCAGCCAACAGAAGAATTATGTATTGTGAAATTAACAAATTGCTAAGCAACGGACAACCACTTATCAGGATCTGATAACAGCTCTGTGTCCAGGAAAAAGGAACACACACACACACACACACACACACACACACACACACACACACACACACACACACACACACAAAGAGGAAGGCAATGTGAGTTCACATTCCTCTGGAGGCCTGAGGACAATGTGTCTCAAATAAAATCAATCTCAGACACATCAATTCATGTTAAAGTAGCGTTAGTTATTGCCGCTTCGTGCAGTTTGAATCTTCAGTTTTTACAGTCTGATGATAAAGAAGAGTTCATGGTTTAAAAATAATCCTTATTTCCTTGAAATGAAAGACATCAAAGCTTAATTTCAGAATTCCAAAGCATTTAATTGAAGGGATAATCTTGACCTCCTCTCTGCCTCCCACTCCAAAGGGGAACCTGAGAACCAAACCAGAACCAGAACCTGGAACCAGAGCCTGCTTCCACTCTTCCCAGGTATGCAGAAGAAATGATGAAAAATCTTAAGGTGACAGTGTGAAACTGATACGGCTACTCTGAAAAATCAATTTCTGACTTTGTTAATGGTCGGTAAGCAACATTTAGCAGACATTTCTATCCAGAGAAGCGTGCAATTTAACCATGCTACAGATATCACTGAATGAAAATGATGTTGGGGCACTTGGATTAGAACTCCTGCCTGCCTAAGCAGGGAATCGAACCCCGCAGTGCTGCCCACTATCTCACACCAGTCATTATGTAACATAAGCGATATGAGTGTTTTCTTTTCTGAGACCATCCTTGAAACAGTACAGCTGAAACTAAAGCTACTTTCCTTTAACACAAGCATCTAAACTCCTCAAGACTCTCCTGCCCAGCTGTTATTTCAGCAAAAAATGGGATTCGTTCTTTCTGCAGATCTGATGTCCCTCCCAGCATGTTCTGCTGATATCAGCCTCCATTCTCAGTCCTGGACAAGGAGCTGCAAGTTAATTCCACGTTAATGCCTGCTACTAATGTTCATGTGTCTATAGGGTGTATCAGAGCACTTTTAGCTCAGCCAATCAGATCGGGATCTGTTTTATTATCCCTTGCTTGTCCCCTGATAAAGCTAGTCCAGCTCTAACAGGGCTTCACTATCACCTTTTTTATGACCCTGGCTGATTGCTCGGGACATTTTATCTACCTTGAACATGAACAGAGCCATTCAGACAGCGTTAAAGATCAGCCCCTCCAGCACTTCCCCCTCTCTGCTGTGTAAATCAGTTACAGACATTCACTTCCTCCACAGTGATCTTCCACTGCAGTCCACTGAGGTAACCCTGTTGTTTTGTACTTCAGTATTAAAGGCAAAAAAAGTGATAAGTAGTAGTACTATTCTTTAAAGAAAAATAAATGAAAATAAGAACTGATAACATATAAATAAAGGGTAAGAGGATATGAAAAAGTACTAACCTAATGAATAACTGATTAATAAATATTGCGTTAAGAGTTCACGCACAGAAGCAAAACAAAGATCATTTGAAGAGACAGAAGCAGCGGCCTGACGTTAACCCATCTGACCTCAAGTACAGAGAGCTAAGGTTCCAGTCTGTGAGAAGTCTGTGAAAAGCCCATGTTAGAGAGCCGGGACAATCTCAGAGACAGAGTGAATATTATCACACTATCAAACAAAATGCATTTTGAATTGGAGAATCAGAAAAACACAAGACTCTGCTGAAGTAACTGCTAAAGCAGCAAGATTTCATTTCACTCAGTGAACGAGCAGGAAGTGAAAAGAGTTCATCAGAGCAGGAGCCGAGCAGCGGCAGGACCTGACCTGGTGTTACTCTTTCATACCCACCACTACAATAAACACTCAGAGGGAAAGAAACGGGGACAGGACGCAGTAAAAATAAGGTGCACTGTACTGAACTATACTACACTGCACTATACTATACTACACCACATTACACTGTACTATACCATACCACACTACACCGTGCTATACTATACTATACAGTACTATACTGTACTGAACCGTGCTATAATGTACTATACTGTACTGAACTATGCTTTACTGTGCTATACTATACTAAACTACACCACATTACACTGTACTATAATATACCACACTATACTATACTTCACTATACTGTATTTTACTGTTCTATATTGTATCATAATATACAATGCTAAACTATATTGTAATGAACTGTAATATACTACACTATACTGCACAATACAATACTGTACTATGCTGTACTACTATATACTACATTACTCTGTACAGTAAAATTCTAGTACTATACTGAACTACACTAAACTAGAATATACTGTATTGTACTTTACTGAATTGTACTAGCCTCTACAGTATTACAACATTAAATTAAATCATATGCTGTGCTGTACTATACCACACTACACTATGCTATACTATAGCACACCTCTCTGTACTATACTGTATTGTACTGTACTGCACTACAACATTAAGCTAATTTCATAAACTATACTGTACTAGACTATACTATGTTGTACTCTGCTGTCCTGTACTACATTATGCTATACAGTACTATAGTCTACTCGTACTATCCTACACTGTACTTCACTATGCTCCTCTACACTATGCTAAACTATATTAAAATATTAAATAATGAAATAAACTGATCAACTTTATCCCTCTATAGTTACTACAGGGTGATGCACAGAGCTGTAGTAACAATAGAGGGATAAAGTTGATCAGCCACAGCATGAAGTTATGGGAAAGAGTCGTGGAAACAGGTTAAGAAAAGAGGTGAGGATCAGTGAACAGCAGTATGGTTTTATGCCGAGAAAGTGCACCACAGATGCAATGTTTGCTCTGAGGGTGTTGATGGAGAAGTACAGAGAAGGTCAGAAGGAGTTGCATTGTGCCTTTGTGGACTTGGAAAAAGCATATGACAGGGTGCCTAGAGAGGAGTTGTGGTTTTGTATGAGGAAGTCTGGTGTTACAGAGAAGTATGTGAGAGTAGTTCAGGATATGTATGATGCCAGTGTAACAGTGGTGAGATCTGCAGTGGGAGTGACAGATGCATTTAAGCTAGAGGTTGGATTACATCAAGGATCAGCACTGAGCCCATTCTTGTTTGCAATAGTAATGGACAGGTTGAGGGACGAGGTTAGACAGGAGTCTCCGTGGACGATGATGTTTGCTGATGATATTGTGATCTGCAGTGAGAGTAGGGAGCAGCTTGAGGAGAACCTGGAGAGATGGAGATCTGCTCTAGAGAGGAGAGGAATGAAAGTGAGTAGGACAAAGACAGAACACATGAGTGTGAATGAAAGTGAGGACAGCTGGGGAGTGAGGATGCAGGGAGTGGAGGTAACAAAGGTGAAGGAGTTTAAATACTTGGGATAACAGTTCAGAGTAACGGCGAGTGTGGAAGAGAGGTGAAGAAGAGAGTGCAGGCTGGTTGGAATGGGTGGAGAAGAGTGGCTGGAGTGATTTGTGACAGATGCGTACCAGCTAGAGTAAAAGGGAAGGTTTACAGGACAGTAGTGAGACCAGCTATGTTGTACAGGTTGGAGACGGTGGCACTGACAAAAAGGCAGGAGGCGGAGCTGGAGGTGTCAGAGTTAAAGATGCTGAGATGTTCGTTGGGTGTGACGAGGATGGACAGGATCAGAAATGAGTATATTAGAGGGACAGATCAGGTTGGACGTTTTGGAGACAAAGTTAGAGAAGCCATGTTGCATTGGTTTGGACATGTCCAGAGGAGAGACCAGGATTATATAGGAAGGAGGATGTTGAAGATGGAGCTGCCAGGAAAGAGGAGAAGAGGAAGACCAAAGAGCAGGTTTATGGACGAGGTGAGAGAGGACATGCAGGTGGTCGGTTTGAAGGAGAAAGATGCAGAGGACCGGAAGAAATGGAGAAGGTTGATCCGCTGTGGCGACCCCTAAACGGGAGCAGCCGAAAGAAAAAGAAGAAGAAGACTTTACTATGCTCTACTACACTATGCTATAATAAACTAAAATATTAAATAATGAAATAAACTGTGCTATATTATACTGTGCTGTACTAAACGATACTATGCTATTCAATGCTCTGCTACACAACACCATACTCTATGCTATGCTAATATTCTATTGTACTATACTAAATTGGTTAAATTAAATGTTTTTGTTTAATTACTTCCAAGCCCTCTACAGACACTCTTCTGAACATTTGAAACTACAGTAAACTACAGTTCATTTTCATGTTCTAATCCAAATAAATGTAAACTGTGCTGTAAAATTTGCACCCCCGTTTTCTTTCGTGTTTATCTCAAAGAGTCAAACCCGGTTGCTTATCTTTCTGCACATTGACTTCATGATTAACTTCACAAACCCAACTTGCTGGGGTCAAAGCAAATTTCCAAATACTTATGGTCTGCACATGAGCGCTCTCACAGTGTGAAAAGCTGAAAGTGGAAGTGCTGAATACAGAGTGCGGCTGAGTCACAACACATCAAACCAAAAGGGGAAAAGAAAAGTGCTTCCCTTCTTCCTCTTCTTTTCTGTCTCATTCCTCTCTCATCACCCTTCAACCTCTCGCTGAGAAGAATCACCCGCCGAGGCTTAAAACATGAAAAAGCTTAAAGGAACATTTACCTCCATGGTTTTCTTAAAGTGGGACGCTTTCTGTTTGTGCAGCACATCCATCTGCTGCTCCACCTGCAAAACCAAACACACACTGGTTTTCTTACATTCTGACCAACCATCTCAGACTGTAAATAAATACATTTATACATCATTTATTATATAATGTACAGAACTGTGCCCTCATTTCTTCATCTTTTGCTTCCAGACTTGCATTTTTAATGTCTTGCTGAGGACATTTCTCTGGTTCTTCCTGAAGGACAGCGTTGTTGTCTCTCATGTTCAGTCCAGTCTCTGTACCTGAGCAGTTCTCCAGATCTTCCTGAAGGACAGTGTTGTTGTCTCTCATTTTCAGTCCAGTCTCTGTACCTGAGCAGTTTGATAGTTCTGTGTTGGTTAATCCACACAGTGATCTACGTCTGAACCTTCAAGCAGAACAAAGCACCTAACTTAAGACCTGAGAACCAGTGAAGAACCAGGAGCAGATGATTCCAGATCATCAGGTGATTCATTTACTGCTGATGCTGAATGAGTGGAAAGAACTTTATCTAGGGTTTTAAGACACTTTGAAGCCTAGAGCACTAAAACATTTGTTCCAGTTTCTCAGTTTTAATCCTCAATCTGATAAAGATAAAACAGTTTGAGGCAGAAAATAGGAGTTTTGCACCAACAAGGTGATTCCCTGCTAAAATATAAAGAAATGAGGGGGTCAAGACTTTTTCACAGTGCTGTACATCTAATGTAAATGATGTAGGATTACTTGTTTGTTTGTTTATTCTTTATTGACCTTCTTTCTGGCTTCTTTCTGTTTCTCTCTGAATTCCTCTAACTTCTTCGCTTCGTCCCTCATGGTCTGGGCCAGGTGCATGTGAGACAAACTCACCTGTTCAGTTTCTGTAAGACACACACACACACACACACACACACACACACACACACACACACACACACACACACGCACACACACACAGAATGGGACTTATTATGAACTAACATAATTTAAAGGGAAATACTATGGATTTCAGTGAGAAACAAACTTAATCATTTTAAAGTATTGAAAATGTAAATATAGTCTTTCATTGTGGATTTGCTCTGAAATGCATGTCCCCAGTGAGTGTGAATGGAACTGGACGTCTGAATGTCCCTCAAAGACATGAGCTGGTGGTGGAGACGCTGTCTGATGTCTGAGATGTTGTTTTAGTTTGGAGAAGATTCTCGACTAAAACTGAACACGTTCATGTTGGAGGGACACAAAGAACAGTGATTTAGCTTACCACCATCACCGTCCCAGAGAAACACTCAGACCTGTGGAGCTTTACTGGTTTAGATTTGGGACATCTGGTTCCATTCACCACCACTGGAGAGAAATCTGAACCCAGTCTGGAGGAGTTTACCACTGAATGATGGGGGAATATCCATGACATGATCTCAACAAATGAATCCTCAAATTAAATCTGATATGCTGCAACTTCAGTCAAGCGCACGCGCACACACACGCAGCACACACACATGCACACACACGCACTCTCACACTCTCACACTCACACACACTTTCATCACAAGGGAAGAGGATTTAACAAAGAGGTACAGTTACACAACTTCCACCGCAGTTTCTACTTACGCAGTTTGAACACATCCAGGGACCTCTTCAGCGTGCTGCAAACAGACACAAACACATCCTTCACTTCCTGCCGTCTTTTAATTCATCTTTGCATCATTACTGGTTTAGTAACTTTACAGCAGGATCAAAGGCTGCCTCATGCAAATGAACCTTTAATTAATAACACAGACCTTTCATCATCAAAGCACCACACAGACAGAAGGTTTCAGGAGGCAATGTGCACAAAACGGGGTTTTTTGTCCTCCAGAAAAGGACAAAGGGAGTTTTCCGATGCGTTGGTGCAGAAACAAAAAAGAAAAAGATGAAAATAAAAATAAGGACTATATATATATATATATATATATATATATGGGTTCCACACGGCAGGCTTCTTGGAAGGTCCAGATGTTGAACCTGTTTGATGTTTGTGGAGCGTCTATGAGAAGATCAGCGTCTGGATCCCTGAATAAATGAAAATAATCCAAATTTCTGCAATCTATAAAAACTATCGGAGGCTGAAATCATAAACCTTCAAAGACTTTCCTTAAGAGCCAGTTTAGTAGAAAAGAAGAATGTTGGAAACGGGTCTAAAAAGAATTATCATGCGTTACATTAAACTGCACAAATATCAAGTGGATCTCATGTGTTAAAGCAGGAGAAATGTGCAAGGGGGACATCAGCACTGCGGTTGGGACATTAAGACATGTTTAATATAAACAGAGATCGTTTTTAAATGACGTGTCAAGCAGAGATTAGTGTGCAGGCGCTTGTTCCCACACTGATACTGAGCTCCGATCTCTGTTTATCCTGATGTTGAGCGTCGCCTTCAAGAGTGAAACGTAGAAAACCACTCGTTTCTCTTTCTTTACTTACACTGTAGGTTTGATTTTTTTAGAAAGCTATTTAAACAAGCAGCATCTCAGTGAAGTGCTGAATATGTTATAAACACACAAATATTATTAAGAATTATAACATAAAAACCATGGCAACACCAGGCATTAAGGCTTCATGCACTTCTGTGCCACATGTGTGAGTAAATTCAATTCAATGAAGTTAAAAACACAGTAGGCTGTCTTAGAAACAGTAAATAGAATCAGGTCTTAAGACATGTTTAGGTGAGTTTCTTGGGGTGGAATGCACAAGATATGAAGTGAAAGTGACGACCCTTGTCATTGCGAGATCACAGCACAGCAGACAGTGAACCGCAACAAAACTGGACCTCTGCATTTAACCCATGCACACTCAACACCGTGCAGCAGGGCTATTGAAAGCACCCAGGGAGCAGTGATGGGGACAGCACCTTGCTCAAGGGTACCTCAGGGCAACCTATTGGGAAGGGGCTCGAACCTCGATCCTCCAATCATGCGGCCAACGCCCGAACCACTGCACTCTTCCTACAAACTTAACATCTTTACTGAAAACGTGAAAACGTAACCGGAGTATAAAAGTCAAACGGAGGCCTTTAAAGGACATTTCTGTTCGTTTCCAAAGCAACGGAAGCTCTTATCGATATAATGCAAATTAACACATTCAAACCTTTAAAGTCCCTTAAAAAAGCTCAGCTGCATCAGTCATTTTTTTATTCCCTGCATTAATGATCAGCTGCTTTAATGCACTTTAGCACTATATCTGTAATCTTCAGCTGAATTCATATCATGAGAAATAGGAGGAAACAGAAGCGACCGCAAAAAAGTGATGTGGGACGTGTGACCACACACTAAAAGCACAACAGAGGCTTTCTGTTGCAGAAAAGTCAATAAGACTTTTATCTTTAATGTGCTCTAATGTGAGTCATTCGGCCTGACGGCAGCTCAGAGCTGTTAGAGTTCCGTTACAGACCAGCTCAGCAGCAGGACGGCCGAATCACAGGGCTTCAGCCATAGTCTAAAAAACATTACCCAGACATCCCACTCGGAGTCAGAGTCAGAATCTCGGACTTTCACTGATTAAAAGCTGAATTTCCAGCATCTGACTTTGTGCTGGATCCTCACAAGCTGCTATATTTAACTTTCAGCCAAAGGTCTCTCCTTAAATGGGAAAAAATGCATAAATTGATACAGTTTATATTTGTGGAACATTTACACAAACTGAACTGGGATGCTCTGGATGAACACTGAGCTGAAAAAACGACAAAAAGCCCAATCAAAGCCCCTTCATGAAGCCCATCCATCATCAGGAGAACTGAGGTGCATTTTGTGCTGATTATTCTTGAACGTACTGAATTTGGGGTCTAATGTTGGATTTTGGAGAAAGGGTGTCTTCTGTCCACCCAGGACACACACTCTATGGAGTAGCACTAATGCTGTGAATGTGTGTAGTTTATATAACAGATTTATCCAAAAAAAAAAACAGCTAAAAAGTTGGACACCCCTGTACTACTCTGCAGACTGATTATTGAAATGAACCCAAAAAGAAAAGCGATGGCGGGATTATGCTTAGGCCTTCAAATAATCTCCTTTTTTCAGCCTCTTTTCATCCTTGGATTCAAACATGCTGTTTGTTACTGTACCTGTAAGGATTGTATATGCAAATGAGCACTTTTCCAATTGGTGCCCTGTAATGCAGCTCATTCAAATGGCAGCACAGACCTGAAACAAGCATTCAGCGTGGATGGGCGGGGCTAAACTGCTGTCGTTCGAATATGCAGATATATATATATATATATATATACACTGAGAAAAGCTCTGCTGGCAACTACAAACACATCAGGTTGGATTAAATTCGAATTAGAAGTCTTACTTCATTTCGTTATGGCCGCACACTTTCTTGGACAGACCCAGCAGCTCCTTGGCGTATTTCTCCTCTACTGCAGCTCTGAAGAAGAAAAAAAGGTCCAAAGGTGAAACAAACTGCACAAAAACAGTCCACATCCTTCTCCACGTCCTTCTTCTCCAGCGTCCTGAGTCTGGGCTGGGATGAGATGCACCAAACGTGCAGGACAATGAGCACATGCTTCCTTTACAGCAGAACGAAGTCATTATTTGCTCTTTAATGAGGCCGACTGTCCTTTTCACTTGTTCGTTATTTATTCTAGTAATGCTCTTATCAACAGAGCTTCCCAAAAATTGGCCACGTCCAATCAGAAACCTTGATTGATCAACAGATTCAACCTAAGGCATCATGGGATTGCTAGGGATGGCCCACAATAACAATACGTTTCACATGATCTCATTATAGTCCTCCCGTTATCTAAACTGCCCAGCAAAGCATTCAGAGCGCGGAAGAAAGAGACACACTTTGGGCACATCATCAGTCCATCGCAGGGACGCATGAATACACACACTCACACTCACACTTAAGGGGCAATTTACCATCTCAGTTCACCTCACATATACAGCACTGTGCAAAAGTGTTAGTGTGAAAAAACGCTGTAAACAGAATGCTTTCAGAAATGGAAGTGTTGATCATTTATTCTCATCAATCAACAAAATGCAGTGAATGAACAAAAGAGAATCTAAATCAGATCAATATTTGGTGTGACCACCCTTTGCCTTCAAAACAGCATCAGTTCTTCTAGGTACACTCGCACACGGTTGTTGAAGGAACTCGGCCGGTCGGTCGTTCCAAACATGACTGTGTTTCTCCTCCGTGTGACGTTGATGATCATCAGTACCTGTTTGGTCAAACTGGTTGATCAGACACCGACTATAATCCTACAGAATCCCTGACTCAGTGCAAGTGTTCCTAGAAGAACTGATGCTGCTCTGAAGGTAAAAGGTAGAAACACCAAATATTGTGGATCCTTCTTTTAGGCTGTAACAGGAGGAGTACAGGTCTGTAATAATTTGTGAAAAAGGATCCAGGTTTGCAGGTCTGCCCCCGTGTAGTGGATCAGTTAGCTTTGGTTTTACACCTGGAGATACGAGGCTGATTGTCTGCGAAACACAGTGATGTCTGTAAAGCTTTGAAAAGACATTTTTAGACCATGTTTATAGACAGCAGTGAGTCATGCAGTGTCAGAACGCTCAGAAGAGATCCAGAATCCCTGTTTTTCACATCAGGACGAGAAGCACGAGCTCAGGGAAATCTCCCTGCTGACGCCGACCACAAAACACAAATCTAAACGTCAGCCACTTTCATTTTCTCCAAGACCAGCAGCAGTCAGACAGAGGCGCAGTCCAAAAAGCTCCCGGGATTGCGCAAGACCTCATCAGAAGTTCTCTCTGCTCACAAGACCTCACCACAACACAGACGATACAGACCAGTACGATCCAAACTGAAGAAAAGCTTCAAAGCCAGCAAACTAAACCGCCTGAGTTTTTATCAACTCATTTATCAACAATCTAAATCCAATGATTTTTTTTCCCAGTACAGTTTTTTTATTATGACAGTATTTGTCCTTATGTTTGTTCTGTCCACATGATGCAAGTCACAGTATTTGAACTGTACCAATGTCATCACGTTTCTATCAAACTATTCTTTTCTTGATCACCCCCCCGCCGAGGGTAGATTTGAAAATATATATCTATATAATAAAATACTATACAAAAGCATTTCTTACTTTAGACAAACTAAAATGTTCAATTACATGAAAAATTCAGATTTTTTTCTGTTCAATTTTCGAACATTAGACTGGATCGGTACAGTTGGATCATTCTTGATAAAATGTCCTTTTTGGAAATGAATGGCTGCAAAATATCCGTGTCCAGGTGTCCCCAGGTGTCCCACTGGAGGTGGATCTGTGTGTTAATCTGTGTGTTCATGGCGTCCCTGGTGCAGAATGTCCTGCTTGTGTAACTGCAGAAACGCTTCATCTGATCGGAGGTGAGTAAGGCCGGTTAAGACGCGGTGTCTGTGGATTATCTCCAACCCTGTGAGTCAAAAGACAACAAGCACCGAAAAAAAGGCAAAAAAAGGCCAAAAAAAAGAGAAAAATATGACCAAACTGATCTAATATTTTATGTCCATGCCACTGAAAAAGGTCCCCTGCAGATACACTCTCTACACCCGCTTAATTTACATATAAAGTATAATTTACTTTATAAAGTATTTCGTCTGATATTGTATCTAAATGTTGTTGTGGGTCGTCTGCTGTCTGTTGTAACACCTCGGACGAGACTGTCAGAAGTGTCAGGGAAATAGAAAAAGAAACGCTTGTGGAAATTAAAAGGTGAGAAAGAGAACTTCCTGCCAGCGTGGGTGTCCGAGAACATTTTAAAGACAAAAATAATTTTAGAGCAGATTAAATATAACTCTCTAGAAATACAGAGCCCAATAAAAACAAGCCTTAATTAAAGCACGTTGTGGATCACAGTGTTTAAATTTAGTTTTAGATTTGACTGTTCATTAGAAACTTATTGGAAAAGCAGAATGTTTGGCAACACGGAACTGAAATGCTTCCATTTTTTTAATTATTTTACTTCATCTGAAGCTTCTAAGAATAAATGTGAAAGAATGAAATTCAATTAGATTTTTTGTTTGTTTGTTTTTGTATCATTTAACAGCAAAAATGGTTTATGAAATATACTAGATGTCAGAACTACAACTCCTGTCTCGTCCCCCGGTCCTGATAGTCCGACAATTAGGTCCTTGAAGGGCCAAAAGGATCATTAAGACGATTGTAGGGCTGAACAGCGAGTGTATCGTTCACCCGATTATAAATAAAGCTTCTTTAACACACGTGTGTCCAAAATCTACTGAAAATAATCCACATGAACTTCACCGCTTCACTTTCATCACCGTCTCTACTAGTTCTCCATCACGGACACACACTCCACACACCCTGAACTCCACCGTCCACTCTCCCTGTCCTCTCTCTCACTCTCCTTCACTCTGTCCTGCACCGATGGACACACAGAGGGACGTCTCTTCTGTGTGTTTGTCCATTTAGTCTGAGACGGTCTGGATGGTGGGAAGGTGAAGGAGGGTAAAGATAATGGAGGATTCACTCAGATGTTGGGACTGAAGAAAGAAGTCTGTTCTAGGAATGGAAGAAAGGACAGAGATTTGGGAGGAAATGTAGATTTTCAGCTTTTATTTCCTGGTATTTATTTCCTGGTTTCAAGATTGTAGCACCTTTTGTTTCTGACCAGCCAAATTTTTCAGTCCAGCAAAAGTGTTGACACATGAGAGGCTGACAGGTACCTGCTTGGTGGAAATTAAGAGGATAAACGTTGATCACTGGCATATTAATGAGTATAAACTTCTCCTGACACACATGGCAGGAGTGGAAACGAAGGGAGGAAAAGAAAACGACTCAAATACAGTAACTAAGTATTTGTACTTTGAGTATTAGTGATGTCAATGCCTGAAGCGATTGCAGTTTTTTCCATTTGCTGATTTATTTCTAAGCACAACATCAGCACTGATGTTTGAGGATTCAGGGCTCCGCCCCCTCATCATCCTTCCGTTGTCAGTCAAGAAGACAACTGAAATAAAGTCACACATTGGCTAGGCGGTGGCCTAGTGGTTAGAATGTTGGCCACAAGATCAAAAGATTGTGGTTCAAACCCCTTACTAGTAAGTTGTCCTGAGGTACGCTTGAGCAAGGTACTGTCCCCGTCACTGCTCCCCGGGCGCTTTCATAGCTGCACCGTGTTTGAGTGCATGGATTAAATACAGAGGTACAATTTTGTTGTGGTTCACTGTGTGCTGTGCTGTGACCTCGCAATGACAAGAATAGTCACTTTCACTTCACTTTCATTAAACTCCAATTTGATCAAATAATAATTGATGCCTGCAGTGAGTTTTTTATAACACTATTAATAGTGGCAGTGATGATCTAGTGTTTCAGAACTAGACCCCAAGATTGTGGGTCCAAGTCCTGGACCAGTATGTTTCCCTGAGGTTCCCTTGATCAAGGTACCGTCCCCATCAATGCTCCCTGGGTGCTGGATATGCCCTGCTGGACGGTGTGTGTGGGTTAAATACAGAGGATGTCCTTCACAACAGCCATTAGTCACTTTCACTTTACTTTAAAACACAGCAAGGACAGGAAACTGTTCTGTGCTCAGTTTGAGACATGAGATTTAAAGTTCAGAGGAAGTGAGAAATGAACATGATAAGTGGACACAGTTCCAGAGTGACTCAGTGTGCCAGCTGAAACTGAAATGTTTCCTTAAAGTATAAATAAATAAAGAATTATTTTTTTAAGACATTTGGGCAAGATCAGATTTCAGCTTTAGTTTCCTGGCATTTACATCTAGATCTTATAAAACACATAAAATGCAGCGACTTGTGCATCTGACCAGCCAACAGCTGTCTCACTAAGTGCCTGATTTAATGTTCACAGCTGCCATTAAGGTGTGTCTTCCTTGATCTAATCACAAGTGTCCTCTCTCCTCCTTCCTTCAGTCCCAACATCTGAGAAAATCCTCCATTATCTTTACCCTCCTTCACCTTCCCAACATCCAGACCGTCTCAGACTAAATGGACACAAACACAGAAGAGACGTCCCTCTGAGTGTCCATCGGTGCAGGACAGAGTGAAGGAGAGTGAGAGAGAGGACAGGGAGAGTGGACGGTGGAGTTCAGGGTGTGTGGAGTGTGTGTCCGTGATGGAGAACTAGTAGAGGGTGATGAAGTGAAGCGGTGAAGTTCATGTGGATTATTTTCAGTAGATTGTTTTTATTGGAGTTGAAGTTCAGGAAACTGTAGTCTTTAATTCTATTAATATGGGTGAGATTCAGTTCACTCTCAGCACAGACAGACACTCAGAGCGTCCCAGCCCCCAGAGAGAGACCGTCTCACTTTACACTCAGTACACTCTGTACTTTACTTTACTCAGTACACTCCTGTGCTTTTGCTATACTCTCAGTACATTCCTGTCTACTTTCATACCACCACTCTCAGTACACTCCTGTACTTTACTTTACCACACTCTCCAGTACATTCTGTACTTTTACTTTACACTCTCCAGTGCCTCCTGTGCTTCTTACTTTACCTCAGTACTGTTCTGTCTTTTCTTTACACACTCTCGAACACATTCCTGTACTTTTACTTTATACTCTCAGTACATTCCTGTACTTTTTACTTTACACTCTCAGTACATTCCTGTACTTTTACTTTACTCTCTCAGTACATTCCTGTACTTTTACTTTTACACTCTCAGTACACATTCTGTACTTTTACTTTATACTCTCAGTACATTCCTGTACTTTTATATTCTCAGTACATTCCTGTACACTTTAGACTCTCAGTACATTTCAGTACTTTTTACTTTACACTCTCAGTATGTTCCTGTACTTTTCACTTGAACTGAGTAAAGTATAAGTGCTTTTAATCAAATATTTATACTTTATTAGAGAAGGTGTACTCCTGTACACACTGCTAGAACATGGTGTGGAGAACAGGTTGGATCTCATTGTTTCTCGAGTTCGTTCTCACCTGCACTGAGAACTCAACTGAATCCAGATGTTAATGCCAGATGTGAACAGGGCCACAAGAAGTGGTAATCGGCTTTTTAAACAAGATTGTAACTCACCTGGCTTTCATAAATTCCTCGATCTCTTTGCACGTCCTTTTTCCATCGTTCAGGTGCTGGATGATTGCATCGTACCCTGCTGTGCTGGTAATTTCACTGTTCTGTGAACATTAAAGAGTGTTTGCTTGCATTACGCAAGCATACAGCTCAAAATGTTCCAGAGAGCCCATGCTGTACCCGATTTTGCAAATCCTGGAAAAAAAAACAAAACTAATTAATGCAATGTTCTCATTTTGGTTCTCGATGGTGGAACATCCTCTCTTCAAGACTAAATCTGAGTTTAAAAAATGTCACGTATATGCTTTTAAACAGCATTTCAATTACAATTTAAATGTGATTTTAGATTTCATTGTTTACTACTGGCACCTTTTACAGACAAAAGTCATGCATGTATGACTTCATATAAAAGTCATACATTTCCCCTCAAAAATGAGATAGCATAATTTCATAAAGTTTAATGATGTATTTTCAGCTCCCCCACTTTTAATATTAGATCCATGTAGAATAAGATTAAAATTACAGTCATCAGAGATTATGAAGATGTTTTCTGAAGACTTATAACACAATTATTTAAACACATAAATTAATTGATTCAGATACATCGTTTACTTTTCTAGCCCTTCTTTGATTGGTTTATTTAAACGAGCTCTTCTCCGATTGGTTAAAATCACCCTTTAACCTCAGCTACTCTTGCTGTAGGATATGCAACTGACAGCTCTGAATGGATGTGACATCACAAGATCACTTGAGCCACAGTGCAGTAAGTTACGTTGACTCAGGAAAGAGAAAGGGATGACAAGGGGGCGCTAAATGGTCTAAATGATTGGGTGTAACATAACAGAGCGCCCATGGCCTGTAATTCAGGACCAGACACATAATCTGAGCCTCCAGCATTAAACCAAGGGTTTACAGGGACTAATTGCACTTTCTATACTGTTGCAGAATAAAGGCTGGGTGATTCATGCATATGATTAAAATTAAGCCATTTATAAGCCTTTTTTTCTGGAGAGAGCATTCCCCCTTAAGAACTGAAATCGAGAATGACAGCTGACTTCAAGGCAGCCACAAAGGTTTGCTTCTTAAGGAGGAAGTTGGTATGGCTTCATATTGGAATTCTCCGTTCCACCTTAAATGTGGAGTAGCAGCAGTTACATTCTGGCGTCTCAGCACATTTAAGGTGGAACGAAGTTCAGTCATGTAAGATGAAAATGACTATGTTATGATAGCTCTGTCTGTATATGTTTCATACACCAAATAGAGACCCAAACAGCCCTGCATGTTAATGAAATTGGTGGTGTTGAATTGCAATTGGGGCTCACCCAAAGTTGTCTCTGGAAGTGGAGATCCTTCATGGTGATGGACCTGCAGAGGGTCCAGGCTCTGTCTGAGTCTGCATGACTGAAGGACTGGCCGGACTCTTCTGGTCGTTTAGGAGGAAGTGCAGTCTGCCAGAAGGGCTGCTTGTTCGCTGAAGCTCCTTATGCAGCGCTTTCCACTTGCTGGCGGAGCTGTGCCACCAGCAGGGCGCGTCCCAATCAGAGCAAAGTGTCCCCACCTGGTCAGGATTAAAGTGGCCAAAATCCTCCTAATCTCCACTGCTGGTAGGGGATGTGGGAAATGATAGAGATAAAGTAGGATGTGAAATGATAATGATAAGATATTTTGCAGAAGTATTCTGCAACTTGATGTTTATTTGCTCCTGAGGAGTGGAGTGAAACCACAAAAAGAATATTTTATCGTCTGCCCTGAATCCACTTTAATCTGTGATCTGTCGTCCCGGTAAAGGCAGGCAGGTTGGAATGGGTGGAGAGGGGGCAAGAGTGATCTGTGACAGACAGGGACCAGCAAGAGTGAAAGAGAAGGTTTACAGGACAGTAGTGAGACTGGCTCTGTTATACAGATTGGAGACAGTAGTGAGACCAGCTATGTTATATGTGTTGGAGACAGTAGTGAGACCAGCTATGTTATATGTTCGGAGACAGTGGTGAGACCAGCTATGATATACGGGTTGGAGACCGTAGTAGAACCAGCTGCTATGTCATGCGGTTGGAGACAGTAGTGAGACCAGCTATGTTATACAGGTTGGAGACAGTAGTAGAGACCAGCTATGTTATGCAGGTTGAAGACAGTAGTAAGAGACCAGCATAATGCCAGATTGGGGTATTGAAGTAAGACCAATATGTTATGCAGGAGTTAGAGACATTGATGAGACCAGCTATATTTATACCCAGGTGGAGACAGTAGTGAGACCAGCTATATTGTGAGTTGGAGACGGTAGTGAGACCAGTTGTGTTATATGGGTTGGAAATGGTAGTGAGACTAGCTATGTTATGCAGGTTGGAGACAGTGATGAGACCAGCTATGTTTTTCGGCTTGGAGTGTCAGAGTTAAAGATGCTGAGATTTGTGTTGGGAGGGATGAGTAAGGGACGAGTATATTTGGACAATCATGTGAACCATTTGGAACAGGTGTGAGAGGTAGGCTTGGCTTTGTCAGTGTCAGAGAATGAAGTGCATCCAGGAGGGAGGATGTTGAAGGATGGAGCTGCCAGGAAAGAGGAGAAGAGGAAGGACAAGAGGGATTTATGGGTGTGGTGAGAGAGGACATGCAGATGTGAAAGAGGAAGATGCAGAGGACAGGAAGACCTTGGAGACAGATAGTCTGCCAGGCTAATGCTGAAGGAACCAGAAAGGAGAAAAAGGTTTCAGTGGAGGAAGGAACCAGCGTCAACATTTTGTATCAAATCTCTTTAAAAAAACTAGATTTTGACTCTTTTCATAAAAGAGGACAGTGTCCTCGAATTAAGCCAGCAATCTGATACACTCCAGAAAATATCTAGTATGATTTATCACCATTTATCATGGGGTGCATGCAAATGAGCTTTGCTCTGATTGGCCTCACTGTGAAAGCATCAGCAAGTGAAAAACGTGAGCGGAAGAGTGTATAGAGAGGTGAGGAAAGAAAAGGGAAGTTTAATCCCAGTGCAAGGTACCTTAAACCAGAGTGCTCTGCAGGTAGGGGACAAGGGACTGGTTTGTTACATGCAGTCAGTGTTCTCAATCCCAATTCTGAATCAGTTCAAGGTCAATTAGGCAGTTGACTAAGGCTTGATAATACCTTCCCTTTCTAAGAACAAAACAGCATTTTCTCCCGTTTATGTGCTGAAAAACGCCTTGTGAAATGGAAATTCCCCATTTTCCCCAAATTTCTGCTAATTAAGCCAGTGAATGTAAACAAGTAGTTCTCAGTGTGTGAATGGAACAGACGTCCTGAATGTCCATTGGGGCGGTGGTGGACACACGGAGGCGTTTTGGACTAAAAACTAAACCAAGCATGGTGGAAGGGACCGAGGGACAGACGCTGTGGGACACTGATTTACCGTCATCAGCGTCCGCGAAGTTCGCGTATCACGAGGAGGACAAAGCACACAGTGTGTGTGCGGATCTGGATTCCTTTGAATTTGGGATATTTTTGAAAAAATAAGTGGAATTCTCCTTTATGTCCTCCATCTTTGTGCAAACCGTGAATCAACTCGGTTCCTAATGAAACATACAGGAGATATAATTTAAGGAAATAAACAAACCCGGTTCCTTTCGTCACTTCCTTTATTGTAAAAAATGAACACAGAGTTAAGCCGGCATGAACTCAAATCCACAGAAGCGTCACTTTCAGCTACTTTGTCAGTAAAAAAAATACAACAAGGGGCCAAAATGTGATAAAACCTAATCTACGATACACATAAACCAGTCCGGATCTTGATGTGGATTATTTATCTGCCTTGTGTTTAAAATGGGAGTAAAATTTGGAATGAGGATTAAAAAGAAGGGCAATATTTGGGGTCGGTCGGCTCCGCGGAGTGTTTATGTCCTCCTCACGGCCTCGTCGATGTCGTCAATCACTGCTTCAGCTGATTTCCTGCTCTGAGTTCAGAGAAATGCCTGCAAACAAAATCAGCAAAGAACCATCAAGAACAGAAAGTGAAAGTGACTCATTGTGAACAGGAATACATCCTCTGCATTTAAACCTCACACACTGTCCATGAAGGCCATACAGCACCTGGGAAAGCGGTGATGGGGCCCAGTACAGTAAATCAATGGAAACTGAGGATCACCCCCTGCACAATTAGAGATTCAAACCCCTGAACTTCTGAACCTCGGCCTCTTCCTTAAACCCTAGACCACCGATGCCCCAAAATCAACCCTAGACGGAGTTAAACTGGGCCCAATATTCCCGTTTGGGACAAAACCCAGCCCTAGTCCCGGACTCTTTCTCCTGTTTCACTCTTAAAGAGAGCCCAGGAGAGTCGCCAGGCTGAGAAAAGTAAGAACTGATTTCTGTTCTGTGTTCAGTCTGAAGGTGGAGTGTCTGGTGTGTGTTTCTAAAAGGGCATCAGAAGAACATCTAACACTCTGTATCTAGAACTTTCAGACACATCTTTTGTGAGGTTTTGAGGAACATAAACGATGAGGAAAAGAATTAATTTTTGATTTTTTTCCATTTCTAACAGATAAAATATTCACACAAAGAGCAGAAGGTGTTTCAGAAGGTGTACAGAGTATGGCAGTGATAGATTTTACCATTTCTCTCTTTTAGATGCTAAAAACCTGTGTGTGAAGAGAGAGAAAGATCCAATACCTTTCCTTCCAGGCTTCATTTCTCCTTCGTGATCCATCCAGTACTCGCGGATAACCGATGAGACCTTCCCTTTAAAGTCCCGCACGCTCACGTACCTCATCTTCCCTATCTTGGAGAAAAACGCAGAAACACAACACAGTAAACAGAACAGAACGAGGATTAACCAGAAGATATTGTTACTGACGTAGACGTTCCACTGACTTACTGAACAGTATTGTATTGTTAATGCTGAGGGACAGTTCTCCAGATCTTCCGGAACATCCGGTTCCGTTTTGGTGTTAAACACCAAATTTTCTTTAATTAACGACACCAAGACCATCGTGTCTTAAAGTGTGTTTGCGTGCGTGTGTGTTGCGTGTGTGTGTGTGTGTATGTGTCTGAGCATGTCTGTGTGAGTGTGTCTGTTAATTTGTGTCTGTGTGAGTGTAGTGTGTGTGTGTGTGCATGTCTGTGTGAGTGTGTCTGTAAATGTGTGTGTCTGTGTGAGAATGTGTGTATGAGAGTGTGTTAGTGTGTGTTCTCTAAAGACTGATGGTTCCTTTTTCCAGAGTAAAGTGTTTTCCAAACATTTTCTACAACATGTTGGTGACCTCCATTTTGGTGCTTCATTGCTGGTAAAATGAGTTACATTTGATTTAATTTCACTTTATTTCGCCGCGCCCTCCCTGAACCGCCCCCCGGACCACCACGCCCTCCTGAGCACGCCCCCGGATGACCCGCCCCAGCCCACCCCGCCCTCTCTGAACCGCCCCCCCTTTTAGTTTTTAAGTGCTAAGTAAGACTGACGCTGTTATTTAAGAACATTTTCTCTTCACTCCTCAAACTCCTGACCTGGAACATGTTGTCATTTTTGCTGCTGCTGCTTTTGGAAGAGCTGGAGGTTTTGGAGGACTCGCCGCTCTTCTGTTTCTTGGTGGGCTTTTCTGGTGTCGCATGCCTCTTCCTCTTGGCCTGGGATGAAGAACAGATCAAGTGAAAGTGACTACCATCACTGAACACAGTGAGCAAATAAACATCCTCCGTGTTTTACACACACACACCGTCCAGCAGGGTGCAGCACCTGGGGAGCAGTGATGGGGACAGTACCTTGATCTAGGAACCTCAGGGCAACCTACTGGTCCAAGACTCGAACCCACAACCTTCTGATCATGAGGCCTCGTCCTTACACACCAGGAGGCGCTGCCTGTAAGGGATCCGATCCTCTTGCACAAACAAAGTGAGATCAGCGTTCAGGTTAGAGTACCTTCATATCGGCTTATTTAATAGAATTAAGCTGTTGAAGTGTTGACAGAACTTCCTTTGATTTAGGCATCCTCCAAACACAAAGAAGACACTGTGTTTATAATAGTATTACTTTATTATTATGATTATGATTATTATAGCGTTATTATACCGTTACAGCCATTTCCAAAAATTAAACCCGTTTTTTCAGGACAGTGCTGGTAAATGGACCCAGACGTCACAAATCTTCTCCTTTCAGCGGTTGTCACAGCAGATCATACATCTCCACGTCACCTTGTCCTCTACATCGTCCTCTCTCCCCACATTTAGCTGACGCCAGATCGACTTACAGTTCCTGACTGCAGGGACAGTCCCCCCTGGAGCAACCTGGGGTTAGGGATCTTACTCAGGAACCCAATGGTGGTAGTGCTGGAGTTAGGATTCAAACCTGCTGGTCCACAGGACTGCAGACAAGTGTCCACTACACCACCACTACCCCAATCATCCATAAACCTCCTCTTTGTCCTTCCTCTTCTCTTACCTGTCAGCTCCATCCTCAACATCCTCCTTCTCCTATACTTCTCGTCTCTTCTCTGGACATCCAAGATCCAAGTCAACAGCTGATATACTCGTCCCTAACCCCGTCATGCCTGGCCTGAAATCTGGTGTCTTTGTCCGACACCTCCAGCTCCACAGCCTGTCATTTTCAGGCCACTGTCTCTAACCCCGTATAACCCTGGCTGGGTCAAATTGTTTGCCAACCATTATGGCATAGCTGGTCTCACTACCGTTCTGTAGACCTCTTGCACTCTTTCTGGTCCCTGTCTGTCACAGATCACTCCTGTCACTCTTCTTCTCAGGAATAAATGATGTTATAATCATAATTGCAGCAAAATGGTGATAGCCAAATGTGAGTCACGTGATTAGTTCGGGATCCATCCATTTCTAGCACATGCTATTAATAAATGTTTAGTCTTTATTATTACCAATCCTGTTATTAGTCATTATAATGGCTGTTCTACCGTGATAAGCGTGGAATATATAAAAGCTCACCTGTAGATCAGCTACACACCGTCGTGTCCCCGGGATGAAATTTTGGGCCTTTATTCTGTAACAAATGTTTTTATAGATAATTTAATACGTTTTGAGGGCCAGTTGGCTGAAAAGGATGAACAGAAACTAACGTGCGCTTTCGCAACACCGCGAGCTGTTTCTGCGTCACTCACCTGCGCGCGCGGGGTTCGGTTCGGCGGGACGGTGTGTGTGTGTGTGTGTGTGTGTGTGTGTGTGCGTCTCAGAAAAATCCCGCCGCGCGCCAGAAAACTAACAGTGCAAGAAAACAGCGTCGCAAAGATTCATGGGGCGACGGCCCCATCCCCCTCTCTGCCGCAATGAACTGTGGGGAATGTAGTTCATTACACAGCAATAGAACTACAGTGCACACCGAAAGTGTTTTTAAACTTTATTAAAATATACTATACTATAGTATATAGTATAGTATACTATATATATATATATGCGTACAAACATGTATGTGTGTGTATGCGCATCAAAACCCCCATCCAGTGACGTTTCCTGCTCTCTATTGAGAAACGTCTGAATGTTTTAGTACACAATATTGTAAAGAATATTAATGTAGCCCGTGCAAAAGTTCATTATATGAGCAGCAAATTGTGCTGTAAAGTGTGCAACAAAATGTCGTATTTATTGAAGCATGTTGTGTTAAATACACTCAGGACTAGAGTTACTACTGTCTGCTATACGCTCTTTTTATTCAAATGCAATGAAGTAATGATTGCATTCCATTTTGTATTGAATCTTAACTTTATGGATAAACTCATTATTTTATTCTTAAACTGCCTCGAATGTCAGAGGTAAGCGTTTCCTCCTTTGCCGGCTCGTTGAGTAATGGCGTCATGGGAGTTGTAGTTCTTTGCTTCGCACTCTCAGCAATAAATACATTGAAACGGCGCGGCTACAAAACTACAAAAGCAAAAAGTGAACCAAACTCGGAGGAAAATTTTGTCAAGTCAAGTAGGTTTTTAATGTCGACAATAAAATAAAGATTTTAAATCCATTTTAAGGTGTTTGGGTTCACTTTTTAAAACAGAAAAAATAGTATTTTTCTGGGAAAGTGTGAATTGATGGCTGTGCCCTGTTTTCTGGAGACACATGTGATTTCCCCTTTGAAATTCTTCAAAACAATCTTTGATATGGGGACGTTCTATTGTATTCTATTCGATTCCACTGTCGCTCACAAGAACTCTTATGCTGGGGCAGCAGTGACCTTATGTTAAAGGACTGGGCCCTAGGATCAGAATGTCATGGGTTTGAATCCTGGACCAGTAGGCCTGAGGTTCCCTTGATCAAGGTATCATCCCCATCACTGAATCCCATTATTTATCCTTAAGTATCTGGACAGGTGTGTTCGGGAGCATCAAGATGCCCCCATTTGCTGTCACTGATAGGGTGGCGGTGGTCTAGTGGTAGGATACCCACCTATGGATCTATGGCTCAAGAGGTCCTAGGTTTGAATCCCACATTAGGGACTGTCCTAATGTCCTAATTAGTCGCTCTGAATAAGAGCGTCTGCTAAATGCCGTAAATGTAAATGTAAATATTTTCACAACCTTTGATCCTCCATAGAATCAGCCACACACCCATGCAGGTGGGTTAGAGGGGCATGAAACCCCACAGTATTGGGCTGTGGAATTCTCCTGTTTGTGATCCAAAACTGATCCAGCATCAGCACCTGGTCACATTGATGCTGCAAAGTGCTCACAGCAATTTTCATGTGCATACAAAGTGAAAGTGACAGTGACCAGTCTCATCATTGTGGAACACGGCACAGCACACAGTGGAACACAATTAAATTACACCTCTAACATGCAGTTTCTAACATGAAATTAAACAGGCTACCCATCTTACTATGCCTTTTAAACTATGTTAATGAGCTCTGTTCTGATTGGCTGTCAAGTGTTGTGCCTCAGTGAGGATATTTTACCAACATCCCCATCTTATTTAAACACTCAGACACATGTGGCGCTTCACTGCTGGAAATAAAATGGCTATCTTGACATGAAGACGTCTGGTTGCATTCACCACTGCTGTAAAAAAAAAAAAAATCAAACAAGCCATTTCAGGCCAAATCCAGTGGGTTGAGTGTCTAAGACCAGTTAGAAGCCTGACTGCTGTTGCTCACGTCAGATAATGTCACTTTAGATAATGGCGCCTGATGAATAAGTGAATGTAAATCATGGGATCAGTTTGGAAAGTCCCAAAAATACCCCCAATTCCAGAGGAATCACTGGCTGAGCAGGTTTAATTCAACAAGGCAGACCATGAAGGTGCACATTCAGTCCTGATTTCTTTCTTTTATTAGTTATTCTTTCTTATCAGATCTGTTCCAGGGATGTTCCTCAATACAAGATGTTCTCCAGAGCTCATGCTCAACCTTGTCTTTCTCAGAGTGTACGAGGAGCAAACTAATCTATCTATTTATTTATTTTTACTGCTGCTTTGCCTAAGGGTTAAAGAAAAAACACAACACAGTAGACATACGTCATTTCAGGAAGTCCTATTTCCAGAGAAACTAAACAGGTGTTAACAAGCACCTAAGGAGGGGGAAGGATGGGAAGATTTTTTCTATTTTTAGAAGCTTTAAAATGTCCTAGATTGGCTATTAGTTTGTATAAGATGGTGTGTGCATTATTTTATTTAGTTTTAAAGGGCACATATCCTAGATTTTTATATCTTTCATTTTTGTTCTAGTATGGCCTATTTATAACATTTGTGTGTTTAATAAACACTGGTTGAGTGACCTCTATTCTGATTGGTTGTCTTTAATTAGGCCTCATTAAGTGAAATTAAAGTAGTAATCATGGCGGAACGTCTTACTTATACAAAAAAAGGGTCCTAAACTTATACGGCCTGACTTGATTTTATATAGAAATTTGAGAAAGTTTTAGTTTATATCCATGAACTTTCCAACTTTTAACAATGTTAATTCACCCCAAGACTGATATATATTTTTAAAAGTGAAATATTTTTCATGTTTAGAGCCTTTACTAATTTATTTATACTATTTAGATATTCTGTTGGTAATAAACTGTGATAGTTACAGTTGTGTATAAAACTGTTGGACTGTACTGTTTTAAACGGCCTAGAAGATCTTGACTGAAATACTTCCGCATTCGCCGGTTGTTCGCTAAGCTGCGGTCCATCATGGGAGTTGTAGTTCTTTGCGTCGCACACTCAGGAGTACATGCATTAAAGCGGCAACGCTGGGAAACTACAAATCAAAAAAGGATCCAACTTTGTCGGAAAAAAACTGTCGACAGTAGGATAAAGTTTTAAAAACTGGATTAAAGTGTTTGGCTTCGCTTTTTAAAACTGGAAAACATTAACTCTGAATATTTCGTCGAAAAATAGGGTTAGTTTTCCAGAAAAGGGCGGGCAGTAAGTGAAAGGCGGGGAGCTGATGACGCTGCCGGCGATTCTTTATCGTATAAAACCCGTGATCGGCTAAATTTAGGACAGTAAAAAAAAAAAATCCCGACAAAAGCGTGAACTCATTCCGGGTTTCTGCTTTATTCCTCTTCAGTTGACGAAGGAGCGAGTTTTCCTCTTTCCCTGAAAACCAGGCAAGAAAATGGCCAGCAAAGGTAAACAAAACTGTAATTACCTGTTTATTAACACCTTTAATAACGTCATTAACGTCTATTAACGTCATTACTATGATATAAGACTAGAAATAACTAAATAGGTAATAATGTAACAACAGTAGTTTAAAACATTGTTATTCAACACAGCTCTCTCTCTCTCTCTCTCTCTCTCTCTCTCTCTCTCTTTCTCTCTCATATGCACGTTTGACAAAATTGATCCTACCTGGCAGTTTTCTATGTTCATTTTTGTTTTCATGTGTATTTTTTAACTAAAACTCTGTTCTCACAATGATTTTAGTCTTTCACCTCTTACACTTCTGTTTATTTGTTTTGATACTTTGTTCTCTTTGTTTGATTAATAAATGTTACATTTGTTTTTAGTATTATTACTGATGTTAAAGCTATTACAACACTAAAGATAATAACGTAGATTTAAAGTTCATAGGTTGACGTGATTTTTAAGTCATGTCTAATTTATCGTGTTTATCTTCACATTATAACTAAACCGTAACGATGTTTACGACGTCCTTTCTTTCAGAGGTTCCAGGGGAGTCGGTCGTGTCCGAGTGCGCTCGGCAGCTGCGAGCGATGGGAGACCTGATTCACTGGCGGTACCTGCTGCTGAACCTGCTGGCGAAAAATTACCGGCAGATGCAAACGGTTAAATGAAGAGGAGAGGCTCGGCTGTAACGTCAGATCACCTTAAACATGTCATTACCTGATCTACGGTTCTTCCTCCTTGCTGGAGCTTTCCTGCTGCATTCCCAGCCCGTCGTCTGGATCCGCACCGGGAAGCAGCCCTGTTTCAGGAGTACAAATGGGCTTTTTTTCACAAATCGAAATCAAGGTTGAGATTCTTGCAAGCCACTGTTGTTTGAATTTGTTCAATAGACTGGTTCTAAGCATGTCAGTCAGGCCTCGTTCGAACACCAGCCACCTTAAACAAAGACAGTCGCTAAACAAGGCAGAAAGTCTGGCTTCACCACCACACACGGCTGGAGCATCTACATGCAGTCAAAGTTTCCATGTCCTACATCAATTTGTGTGACAATGATGACATTTGTGTGGTTTGAGAGCCAGAACTGACTTTTTCACCATCCCATCTATCAAATGGACTGTAGCAGAGCCCAGACGTACCATCATGAACTTGTCTCCAACCACTTTCCCTCATGTTTCATTCCTATTGGTTTTCTTGTCTCCCCTCTAGCCCAGTCTTCTTGTTAATGTGCTCACCTGGGTGTAGTTTGTTACCTCACCTGTCCCAGGTGGTTCTAGTTTGTTTCAGGGGGACTCTGTCTGGTCTGGGGCCACGTGACTATCCTGAGTTGTTGTTTTTTGTTAGTTTGTAGTTCTTTGTTTTAAATCCTTAGTAGACAATATGCAGTAGTGCTTTATTGTTTTAATTTTTTAATTAAAAAATAAGCAACATTTCTGAAAATCTGTTTGAATGTTCTAATTCAATTGACCTCACTCACACATTTTAATGTTATTTTAGTGTAATTTTTGTGGCCACATTTGGTCTAATCTCAAAATTAACTTTCATTCTAACAGTGAAGGAGCACCAGACAAAGCTCAGTGTGCTGTCTGAAGCCTAGGGCTTCATCACAGCCACAGAATTTCCATTTAAGGGGTTGCTTTTTGTAGCTACGGGGATTCACAGATAGCATTTACAGCCCAAAAATGTGTAATTTACATTTACATTTATATTTATGGCATTTAGCAGACGCTCTTATCCAGAGCGACTTCCATGTCCTAATTTCAGGGACAGTCCCCCTGGAGACACTCAGGGTTAAGGGTCTTGCTCAGGGACCCAGTGGTGGTAGTGCTGGAGGTGGGATTCAAACCTGAGACCTCTTAAGCCACAGGCAAATATCCTGCCACTAGACTACCGCCACCCTGTAATTTATTATTATAAATAATTGCAAATATGTACTGCCATCCCATGACCATTCTGCAGACTTATTACTCTTAATATTGACTAATTCGACACAATGCAGGACCTCAAATCAAAGCTCAGGGTGTTGCCTCAGGCATGGGCCTTCTCCACAGCCCTCGAACTTCCATTTAAGGTGTGGTAAGTGCTAAGAAGGCTTTAGAAAAACTGCAGACTGGTTGACAATGTTGGGACAAGGAGGATGTGGTGGCCGTAGTTCTTACACACACCGGAAATCTATTAGCTAGTATCTGTCAACAGAGTGCTACCTACTCACATGCAGACCCTGGCTGTTCCCCTTTCAGTTATTTCAACATCAGAATCCACCACTGAGCCTTGGAGGACGGTACGTTTCTGCCACATGTGTGGTTCCCACTGCAGTTGATGATTATCAAATAGTGCATAGTGACATCACTGCAATACTTTCACTTTTTTCCATATTTTCTCATAAATGTTTTATCGGCGGGTGGCCCTGTTACCTCACAGTGAGAAGGTCCTGGGTTCGATTTCCAGGCAGGACAGTCCGGGTCCTTTCTCTGTGGTCATGTTCTCCCCGTGCCTGTGTGCGTTTTCATCCCACTGTCCAAAGATCTGCATGTCAGGTGGATTGGAGATGCTAAATTGTCCCTCAGGTGTGTGCGTGTCTTGTGATGGACTGGCGACCTATCCAGGGTGTGTCCCTGACCTGAGCATCGCCCGCCACCCTAATTGGGACAAGTGGCTCAGAAAAGAAGAAAGAAGTTTTATGCAGACACAGGAACATTTTCAGGAAAATAAGATCCAGATGAGTTTTAGGGAGTTTTAGTTTTTGTTTTGGAAGATCTTGAGAATGAGATTGTGAACATCACAGCTGAGTAGATGAACCATATATACCCAACGGACCACTTCACTGGAAACATTTATCATTTTGCTGAGACTGCAGCCCATCTTTAGGACCATGGTGGGAAATGTATGAATGGTAGATCATTTTCAGCCTAAAGTGTGTGTAAAATACACTAATCCGAGCGCCACACACACGTTTCCAGACATGCCCTGGCAGAAGAGGCTGATTAGATGGTATCATTGACCTACGACTTTTAAAAAGGCCAACGCATGTGGCTGCAAGATTCTAAAAAAATGTGGAAACTCCGAAGGACTTTCTGTTTTCTGATGCAACATTCCACTTTCCAACACGTGTGAGGAAGGACGATATGAGTCTCAGCTTGTCAGGATTCACTGTCAGGGCTCATTGCACTGTTGCTTGGAAAGTTACCAGCAGAAGCCATACGTCTGGTTGTACCTCACAGGCATGAAATGGTGGAATCACTCTTTTATTAGAGCTTGGATCAGTCTGATATTGGTGTGAAAGTGACTACTTGTCACTGAGAACACACAGCACACAGTGTACCATTACAAAACACATCCTCTGTATTTAACACACACACACCGTCCAGCCATGTCCAGCAACTGGGGGGCAGTGATGGGGACGGTACCTTGATCAAGGTACCTAAGGTTTGAGGGCAACCTACTGGTTTGGGATTTGAACTCACAACCTTCTGATCCTGGGACATCGACCCTAAACACCAGACCACCGCTAAAAGTGGGTGATAAAATAATAGTAATAATAATAATAAAAAAAAACATGATAGACAATTAGGAAAAAAGAGAAAGTTAGTTTCTCTTAAAACAATCCAAATGCAAAACTGTCAGGGAAGCACAATGAGTTTGAGTGTATGAACACAACCCGTTCTTTAAACAGGGGACTTTATTTCCTTTTTCTTTCTTTTTGTGAGTGTGGCACCGGAAAAAACAAAACGATTGGCCTGAATCACGAACCCGTTGAGTCTAGCCGGTACTTATATGGTATAAAGACAGCTGCTGGGACTTCTTCTTGTCTACTGGGCCTCCCAGTCTCTCTATAGCTGTCGGGCTCCCCCTAGCGGCCGGGCGGCACCGATTTCTTACACGTCTCCTACCTCGCCCGTGAACAGCCAATCAGATACTACAATGGGGCGATTGACAGCCAATCATTTAACTGATGTTGCGCTGTCGACGCGTGACGCAACAGAAACACCGTGGAGGGAAACAGCGCAACGAGGAAGTTGTTCAGGAAGGATAAGCTGCCAGTTTGATTGGTGTTGTTTATTTTTAAGGCGTCACCTCCACCTGCCGGTCAGGACACACAAGTGCCCCAGCCCACAATAGAGGGCCAGACTAACACCTACTGTTGTTTATGATTTCTTAATTTTTAAATTGATTTCTCCACTATTGATAATTTCCTCCTTCTTATTCATTTGTTTAAGTGTTTGTGTGGTAAATTTATTAACCTAGTTAAAGCTTTGGTAAATTTACAACAAAGTGAAAGTGTCTATTAGTCATCGCCAACACAGTGAACCAACCACATCCTCTGTATTTAACACACACGCACCGTGCAGACATATCCAGCAGCCGGGGAGCAGTGATGGGGACGGTACCTTGGTCCTGGGGCCTCATCCCTAGACACAGACACCCTATTTATTCAAAATAAAGCTGTTAATTAAGCTTTATTCTCCTGGATAACCCTTTAAAAATATTTTAAAATGAGATACGATCAGTCAATACTGATAGACTAAAACTCGCTGCCTCATTTTGTGAACCGCTTGTCCTGATTAGAGTCATGGGCCGTGCTGGAGTCGGTCCCAGCTCTGACAGAACGAACGGCGGGGGCACACCCTGGACAGGTCGCCAGTCCATCACAGGACAGACACACACACACCTAGGGGGACAATGTAAAGTCTCCAGGCCACCCGACGTGCAGGTCTTTGGATGGTGGGAAGAAGCCAGAGCTCTCAGAGGAAACACACAGACATGAGGACAACATGTCCACTCCACACAGAAAGGACCTGGACTGTCCCTCCTGAGGATCAAACCCAGGACCTTCTCGCTGTGAGGCGACAGCTCCACCCACAGGCAGAGGGAAGAGCCTTCTTGTTGTTCGGTGTCGACCAAATGAGTTCAGGTTCACCTTTTGGATCTTGGTTCCTCCAGTCCTTTCTTCCTGCAGATGTAAGAAGTTCCATCTTCGTTGCCTTCGAATGGCTCACCGGGGACTGGGAACCAGAAGGTGCTTGGGGACATCAGTTCCTGGATGAACAACTTCATTATGTTTAGACGTGTTCTGGTGGTTCTTTTTAACTTTACAGCACCAATATGCAAAGATTAGACACTTTTAAAGAAAACAGCTCAAAGCTGAAGCTCTGCTGCAGAAGCTCTAGAAGAGGTAGAAGCTTCACCTCGGAACCTGAAAAGGAGCGAAAGAACCATGAGCTCTGACGAAGGAAGAGACGGTGGTCACGTTAATGTGCTCGATTTCAGTTTATTTTTCCAGAAAATAGTTTGTTACTGATGTTATTTTTAATTCTTATCATTTTCTTCATGTCTTCTTGTGCCACTCTAGCTCTACCAATTCCAATTTTTCAGCGATGGTCTAGTGGTGAGGGAGTCGCCCCGGATCGGAAGATAGTGGGTTTGATTCCCTCACCAGCAGGTTGCCCTGAGGTACCCTTGAGCAAGGTACCGTCCCCGTCACTGCTCCCCGGGCACTTTCAATAGCTGCCCACAGCTGCACGTGTGTGTGTAGGTGAAACACAGAGGTTGAATTTCACTCTGTTGTGCTGTGCTGCGTTTCACAATGACAAGGGTAGTCACTTTCACTTTTTTCCTGTTTCTCAAAACGGCTCTTCATCCCCCTCGTACTAACTGAAAACATCTGACTGATCTATAAATAAAGACCAAAAATGGGCTTTTTAAAGATCCTCATTTGAATGACCTGAAAAACTCAATAATACCCACATTGTTCATGTCTGACCTACAGGCCGCGTGAAATCTACAGATGACATTTTGGGGAAAAAAAAAACAAAAACAAAGCAGGAGGAGAGGCTTCGCTTGAATCCCATTCAGGCACTTGAAGGATCGTCCTTTATTAGGAGGTAAAACTTGTACAAATATAGGCTTTTCTGTCCCACCGTCCCTACAAACATCCCCCTTTTCCTCAGACCACATTCATCCCTCGTTCCAAAAAGATCACCGCAAGGAACGGGGAGCAAAAAACACAACAACTGTCAAAAACCGGGAAGAAACACGGGTGCGTGACCTTGTAAGAAACCGAAACGGCGTTTGGGGAGGACGTGAAATCAAGGACATTTAGAGACACTTTCACAAAATAATGGTTGCATTTCACATGGACAGATTCGCAGACTAAGTTCGTCTCCACGGCACTTAGATGTTACTGGAAATAGAAATCTGGTGGGAAGATCAGTCAGGTGATCGACACAAACCATGATGTCACTTCCTGTGTTCAGTAAAATTCCTAAAAACCTGACAAATCTAAACATTTGTGTTGATTTTGTGTCACTCTCTACATGGAGGGAAATTTCTGTCTGTAATAAACTTCAAGGCATCAAATATCAAGAGAACGTCTTGGCCAGAAGTTGGCCAGATTTGTCCTCCAGAGGGAGACATTGCAAAAACAGGCGGGTATGCACTTACAGAGCTGTGCAAAAGTCTCGAACCCCTCACTTTTTCATGTTTTTCTTGGGAATCGCCTTATGTAACATTGAGTTGATTAAACAGGAACAAATGTTTTAGAGCTGCAGAGTGCCTAAAGATACAAGGTTCTACATAAAGAGGTTCTCAGGGTTCAGGGTCAGCAGTAAACAAATAAGATGATCATCTGGAATCATCTGCTCCTGGTTCTTCACTGCTTCATGTCTGAAGTTAGACGCTTTGTTCTGCTTGAAGGTTCAGACGTAGATCACTGTGTGGATTAACCAACACAGAACTATCAAACTGCTCAGGTACAGAGACTGGACTGAACATGAGAGACAACAACACTGTCCTTCAGGAAGATCTGGAGAACTGCTCAGGTACAGAGACTGGACTGAACATGAGAGACAACAACACTGTCCTTCAGGAAGATCTAGAGAACTGTTTCTCAACATTAGAAGATACAAGAAGAAGCAAAATATGAAGAAATGCGGGGGTGAAAGCTTTTGGACAGAACTGCACTGACCTTCTATGGCGTCTTCTGGAGAGAAAAAAAAAAATAGATTCTTCTAAAGCAAAGGAACAAAAACCAAATGACCAAACGTGATCTTGTAGTAAAATGGTATAAAGCTACTGGGTGTTTTTTTAAGTTTTAATAGTTAATCTCTAAATATTGGAGCTCATTAATGTGCTTTTCTTGGAAAACGTTCACTGTAAATACCATTTTTAATGCTGCTTGTTAGTTGAGGCTTCACACTTCGCCTGCTGCGATGATGAAAATCATTCAGCTGTAATGTTTTTGTGGTAACGTTGTCCATCCGTCCAAGACCGGAGAAGTTCTGCTCACAGATCATCTGACATTTTAAATGGTCTCAATGGACTCCGAAACACAAAATGCCACGAAGAACAAGTTTTGGGGAAACAGCAACTGCAGAGCCACTTTCTAGTGGTTTTACAGTAAAGTGCAGGTGAGGTGTGATGAAACTTTCTGGACAAAAAAATGAAAACAAATAACAGAGAGAGACTGTGAGCAAGGGTCTAGAATTCAAATCTGATATTAATTACTTTTATTTATAAGCTGGGATCTCCCTGATTGCCTCGAATCTACAAACGGATCGTCTCGCTGGACAATTTCTCTGGAAGTGCAAAAAGAGACACAGACCTCCTTCCTTCACCCCGAGGAGAAGTCGAGGACAAATCCCAGAGGCTTCGTCTCATCGCCGCGTGAAAAATCTTAAATCTAGTAAATGTCACTCATGAGCCTAGCGACTGCTGTAGGATGGGTGGCATCATTTACCTCTACTTTTACCAGTTTTTAGTGATCTCCCCCTTCGACCTTTTTCCACCGACAGAGAACCAGGACAAATTCTGAACCTTTTGGGTTCTGAACCTTCCCCACACCCCCAATCAAAACATTAGAGAGACTCTCCTCTGTTGACGATATCTACGATTTAAAGCAGTTCTGCTCCAAACTCCAGGTTCTTTTGAATCCTGAACGGAACTGGTCCAAGAAAGGGCTCCATGTTGGTGGAAAAGGGCCATCAGGGAGCTGCTCCTGAACCCTGTTAGTTTTGCAAGTCTACCTAAGAGCAGGCTTGTAATCATGTGTCCACTATCAGCCAAGAGGAGGAGAAGAAGAAGACGACAGGACAAGCATGTCCATGGAAGTTAGAGGCAGTTTGTCCCTTCAAGATCATTAGAATCATCATCATCATCATCATCACCACCTCCTTCATTATTGGTATTTTCACCATTAGAAATCAGCATAACCACCACCATTAGCTTCAGTAAACCAAGCCGCGAGGACACTGTTCTGGGTCCGACTCGTCCAGCACAAGGTCCAGACTTTCCCAAAGTCTCTTTCTCTCTCCATATATTTTTCTCTCCGTTTCATTTGGTGAAAGCGGCCACCACGGCCCAGAGCAGCTCGTTGGCACCCGTTTTGGACGCTTCCGCCTCGGGGTCCAGGTCCAGCAGAAGGCGAACCCGCTTCATAGCCAGGTCGTACTGGTCGTCCAGCAGTGGGGCGAAGGCGTTCTCCAGGACGTCAGAAGAGTGGGCCAGGAAAAGCAGAGCCAGCAGACGCTTGTCCATCCGCTGTGGCTCGTTCACCCACTTGTCCAGCACGGCCTCCTGCACCTTCTTGACCAGCCGCTGCTTGATGGTGCTGTTGGTGAGCGGGTGCGTGGTCATGTCAAACAGCAGGAAGTTCTGCTTCTCCGTGGTCAGGACGCCCTTCTCCACCAGGTTCTTTGCCAAACGCTCGCGGACATTTCTCAGCTGGTAGTGCAGCTTCAGCGGATTCCACGTCTCACCTGTTGGAGACAAGAGAAGACTCAAAACAGGGCAGTCAATAATCATTATATTTACCCGTAGTTTTATAAATTGTGTCACAATGTATCGCCAGTAACTGGAGAGCTGACCGGCTGCATGTTACTGGACGGTTTAACTGGATTTTGAGAAGTGTGGTGGATGAAAAACATCGTACTAACATTTTTTCAATCATATTTTCTGAAAGAAATAAATATCATTGCATAATTTACAGTAAAAATGTCTTGAAATATCAAGACAATATGGACAGAAAAGAACAGAATAAAAGCTTTATTTATCAAATCCTGAACCAATAGGTTGCCCTGAGGTCCCCTTGAGCAAAGGTACCGTCCCCATCACTGGGGATGTATAGTCAAAAATCAGGCTCAACATGGTGAGATCAACACTGATCTACAGAGTGAACGCTGAGGACAGGAGAGCATGTCTTCAGCACAGAGACGTGCTCACCGCTCAGCAGCTCGATCCAGCTCTGCACCGTCTCCGGGGGCTGAGTCTCCTTCACGTGTTTCAGCGCCTCGTCAAGCAGCACGTCTCCCGTTGGAGCGTCCGATTTGCACGTCACCTGGAGACACAAAGAGAAAAAGACCATCACCCTGTTAAACGTTTCAGAAAGTGTTTTGACATTTTTAAGTGAGGTGACCTCTGCATTTCACCCGCACACACCGTGCAGCAGGGGGCAGTTATTTAACGCACCCGGGGAGCAGTGACAGGGATGGTGCCTTGCTAAAGGGTACCTCAGGGAAACCTACTGGTCTGGGATTCGAACACATGACCTTCTAATCCTCGGGCCAACTCCGTAAACTCCCGAAATATTATATCACTATATTTTCAATGTATCAGTTTTAAGGTATACATTTGATTGAGCCTTATAGAAATCTCCCCTTTAATGTAAGATTTGCTGGAATGTTTAAACACGAATACCATCACGTCCCACTCCACGTACGGGAAGTGTGGCTTTCGAGCCTGGACTGAACTCACCGTTTTGGAAAACATTTACGAGCTTTCAGCCTATAGTTAATCAAATTTGCCTCACCTGGATGCTCTGAAGGTATAACTGGATTGATTTTTGAGAAATATGGAAGCTAGTCGTTCAGAAAACAAGTAATCTGTAGGATGGAGGGAGTAGAGGAGGTGAAGGGGGAGGAGTTTAAATGTTCAGGTGAACAGTTCAGAGTAATGGCGAGTGTGGAAGAGAGGAGAAGAAGAGAGTGCAGGCAGGTTGGAACAGGTGGAGAAGAGTGACAGGAGTGATCTGTGACAGACGGGGACCAACGAGAGTGAAAAGAAAGGTTTACAGGACAGAGGCGAGACCAGCTATGTTATACAGGTTGGTGATGAAAAGACGGGAGGCGGAGCTGGAGGTCTCAGAGTTAAAGATGCTGAGATTTGCGTCTGGGAGCCAAAGATGGACAGGATTAGGCATGAGTATATGAGACGGACAGCTCGGGCTGGACAGATTGGAGACAAAGTGAGAGAAGTGAGACTGTGTTGGTTTGGACGTGTCCAGAGAAGAGACGAGGAGTATATCAGGAGGACAATGTTGAGGATGGAGCTGCCAGGAAAGAGAAGAGGAAGGACAAAGAGGAGGTTCATGGATGTGGTGAGAGAGGACATACAGGTGTGAAAGAGGAAGATGCCAAGGACAGGAAGACATGGAGACGGATGATCCGCTGTGGAGACACAAAGGGGAGCAGCTGAAATAAGAAGAAGGGCTCTTTAAACTCCACTAAAAGTGATGTATTCCTCCAGTGGGGTGAATTATGACGCGTTTCTTCTGAAACCCCTGGAGATCACACTTCACACGACTACCTTTCTGGTGAGCAGGCTTTTCCTCCTCATGCCGCAGGGTTCCAGCTGTAAACGTCCTCGGATGGCGAGCTCGATCAGCATGCAGCCCCTCAAGCCCGACGATATGCAGTCGTTCCAGAAGGACGTGTAGCCCTGCGTAGTACAAAACACAAAAATCCATTTATTCCAGATGAAAATGAAAGACTGTTTCATAATCAGGGCCAAAAAGACCAGAGCCAGGTTATGAAGAGTCCAGCTGCACCCCGTTCTTCCCAATCACAAGAGTTTTCTTTCAATTTACGAAATTAAACATAAAAAGGAACATTCAAACATATTCCGGCTACGTCGCTTCGGCTTCTGTTTGCATGTTCTGACCAAAAAACCCTGAATTAAAGGCCGAATCTCAGTTTTTACCAATTAAAAGCATTTTTTAAGTTAAGATACGAGATTTCGGGGAGAAGGCTTCACCTACAGATGTCAAACTTTAAAGCCTTTAAAATAATACAAGGAACAGGATGCTGTCACTTCCTGCTCTTCAGACTCCCTGCCTGGGTTTAAAAAGGAAGTTTTTCCTTCACTTTCCGTGAGATTCCCTTCACTTCTGCTCACCCCGGTGAGATTCAAGTTGTCGTAGCTCCTGCTGAGCTTCTCCTGAGGTTATGTTCCTTCTACAACCTCCAGAGCCCAGAAGAAACCAGATACTTGATTTGCGCTACAGCTGACCAGAATCATATTTATATATATATATTTCAGATTTGAATTTGGATTCATTCACAGCCCCACTGGCAGATGTTTCTGTTTGAAACTGGTTTATTCATGAATTTGAGAATGAATGGAAATGAAAATGGGGGACACCCACGGTTCTGCCTACTAAGTGAAAGTGACTATTCTTGCCATTGTGAGTACACGGCACAACACACAGTGAACCACAACGAATTGACACCTCTGCATTTTACCCACACACACCAGGGGGCAGCTGAGGGGGACGGTACCTTGCTCCAGGGTACCTCAGGGCATCCTACTGGTCTGGGATTCGAACCCACAATCTTCCGATCCTGGGGCCTCATCCCTGAACACTGGACCACCGCTGAACTGAAACTAGACCCAGTTTCCATCCATTTATTAATTCTCAATATTTATAATATAATTTTTGCCGAAATCGACCCGGATGTCAGAGGCGTTGTTTTAGTTTGGAGAAGGTTTTGGACGAATTTGGACTGATTTAGTTCAGATGGACTATTTAACCATCATCACCGCCCCATGTAGATACGTGGAGCTTTACTAGGGACAGAAAATGCACAAATTTGGGACGTCCCATTCCGTTCACCACCACTGAAGAAATTCTAAAAAATCTAAATTTTTCATATGACTATAATATTAATAACAGGTTAAAAAAACAATGTGTTACGCTGTTCATTTATTGTGATTTGTGACAGAGAGGGTCCCACGAGAAGAAAAGTAAGGTTTACAGGAAAGTAGTGAGACCATCCATGTTGTATGGGCAGGAGACGGTAGCGCTGATGAAAAGACAGGAGGCGGAGCTGGAGGTGTCAGAGTTAAAGATGCTGAGATGTTCTTTGGGTGTGACGAGGATGGACAGGATTAAAAATGAGTGTATTAGAGGGACAGCTCAGGTTGGACGTTTTGGAGACAAAGTTAGAGAAGCAAGGTTGCGTTGGTTTGGACATGTGCAGAGGAGAGACGAGGTTTATATTGGGAGGAGGATGATGAAGATGGAGCCGCCAGGAAAGAGGAGAAGAGGAAGAGGAGGTTTATGGACGTGGTGAGAGAGGAAGGTGGTGGTTTGAAGGAGGAAGATGCAGATGACTGGAAGAAATGGAGACGGATGATCTGCCACAGCGACCCCTAAACGGGAGCAGCCGAAAGAAGAAGACTCTGTTCATTCATCAAATTAAGGATTTTATTAATAATGTGTAATTTTTCAGTGTCGCATTATTGTAATATTCTCAAAAATATTGTTTTAAACACAAAACTGGATTATATTAATAAGTATTTAATTTTAGGATTTAAAACTGAAAATAAACAATTCCTAACTATATTATTGTTAGTATTTATTCTATTATCTCTAAAAACAGAAAATCCCTCTTTACTGGATTAATGTGGTGTTTATTCTAATATCAGTGTTTAAAACACACAGAAAATCCCTCTTTACTGGATTAATGTGGTGTTTATTCTAATATTAGTGTTTAACACACACAGAAAATCCCTCTTTACTGGATTAATGTGGTGTTTATTCTAATATTAGTGTTTAAACACAGAAAATCCCTCTTTACTGGATTAATGTGGTGTTTATTCTATTATTAGTGTTTAACACACAGAAAATCCCTCTTTACTGGATTAATGTGGTGTTTATTCTAATATTAGTGTTTAATTCAATGTAAATCTCTCTTTACTGGATGAATGTGGAGTTAAAGTCACTGGGACGTCTGGTTCCGTTCAGCTCCAGTGTAGGGAGTCTGAAGTGTGTTTAAAGGGGACTCCTGTGGATGCTGAAGGCTGCTGGTTTGATATTCGGTGTTTTCGGAGATTACTGGGTGGAGTTTGTATTATTTTGCTCAGTTTCTGCCTGGCCGCTTTAAAGGCCTGACTCGGACTCTGACTCGGACTCTGACTCTGACTCTGTGTTCTCCTAAAGCGGGTGTGAGATAGTGATCGCACCTCCCGGTCCTTCAGGCCGAGCAGCAGCACCTCCTCCATCAGCGTCAAGCGCGTTTCTTTCGAGTCCGCCTCTCCGTCCTGCTCCTCCGGACCGCGGTGGCTCTCCGGCTCCTGCTCGTCGTCGTCGGCGCGCTCTCTGCCGGCCGCGGCGCTGCGCGAGGCCTCGGTGCGCCGCTGCACCAGGCCGGAGCTCCTCTGGCTCAGCGAGCTCATGGCGAACACGGCGTCGGCGTGCGGGGGGATGTCGGCCCGCTGCGGGTCCGGCTCTTCGGCTCCGTGTCTCTCCGCTGCGATCCGCTCCGGTTCGGGTTTGTTGACGTGGAGCTGCCGAACTTACATCCGGGAACTTTCCCCCGCCGCTGCCCTCCCCCGGACGAGGCGGAGCGCGTTGACGTCAGAGACGTCCGGCATGACGCCAGAGGCGCGCGTGACGTCGGACGGAGCCACGTTTGTTTTTTTATTCATGTATTTATTGCTTTATTATTGAATTATTCCTAAAAAATATATTTTTTCGTCAGTATTTTTTCAATTATTTTAACCTGTTTTAAAAACCATTTTCAGGCAATCGCCTATCTTTCCGCCTTTATTTAAACTACATTGAGGTCGTTACCAAGTTGTTTACAAAAGCAAAGTAGCACAAAAGCCAGAAAAGATCCATTTTCAATAAAGTAAAATCTGGTAGAGAAAAAAAGGATGAGCAGAGCTGATTGGCTGGCATTACTCCTACTGTGAGGTGATTGGTTGGCATTCTTGCAACTGAGAGCTGATTGGCTGGTAGGCTGACAGCATTGTCCTGTATGAGTGATGCGTAACAACCTGTTCATTTTGAACATTTGCTAAAGTGTCCAACAGGCACTGCAAAAATTCCCTGATTTGAAAGTGAAAGTGACAACCCTTGTCATTGCGAGGTCCAAGCACAGCAGACAGTGAACCACAACGAAAAAGCAGCCCTTTGTCCTTTTGTGCTTTCTGGCCTTGTTCAGGCAGAACACCAGCTTTCTTATTTTTATTCAAACACAATTGATAAAGCAAAACATCTCACTATAACCCTGCATCGGTGTGAGCAGAACTCCTTATTTCCCATAATCTGGACTACCCAGATCCCAAACCTCCTGGTTCTGGGTTTTAATGTTAGAAATGATTCTAAAATGAGTGTTTAAAACCCACAACAAATCAGTACTTCATTAACATTTTAATGTGATTTAAAACACTGCATTAAAGTTAGTATTGATCTTAGTATTAGAGTTTCAAACACACAGATAATCGCTCCTCACTTGAATAATGTGAGTATCGGTGGAGTTTTGCAGCTTGGTGACTTCCAAACACTGTTTCTTGCCTTTCAAACTATCTTCATTTTGGCATATTGAGGAGATTAAATTTAAAGGGGAGCAAATGTTTCAGTGCTCCAGGCTGCAAAGTGTCTAAAGATACAAGGTTCTAGATAAAGCAGTTCCACCCACTCAGCATTCAGCATCACCAGTAAATGAATCTCCTGATCATCTGGAATCATCTGCACCTGTTTCTTCACTGCTTCATGTCTTCAGTTAGACGCTTTGTTCTGCTTGAAGGTTCAGACGTAGATCACTGTGTGGATTAACCAACACAGAACTATCAAACTGCTCAGGTACAGAGACTGGACTGAACATGAGAGACAACAACACTGTCCTTCAGGAAGATCTGGAGAACTGCTCAGGTACAGAGACTGGACTGAACATGAGAGACAACAACACTGTCCTATTACCGTATAACATTCTTTGCTATTATTACAGGCTCTAAACAGACTTTTGAAATAGACAGGAAGGGAAAATATAGACCTTCTTTAGCTCTAATAAGGAAATAGACATTTTCTGTTACTGTTCCTTCAAGATTGGTATATGCTAATGAGCTCTGCTCTGATTGGCTGCACTGTAACATGTTTCAATCTAAAGACAATCCAGGTTGCGAGTGGGTGGGGCTAAACAATTGTAGAGTTGAAAATTACATGACAAAAAGTCATGTAATTGTACATCACCAAAAGTGTACGTCACAAAAAGTGAACTTAAAACAGGCTATTTTTGTAGCTTAAGTAATTAAAAAGGTATCTATTTATTGATTACTTAAGGACAATACATAAGGTATGTATAAATTATTTACACTAACCCTAACCCTAACCCTGAGGAATACATATTAAAAAACTGATTAAAAAATTAAAAATGCCCAATTTCCCGTGCAGGACTTCAGCCCTGTACTTAGAGTCATAAAAATTACAAGTATATTAGCTTCAAGAAAGCCTTAAGAGGACCTTGGCTGTGAGGATTTGATAGCATCAGGCCAAGAGATCATTAATGAGGTCAGATACTGTTGATGTATCATGAGTTTCACTCAAGCTCATCCCAGAGAAGCTCCCTCCACAACCCTGGGGGGCTTTATATCCCTCTACACCTCCGGTTATGGTAGCTTCAGGCTTTAGGACCGACCCAGAGATGCTGTAGCCATCCGAGCCCTTAACCTCCTCACCTGAAAAGCCAGGGGCCACAGTGAAAGGTGGGAGGAGCTTATAGGGGAGCACCTGGTAGGGCTGAATAAGAGCGGACGAGGGGCAGCCAATCAGATTCCTTGGAGGAGAGACAATACTGGACCCTGCGGCACATCCAGAGAAAAGCCCTGTGGTGCTGAGAGGGCTTCACAGGTGGCTGAGTGGAGGAGATTAAAGGACTGTCTTTCACAGCTGGAGGTGAGACTGTAGCCATGGAAGATCCATCGAAACGTAAGTATTTTTTGATGAAAGTTAAAAAAGTAAATATTCTTCCTTTTGGTGGGTTATTCTGCCTATTAAAAAGGGGATGCATCAAATGACTAAAATTCTTTCTTAATTCAGTGTTTGAGATGTAAACGAAGTGGTCAAGATTTCTTTATAGTGGTGGTGAATGGAACCAGAGGTCCCTAATCTGGGAAACTTTATTTCCACCAGTGAAGGTCCACGTGTCTCTATGGGACAATTATGATTGTATAATAGTCCATCTGGACAAAATCACTTTTTTATGGCCCCTGAACAGGTTTAGTTTTAGTCCAAACTCTGGTAAAACGACGTCTCAGGCATCAATCAGTATCTCCAACCAACATTTCATGTCCGTGAGGGACAGTCAAACATCTGGTTCCGTTCACTACCATTGTGCATGATTAGAATGGAGTGTTTCACCAAAAAGGCCCATGACTTTGTTTGCATCTTAATTATATAATTTTGCAGAATTGTGTATTTTTGCTTCTTAAATTTGTAATTATGTTGTTATTTTGTTAAATTTACATTGCCATTAAAAGTGAGGCGTCTAGCTTTCCTTTTAAATACACTCTAAGGTGTGGAATCTAAATTGAAAAATGGGATTTCACGCTTATTATATAATTCAATCTGTGATGCACAAAGAGTGAAAGAGTTTAATCTTTGTGAAGACACACCAACAATCAGTGCACCACATCAAAATACTTTTCCAAATTTACACCAGGGGAGCAGTGTTGGGGACAGTACCTTGCTTGAACCTTCTGATCATGGGGCCTAAACACTGCTGTATTATGAAGGAACCAAATGGAAACGTCTGTCAGGATAAAGACGAGCCGTATTTTGACCTGTGTTGTCCTCTCTGCTGTCCAGCTCACAGCCTGGTGTCCCTCTGTGTTGGGTGTGGGCATCAGATCCTTGACCGGTTTATTCTACGGGTTTTCCCTGATCTGGAGTGGCACGCCGCGTGTCTGAAGTGCGCCGAGTGCAAGCAGCACCTGGACGAGTCCTGCACCTGCTTTATCAAAGATGGACGGATGCTGTGTAAGAAAGACTACAGCAGGTACCTCAGCATCCAGGAACCAGGTGTAAAAAATACACTCCTTACAGCAGGACAGGGTTCCCGGGTTAGAATTGGGGAAAACATTTTTAAGAACATTTATTTGGTGTGGGGGAACTTCAGAAAAGGTCTCATCCATTAAAGGTTCCTTTTAGAAACCTCAAAAGCAGAGGTGGGATATAATGAAGTACATAGTTACTGTACTCAAGTAGAGTATTCAGGTATCTGTACTTTGGGTATTTATTTATTTTTTTCCTCAAATTTCAGAACAGGATCCTTCCTTTAGTCTGAACGTCTGAGTTGAATCCTCCATTATTTTTATTCTCCGTCAGGGGGATTACCTCCATCTCTCGTTTATTTCTCTTTCTCAACTTCTTTCTTTCATTCTTTGTTTCTTTCTTCCTTTTTTTTTTAACTTTCATTCTCTTCATCTTTTCATCCTATCTCACTTACTCTCTGTTCCTCTGTCTTCCTTTCTCTCTCCTTCTCTAACACGCCTTCCTATTTTTTCACCCTTTCTAGTCCACTCATCTTCTCTCTTATTCTCTTTCTTCCTTGTTTTTTCCTCCTAAATTGGAGTTCAGGGTGTGTGGAGTGTGTGTCCGTGACGAAGAACTAGTAGAGACGGTGATGAAAGTGAAGCGGTGAAGTTCATGTGGATTATTTTCAGTAGATTGTTTTTATTGGAGTTGAAGTTCGAGGCTTTAATAGTCTTTAATTCTATTAATATGGAGTGAGATTCAGTTCATTTTCAGCACAGACAGACGCTCCAGACGTCCTTCAGAGGAGACACGTCTCACTCTACACTCTCAGTACATTCCTGTACTTTTACTTTACACTCTCAGTACATTCCTGTACTTTTACTTTACACTCAGTATATTCCTGTACTTTAACTTTACACTCTCAGTACATTCCCGTACGTTTTACTTTATACTCTCAGTACATTCCTGTACTTTTTACTTTTATACTCTCAGTACATTCCTGTACTTTTACTTTATAGTGTCAGTACATTCCTGTACTTTTTACTTTATAGTCTCAGTACATTCCTGTACTTTTTACTTTTATACTCTCAGTACATTAGCGCACTGGTCCTCAACCTTTTTAGCACCATGGATCAGTTTTATGTAAAACAATACCTTCACAGAAACAGCTGAAAACAAAGTGCATAAAAATACATTTGTTTTTATTCATTCTTGCAAGCTTGTGGGCTTAATTTTTGATGTACTGTATCACGTGACCGAGACTAGTGTTTTTTTCTAAATAAAAAAGTCTTTTACACTCTCATAATCAATAAAATATTTCTGTGTGGCCTGGTACCAAATGACCCACAAACTGGTACTGGTCTACAGTGCTGTGGTTGGGAACCACTGCATTAGCGTAACTCTTCACTGACAAGAGTCTGTTGTCTGCTCTGGTATCTGTACTTTCACTAAACTACTGAATGTATGTTCAGTAACCACGGACAATCATTTTGACATCGTCCCACAATCAGGCTCCTGGCAGAGCAGATCACATTTTTATTGATTTGGTAGGGAATCTGTGCCAAGAGCGTGTGATAAATAGTCTGTAATGGATCACATTCTCCTGTTTTTTTAGATTATATGCCACCAAGTGCTCCAGATGTCACCAGCCCTTCAACACTTGTAATTATGTGATGCGTACACCTGGTGATGGTGTGTATCACATGCAGTGTTTCCGCTGTGTGGGCTGTGATCGCCAGCTGGTCCCGGGAGACCGGTTCACTCTGCGGGACGGAGAACTTCACTGCACCGCCCGTACACGGCACTGCGGGGGGCTAACGGCAGGTAAGAGCCCACAGGTAAATGTACAGCATGTGTGAGAACTTGAGGCATTTGTAATGGGCTGTTTTGAGAATGCCCTTAGAATTAATGGGTATAAGGATTAATGAATTTACGAGCGTAGCCCCACCCATTTCTATTTAAAGTTAAAGGAATGTTTCGCCTTATTGGTTCTTTCTGAATGAGGTGCGGTACAGCACAGTCAATCAGAACACAGCTCATTAACAATGTTAAAGGTCATGTGGAAAGGAATTTATGATGTTTACTGCTTCATAAAACATAGAAACAAGCAGTGTACAGTTATATAATTGTTTATAAATCTAAATATAAAGTGATCTATGCATGAACATCCAAGAAGAACAAAACGTCTAAATACATAAAGCAGTGAAGAAACAGATGCAGATGATTCCAGATGATCAGGTGGTTAGTTTACTGCTGATGCTGAACACTGAGTGGTTGGAACCCCTTTATCTGGAGCTTGGCGCGCCAGGACCTGGAGACCACTGGTATTTTCTTCTCATATCTAGAGAAAGTCAATGCTAGATCAAAGGGAAAACCAGAAAATGCTGCCTTGTGTCTTTGTTCTGACACACCTGGACATACCTGTCCCCCATGCAGGCAGTGTCCACTCTGGCAGAAGCAGCAACTCGCTCTGGTCTAGGGATCAGAGGTCAGAGAAAGGGACTCGGGTGCGGACGGTGCTCAGTGAGGCTCAGCTGGACACTCTGAGGAGCTGGTACAACACCAACCCACGACCGGATGCTGTGCTGAAGGAGCAGCTGGTGGAGCTGACTGGTCTGAGCCCGCGGGTCATCAGGGTCTGGTTCCAGAACAAACGCTGCAAGGACAAAAAGATAAGTACAGCAGAAAGAGAGATGCAGCAGCGGACGCACAGGCAGGTGGGCATCTCCAGTGTCAGAACCAGTCAGAACCTTTTTCTTCTTCTTCTTCTTCTTGTTTCAGCTGATCAGGGGTTGCTACAGCACATCATCTACCTCCATGTCTTCCTGTCCTCTGCATCTTCCTCTTTCACACCTGTGTGTCCTCTCTCACCACATCCATTAACCTCCTCTTTCTCCTTCCTCTCCTCCTCTTACCTGGCAGCTCCATCCCCAACATCCTTCTTCTGATTTACTCCTCATCTTTCCCCTGGACATGTCCAAAACAATGCAGTCCCACCCCTTTCACTTTGTTTCCAAACTGTCCAACCTGAGCTGTCCCTCTAATATATTTGTCCCAAATTCTGTCCATCCTCGTCGCTCCTGACACAAATTTCAGCCTCTATGACTGACACCTCCAGCTTCACCTGTCTTTTCATCACTGTCTCCATCCCATATAACATAGCTGGTCTCACTACCATCTCCAACCCATATAACACGGTCTCAATATCATCATACATAACACTGCTGCCCTACTTCACAATGCACAGGGGTTTGATTCCCTGCATATATAAACAAACCACATCAGTAACTGTCCTTGGGCAAGACCCCTAACTCTACATTCACCCAAATCTGCTACATGACAAGAACATGGGCCAGAGGCGTAATCAGCTGTTCTTACTCACTGAGAGAAACTTTAAGGAATGGAATACAAGTTTTCCCCATCAGAAATACATTTAAATGATGAGTTCTGTTCCAAATCAATAGTGCTGAAGTGCATTACTGCTTTATGTTCAGTACATCATGATATGCTTTTTTTTAAACAAGATGAGGTAACAACAAGGAAAACAAAAGAAAAGGAAGAATCCCTCCAACATGCGATCAACTGCACCAGAATTACTGGAACATGACAAAATATTGAACAAGTAATGAATATGTTCATTGTGCAGGCTGTGGTAGTGCCATGTCTGGCATCCAGTCTGGAGAGTCTAGACAGGGGAATGCTGGATGTCCAGAGTTTCCAGTCATCCTTACAACTGCTGACCAGCTTATCCTCACTTTCAGACAAGGAACACATTCAAGGACAAGATCCGCAGCTGGTAGGTCTTCACTTTCATGGCAGATACTGAATATTTTATAGGTCGGCAGAGATGTTTAGGTGTCAAAGTAACGTCCGTGTGAATGCAGGATGTCAGGTTTCCCAGCAGATCATTGTCCAGGACATCACAAAACACTCCATCCTTGCTCTGTTGAGGTTGATCATAAATTCATAAGTGTTATTTTGGGCATTTTCTTTACCTCTCTCACAATCCGTCTATCATCCGTGGTTGTTGTTTTCTTTAACTAACTGGTTTAGCGTCTGTTGTTTAGTAAACCAGTGGTTTCCTTCCTTTTCAGGACATTCCAAATAGTATTACTGGCTCTGTCTAATGTTTGGGAAATGCTCCTAATGGGTTTTCCCTCACAGCTTCAAAATGGCAGCTTTCACCCCCCACAGACTTCACTCTATTCTTTATGCTGATCTTCCCTTATTAATTAAAACCTGAGCAGAGTGTATCAAGAGCTATTTATTGTTTACACAGTCACAGGACTGTTCAATGACAAACACCCATCAGCCTCTCATGTTCCAATACTTTGGATTTCTAAAAAAACTGAGGTCAGATATTAAAGCTGATGTTTTCGATGTTATTTAACTGATTATGATGCAAATCTCTGGAAATAAAAGCTATAAATCTGTTTTTCCTCTTTTTTGTAAATCCTGATGTACTGAATGCTTTATCTTCCTCAGGACTATGTTTCCGAGGGGATGGTGAGCTGCTCTTCTGTCGGAAGTGAAATTGCTCCTCTGGAGCTTCCACTCACTCCCAATGGCTACATCACCAGCCCAGAGCCCAATGAATAAAATCATTTTTTAAAATTATAATGAAGCTGACCAACCTAGCAACACAGATTTACAGAGACTACTGTCTGATTCATGTCATCATAGAGTTCCACTGAAGTGTTGTGATTGGTGAGAAAAAATCCAAATCCTCTGTATTTTATCCCACACACACCGTCCAGTAGCGAGCAGCCATATCCAGCACCTGGGGAGCATTGATGGGAACGGTACCTTAATCAAGGGAACCTTAGGGCAAAAGTTTAAAGAAAATGTGTTTTGTTTTTCATGTGACCCGTCGAGCTGTAATGTAAATCAGTGTATGGTGTTTTTTTTAAACTGTTTATTGATATGATGGCAGAAAAAACTCAAGATAATAATCTTAACAGTAATTACACAAAAGAATCCAAATATTTTTATACGTAATAACAATTAATACTGAATTTAATGACCATGTGTAAATGCACCCTTATTTAATTACAGGACTGTAAACTGTAAAATTTTAATGACATAAGCTACTATAAAGCAGCTGTAGCAGTGAACAGATCACCACGTTCTGCTGTTATTACATGTTTAATTAATGTGCAATTACACAATTATTACTGATTACTTAATTAATCAGTTAAACATTGCCATTTATTAACACTGAGAATCAAAATGGCTTTTTAAACAGATTTATGGATTGATTGATTTGTTTTTATTGATTGTTCGATTTTTTGTCTTCAGTCACTTAAAGATCTGCAGAGATGTTCCTGTCATCATCTGTTTCCTTGAAAAGATTGTGTTTTTAAAAGCTCAGTAAATGCAGCTTTCATAAAACATTCACCATCTCAGGCCCCATTCTTCATTCATGATCACACCACACACACTCCCCTCATTTTCATCTAGATGGTCTCTCTGTTTGATGGGCTCAGTTAAAACAAAGATAACGAAACGGAGTGTCTATCTGACCTTCACTGATCACATGCTGCCTAGTTAAACATGACTGATACCTGTCACAGGCCGGATTGTAGAAACAACAGTGAACGAAGAGAGTCCTGCTTTCGAGCTGAATCTTACAGCAATAAAGTGACCAGAGAGTAAAAACACAAGGTGTTTCCAATAAAGTGACCAGAGAGTAAAAACACAAGGTGTTTCTAATAAAGTGACCAGTGAGTGAAAGCACAAGGCAGGCGTTCCTAATAAACTGGCAAGTGAGTCTAACAAAGTTTGCCAGTAAGCGGAACCACAAGTGAGATATTTCTAATAAAATAGCCAGTAGAAGCAGTGTTTCCAATAATGTGGCCAATGAGTGGAAGCTCAAAGTGTTTCTAGCAAAGTGGCCAGGAAGGAGCAACATGAGATGTTTCCAATAAAGTGTTCAATAAGAGGAACAAGATAGGTGTTTCTAAAAAAGTTTCAATGACTAGAACCATTAGGTGTTTCCAATAAAGTTGTCATTTAGTGCAAACATGTGGTGGGTGTTTCTCACAAAATGGCCAGAGGACTGCAAGCACAGTGTTTCTAATAAAGTGGCCAGTCGATGGAAAACAGTTTCTAACAAAGTGACCAATGAGAGGAAATCTATTGTTTCTAAACAGGCTATTAGTGGCGAGGCAGGCGTTTCTGATAAAGTGGCCATCGAGATGAAAGATGAAAGATGCTTGAGTGGAAGCAGAAAGTTTTTTTAATAAAGTGGCCCGTTAGTGGAAGAACAGTGTTTTCAATAAAGTGGCCAATTGTTGGAAAACAGTTTCCAAGAAAGTGGCCATTGAGATGAAATCCAGTATTTCTCAGTGTCCAGTTAGTGGAAGGGCAACTGAGGTGTTTCTAATAAAGTGGCCAGTGAGTAGAAGATCAAGGCAGGTGTTTATTTATGCAGTGCCAGTAGGTCTGACCTGAATATAGAGATATAATTAAGAAAAAACACTGAAGTTTGCATCTTTCCCTCTGTTTATCTCCTCCAGTTGGTGCATGAAACGTGTTGAGGTCCTCCTGCCTTGCTCTGGATATGGACCGTCTGTGTAAAGATGGTGCTTTATAGTTCAGCCCTCCGCTCTTCACCAGGCTTTTGTGCTCTAAATCAAATAATGAAAGAGGCTCTGCACTTCAACGGAGCAATTCATCGCCAGCAAAAAAGATTAATTAATATATCAAATCTCTGCTTTTTGCTCTCACAGCTTTCATCTTTGAACCCTGCACAGGGGTGCGTGTGAAGTTGCTGAAAAGAGTGAGAAACAACCCGAGGCGGCTTAATTATCTCCGCCTTTGACTGAGTGAGAGCTTTCGATTAAAATGGTGATTCAAGAGCCAACATGAGTTCACAAAGAAGCTGCATCTGGGCTTCATTAGCATGAAACTAACTCGCAGGTCCACCTGGTGTCGGCGGCGACGGGCCTTCAGGACAGCGTGCGGAGAAGCTTCTCTTTAGTAAGAATTGTAATTTCAGAGGTTCAGTCATAAATCACGTCTACAGCTGTTATCAACCCAGTGCCAGTTTTGCAGGGTGTCTTGGTTTAGCCTCGTCCTCTCTGTCTTCTGTTCACCTTCACCTTCCCACCATCCAGACCGTCTCAGACTAAACGGACACAAACACAGAAGAGACGTCCCTCTGTGTGTCCATCGGTGCAGGACAGAGTGAAGGAGAGTGAGAGAGAGGACAGGGAGAGTGGACGGTGGAGTTCAGGGTGTGTGGAGTGTGTGTCCGTGATGGACTAGTAGAGACGTGTGATGAAAGGAAGTGAAGTTCATGTGGATTATTTCTGTAGATTGCTTTTATTGAGTTGAAGTTCCAGGCTTTAATAGTCTTAATTCTATTAATATGGGAGGAGATTCAGTTCACTTTCTCAGCACAGACAGACGCCCAGACGCCCCCTTCAGAGGAGACACGCCTCACTCTCACTCAGTACACCTCCTGCACTTTTACTTTACACTCTCAGTAACACCTGCACTTTTACTTTACACTTTCAGTACATTCCTGTACTTTTTACTTTACACTCTCAGTACATTCCTGTACTTTTACTTTACACTCTCAGTACATTCCTGTACTTTACTCTTTCACTTTCAGTACATTCCTGTACTTTTACTTTACACTCTCAGTACATCTCCTGTACTTTTACTTTGCACTCTCAGTACATTCCTGTACTTTTACTTTACACTCTCAGTACATTCCTGTACTTTTACTTTACACTTTCAGTACATCTCTGTACTTTACTTTACACCTCAGCACATTCCTGCACTTTTTACTCTACACCTCAGTACATTCTGTACTTTACTTTTCACCTCAGCACATTCCTGTACTTTTTACTTTTCAATTTCAGCATTCTGTACTTTTACTTTATATTCTCAGCACATTCCACTACTTTACACTCTGTACATTCCACTACTTTTTACTTTACACTCTCAGTACATTCCTGTACTTTTTCACTTGTTCTGACTGCAGTAGTTCTTCTACTTTTACGAGAATCTATTTTTGAAGACTTGATGAAGAAAATGCCGCTGAATTTCAGTCAAACGTCTTCCATCGCAGTCTAGACGCTCAAATATGATGACCTCAAATGAACTTATGTGTTGTGTAATATATTCGTCCACGTAAAGTGCAGGCGGACACTGATTCATATGCTAAACAGGCTTTCGTTCTCTCACACACTAGGATAGGCCTGGAACCCACAATTGATCAGACGTCTCCAGGCTTATTAGCATGCTAGTTTGCCGGGGCAGGTCTTAATCTCATGCACGTACATCCTTTTAGGCGAAAAATGGTCTGGAGGAGGTGAAGTGGGCTGAGTTTTCTGAGGGAGGACATTGTCTCTTTGTTGTGTCAACAGTTAATGGTGAATAGGGTGAAGACGACCAGGGTTAGCAGTCGAGGTCCGCTGCGGGACGGAACCCTAATGGACCCTGGTGCTTCAGTTGAGGAGGATGAATAGTGTGAATGTGAAAAGGACACTCGAGCCTAAATGGACGCAGGATGCTTGGAGGGTATGTTGATATTGGAGTGTATGCAAATGCTAACAGCATGCTAATGCTGGCCCCCATTAAGGGCAGAAGGTAGAAAAATATGTCAGTAATGAGGCATTAGCATCGCACATAAAGTCTAATACAAGACGAAAATGGATTTTTATCTGCATGAATTACAGGGCGGTTAGTTTATAGCTGCATGATAAACTCAGGACATGGGGTCTTCTCGCCACTAAGCCAAATTTTACTTTGTCTCATTTCTTTTTATGCAGATTTGGTAGTTTTGGTTGAGTAAGCTAACGTAATACACCTGCCCATTAAATACTGAAAGTCTAGGGTATTTTTATTTCTGTATGTCACTTGTTTTAGGTCACTTTTAAAGGCTTTAGGAAAGTGCAGTAGAGAGAGTTGTTCTTTTTTCATAATTTTTATTATGATATTTTTTCATTTCAAACAATTACATGAAAAAGTATTTTTGTGGCAAAAAGCCACAGTGTGGTGTTGTGGACTGGATGCCAACGCAGAGCCAAGAGTTTCATTCTGAACTTAAATGACGGATAACGTGCACAGAACTCAAACTAAACGATTAAACATCCATCCATTTTCTGCCGCTTGTCCCAAACAGGGTCGCAGGGGAGTGCTGGTGTCCAACCCAGCGCACACAGGGCGAGGACAGGGGACGCACCCTGGACAGGTCGCCAGCCCATCGCAGGGAACGTATTAAACATAACAGGTGTAAAACATAACATGAATAATCACAAAGATAAGCACACAGAATGACCAGCGCCTGCTCTGATTCACCGGGGCTTATAACGCCAGCCCTGATGAGGCACACCTGGCACCCAATGCCCAGGTGTGCACAATCAGAGTAGGGCGCCCTCTACTGGCATGAGAACTGTTACAGAACCCCCTCTCCCCAAAGGCACCTCCCGAGGCGCCAGACCCTGCCTCCTCAAAAGCAGGACCCCAGAAAGGAGAGGGGTCACGCAAACGTTCAACAAAAAGTCCAACTAAAGTCCAAATATACGCTCTGCGGTCCCCTCGTGGGTCTTCTGGTGCGGGCTCCGGCTGCAGCCCTCTGGCCTGGCGCAGCCTGAACCTTCGCTTTCTCCTCAGTGGAGTTTGACTCATATCCATCAAGCCCGTGGCCAGACTGCATAAGTCCACAAGAGGAGGTGGGGCTTGATGGACGAGGTCCAAGCCCGCCGGAGGAGGCGGGGCTTGATGGACGCGGTCCAAGCCCTCCGGAGGAGGCGGGGTTTCGGGGCTGCATCCATGCCAGACCGCTGGAGGGAAAGCGCGGTTTCAGGGGCTGCAGCCGAACCCGCCAGAAGACCGCGGTGAGAGCGGAGTATCTGCTGACCTTGGTTGGACCTTTTGTTGAACGCTTGCGAAACCTCTCTCCTTTCTGGGGTCCTGCTTCGGAGGGGAACTCCTTATAAGGAGTTGTTTTTCATTACAAGGGAAAACTTGTGGCACAGATCCGTCCTGGAGGTCCTCTTAGGGTTAAAATGAAAGAGATTTAAGATGTTTTATTGATTAAACAAGAAGCTTTGCCGTTCACTTCACAAGCGGACAGTCTGTGTCCTTTCTGTGTAAGCGGACATGTTCTCCCAGTGTCTGTGTGTTCCCTCCAGGAGCTTCAGTTTCCTCCCAGTGTCCAAAGACCTGCACGTCAGGTGGACTGGAGGTGCTAAACTGTCTCCCTGTCTGTGTGTTTGCCCTGCGATGGACGAAAGACCTGTCCACGGTGTGTCCCCATCTTTCATCCTGTGAGAGCTGGGATAAAAAAACAAAAAAACAAAAACAAAACCCAATAAATAAATAAATAACTAAATAAATAATACTGAGCACCTTTCGCCAGTTTTGTCCAAAGCTGCATTACTAATATTTTAGTCTTTTAATGATTGTTTATATATTATGAAAACAGACGTTTATTTTCTGCCAATATACATTGAGACATTTAAAGAGAAAATCATTCTTTCAGAAAAGTAATTCCAAAGTATTGAGATTAAATCACATCATCCATTACACACGTCATTATAGAAATATCATGTCAGTCTTGCTGGGTGTCATAGTCTCCTTGTTCTGTGTGTCTCTTGTTTGACACGTCTCTTGTCATGTTCATGGACAGCTGTGGCCTAGTGGTTAGGGACATCCCTGGAAGGCTGGAGGTTATAAAATATACTGGGACATTTCAAGAGAAACGTAAATTCTATGATCATGTCCATTTTAACAGTATAAAGATATTTTCAAATGCTTGATTTGAAAACACCCAAAGTCATTAAAAAGTATTGCGATTAAATGACATCATCCATTACACACGTCGTCATAGAGACATCATGTCATTTGTATCCAAATTTCCAGTTTCATGCAGCTCAGATTATATTGTACATAAATATATCACAAGCATCCTGGAATAAAGAAATCCATTTTAAGCACAATTCACATATAATCACGATCAAAAAACCAAATGTAAATATTTGTCGTCCATCACTATCATCGCAATAAAAAAATGGTGAAAACTACTTTCATATTAAAATTAATCTTTTTTTCCAAGTAAAAGTTTTTGTTTATTTAGCAACAGCATCAATACACAAACATATGTGGCCTTGTAATTTGCTTCTGGGATGTAAATAATTTATAAAATGATTTTAATGTTTTATATATTATTACATTGGAAGCTTGTTTATCTCGTAAATCTTCAGAAGCCCCACAGGGTCTGGAGGAAACCTTTTAAAATGTCTCAAAAAAGACATTTTGTCCCTTTAAGGGAAATGGCTGCTTCCCTGGCAAAAGATGCCAGATGGCTCCTGAGAAAGAACAGGATCCGGCAGACTTTAGACGACTTCCTAACGACTTCCTCTGAATCTGATAAAGAAATGAAAGGGAGCTCTGGAGCTAGGATTTTAAAAAATCTTCGTATTATTCAGTCAGGGCAGTAACATCAAATCCACTCAGACTTTATCTGTAAAAAATCCTAATCTTACAGAAAAGACTATTTTGTTTGATCAGAGCTCAGGGCTGAACCTGGTGTAATAAACAGCAGTGGCCACTAGATGGCGGTGCAGAAGGTTGTGAATGAGCTTTATTCACTGCTTTAATGACCTCTGATACAAAAAAAAGTGAGCAAAGAGAAAGAGAGCATGGTAGTGATAGAGTGAGAGAAAGAAAGGGGAGAGAGAGAGGGCAGAATGGAGAGAGAGGAGGAATAGAAAAGGGAGAAAAGGAGAAAGAGAGGAAGTTAGAGGAGAGGAAGATGAAGAAGGAGAGAGCGAATGAAAGAAAGATGAAAAGACTGCAATGGAAGAGTGAGACCACTCAGAGCCATATTTCATCTTGACCTGTGTCAGAAAAGAATAACCGAGTGTAAATCACACGTCTGTCCGTTCCCACGGTGGGCTGTAGACCCTGACCTTTGACCTCTGTGTCTTTGCAGAGTGGTCGCGTGAGAAAATAGAGCTCACATTCTTTCTGGAATAAAAATACACTTCCAGCTTCCAGACCCACTCCTGATGATGATGATGATGATGATGATGATCATGGTGATGGTGATGATGAAGAAGATGATGACGATGATGGTAATTGTGATGGTTATGGTGATGGTGATGGTGATGATGGTGATGGTGATATTGATGATGATGATGTTGATGATGATAGGATCTGTCACAAAATGTATGTGCATTTTTGACATTGCCTGACAATTCACAGCACACCACACAACTAAATAAAAAGTTGTTTTTGGACAATGCCCATTTTCAACACAAGGGGGAGCAAGAGTGACATCAATAACACAACCCAACAATCAGTCCTGTTTCTAAAACCCATAAAGAACTCTCTCTCTCACTCATTTTCTGAGCCACTTATTCTGATTTTAGGTCGTAAGTGGTGCTAAAGTCTATCCCAGCTCTCACAGGGGGAATGGCGGGGACACACCTGTCCATTGCAGGACAGACACACAGACAACAGGACTGATTGTTGCCTTGTCTTGTGTTTTATGCTGTGGTTCTGTTGTCTTGTGTCTTGTGTGCAGCACCAGGGTCCTGGAGGAACGTTTGCGTTTCACTGTGTTCTGTGTATTTGGCTGAAATGACAATAAAATCCTACTTGCCTTGACTACTACAAACACACTCAAACACACTCACACCTAAGGGTCAATTAAGCATCTCCAGTCCATGCGGACATGGGGAGAACATGCAACCGCCACACAGATCCCACAGATCCCAGTCCCATCTGGGAATCTAACCCACCCACTGCACCACCGTGACACCGGCCCATAAGGCACATCCATATAAGGTGGGTCTACCAAGAGGCCGCAGGTTCAAATCCCACCTCCAGCACCACCATCATTGGGTTTTGAGCAAGACCCTTGAACTCGTCGCTCCAGGAAGACTGTCCCAGTAGCCGGGAACTGGAAGTCACTTGGAAGAGCGTCTGCTCACTGCCGTATATATAAAAAATATTTACGCTTTTTATTTTATTTTCAGAAAAGTGACTGTTGTGTGAGCTTTTTGAGCCGAAGGCCCAGTGGTGCAGACAGAAAGCCCAGCAGCTCTGCAGCATCCTGCTTGTACAGTTATTCGTTAATTAATCAATTAATCATGAATGTCTTCACCATTTGCACTTTAAGAACCTGCTGCAGTGTGTCTGAATGTGTTTGAGTCTTTAGTGTAAGCAAGTCCATGTGTTGTGAAGGAGTGTCACAGTGCAAAACTGCATTAAAGGAGGTGCTGTAGAGTGTACCGCTGAAACTGGACGGAAGGATATTTGTGTCAAAACACTGGGCTGGAAAAACCTGCAGAATATATAAAAACTGAGTCCAGATATTTAAAAAGAGGCCCAGTGATGATCTCAGAGGAACAACGAGGGCGTGGTGTGTTCACTGGGTCTGCAGGGACTGGTGTGAGAAAGATTTGAATTCTGAGCAATAAAACAAATTATTATTGTTCCTGTGGTTTCTTGGTAGGCTAACTCAGCAGAGGTGTCACCGGTTCTTTCCTCCAGTAGAAGATCAGATACTTTTGTACAAGCAGAAATAGTGATTCAAGTACTCTAAGCATAAAAGTAAAAAGTACAGGAATGTACTGAGAGTATAAAAGTAAAGTAAGAGTGAGGTACTGAGTGTAAAGTAAAGAGAGGAATGCACTGAGAGTGTAAAGTAAAAGTAGAGGAATGTACTGAGAGTGTAAAGAAAAAGTACAGGAATGTACTGAGAGTGAAAAGTAAAAAGTACAGGAGTGTACTGAGTGCAAAAGTGTGCACAGGAATGTACTGAGAGTGTAAAGTAAAAGTACAGGAATGTACTGAGAGTGTACAGTAAAAGTACAGGAGGTACTGAGAGTGTAAAGTAAAAGTACAGGAGTGTACTGAGAGTGTAAAGTAAAAGTACAGGAAGGTACTGAGAGTGTAGAGAGATGTGTTCTCTGAAGGACGTCTGAGCAGTCTGTCTGTGCTGAAAGTGAACTTCAATCTCACCCATATTAATAGAATTAAAAGACTAAAGTTCCTCGAACTTCAACTCCAATAAAAACAATCTACTGAAAATAATCCACATGAACTTCACCGCTTCACTTTCATCACCGTCTCTACTAGTTCTCCCATCACGGACACACACTCCACACACCCTGAACTCCACCGTCCACTCTCCCTGTCCTCTCTCTCACTCTCCTTCACTCTGTCCTGCACCGATGGACACACAGAGGGACGTCTCTTCTGTGTTTGTGTCCATTTAGTCTGAGACGGTCTGGATGGTGGGAAGGAGATGGAGGGTAAAGATAATGGAGGATCAGCTCAGATGTTCAGACTGAAGGAAGGAGTCTGTTCTGAGAATGGAAGAAGGAGAAAGGACAGATATTTGGTGAAATTTAGGAGGAAAAAAGAAGAAAGAAAACGAATAAGAGAGAAGATGAGTGGACTAGAAAGGATGAAAAAATAGGAAGGAGTGTTAGAGAAGGAGAGAGAAAGGAAGACAGGGGAACAGAAAGAGAGTAAGTAAGATAGGATAAAAAAATGAAGAGAATGAAAGTAAAAAAAAAGGAAGAAAGAAAGAAGCAGAGGAAGAGAAATAAACAAGAGATGGAGGCCAGTCTTGATAATCTCCCTGATGAACGATCCCCTGAACGTACTGAAATATGTTCTGTGTAAACACACACACACACACACACACACACACACACACACACACACACACACACACACACACACACACACACTTGAGCGGTCAACTCTCTGACCATTTTAGTATCATATTTGTGCTTCATCCAGAGACAAGACACTGTGATCTTCAGACACACACACGCACACACGCACACACACACATGCACGCACACACACACACACACACACACACACACACACACACACACTGACTGTAATGGCTGCGATACATTTACACTGGGTTTGAAAATCAGCTCAAATCATAACAGGAATCTCGTGAAATCGGATCCACTGCACGGCCGGAAGAGCAAATTGCTGCTAATGATTAACTTTCCATTCAATCATTTCCAAAATACCTCTTAGATAAACTTCCTGATGTCCTCAAAACATCTCATCCGGCTGGAGACGGACCAGGCTGGGCAGGAATGGTGGGGACAGACGAACCGACAGAGAAAGATGGAGGTTGATGTTTTGATGCGCCGTCAATATCGTGATACATTGTGTCGTGAGGACTGCAGGGAAAATCTGCAAGACCACAGAGATCCTAAACAAGACGTTTAGACCAATTACACACCTGCAGACGTCCGAACCACACCTGCTCAACATTTCTATCTGTTTATTTATTCTTTGTTTTCTGATCTTTTTATCAAAGGGTGTGTTTGAACCACTGTTGCCTCACAGCAAGAAGATCCTGGATTTGATTCCCAGGTGGGACAGTCTGTGTCCTTTCTATGTGGAGTGGACATGTCCCTCTCATTTGTGTGTGCGTGTGTTTCCTCCAGGAGCTCCGGTTTCCTCCAAGCATCTAAAGACCTGCACATCAGGTGGACTGGAGAGGATAAGTTGTCCCCCGAGGTGTGAGTGTGTGAGTGTGTGTCTGACCTTAGATGGATTGGTGACTTGTCCAGGGTGTTTCCTGGTCTTTCTCCCTGTGAGATCTGGGATAGACTCCAGTATCGCCTGCAACCCTCATAAGGACAAGCGGCTCAGAAAATGAGTGAGTGAGAAATATCATATACATAATGAAGTGTCATTGTGATTTTTACCCTGTATTAAATTTTATTTTTGCAATTTCATTACAATTTTTTTTTGTTAAAATCCTACAAATAAAAGAACAGCATGGACAAAATTTCACCAATAGGAGATCAGCATGGATAAATTAAAGAGGAGAACCTCATGGCTGAAAATCCACCAAAAGAAGAACATTTCCACTTTTTGCAATTTATATTGTTTAAATTAAATGTATTTTTTGGCCACAAATGTTTTAACATCAGAATTTACAACTTTATTCATTGTTTTTCTGCTGAAATGAGCTGTAGGACATATGAGGGGTGTAAATCATTCCAGAAGGTCCAAACAGACATATGGAGCCATTTCCTGTTTCGGTCTGTGACCCCCCCCAACAATGGGTCTATAACCAGCGCCCCCCACAGTGAGGGGCTGAGGGGAACACTTACTACCCAACCCTGGCCCTGTGTGTGTATGTAGGTGTGTGTGTGTGTGGTTTCATGGTTTGCAAGTCTCCTCATGAAAAGAAAACTGTCATTTCAATCACTAAACGATCACATTTTCAACGTCCCTGGGACATTTGGTCCCCACATAGTGATAAATACACACATACACTCCTCTTTGCCCCAGAGTTGGATCCAAAATGCTTGTAAAAGTCCAACAGGTCAAACTACAGCAGACATAAAAAATAGCTGAGGTTCTTCACGACAGCCTCGGGTAAAACAAACATGATGAGCTGCTTTTTAGGGGACAGTTTGATTAATGATGTTAATAAGACGGGCAGCAGAGTAAAGCTTGTCTGGAAATGTGTTTATGATCTGTGTAATCCTAATGAATTACTGTAAATGTCAGCATTTTTAGATGATTTCTTAAAAAAACATTGTTCGTCTTGTTCTGGAGCTTATAAACACACCCAGCCACTAGCGAGGCTCGCTGCTCTTTTGATCAATAAAATATCCAGTGTTTTGATTTTGAAACAACAAAGGGAGGGGGGGCAATACAGGCTTCCTGTATTGTTACCATGGTAACCAGTGTACTGTGATAAACATTGTTAATAAAATTGGGTAGTAATTTGTAAAACACGAAGCAACAAGTACAACACTGATGCTGCTGAACAAACAGCGTGTTAAGGATGCTGACTGAAAGTTTTGAGATAAAACTGCTTCAGACGTAACAAAATGATGATACATCTTCGGGTTAAAGCTCTAAACCGCTGTCTGCCGTGTGCCATGGAGAGTTACGCGGTGTTGAGAACAATTTTACATCATCCACCTGCCAACAGCACACTGTCCCTTCCCTTAATATAACAATACCACCAACGGCAGGACATTCATTAAAAACTCCTGGACATCCATCCAAACAAAGTGCTACTGCCACCCTCGCAGAGCGGTAGAGGAGCGTAGACGTGTGCCAGACTTGGTCCAAGTACGGAAGCGAACGTATTCTTCACAGCAGGCATTAAATAAGACAGTGGCATCGGACCCCAGATCTAAAAGCTTGACTTTTTCACCAAACCTATTTCAGCTTCTGCTGCCCAAGGCGACAATGACCGGAAGCTTCGTCCTACTGCCTCGCCTTAGGGAGAGTGTACAAAAACAATATAGAGGAGCTGCGGACAACAATGAATTGATGTGTCATGACCCCCGTCCAGTATTCGACCTCATGCGATGTAATCTATTTATAGTTTTCTAGACCTGCAGGACCAAAATTGCACTGCAGCATGGGGTAGAACATGTTCCCTCCATTTCAAACAAATATTTAGATCAACGATCAACAGCAGACAAGCAAAGACATGAGAAGTGAACGATCCTTATACAGTCCCGACCAGAGCATTTACATTTATGGTATTTAGCAGACTTCCATTTTCAAATTACAGGGACAGTCTCCTTGGAGACTTGTGGATTCAGGTTCTTGCTCAGGAACCCAATGGGGGTGGTGCTAGAGATGGGATTTAAGCCTGCGACCTCTTGGTCCATAGATGAATATCCTACCACCTAGCAGGGCATCAGTGCCCTGGAGGTAATACACACCTCTGTTTCTACATCAAGTGTTTCTACATCATGACTCTCAGTCCTCAGTAGCTTTTTGTAAGTGGCTGCCAAATCTGATTTCATGTGAGCCTCCCATTTCCTCCCCTGCATCCTCCCTACAGAAATGCTCAGGAAGTGGATTTAACAATAGCACAACACACACACTCTCCAGACCCTGAGAAAACTACCCCAGCAGCGAAGCCCGGTGCAGCAGGGACCCACACACAATCAGGCAGACTCTGCTGGGGTGGAGGTCAAGGGTGAGATCCTGCATATTTCGCTTTAATCTGACCCATGGAAAGGCCTGGTTGACACAGTAAGTTGCACCACATGGTCTCTGGGACGACAAAGGAGAAACATGCTGCTAGGGGACCGTGTGAGGGTCAAAGGTCAAACGATGAGTTCAACCGTAACATGAGTGCTGATGAGGCAGAATGACTGACCCCCCACTGAGGCCACTGACAGATTAGCAGGTTAGGATTTTGGGAGGCGTTTGGCATGTAGCTGTTAGTGAGACTCTTTCAGCCGCAGATCCTCCATCCTTTGCAGCTCATTAATCTTGTTTTCAAGTAGCGCATGTTTGGCCTACAAAGTACAGGCTAATTCAACACAGGCCAGACAATTACAGACCAACCAATCGCAGGATGTCTAATCAAAGACTAAGCAAAGCCTAACAAATCAAAGATTTGTCAACAATAGGCTAATCGCTTATTAGCTACTGCAAGCTAACCAATCACAGATTAACCAATTGCAGAACAATCACATAGTAACCAATGGCGAATTAACCAATCACAGTCCAACAGACTACAAATAAACCAATTGTAGACTAGCCTCATTACCTCATCATCGAGTAGTCAACTGTAGACTAACCTATCACAGGCTAATCAGTCGTAGTCAAGCCACTTGCAGACCAACCCAGCACAGACTACCTGATTGCAGACTAAACAACTGCAGACTAAACAGCTCAACTGAAAAAAACTGGGAGAAGAAACCAAGGCTCAGATGTGGAATCCACCATCCTCTGGTCCACACCAGATTATCAAGAAAGAAAAGTGATGCTAAAAAGATGTGTTAAATTATGTGTTAAAAAAATTAGACAGGGGGCAGCGGTGGCCTACCGGTTTGAGTGCTGGCCACATGATCGGGGGTTCGAACCCCTTCCCAACAGGTTGCCCTGAGGTACCCTTGAGCAAGGTGCCGTCCCCATCCCGATCCTCGCTGCGATGGGCTGGCGACCTGTCCAGGGTACGTCCCCCGTCCTTCGCCCTGTGTGTGCTGGGATGGACTCCAGCACTCCCCCGCGACCCCGTTTGGGACAAGCGGCAGAAGACAGATGTAAGTACTGATGGTCAGATCAGTGTGTACTTTGGAGAAATTAGCTTCTTAAGAGTCTGTAGTTGATCATTAAAAGGTTTGAAGCTGATAGTAGTAGAGTCTGTAGTTGGAGATCATTAAAAGGTTTGAAGCTGATAGTAGCAGCTGTTTTTGAGGGAGTCTGTATCTTGGATAAACTAATCTCAAACTAACAACTACAGACCTAATTACAGATTAACCAATTGCAAATTAAGCAAATGCAGGCTAGCCAACAACAGACTGACCAATCACAGGCCAGCTTTAAGTAAACAGAACACAAGATAGCTAAACAGAGGTCACATCAAATACTGCTGCTGGATTCGTTCTGGATCATCAAAACGTTTTCAACTCCTCCCAAAGGAGTTCCTTCAAGTCAGAGAACTTCACAGCCTAATTCTGGGGGGCTTCATGCCCACCAGCTCAGTGACCTTCAGCTGTGAAAAGTTATGCAGCAGCAGATGGGAGCTGCAGTCTGTAACTGTAGACCCTTAATATGCACCTGGAAGGCATTTCTGATAAAATGGCCAACATGTGTTTATTTCGAGGTAGGTGTACTGAAGAGACTGGGAACAGTCTAGTTAAAGCCTGAATTTTAATGGAGCAGGTGAGAGCCTGGCTCCCTTCTGGTCTTCGTCTTCAGGCTAGAATGTCAAACAAGACCCAGAAAGCCCTGCTCTCGCAGGTCTAAACACCACAGACTCTCAGCATCAGCACATGCATGTGGTTTTCATTCCCTGTCCCGACTCTGACCTGTGGAGACCCGTCAAGCTCACAATCAGAAACGGATACTCCTCTTCTAGGTTGTCCGTCAACACGAAGAAACCCAGCAGGAAAGAAGGAGGCTCGGAGGTCAGAGTTTACAATTGTGAGCCATTTGTTTTTTCGTTCGGGCATAGAGCGACGTCCATCAAACATCACTCCAGCAGGGCCAATCTGATTACCAGGGTGTTGGGAAGACTTGACAAATTCAAGACAGCAAATTCAAACGAGCAATCCAGTCTAACAATGGGCTTTTTTCCTTCTAGTCATCGAGCAGAAGCAGAACATGATGAATGATTTAAATACCCTACAAGTTTGTGGTCATATTGGTTTCTGTTTTTTGGTACAAATGTAGTTCAAACGAATGGCTCATTTGGGTTGTTCAACTGCCCATTAATGTCATGTGTCCCTTGGAAAGTCTGCTTGCCAGAATGATTTAGCTGAGGGTTAAAAATGCTTGACCTTAGCCTTCATATTGCTGAACAGAATGGGCAGCTCTAACACTTGCAAGCTGCTAGTCGTCCATGTGTCTCCCTTTCCACAGGCTGGGAGAGCAGAGCTGGAGTAGGTAGTGCGAGAAGGTCCTGGGATTGATTCCCAGATGGGCTGGTCCAGGTCCTTTCTGTGTTATTTGCAAGTTTTCCCTGCGTCTGCTTGTCTGCCCTGCAACTGGTCCAGGGTTGAAAAACAACAAAATGCAACCGCTGCTTTTAACCTGTGCAGCAGGGGGCATCTATTTAAAGTGTCCAGGGAGCAGTGAAAGGGATGGTACCTTGCTCAAGGGTACCTCAGGGCAACCTACTGGGCTGAGATTCAAACCCACAACCTTCCGATAATGGGGTCTAGTCCCTAAACACACTTCTGCCCCTTTTTTGTGTCTTATGTTGTCTTTGTGTCTTATGTTGTCTTTGTGTCTTATGTTGTGTTGTGTCTTGTCTTGTGTGTAGCACCAGGGTCCTGGAGGAACGTTATTTCGTTTCACTGTGTACTGTGTATATGGCTGAAATGACGACAAAATCCTACTTGACTTGACTTGACTTGACTTTATATCATATCATATCAGAGAGCTTTATATCTTTACTGCTGATTTGCGGAGGACGTTCCTGAATCCAGACACACTTTCATCCCCCAGCTGATGTCATATGACATCCTAAATGGAAATAAAGTCCAGCAGTGAGGTTTCTTAACTTTGCTTCTTTAATTTCAGTGACTTGAAGGACTTTGCCTGGACCAAAAGGTCAAAAATACACAGAAACAGTCACATTTTACAAAATGGAGAACGTAGCATGACAAGGCCCAAGATAGCACAGAGAGGAATGTCCTGATGGATTAACTTCTGCTTTTTAAGATTCACATCCTATTTTTCAGGATGAAAACTTGCAGAAGGAGCAGAACTGCAACTCCCACAGTTTAAAACACATGATGAAAATGAATAAAATTGAAGGAAAAATGACAGAGAAATGGCATATCCACTCCCAATCAGACACGATCTGGAAATAGAGAGGTCACATGAGAAGTAAGGATGGAAGTAAGAGCTGTGAAGTGATTGGACAACAGTTCTTTGATTTTCCATTTAATAAATAAGATCTTTCTGCTTGTATTATTTCTGTGTAGCTCAGCTATCTTCACTCAGTGAGAAGGTTGTGGGTTCGGGTCCCAGTCTGGGTGCTTTCTGTGTGGAGTGGACATGGTCTCCCCATGTGGGCTTCCTCCAGGAGCTCCGGTTTCTTCCCACCGTTCAAACACTGAAGACTTGAGATCCTATACTTCCTTCTAGATATGTGTGTGTGTGTTTATTGTGACACTGCTGTTTTGCTGGTTCATTTTTGTCTCTTACTAATTTATTTGCTACAAACCTCAAAAAAGGAAACGTAATTAATCAGTGCAAAACTGTTGCAAAACAAAACAAGTAATTAACCAAACCAACATAGTCCCAGGCTGAAGAACACAACGTTGTTCTCACACTCAGGACCTCCACTGGCCTGCAAGGTAAACCCACGTGCTTGCGTTAAGGAACCAGTGTGAATTGGTTTTGGGGCCTCACCTTTTTCAACTCCTTTACCATCAAATGTTCCCACTTCTTATCACAGAACCACGTAATGCAATGTTCTCTGAACATACCGTCCAACGCAGCAGCTTTACTGTGTAACACAGACATTCCAGCTCCGACCGCATTCACAGTAAAATCAGCAGCGTTCAATTAACCTCCTAAAGTCGATCCAATAGCTCGCCACCTTCTAACCAGTCCGAACACTCAGGTGATCCAATCAGAAAGCTCAGAGAAAGAACCAAATTAGCTCAGCACTTACCAGAGAACTTAAATACTCAAATACTCAATACTCAAACGTTAAATACTCAAATATTCAATACACAAAAACACAAATGCTCAATTCTCAAACTCTCAGTACTCAAAAAAAAAAAAAGTGAAAGTGACAACCCTTGTCATTGCGAGGTCACGGCACAGCACACATGAACCACAAAGAAATTGGACCTCTGCATTTAACCCATGCACACTCAAACCCGTGCAGCAGTGGGCAGCTATTGAAAGCACCCGGGGAGCAGTGATGGGGACGGTACCTTGCTCAAGGGTACCTCAGGGCAACCTATTGGGAAGGGGTTTGAACCCCTGACCCTCCAATCATGCAGCTAACGCCCTAACCGCTAGGCCACCGCTGCCCCCACCTCTGCTTTTACACAAACATTCAATACTAATACTCAATATACAAATACTCAATACTCAATACACAAATACACAAACATTCAATACTCAATACTCAAATACTCAATACTCAATACACAAATACTCAATACAAAAATATACAAACATTCAATACTCAATACTCAAATACTCAATACACAAATGCACAAACATTCAATACTAAATTCTCAAATACTCAATATACAAATACTCAGTACTCAATACACAAATACACAAACATTCAATACTCAGTACACAAATACTCCATAAACAAATACACAAACACTCAAATACTCAATACACAAATACACAAACATTCAATACTCAAATACTCAATATATAAATACTCAATATTTAATACACAAATACTCAATACAAAAATACACAAACATTCAACGCTCAACACTTAAATACTCAGTACTCAAATACTCAACACACAAATACTCAATACTCAAACATTCAATACTCAAATAGTCAATATACAAGTACTCAATACACAAATACACAAACATTCAATACTCAATACTCAAATACTCAATACTCAATACAAATACACAAACATTCAATACTCAATACACAAATACTCAATACACAAATACACAAACATTCAATACTCAATACTCAAATACTCAATACACAAATGCACAAACATTCAATACTCAATACTCAAATACTCAATATACAAATACTCAGTACTCAATACACAAATACACAAACATTCAATACTCAATACTCAGTACACAAATACTCAATACACAAATACACAAACATTCAATACTCAAATACTCAATACACAAATACACAAACATTCAATACTCAATACTCAAATACTCAATATACAAATACTCAATATTCAATACACAAATACTCAATACAAAAATACACAAACATTCAACACTCAACACTCAAATACTTAGTATTCAAATACTCAACACACAAATACTCAATACTCAAACATTCAATACTCAAATAGTCAATATTCGAATACTCAAAACACAATACTCAAATACGCAATACTCAATGCACAAACACTCAAATGTTCAATTGTCAACACTCAAATACTCAATAATCAAATACTCAAACACCACAGGGAAATGTGAAAGTGACTATTTGTCATTGTGAACACAGTGAAACAACCAAGCGGGGGCCACAGGATCAGAAGGTCATGGGTTCGAATCCCACATCAGTAGGTTGTCCTGAGGTACCCTTGAGCAAGGTACCGTCTCCATCACTGCTCCCGTGTGCTTTCAATAGCTGCTCCCTGCTGAACGTGTGTACACACCTTCCAGCAGGGGGAGCAGTAATGGGGACTGTATCTTGCTCAAAAGTACATGAGGGCAACCTCTTAGTCTAGGATTCAAACCCCCAGGCTTCCGATCATGAGGCCTGGAGTCCATAAACACTGGGCCACTTAAAGCAGTGGATGTATTTGGTTGTGTCACAATGATAAATATTCACTTTCACTTCTCACACACACACACACACACATACACATGGCATGTATGGCTTTTTAGGGAAGCATTAAGGTTTTAAATTGAATGCTGGCAGCAACAGGAAACCAGTGCAGGGCCAGTGTTTTGAACATCCAGCAGCTTTGCAGTGGAGGCGACGAGGCAGGAACAGCTCCGGGTGTGAGACAGAAAAAGCAGAGGAAGTGGAGGAAAACCTGAAAGAGTGTAAACAAAGTCTGGTGCGTCGTCACTGCAGTAAACCAGAAGCACGTGTAAATGATCATGTAAATAAGAGCAAGTCTGGAGGACAGCAGGAACACCCAGACCGAGATTTAAACTCAGTCCAGGATCAAACCAGGCAGGGCGGGGACATCTCAAAATGAGAGGCAGACAGAGAAGTAGATGAAAGAGGGATAAACAGGGACAAAAGAAAAAAATATAAATAATAAGGTCGGAATAGTTTATATATGTCAAAGAAAGTTCATTAAAAGAATAAAAAGGTCTAGACTCTTTTTCGGAGACGGTTTGACCCCCTGCCGGGACTCTAATTTGATGATTTTCCTGCATTTTGGGAATGAGGCATTTTAAAGAGTTAATAAAGACACAAAATGCACTAATTTAGGGCTTTATTTCAGGGATCTCTATTGGATGAAAGAACTGAACCAAAATATTGCAAAAATATCCATATTTAATGGAAAAGTTTGATATAAAATGTGCACATTCTCCAGTTACGAGGCTAGAGGTAATCTGCGTTATGATAAAATAACAACGAAACAACGGTTTTCAAAAAAAATACCTGCATCTGAAGCTCAAACGCATTGGATGTGTGTGTGAGTGACATCAGTTTAATTTAAGAGAATGTGGTTTTACTGAATTTATGTTCCTTTTGATCACTTTTTTAGTAAAACTAGTTTGAACGAAATTAAAATCATGATATTTCACCTAAAACAACACAGTGCTGCAAAAAACAGCCGACATTTTTTCTAAGGCTTTAAAATCCTGGGCTGATCGTTCAGCAACTGCATGAAAAACATTATAACCTCAGTCTCAGTCGCAGAATGATCTCTAAAGACGCCTGGGACAGAATTTTGATCAAAATCCAGTTTAAACATGTGGGTTGACCTTTTCAGGAGTTAATTTATCTCTACCAATATCACTCTCACTCCTCGAGAGCTGTTAGCAGATAAGAAACTCCTAAAGCGTCGTTCATGAACCTGCGACCTCCGGATGACCTCACAGAGAGCAGCAGGTCAGAGTGCGTTTGTACACTGATCTGAGATCAGTTTCGGGGTTCAAACATCGGGTAACATTTCCTCTTGTCCTTTAGTCACTTTGTTTGATTTTGTGAATGTTTTACTTCATTAGGGTTCAATTAAAGAAATGTACAACCCACACAGAAAGAACTGGGACGGGGACTCGAACCTACAACCTTCTCCCAGTGAGGCGACAGCTCCGACCAATCCACATATTGACAGTCCACATGTCAATACTTTTGAACATTTATGGTGAATATCTTGCCAATTTCATATATTTATTAACGATTAATGAAAATAATAAAACAATTGATTCATTTCAAGCCTGTATGCTTGCTTTGTTTATTTGCTAGGAAGTACAAAAAATGGCGCAGATGTCATCGGACAGTTTTCACCAACTCTGTTCTGGTTCTGGTACCAAACTTAAAAACATAAAATGACAGCGTTTTGACCCAAAATGCGCTTTTTCTGAAAAGTGAAAAGTCGGTTCCCAGATGGAACAAAAAAATGAATGATCTTTACCGTGGTAACCATGACAACGATGACCCCTTCTCCTAGAAAAGTCCCAGACTGGGAATCAAACCCACAACCTTCTCGCTGCAGCTTTCAGCGCAATTTAGGAAACTGACTGAGCCAGATTTCTCTTTAAAGAACCTTTTAAATGATTCTATGTAGCACTGATAAGGGTTCTGCTACATTTGCTGTTACAATATAATGGGCTTTTTTGTGAAGAGTGTGAATGATGAGTGACTGTATGTCACTCAGCTTGTGACATAATTTCCTGAATTTGCCCCACAAACCATTTCCTGTTTCCTGTGTGCTGATTAAAAGACTGATTAAACATGAACCTGGTCTGAACTAAAAGGGAAAACACTGTGCATCATTCACCCAACAGCTGCACCAAAGAACCGACAGCCGGCGTGTTTACACATCGCTCTTTCTGTTTTCCCGTTCCAGAGTTACACAGAGTTAAAGCTGAACTGAAATTGAATAAATACATTTTAAAATTGAGTCAAACAAAAAAACAAATAAAACTGGATTTAAAACTGTACAAAGGTTTAATGAGTGTGTGTATGTGCGTGTGTGTGTGCGTGTGTGTGCGCATCTGTGTTTGTGTGTGTGTGTGTGTGTGCACGTGTCTGTATGTACATCTGTGTGTGTGAGGGAGAGAGAGAAATAGAGAGAGAGAGACACAGAGAGAGAAGATAGAGAGGGAGAGACACAGAGAGAGAGAGATAGGAGTGAGATAGGATAGACAGAGAGAGAGAGAGAGACTGAGAGAGAGAGAGACAGAGAGAGAGAGAGAGAGAGAGAGAGACAGAGAGAGAGAGAGAGACAGAGGAGATAGGATAGAGAGAGAGAGACACAGAGAGAGAGAGACAGAGTGAGATAGATAGAGAGAGAGAGAGACACAGAGAGAGAGAGACAGAGTGAGATAGATAGAGAGAGAGAGACAGAGTGAGATAGATGACAGAGAGAGAGAGAGAGACAGAGAGAGAGAGACAGAGTGAGATAGAGAGAGAGACAGAGTGAGATAGATAGACAGAGAGAGAGTGAGAGAGAGAGAGAGATGAGAGAGAGACAGAGAGAGAGAGAGACAGAGAGAGAGAGAGAGAGAGAGAGAGAGAGAGACAGAGAGAGACAGAGAGAGAGAGAGAGAGAGAGAGAGACAGAGAGAGAGAGAGAGAGAGAGAGAGGAGAGAGAGAGAGAGAGTTTTGTTTAAAAATATATTCCTTTCTGTTCATTTTTGATCTCATTTTTCTATATAGTGGTGCAATATGTAGGTTAGCTCTTTTCTGATTGGCTGTCCTGCAATGGGAATGGTCATGCAGTGAATGCAGTGAATGGTCATGGCTGAAATGAAGGGACAGATATTAGATATAGTCAAAAATAAGCAAAAGTCTGTTCTACGTGTAAATGACACCATAATCTCACTTCTGCACATTTGACTGTACTATTTAATGAATTTTAATGAAATGTAGGCTTTGTAATTTAAACTTTCTGCCACATCTTACATGTTTATTTTCTTACATGTTCCACTAAAATGGTGAACTAACATCTTTAGTGTGTGTCTTTATTTTCACCCAGAAAATCAATGAAAATGACATGCGGTGTTAATTTTCTGTGACACAACAGTAAAACTAGCTGTTTTGGTGTCTTAGTCTCCGTATACACACAGCACGAGGGTTTGAAACAATGTGGCATCAAATTATTTGACTTCACAAACATGAGAGCAAGTCCATTTGCCAGGAGATGGGCCCTTTAAAGCTGTTCTCAAAGGCTTGGGAATGCACAGACATTACTGAAGCAGGCGCTGTGCTGACTAATTACATTATTTTGTTGTGAAGGGGCTTCTTACGTCTTACTCACTGCCTTTAGAGCAGTTTATTATTTTAGCTCAGTCTGAGCGACTGACTCGTTCAGGGTGTGTTGCGCTCCATTGCCTGCTGAGCAAATAAATGACAGCTTAAAAGCACTTTGTTGGAAACGAGGGACGGAAAAGAGATTTATAGGTCCAAACAAGCAAGACAGAAACACCTCTTATTCTCCCAGAGGGGCGAGTAAACCTGCCTCTAATGTTGGATTATTGTGACCCCAGGAACTCATTACAGCCAAAAAGTTCAATTGCAGTTTAATGTTTAAAGGAAATATTAGGTGAAAAGTCACATTTACACATCTTCTGTCCTTTTCCCATCAGCCTATCAGAAAACACATGTTCAGTGTCTAAGTTTAAGAGCTGAAAAACGTTCACCCAATCTTTCCTCCGGTAGAAGTACAGATTTCTGAGTAAAAACAGATTCAGAACACAGGAATGTACTGAGAGTGTAAAGTAAAAAGTACAGGAATGTACTGAGGGTGTAAAGTAAAGAGTACAGGAATGTACTGAGAGTGTAAAGTAAAAGTACAGGAATGTACCGAGCGTGTAAAGTAAAAAGTACAGGAATGTACTGAGAGTATGAAGTAAAAGTAAAGAAATGTACTGAGGGTGTATAGTAAAAAGTACAGGAATGTACTGAGAGTGTAAAGTAAAAGTACAGCAATGTACTGAGTGTAAAGTAAAAGTACAGGAACGTACTGAGAATGTAAAGTAAAAGTACAGGAATGTACTAGTGTAAAGTAAAAAGTACAGGAATGTACTGAGAGTGTAAAGTAAAAGTACAGGAACGTACTGAGAATGTAAAGTAAAAGTACAGGAATGTACTGAGGTAAAGTAAAAAGTACAGGAACGTACTGAGAGTAAAGTAAAAAGTACAGGAATGTACTGAGAGGTAAAGTAAAGGCACAGAGTGTACTGAGGTATGCAAAGTACAGGAATGTACTAGGTAGAAGTAAAAAGTACAGGAATGTACTGAGAGTGTAAAGTAAAAGTACAGGAATGTACTGAGAGTGTAAAGTAAAAGTACAGGAGTGTACTGAGAGTGTACAGTAAAAGTACAGGAGTGTACTGAGAGTGTAGAGTGAGACGTGTCTCCTCTGAAGGACGCCTGGAGCCTGCCTGTCTGTGTGCTGAAAGTGAACTGAATCTCACTCCATATTAATAGAATTAAAGACTATTAAAGCCTCGACCTTCAACTCCAATAAAAACAATCTACTGAAAATAATCCATTACAACTTCACCGCCACTTTCATCACCGCTCTACTAGTTCTCCATCACGACAATACTCCACACACTCCTGAACTCCAATCATCCACTCTCCCTGTCCTTCTCTCACTCTCCTTCACTCTGTCCTGCAATCGATGGACAACACAGAGGGACGTCTCTTCTGTGTTTGTGTCCATTTAGTCTGAGACGGTCTGGATGGTGGGAAGGAGATGGAGGATAAAGATAATGGAGGATCAGCTCAGATGTTCAGACTGAAGGAAGGAGTCTGTTCTGGAAACGGAAAGAGCACAGAGAAGAAGTGCAGACGCTGTATACATATGTATATATGAACAGATATTTCTGTACTCATTTACTATTAACCCTGAAGACGCAGCTGATTTGGGTCAGGCTTAGCGAAGAGTGAAAAGGGTCTGGTGTTGTTTCTGCACAAAAGCAGGATTGTTTTTTTTTTTTCTTCCAGAAAAGGCCCTGAAGCTGCCGTGGTTCCTGACTGGAGCTTTTATCTGCATGTCTGTGATAACGCTGGGTCAGAAGTGCAGAGGTCATCGAGGTTTTTACAAGCGAACACTAGATCACATCAACATTCTCCTCTTTATCAGGGAAGAACTGTTTGCACCCCATCAGACGCTGAGGTGGCGAGCAATGAAGTACAAATCCTCAGTGCAGTTTTTCTTCCCCTACATTTTACTCCAAATATCTGTCCTTTCTCCTCCTTCAGAACAGATTCCAGACTCCGTCCTTTAGTCTGAACTGAGGAGAATCCTCCATGACTTTTATGTTCCATCACCTTCTCATTTCATTCAACATCTTCATACTTTTAATTGCTTCTATTCTTATATTGCATTTCAACTTTTTCCTGTTTTCTTTTTACATTTACGTTTACTTGTCCTCCTTTAGCAGACGCTTTTATCCCGAACTAATTAAAAGCATTAATGCCGGAGTGCAGTAAAAGCTTTACCTGAAGATTAACTGCCACTTAAAGTGGAACGGCATAAAATAAAGTAACATTAAAAGCATTAATACGTATAAAAAGCGCAGGGCACATGTTGAGCCAGATGTGTGGTGATTAAGAAGTGTATGGTGTGTCTTCTAGAGCTTCTTGCAGGTTGAGAGAAGACGCCTTGAGGCTTGTTCCTCCATCGGGGAACCGAGAATGAGAATCTTCTGGACTGAGACTGTCTTGTGAAGGCATGGTGATGCTGGATGATGCTCTTTAGAAGAACATAGTGAAGGAGAAGGAGCCTGTATGGTGCCATTTAAACAGATGGAAGAAGATCTGGAAGTCACTCTGTGGGCCAACATTAATGACTTGAACTTGATTTGTGAACGTTAGTGAGCAGTGGAGGAATATGAGACCTATTCGGCTGATTAAAAATAAAAGTGTAAACTGTGAGATTAGAATACGTGAATTCTTATATATGTAAAAAATGAAAGAAAGACGTGCTCAGTGTTTGTTCGCTTTAAGCTTGGAATTACATCCAAAAAATCCTTTCTTTTCTGAAAACATTTGATGCACATAAACGTAGTTTAAGCTTCCAGACGTACCATCACCTGCAGGTGGGAAAAAATCATTTTTACATTTTCAAATGCGTTTCATGAAAACACTTTACATTTAATTTCTTTTCTAGGAGGATTTATAAGCAAATGTCACCTAATTCTGACAAAACCAACGCACTTAATTACGCCCACTTTTTCAACTTACAGCATTTTAGCCCCGCCCATTTATGCTGAAGTTATAGGGAGTGTTTCTGCTTTCGAAATAAGGCACAATACAGGGCGATCAATCAGAACAAAGCTCATTTACATGCAGTACAAGCACAAGACTTACCCCTAGACAGATCCCCTCATGTCTTTCTGCTCTGTGTGAAAGTGAGACAGTAGGTTCAGTGATTTGTGTACAAAAGCATGTAACTCCAGTCTAAACACAGAGAGTTTTATTCTAACCAGCTTTAAAGTCTGTATTCACCACCACCACCGATATACTTCAGCACAGCCTCAACTCTCTTAGACCAGCTCCTTTCTTTAAGTCGTCTTCAGGAACACTTCTCCAGGCTTCTTGAAGGACGTCCCAAAGCTCTTCTTTGGACGACCTTTTGTTTTGCATTTTGCTTTCTGATCCCACACTGCTTCTGAAACTGCTCAGGTACAGAGACTGTAGTGAAAATGAGAGACAACAACACTGTCCTTCAGGAAGATCTGGAGAACTGCTCAGGTACAGAGACTGAACTGAAGATGAGAGACAACAACACTGTTCTTCAGGAAGATCTGGAGAACTGTTCCTCAACAACACATTAAACATTCAAGAATGTACATCAGTCTTTAAGCCTTAAGTGGATAAAAAGTCAGGAAAAAAGAAAGTAAATCTAATATTTTGCATACACAGAAAACCTAAACATCATTTTCAGAGGGGGCATACGATTTGCTCCTAATTTGCTCTAATCTGATGATTGGCGGGTCAGTAGCCAAGCATTTGTCCCAAGAGGGACTCAAAGGCAGCTCATTTCCTTCAGCCCGGAGGATCTGTTTAGGAAACGCATTCTCTTGGACCGTCGGCAGGACCCAGACGTATGCAGCACAGCAAGTTACGCCGCTATTGGACAAAAAGGCTTCTAAGAGATGGGCGTGGCCATAGAAAAAGCAAAGGAAATGAGAAAAAAAGTATAATCAGGGACTTCCTGAAGTGCAGTCCACAGGAGAGGTGAAGAACACAGGAAGGCCTGATGTAAACCTCTGTGTCGGCCGGTTCCTGAGATGCAGTGTGATACGGTGTTGTTTGTCTGTTTGCGTCAAAGACGGAGGGACAAATGCGAGTCATGATGTGTCATCTTCAACTTAATAGGAAACTTCAGCCACTGAAATGGCATCAAGAGCACATTTTCAACACTGATGTTTGTGCTGTTTGTTCACTTACTGGCCAAGAAAATAATCGCACACTCTGATTTGTTATGGGAACGCCTTTAGCTTTGCTTACAGACGACGTTCAGCCTAGTGTTTGGAGATTAGGCCCCATAGTGAAAGTGAAAGTGACTATTCTCGTCATTGTGAGTACACACAGCACACAGTGAACCACCACGAAATTGGATCTCTGCTTTTAACCCATGCACAAGCACACACTGTGCAGCAGGGAGCAACTATGAAAGTGCCCAGGGAGCAGTGATGGAGACGGTACCTTGCTCAAGGGTACCTCCGGGCACAACCTACTGCAAAGGGGTTTGAACCCACAATCTTCCGATTCTGTGGCCGAATCCCAGAGTCTGAAGGTCATGGGTTTGAATCCCAGACCAATAGTGTTCGCCTGAGTTTCTCTTAATCGAGGTACTGTCCCTGTCACTGCTCCCTGGGTGCTGGATATGGCTGCCCCCTGCTGGATGGTGTGGGCTGAACACATCTGTTTGCAATGACAGATGGTCACTTTCACGTTCACTTTCACATTTGCCATGCGTCTTGACAATAACAATTTTAGTATTCTTTGAGAAATGAGAAGCTAATAGGGTTCATTAACTTTTGCAATCGCGCCCACGAAAGTTGCAAAAATAGTGAACTCTCTTTGTGATGTCACAGAATCTGTTTGCATATATCGATCCTGTAGCAG
>CM029383.1:23961749-23966794 GCA_017165825.1 Hepsetus odoe
ATTTTTATCAAGCTAGCATTGTTTTGGCAAACTTGTGTGTGTGTGTGTGTGATAATCATTCTGGTTATATTTCTCTCTTGTGTACACTGTTTATTTTTGTGTTCTGATAAGTCTTGTGGAATGCAGGCTCCCATTTGAAGAAATTGGCAAATTGGCTCTCAGCTTCAGGACTCGCTGCTGGAGACTCACTTTTAAGCTCCAGAATGAACGAGTCTAATGAACTGAACTCATTAAACCCCCCTCTTCACGTTAATGGATTCACTTCTCGTCTTGTGCCTCCATTTATCCGTCGCAGCCTTTTTTTTATACCTAATTTTATAATGTCCTCCAGAAATAGAAAGAGGGACGGGCGATGGAGAGGGAAGAGAGAGACTGATGCTCCTCTCATGAATCTGCACTGTGCGCTGGCAGATGCGCTGAATCTCCCTGAAGACCTTCCTGTGAACCTTCTAGTTCCATGTTTGGACAGTAATCTAACATTCCAGCACTAACGGATGGGCTGCAGGCCTCGGGAGGGCCAGTCTCGACTCGTAATTACCCCACATTACAGGGGAGTGACTCAGGGATCCGTAATGGGGCAGCTTTCCTTGTTATACGTTATTAAAGGGCAGTTTGCACCTGAAGAAGTCCAATGGTTTTATGGTTTGTATGATTCAGCGTCATTGGTCTTTATATTTTACAGGAAAGCAATTAAAAGAACCTCACAGTAACAGCGACCACCAGAAGACTGAATTTCTCCTCTACTTTTAACAGCTATCTGCATTTAATACAGTCCTACAGAGGAGACACTCTCAGTACATTCCTGTACTTTTTACTTTACACCCTCAGTACATTCCTGTACTTTTTACATTACACTCTCAGTACATTCCTGTACTTTTTACTTTACACTCTCAGTACATTCCTGTACTTTTTACATTACACTCTCAGTACATTCCTGTACTTTTTACATTACACTCTCAGTACATTCCTGTACTTTTTTACTTTGTACTCTACCTGGACTTCTTCACTTGTACTGAGTAAACAAGTTGAAAATGTTTTACTCAAGTTTTTGTACTTTTACTTAAGTAACTATGCTGAGCATGTCTCAGCTGATTGACAGATTAATATCTGATTTCGGGTTGACCTTTGACCTTAAGAACCAGGTATTTCAGGTCGATTGGATGATGACGGATGACAACTGGGTTGATGTTGAACGTCTTCACCTCCGTCATACTCTGAGTGTGTTTGGACAGAGCAGCTAAAAATACATGGGTTGATGATCATGTAGGGCTGCAGTCAGATGTTGTTATGGTCCTAATAGACTAAATTGCTGGTCTGGTTGGGCTCCAGCTAAGACGTCTCCGGCAGTTTTTGTTTTCAAACCTCGCAATGGCTTAACAGTGCAAACAATTGCCTGGGACTATGAAAACATTTATGTTTCAACATGATACACAACTGCTGTGCAGTTTGGACGTCTGTGAGCAGTTGTTGTCTTCGACAAATTGGTTGCCAGTAGTGGCCAAAATGTTTGAAATATCTATCCAGCCTGGTAGGGAAGGTCAGTTCCCCCACCTGTTTATGCCAGCGGCCTGTCCAGCCTGATGAAATATGACCGATGGGCTGCAAAACACTGCACAGCTGGACTGGAGCTCCTGGAGTTCTTACTGTGAACATCAGATATGGCACAGGCTAAAGTTTCCGTTCAGTAAATACCAGGCATTCTGAGAACAGAAACATCTCACACTTTCTTCTGAACATTGCAGCCGGAAGAGTGATGGCCTTCAGGGGACAAAAGTCTTGACCCCCTCATGTCTTTCTGTTCTGTGTGAAAGTGAGACAGTAGGTTTAGAGATTTCTGTACAGACATGCAACTCCAGTCTAAACACAAAGAGAGTTTAATTCTAACCAGCTTCAAAGTCAGTGTTCACTACTGCCACCGTTATTCTTCAGCATAGCCTTAACTCTCTTAGACCAGCTCCTTTCTTTTAATAATAATAATAATAATAATCCTTTATTTATAATCCCACGAATGGGAAATTCGTTCTCTGCATTTCACCCATACACACATGTGCAGCAGTGGGCTGCTATTGAAAGCGCCCGGGGAGCAGTGATGGGGACGGCACCTTGCTCAAGAGTACCTCAGGGCAACCTACTGGGAAGGGGTTTTTAGTCGTCTTTAGGAACACATCTCCAGGCTTTTTGAAGAACGTCCCAAAGCTCTTCTTTGACAACAACACTGTCCTTCAGGAAGATCTGGAGAACTGCTCAGGTGCAGAGACTGGACTGAAAATGAGAGACAACAACACTGTCCTTCAGGAAGATCTGGAGAACTGGAGAACTGGAGAACACGGCTATTACTCCAGAGACCGGGACCGAACTCCGGGACGAACACGGTGGTGCCGTGACAGTGCATGCTCAGAATACTTAAACTTAAACTTTTGTTCTTCCGGACGCCTGGAGAACTTCCTCAACAATACATAAGAAGAGAAATGTGAAGAAATGTGTGGTTTGAGAGACCTACACAGTGCTGTAATTCACTCTACGCTGGTACCTTATTGTAAAAGGACTTTAAGGGGTTAATAAAACTGAACAGTTGCCCCACACTGCTGCGGAAGTTTTTTTTTTGCAGATTTTCAGTGGGTGATTTTTAACAGGGGGAGGGATCGGAGGTCAACAGGGTGGCAGCTCAATAGTTCTTACTCAAGAGAGTAAATATGGAGATGGCAGGTTAACAAAAGGGATGGCACCTCCCTCATCTTCCGTCCCAGTTGCCTTCTGATCAATACTAATGATCAACTGGTGCATAAACGTCAGTTTTAGCAATACTAAAGCTCCATTTTGGACTCTGCATAAACAAATATATTAGAGATCCCTCAAAACTACTTCACTCGGCATGTTCTCAGAGTTTAAAAGTAAAGAGTGCAAGAATGTACTCAAATAACCTCAAACAGCTGGCTCTTAAGGTCAAAGGTCAACCTGAAATCAGATATGAATCGTTCAATCAGCTGAGATGTTCAGCATAGTTACTTAAGTAAAAGTACAAATAATTTAGTTAAAATGACTCTGATGGAAGTAATAGCATTGAGTCAACTTATTTACTCACTACAAGTGAAGAAGTCCAGGTAGAGTATAAAGTAAAAAGTACAGGAATGTACTGAGAGTGTAAATAAAAGTAATAATTAAAAAAAAAAAAATGAAAAAAAAACAAAGGAAAACCAAAAAATGTAAAAAACTGTCAGTAACAGTTAACTTCTCTTTAACATCTCTCATGCTTAAATTGGAGAGCAGAATCTTTCAAACCTTAAAACTTAATTAAACTTTAAAAATACTTAAATAATGTGGTTTCAATGAAAGGAGCCTGAAAATCTTTCATTAATAATAATATTTATGCCTGTCAGTGAGATCCAGATGTAGAGCCAGTATCTACAGTATCACCAGTATCACTAGTGTCTACAGTATCTACAGTGCCTTCAAAACAGCATCAGTTCTTCTAGGTACACTTGCACACGGTTTCTGAAGGAACTCGGCCGGTCGGTCGTTCCAAACATGACTGTGTTTCTCCTCCGTGTGACGTTGATGATCATCAGTACCTGTTTGGTAAAGCTGGTTGATCAGACGCCGACTATAATCCTACAGAATCCCTGACTGTGTGCAAGTGTTCCTAGAAGAACTGATGCTGCTCTGAAGGTAAAAGGTAGAAACACCAGATATTGATCTGATTTCGATTTTTCTTTTGTTCGCTCACTTTGCATTTTGTAAATTGATCAAAATAAACAATCATTATTGATATTTCTGAAAGCGTTCTGTTTACAGCATTTTTTCACACCTGCCTAAAACTTTTACACAGTGCTGTACAGTATCTACAGTATCAACAGTGTTTACACTATCTACAGTATCAACATTATCTACAGTATCATCAGTCTCTACAGTATCAACATTATCTACAGTATCACCAGTATCAACAGTGTTTACATTATCTATAGTATCACCAGTCTCTACAGTGTTTACAGTATCTACAGTATCACCAGTCTCTACAGTGTTTACAGTATCTACAGTCTCTACAGTATCAACATTATCTACAGTATCACCAGTATCAACAGTGTTTACATTATCTACAGTATCACCAGTATCAACAGTGTTTACAGTATCACCAGTATCAACAGTGTTTACATTATCTACAGTATCACCAGTCTCTACAGTATCACCACTCTCTACAGTGTTTACAGTATCACCAGTCTCTACAGTGTTTACATTATCTACAGTATCACCAGTCTCTACAGTGTTTACAGTATCTACAGTATCACCAGTCTCTACAGTATCAACATTATCACCAGTATCACCAGTCTCTACAGTGTTTACATTATCTACAGTATCACCAGTGTCTACAGTATCAACATTATCTACAGTATCACCAGTGTCTACAGTATCACCAGTGTCTACAGTATCACCAGTCTCTACAGTGTCTACAGTATCACCAGTATTAACATTATCTACAGCATCACCAGTATCACCAGTGTCTATAGTATCACCAGTCTCTACGGTGTTTACAGTATCTACAGTATCTAGGGAGCGATTATGTTCACCCTCTTTCTTTGTCTCTGCAAAGAAAAAAAAACACTAAGAGGAAGTGCTGCAGGAATTCACACCTCTCTTTGGTCCTGCATGATCGCGTTTTGGTTGAAATCTGCAGAGGTTTGCACAGAGACCAGTCTGGGGGGGGATGTGGTTTGCAAACGGTAATATCTGCTGTTGCACTTAAGAGAGGCTTCACAGCAACTGTGCATTGTTTTTAGTTCTTGCTGATGTTGCAAGATTTCCACACAGCAAGAGTGTTTCACACATCATGGGTGCAGAGCTGATGTCCAACCGGTTGCCATGAGCAACCAATCACAAATATTTTTTTTCAAGGTAAGATGCAGGCAAGCAAGAACAGCAACAAGAGTGACAAAAACTCAGCGGACCATGACGGGACCAAAAAAACCCACAACCAAGACAAACACAGTTTATATAACAAGACTAAACACACACCTGGGGCGGGACGGGGCGGGGCGGGGCGGGGCGGGACG